>ML681966.1:75564061-75580264 GCA_007922195.1 Podocnemis expansa
AGCTCTGATGTTGTTCCTGGGATCTGTTGGAGCCACTCTCCCAGCTTCGGAGTCACAGCCCCGAGTGCTCCTACCACCACCGGGACCACTTCGGCCTTTACTTTCCACATCCACTCTAGTTCCTCTTTCAGGCCCTGGTACTTCTCCAGCTTCTCATACTCCTTCTTCCTGACGTTGCTGTCACTTGGCACTGCTACATCTATCACCACCGCTGTCTTCTGGTCCTTGTCTATTACCACGATGTCTGGTTGATTGGCCAGTACCTGCCTGCCTGTCTGGATCTGGAAGTCCCACAGGATCTTAGCCCTGTTATTCTCCACGACCTTCTGTGGGATCTCCCATCTGGTCTTGGGAGGGTCTAGCCCATACACTGAGCAGATGTTCCTGTACACAATGCCAGCTACTTGGTTGTGCCGTTCAGTGTATGCTGTTCCTGCCTGCATCTTACATCCTGCCACTATGTGTTGGACTGTCTCTGAGGCCTCTCTGCACAGTCTGCACCTTGGGTCCTGTCTAGTGTGGTAGACCCCTGCTTCAATGAATCTGGTGCTCAGTGCCTGTTCTTGTGCTGCTATGATCAGTGCCTCAGTGCTGTCTTTTAGTCCAGCCTTTTCCAGCCACTGGTAGGATTTCCCAATGTCAGCCACCTCAGCTATCTGTCGATGGTATATCCCATGCAGGGTCTTGTCTTGCCATGGCATTTCTTCTGCTTGATCTTCCTCCCATGTCTGCTGCTGCTGCCTCAGGCATTCTCTCAGCAGCTCATCTTTGGGTGCCATCTTACTGATGTACTCCTGGATGCTCTGAGTTTCATCCAGGACAGTGGCTTTGACACTCACCAAACCCCGCCCGCCTTCTTTCCGGCGGGAGTACAGTCTCTGGGTGTTGGACTTGGGGTGGAAACCTCCATACATGGTGAGGAGCTTCCGGGTCTTCACATCGGCAGCCTCCATGTCCTCCTTTGGCCAGCTCACTATACCAGCAGGGTATCTGATGACTGGCAGGGCGTACCTGTTGATGGCGTGGATCTTGTTCTTCCCATTGAGCTCTTCAGGACCTGTCTTATCCTTTGGTGGTACTTGGATGTTGCTGTCTTCCTTGCCTCCTCATCGTGAGTCCCATGTGACTGGGGAATGCCAAGGTACTTGTAGCTGGTCTGTATGTCTGCTATGTGGCCTGCTGGTAGTTCCACCCCATCAGTCTAGACTACCTTTCCTCTCTTTACTACCATCCGGCCACACTTCTCCAGTCCGAATGACATCCCAATATCCTCACTGTAGATCCGTGTCAGGTGGATTAGCGAGTCGATGTCTCGTTCATTCTTAGCATACAGCTTGATGTCATCCATGTAGAGGAGGTGGCTGATGGTAGTTCCACTCTTGAACTTGTATCCATAGCCAGTCCTTGTGATTATCTGGCTGAGGGGTTCAAGCCAATGCAGAACAGCAGCGGGGACAGCGCATCACCTTGGTATATGCCGCACTTGATGGCCACTTGTGCAAGCTGTCTTGAGTTGACTTCCAGTGTTGTCTTCCACAGTCCCATTGAGTTCTTGAGGAAGGTCATATATATACAGAACTCAACGAGTGCATCGATGGTATGACACACAACAAGCAGGAGCAATTAACACCTCTCATTACAGAAGGCTTGTTGGCAGCCAGAACCGCCCTTCAAGCCTCTCTCAATGCTGCCGATGTTGCTGCCAGGACACTGGGCACTGCGGTGGTGATGAGACGCTCCTCATGGCTCCAGGCAGCAGACCTTCCCAAACAGATGCAGCGAACTATCAAGGATCTCCCATTCGATAAAGACAATCCGTTTAGGAAGACAACGAACGATGTTATGCATGGTCTGAGACTCAAGAGCTACCTTAAGCACATTGGGGATCTTGACCCCACTTACTAGAAAGAGATTTTACAGGAATCAGCCTTCTGACTTCCAGTTCCCACAAAGTCAACCTAATTGTAGACTGGACATGTACAGGAATAAACCTCGACAATCCTGAAGGCCTAGACAGCCAAACCACTCACACCCAAGTACACGGCCAAGCAACACGAAACAGCAATTTTGATGGTCATGTTGAGGGAGTGACCAGCCGTTCAACCTCCCAACATGTACAGTCACCAACATGCGATTTAATGATCAAGAACAGGTTACCACCATTTCTTCATTACTGGAGAAAAATAACATCCGACAGATGGGTCATCGAAATCATTCGGGACGGCTATGCCATCCCATTCATTTCAAACGCAAAAACCCAACCCTTCTACCCGTCCCTTTTCGGCGACCCCAGTCACGTGCAACATCTCAGAACAGAGATCCATCATCTGCTTCACATAGGAGCAATCGAAGAGGTTCCAAGCACCCAAAGGGGGAGGGGGTTTTATTCCCCACACTTCCTGACCCAGAAAAGGACTGACGATTGGCGACCTATCCTCAGCTTAAGGCAACTCAACAGATACGTCCAGGTAAAGAAGTTGAAGATGGTGACCTTAAACAACATACTTCCTTCCCTACAACAGAACAATTGGCTGACCTCCCTCAATTTGATGCCTACTTCAATGTTTCTATTCGCCCATCTCACAGAAGACTTCTGCAATTCCAGTTTCTCCATCATCAGTACCAGTACAAGGTCCTGCCTTTCGGCCTCTGTACAGTGCCGAGAGTTTTCTGCAAAATTATGGCCCCTGTAGCAGCCTTTCTACGCAGATGACATATAGATATATTTCCTTATCTAGATGACTTTTTAATCAAAGCTACTACACTACAAACTGCGGTGCAGGCAGTTCGAACAACAATCAACCTGTTTCTGGAACTTGGACTAAACAACTATGACAAGTCATCACTATCCCTGAAGCAGGAGATCCACTTTTTATTGGAGCGCAGATCCACTCACCTATAGCAAGAGCCTTCCTTCCTTTCAACAGGTTCCACAAACTTCAACGATTTGTAGACAGTACACAAAGATCTGCCATCATCTCGGCTCACATAGCGATGCAAATATTGGGACACATGTCAGCAACAACCTACCTAGTGAACAATGCGAGACTCCACATGCATCCTTTACATCTATGGTTCCTGTCGCATTTTAAGCACTGTGCTTGCCTTACTAAAACACTTTTAGTTATCCTGAAAGCTATCAGGGACTCTCTATCCTGGTGGATGGACCATACCAGTCTTCTACAGGGGGTCCCCTTCCGGTCACCTCAACCACGAGTCATGATAACCACAGATGCCTCACTGACCGGGTGGGGAGCACATTACCAGGGCCAAAGCATGCAAGCTAGATGGTCCCAGACAGAGAGGTATTTGCACATAAACTTGCTAGAGTTAAGAGCAGACTTCAAAGCATGTCAGTACTTCCTTCCGATAATCGCAGGGAAGGTTGTAACAGTTGGCACCGACAACAGTGCCTGCATGTTTTATATAAATCACCGGGGGGAACACGATCTCCATCCCTCTGTCTGGAAGCAATAAACCTGTGGGACTGATGTCTCTATCACAGAATTCATCTCATTGCAGAATACCTCCTGGGAAAGGACAATATCATAGCGGACTCTCTAAGTCGCCTGTTTCCCCGACCATCATGAATGGGAAATACAGAATGACACAATTCAGACCATCTTTGAGAAGTGGTACCTTCCCACAATGGATTTATTTGCCTCAGTACACAACAGGAAGTGCGCACAATATTGCTCCCGAGCAGGAAGAGGCATAGCCTCGAGCGGCGATGCCTTCCTAATACATTGGGGCAGCAACCTTATGTATGCTTTTCCCTCCATCCCAATGATCCCACGAACTCTTTACAAACTCCAGCAAGATGGGGCGAGGGTAATCATGATAGCCCCAGCATGGCCCCGCCAGACATGGAGCGAGCGAGCATGCACGCACGCTACTCATGCTGATGTCCAGAACACCTCCAATTACTTTGCCTCTTGTCAAGGACCTGCTATCACAGAACCACGGAACACACACACATACTTACCTGGACAGGCTCCATCTAACCGCATGGAACCTCGATGGTTCGAGGACTTAGAACTCCAATGTTCCGATAAAGTACAGAATATTCTGTTAAATAATAGAAAACCTTCCACAAGAACTACTTACCTTCACAAATGGAGTCACTTCTCACGGTGGTGTGCCCAGCAGTCCACGTCTCCTTCGGCAGCTCCAGTTCCAGCGATTCTGGAATATCTCCTCCACTTGAAAGAAACAGATATCGCAGTTACCACAATTAGAGTACATTTGGCGGCCATTTCAACCTTTCACGATCAAGTAGATGAAACTTCAGTATTTGCTCACAGAATTTTCAAACAATTCATGCTCGGACTCCAAAACCTATATCCGCAAGTTCTGCCACTGGCAGCACCATGGGATCTTGCACGAGTACTCTCAGCACTGATGAGGCCACCATTTGAACCATTAGCCACGACGTCATTGGTACATTTGTCAATGAAAGTAGCTTTTCTCGTGGCAATGACGTCAGCTAGGTGAGTTGGGGAGATGGCAGCGCTCATGGCCTACCCTCCATACACTGTTTTTTATAAGGACAAGGTTTCTTTACAACTGCACCCCAAATTTGTTCCCTAAAACAGTGTCCTCCTTCCATATTAATCAAGTCATTCATTTACCAGTCTTCCATCCAAAACCACATACCACAGCGGAACAAAGAACACTCCACACCTTGGACATGAGAAGGGCACTTGCATACTGCCTGGAAAGAACCAAGCCGTTCAGAAAGACAGTATGTCTATTCGTGTCTACCACCAAATGCTCACGCAGACAGCCGATATCTAAACAGAGGGTGTCCCACTGGATTTCATCATGTATATGTATGGCATGCTCCATAGCCCAGTCAGCTCCACCAGATACAATCTGGTCCCACTCTACCAGGTCCATGGCATCGTCAGTAGCGTTCCTTACAAGGGTTCCGCTACATGTAATCTGTCAAGCAGCCACCTGGGCTTTGAACGATACCTTTGCCAGACACTATTCCTTAGAATGATTGTCAGCTATGGATACTGCATTAGGAAGAGCAGTACTTAACCTGGTGGAGAGTATACAATCCGAAGTACCCACCACCTCACATTAATGACTGCTACGTAATCACCTTAAGTGGAGCAGTTGGGAGCACTGCTTGCAGAAGGAATGGACGTTACTCACCTTCGTGCAGTAGCTGAAGTTCTTTGAGATGCGCGCTTCTGACATGCTCCACTACTCTCCCTCCTCACCTCTACTTCAGAGCTCTTTTATCTTCCTACAGGGCAATTCCGGGGTAGAAAAGAACTGAGGAGACAACAGCAGCGGGCAGAGTGAGCAGCTGATGTCACTAACGGTGGGAAACTGCCGACCCTGCTGTCATCCCCTCGCTGCCTGAGCCACTGCTATTCAGAAAGCTTTCCGATCTGGGGTGTCGCGGCGCGCAATCTCAAGGTTGTAAAGTAAAGTGGAACAATTATTGTCATGTCTTCTGTACAACACACTTGTTCATAGTCCCTAGAATATGAGGCTGTTTTCCATTACCTCATCACGCTAGTGGCTCATGTTCAATCTGTGCTCCACTATACCCCTAGATCCTTTTCAGCAATACTGAATCTAATCACAATACTGCTGCCTAGCCTGTTGTTCTCCATTCTCTATCTGTACATTTCAGTTTTCCTTCCTAAGTGGAGTATTTTGTACTTGAGTTTACTGTGTTCCATTTTGTAGATTTCAGACCAATTCTGCAATTTATCGAGGTGATTTTGAATACTAAAACTATCCTTTTAAGTGCCTGCAAACTCTTCCCACTTCAGCATCATCTGCAGATTTTATAAGCATGCTTTCTACTAAGTCGTCAAAGTAATCCAGTGAAAATATTTTATTTTCCTAGATTTGGAAAAGATGCTTTCAGGATCCTAGTAGAAATATCCCCTGACTTTGACAACCGACAATTGATATATTACTTTTTCAATATAGTTTTTCAGTATGTTGTGGTCTAGATCAGGGGTTCCCAATTTTTTTAAGGCTGGGGACCCCCTTTGCAGGGGAAAGGAAGGCTGCAGTTCCCTTGAGTGAATGAGGTGCAACCGCATGGTAAATGTGGCCTGCTGCTCCCCGCAGCCGTGGCCACCCTCCCCAGAGCTGCCACAACCATGGCCCCTTCCTCTGCTCAAGGAGCCAGGAGCTGCTGCAGCCATGTGCCCCCTCCCCATCCAGTCATTACCAGAGTGATTAGAAAGATGTACGTGCTCAGCTACTGGTTTTTAGGAGTGTTATGGTTTCTGATGTTAGTTCTGTGCCAGTTTAGTCTGTGCTGGAATTGTCCTGTTTGTCCAGTGTATAAGGTGTGGGGGCATTTCTGGCACAAATCACATTAGCGGATGAGCAAGTGAATGAGCCCTTGATGGAGCAGCTGGCTTGATTCTCAATGGGACATCAAGACTTCAAAGAGAAAAGCTGAATTAGAATTGATATGCAGATTCGACTGTGTGAAAGCAGGATTAAATTGCAACTATGGCTTCTTTTCCCATTATAACAGGTGATTTGACTTCATCCTCCTCTATGTGCCATTTCCCAGTATTTGAATCTTAACAACTGCTCTGATTTGCTGTTTACTGTATGACCTAATCCCATGTTTTACACTCCCTTGCATTTATTTTCATCCCATTCTGTTAGTTCTCCCATCTTCAAAGTTTCTGACAAAGTGGGTTTTTCTCCCATGAAAGCTCATGTGATAAATAAATCTGTTTAGTCTTTTAGTCCCACAGGATGCCTTGCTTTTTTTGTGCAAAATAGACCTATGTTTTAAAAAGTTTATTAAAAATTAAAATAGGCTTAGGTACTAACAAGTGTTTATTGAAATGACTGTTTTAAAATGTGTTTATTGTAAATAGAATTAATTTGTTTGAATTTTGATTGAAATTTAATTTTTATAAAGTTTTAATTAAAGGTTGTTTTTTTTTTTTCTTTAAATGGAGGGAAGGAAAGAAAGGACGATTGGAAAATTTAAGGAAGAAAGACAATGAGAGAAAGGAAGGAAGAGAGAAAGAGGGAAGGAAATGGAAAAAAGAGAAGGGGAGGAAGGAAGACTCAAAGAAAAGGAAGGAAGGGAAGTGAGAAGAGAAAGAGGGAGGGGAGAAAGAAAAAGAGGTAAAAAGAGTGAAGGGAAGGAAATAAGGAAGGAAAGAAACAAGGATGGAAGGAGGGGAAAGAAGGAAGGAAGAAAAAGAAAGAGAGAAACGAACAAAGGTGGCAGGCTCCACCTCCTCCCTGGCTCCCCAGCCGCACTTCTGCCAGTGCCGAGGCTCCCTGAAAGCTGCTCTGCTCAGCTCGACGACTGAGATTCGAGTGACTGGAGGGCGAGGAGGCGCTGTAAGTGCTCAAAGCCCCACAGTGACCGTTGTCTCTGATGTTTCCAAAGGGATAGCCATGTTAGTCTAGTCCAGTAAAAAAACAACAAGCAGTTGTGTGGCACTTTAAGACTAACAGATTTATTTTTTGCATGAGCTTTCGTGGGAGAAGATCCCACTTCCTCAGATGCTTCGAAGATGGGTGAACTTACAGAAAGGAATGATCTTTCTGTAAGTTCACCCATCTTCGAAGCATCTGAGGAAGTGGGATCTTCTCCCACGAAAGCTCATGCAAAAAATAAATCTGTTAGTCTTAAAGTGCCACACAACTGCTCGTTGTCTCTGAGCCTGAGCTTCTTGCTGCAGCCAGTCTTTCTTTCGTTGTCCAGTCCGGCACTGCCACAAGAGGTTTGAGCTTGGAGACAACTGTCACTATGGGGCTTTGAGCACGGACAGCGCCTCTGTTCCCTCCAGCCTATTGGATCTCAGCCACCGGTCCCCATTCCCGTGTACCACAGAAAAATGTGGTGCGCTGGGGCCAGAAAAGTTGTGCACATGCACGCATCTTAGAGGGAACAGTGGCGTGACTAGTCATGGCTTTTGACTTGCATTCCATTTTCATATTTGGAAGTTCTTTGTGGAATAAACTTCTATTTGAAATCTCTTGCCTAGTATTTATTTGACTAATAACAATAGAGCTGAGCTCTGCTAGCATTACTACATAAGTAAAATGCTGTTATTTGATGGTACTTCAAATCTAGAGACTATTATGGTTAAGGGCTTTAGAAGAATCACCCTCATCCTTTCTATACATTCTCAATGCATAGTTGTGATATTAAAAAATAGAGTGGGTAAGTGTTAATATGTAAATGTAGGAGTGCCTCTAAAAGCACTCCACTATGTGGTTTTTTTTTTCTAGTTAGTTTTCATGGTCAGTTGCTGATAAAGGTGAAAATTTTGTTACTCAGAGATAGTGGATTACTAGCTCTTTCTTTACAAATATGAAGCAAGGAGGAAAGTGCTGAGTAGGGAAAGATGCATTTAAAAAAAAAAAAGTATTACAAAAATCAGTTACTGGAGTCCTTTGTATAATCATGCTACACCATTTATAGTCAGAGGCAAAATCTTCCTAGCCATCCAGAACACATTTATTTTATTCCATTTATTATTTTAAAATTGCTGCTGTTTAATAGTGAACAGATTAAAAATTTTTTTTTGGAAGGACTGCTGTGACCATTTTTCTCCTTTTCACTTTGTGTAGAGTAGACTGTAAATTAAGGGGTTTGGTTGAAGATTCAGGAGCCCATAGTTGTGTGTTCTTTTTTTTGTTTTTGTTTTTTTCCTGTTTAAGTAGTGTAAATGTATCCCTTGGATTCTTGCCAATTACCTTCAGTATTTGACACCCCTGCTGGAAGTATACAAACATGTAGTAATTAAATATATTGGCTCTACAAGTCAATTGATTGGCTTATATATGCTTCTAGAACTTAAGTGCAGATCTCTGAATGAAGTAGAGCAGATGTGAAAATAACTTTTTTCTCTGTCAGATAATTATTTAAAAGGAAAAATTTCAGTGTTCTTGCATGAATCTCCCCACCTGCCTCATCAGTTCAGAATTAAGTAAGGCTTGACGGTTTGGTTTTGTTCACTAGTAGCCACAGATCAGATTGCTGTCATTCTGACATTAAAAAAGCTGAAACATTTTTTTCCCCCTACCCTTACTGCCTAGTGGATGCCCACTTCTGTGTATGTATTCTGTTCTCTTTATTGACGTTCACCTTCAATGAAATCTAGAAAAATAAGTTGGTGTGTCTGTCTCTTTATTTTTATTTCTTGGAAGTCTGTTGAATTCCCTGCAGATGGATCCGCTGCATTGTTTTTGAGGATGGAAAGTAGCTCCCAATACAATCATTTCAAATTGAGTCGATTTGGTTGTTGCTTGAGCTACTGCTCTAGCACAGTGGTTCTCAGCCACTGTGTCAGGACATCTTACTGTGTCACCACACAGTGGTAAGTGTGTCGTGGAGGGTGGGGTGGTGATGGCTGGATTTGGCATCAGGGGAGGTGGACTGGTGTGCCCCGTAGGGTCACAATGTGCCACCAAGTGTGTCACAACCTGCAAAACATTGAGAACAACTTGTCTAGCAGACTACAAATAGTTCTTGTTTTTATTACAGGCTCTTTTTTGCCTCAGTGTGCTCTCTCCTTGTTCTGTGATGTACACTTTGAGAGGTGATACTGCTGGGATTTAGGGCTTTAAATTTGAGAGCCATTTGATTTAAGCTTTCACCTCACTTCTGTGCTGCCATTATCCATTTCTCTGATGAAAAGCTCTCCCACTGCTTTTTCTGAACTGGTTAAAGATGTTAGCATTACTCAGTATCATGTGTGACCCCCCCCCCCCCAGTCAGCCCTACTTCCTTTTAGGAAAGGTATTTTCACCCTTACCATCAGTAATGCAGCAAAAATCTTGCAGGTTCTGGAGTCTTTTGTGTAACCCCTTGTGACAGGAGTTAAAGTATAATTTGGGAGGCCCTGGAACCTTCCTAAATGGTTGGGCCCCACTCACGCTGTTGGAGGCCCCCCCCCCCCCCCCCCCCGCCGCTGCCCCCCAAATGCCTGGCTTCCACCTCAGCACCTGCCCCCAAAACACCTATCCCCCATCAGACCCCTTTCCACATGTCCTCCTAACGCCCCACCCAAAACCTCCCCAGCCTACCATCCTGACCCCTTATCCCTCGTCCCCACACTTTCCCTGCTGAGTGCCTGACCGCCCCAACTCCCCTCAGCCTCCTTATGTGGCTGAAGAGCTGGGCAGGAGGCTGTGGCACTGGCTGGCCAGTTGGCCAGCAAGGAGGAGCCCAAGCCAGAGATTGGTGCCTGGCCACATGCACAGCCAGGCCCCAGCCAGAAGGGGCGGAGCTGCCACAGGCTCCAGAGAAGGGAGAGAGGGGTGGCTGGGCTGGCCCCAGCCCACAGCCACTCCCTTCCACTGGCCTAGGGGGGATGCACCGGAACAGTGGGTTCCAGCACACCGTTCTATTTTTAGGGGACCCTGGAATGTGGTGTTATGGCTTGTCCCTTTATTTTTTGTGGGGGCCTGGAACGCAGTGTTCCAGTGCATTCCCCTACTTTTAGGGGGCCCAGAGCAGGGTTTTGAGGCATTCCCCCTTGCTTTAACACAGGCCTGGTGGCAGCCATTCTATTTTTATGAAGTTTACAGACCAGGATCTTTTTGGCTAATGAATTTCTATTGGAGGATTCCTTTGACAACTCTTGATGAGGTAGGTAGCCTGTTCTTTCAGTGATGTAAGAGGTGTTTGAAAGGGTTACCTGTTTTAATGTCTCCTTCCACTCAGCAGCCAAATTCTGTCCTAGACAGGCATAAAATCTAAATCTTGGCAAAAAACCTTGTTTCTTATATTTGTTGCTTAATACTGGTAGATTTATGTGGTGTATCCATAAGTCTGTAGATTTGTGTAGTTTATTGTTTTTTTCTGTGTCCTAGTTCCTGAGAGGGTTAGGATCTTTCCTACCTTTTTCTTCTTCACAGCTTCCTTTTTGTGGTCTTTTTCTCTAGTCTCGCTAAATACTTTCCTTCCTGCTGTTGCTTCTGTTGGGAGATGCATTAGACTGAATTTGGGATTCTTTCACAGCTGCCTGCAAAGTTCTGAATCCTGTTTGCAGAACTGATGAATGAGATCCACTTCCAAGGCATTTTCTGCCTGCTGCAGTTTCTGTAAGCAAGGACACACACACTCTGAAGCTATCTCCAGATTCAGAAAGGCAGAGCTGCAACTGTGAACATTGAGCACCTAAAAGGATTAGAAATGTAACTTTATTTAAAAAGGAAAAAAAGGGGGGGGGGAAGGGAAGGAAAAAAAGGCAGGACACTGTCTTAATCCCATTCCTCTTTAATTAAAAAAAAAAAAAAAAAAAAAGACCCATGTTGCTCAAAGTTTTTCTCACTGCCGTGGGGTGAGTACGTTTTTCAAATCTCACCTAATAAACTTCAGAAGTCATCTTCATTGATGATGATTATTGAAATGGCCACTTTCTGTAGCAGAGCAACTCCAAAATATCTCTTTCTTCTTCCTTTGAAATCCCAGCCATCAATACTAATAAAAAAAAAATGCTATAAAACGTATGTTGTTTGTAGTTCCGTCAGCTTGTTAAAAAGAATAAACAATATCATGGTGGTCATTCCGCAGAAGAGGAAACTGAGTTACAGTTGTGAGGTGACTTGCCTAAAGTCACATAGCAGATAATAGAGAAGATACCTGATGGAAATACACAAGATGCTTCCTTCAGTTGTTTATACAAATTATAATTTTAGATGGTTTCTTAGCTTCTTTTGAAACTGTATGTAGTAGATATACATTTTTGTGCTCCATTTTCCATTTGCTTCTCTAATTGGCTGTTTGTACACTAAAAGTTTAGCTCAATGCAAATTAGTAATCTGTATACCGTATAATTTAGACATGTAACCCAGTATTCGTTCCCTGATTCTTGGAAATACTTAATAATACCACTGTTGATTTTGCAAAATAAATTACAGAACCCACAATATGAAGCACTATTGTAAATAATGAAAAATAAATACCACTTATCAAATCTACATAGCATGTCTTGTGAAATATTTATTCTTGTTCCTTTTTGAATGCAAAATTCAGTTTACCATGGAGTTGTTGAATGAATTACTGAGCATATATTTAGCCTTAATTTATGCCCTATGGTAATTGCACAGGATTTGTCTTCACTTGTTATATCTCTTCTTATTAGTCCTCTTTTAATTTGGGCTTGTCTTGCATTCCATTAGTTTAATTTAGTACATAAGAATTATTTTTTTGAGAGAGAGACTGGGGGGGGGGGGGTGCATGTTCTTAAGCCAAAACACACCTGGATTTAACCCACCACAACATAGCGCTCAGAAAATCATGAATCATGGTTTTGAATTCCTTGAACATAGTTGTTTACAAGAAGGTCAGAAGCTGTATGTTCTGTTATCGGATAGTATCTGGTATCATTTTCACTGTACTAATGGCATTTAATGTTGAGAATCTGGTGTTAAAATAGTCTGACACTAGTAAAGTACTGGGGCAAAGAAGCAGTTTAATATAGGCCAGGGGTCTGAAACTCAAATCACCATGAGGGCTGCATGAGGACTAGTACGTTAGCCCAAAGGCTGCACCATGCATGAGAACTAGTATGGTAGCCCAAGGGCCACATCACTAAAACCTTTTCTTACAATGACTTACAAAATATTGATAGTGTCATTTCAGGCCACAAGAAATAACTTTAGCGGCCGCATGTGGCTATCAGGTTGCAAGTTTGAGACCCTTGATATAGGCCAGGGGTAGGCAATGCCGGCAGATGTGCTGATGGTGGCACGAGAGCCCATCAGGAGCAGCATGCAGCGCTCTCTGCAGTGCCACAGAAATTATGGCTCCTGCCACTGAAAGCCACGCTGAGAACCTTCTTTCAGGGGCAGCAGGGGTATGGAAGAGCCCCACCATGCCCATGTCCTAGGCCTGGTGCAGAAAGAAGATGCCTGGAACAGCTTCTCTCCATGATGTGCAGCCGCCAAGGAGTCACTCTTAGTAGCTTCTTTCCTCAGCATGCCTGGGGACCCCCCGAAAAGAAGCTGCTGTAGGCAGCTTCTTTCAATGGCATCCCTGGGGACCCAAGAGGAGCCACCGCAAGCAGCTTCTTTCCATGAGTGGCTTCTTTCAGCAGCATGCCAGAGACATGCACCCTTCCCTGCCCCTCCAACCGTGGCTGTCACCAAATTTTCACACTTATTTCTGTGGATGGAGCCACTGGCACTGGCTGACAGTCAAGGAGGAAGGGCTGGCACAGGAGTTGGCAGAGATTGCTGACCCCTAATATAGGCTCTGTCCATGGGGAATTTCACAGTGAATTACATTTGTTAATACAATGCAGAGAAGTCCCCAATAAGAAGGATGGCAACAAATATCTTCCTTTTTACAGAAAAATAGTGTGGCCATCTGTTCTCCTAGGGTTTTAAACTTCAGAGTCTTCAGGCAATTTGACATACAAGGTGTTTATGTCATAGCCTAAAGCATACCCAGCTTGGGTTGTTAACTGATCTGAGTAGGAGTCTGAAGTTCAAACCCACCAGTACTTAATTTTAAAATCTCATGTTTCTTGTGTAATCAATTCTCATACCCTATGGCAGCTAATATTCTTCTTACTCCGCAGTGGGAAAAGAGAACCGCAGAAACATTGTTTCATAGCTATTCACAGTGGACTGTGAAACCATAATGCAGTCTTTTATTCTAACCTTACCACGAGATTTAGAACTTTTCTCTCTCCACAGAAGCTCTATAAATCATACTTCTGAGATGGATCTTAGCAAGAGGGTATTTTGTTAGCAAGTAAGTAACGATATAGGTCCATGGGTATATATGTGTGCATTTCTTTCTACTCTTGTACCATGAAAGATGATGGTGTTACTTTATCAAATCTAATAACTCCTCAGTTTAAGCAGTCTTCATTATCTGAAGCTAGCTTCATTTGGCCCATCAAAGTTTTTGGAGCATTTCTTCATGGTGTTGATAATCATGGACATATGGGAACCTGCAAACAAGTGATTAAATCCGCTAGCACACATTCAGATGGAGATTTTGAAAGTCAATTGGCGTTGGGTACCTGACAGCTGTTCCCTTAGCCCTGGTCTGCATTTTGCTTTGTTTTGGGGGCAGTCAAAGGGAGATGCACAAGTTACTTAAAACAACTCGTGTATCTCCATTTGACTTCCTAACATCTGGTGGGTCCACTGCACTTAGTTGAAGGGAAGGCATTTTCCTTCAATTAGAGCTATTCCAGTTGAGGCCAAAGTTAATGGACTGACTCCCTGATCGATTTGAGTGGGTCTTCATGGACCCCTCAGTTGAACTGGGAAGTTTGATCTGATGACTGTGAATTTGCCACTGCCAGTCTAGATAAATCCTAAATGTTTAAATGAAAAAGTGATTTTGTAAAATCAATTGCTTTTTACAGTTGACTCTTAACGTTTACTAAAATGCTACTTTAAATAGTTGAGAGAAATCTCAAAAGCACCTGCTTTCTTTCTATTTAGACAAATGTTTCTACTGGTTTTTTTTCCCCCCTGGGGAGGGTGGACATTTAGAAGGTTTCACCTAGCTAGGTTATTTTCAAATTCATGTTGGAATATATCACATCATATTGGTTAATGAACTATTATGACACTTGGGCTTTGTCGCCACTAGAAATATAAATATGTGCACTGCAACTGTTTACATTTGTGAAAGTGCTAGAGCATACAGATCATTGGCATTTTTAGCTATCTGGAATAACTTCCTCTGAACAAAATTCTAAGGTTTCTTAGTGTTAAAAAAAAAAAAAAAAATTGTAGCTTGTATACATTGGTCAGTTAGGAGTTGCACTGTTTCTTTTAGTTGCTGTAGCAAATGAATTATGGATTTGTCAAGAAAAATCATGCAAAACAATCTAATTTCTTTCTTTGACAAAGTTGCTAACCTAGTGGATGGGGAGAGGGGCAATATACATGATAGATCTGAATTTTAATAAGGTTTTTCTCATGCAGTCCCACTTGACATCTTTTAAACAAACAAGGACAGTAAGGTCTAGTTGAAATTATTCTAAGGGCTGGTTGCACAACTGGTTAAAAATGATCAGTGTTTCTGTGTCAAATTGCTGGGGTATATCAAGTGGAGCTACACAAGGTTCTGTCCTGAGATGAATAGTACTCAATATTTTCATGAATTTTTTGGATAATGGAACATGCTTACAAAATTTACAGATGACACTGAGAGGAGAGAAGGGTTGCAAAGCTTTATACGACAGGGTTAGAACTGAAAATTATCTTGATAAATTGGAGAATTGGTCTGAAATCCAGTTTAGTAAAGTCAAGCGCAAAGTACTACACTTAGAAAGGAAAAAATTTAATGCACAGATACAAAATGGAGAATGAGGGACTAGGCAAAAGTACTGCCAAATATAATCTGAGAGTTATAGTGGATCATAGATTGAGAGAGAGTCAGCAGTGTGATCCTATTGTGAAAAAGGCAAATGTGAAGCAAGAACGTATTTAAAGGGTGTATCATATATAATACACAAGAGGTAATTAGTTCTGTCTACTCAGCATTGGTGAGGCCTCAGCTGCAGTATGCTATATCCAGTTTTAGGCAATATGCTATATCCAGTTTTACTTTAAGAAAGGTATAGGCAAATTAGGAAGAATCCAAAGGAAGCCATGTTTTCTAATCCTCTTGCTTTTGTTAACCTATTAGAGGTTCAAAGAGCTGGATGTTTTATTCTAGGGAGAGGAAGCCGGGGGAAGGACAAAGTGTCTTCAAATGTGCAAATGATTGATATAAAGAGGAATGAGATCAATTGTTCTGTATGTTCAACCAGGGTAGGAAAAGAAGTAATTGGTTAAATCTGAAACTGGGGAGGTTTATTGTAAATTCTCTCTTAATCAATACACAAAGCTCATTTTATGAAAAATGCAGGCAAGCGCATATATATATATAGCTCAAAACACTAGTTGCTCATAGATAGAGCAGTCGCCCAAGACTCAAGGGCTAGACAGACCAATCTGAGCACAGCCTGGATTGACTGCAGGAAAGCCTACGACTCAATGCCGCACACATGGATCTGTGAATGTCTGGCGCTATACAAAGTCAACAGGACACTAAGGACCTTCCTCAAGAACTCAGTGGGACTGTGGAAGACAACACTGGAAGTCAACTCAAGACAGCTTGCACAAGTGGCCATCAAGTGCGGCATATACCAAGGTGATGCGCTGTCCCCGCTGCTGTTCTGCATTGGCTTGAACCCCTCAGCCAGATAATCACAAGGACTG
>ML681966.1:75580274-75657178 GCA_007922195.1 Podocnemis expansa
ATGGTAGTAAAGAGAGGAAAGGTAGTCTAGACTGATGGGGTGGAACTACCAGCAGGCCACATAGCAGACATACAGACCAGCTACAAGTACCTTGGCATTCCCCAGTCACATGGGACTCACGATGAGGAGGCAAGGAAGACAGCAACATCCAAGTACCACCAAAGGATAAGACAGGTCCTGAAGAGCTCAATGGGAAGAACAAGATCCACGCCATCAACAGGTACGCCCTGCCAGTCATCAGATACCCTGCTGGTATAGTGAGCTGGCCAAAGGAGGACATGGAGGCTGCCGATGTGAAGACCCGGAAGCTCCTCACCATGTATGGAGGTTTCCACCCCAAGTCCAACACCCAGAGACTGTACTCCCGCCGGAAAGAAGGCGGGCGGGGTTTGGTGAGTGTCAAAGCCACTGTCCTGGATGAAACTCAGAGCATCCAGGAGTACATCAGTAAGATGGCACCCAAAGATGAGCTGCTGAGAGAATGCCTGAGGCAGCAGCAGCAGACGCCATGGGAGGAGGATCAAGCAGAAGAAGTGCCATGGCAAGACAAGACCCTGCATGGGATGTACCATGGACAGATAGCTGAGGTGGCTGACATTGGGGAAATCCTACCAGTGGCTGGAAAGGGTTGAACTAAAAGACAGCACTGAGGCACTGATCATAGCAGCACAAGAACAGGCACTGAGCACCAGATTCATTGAAGCAGGGGTCTACCACACTAGACAGGACCCAAGGTGCAGACTGTGCAGAGAAGCCTCAGAGAGAGTCCAACACATAGTGGCAGGATGTAAGATGCAGGCAGGAACAGCATACACTGAACGGCACAACCAAGTAGCTGGCATTGTGTACAGGAACATCTGCTCAGTGTATGGGCTAGACCCTCCCAAGACCAGATGGGAGACTCCACAGAAGGTTGTGGAGAATAACAGGGCTAAGATTCTGTGGGACTTCCAGATCCAGACAGGCAGGCAGGTACTGGCCAATCAACCAGACATTGTGGTAATAGACAAGGACCAGAAGACAGCGGTGGTGATAGATGTAGCAGTGCCAAGTGACAGCAACGTCAGGAAGAAGGAGTATGAGAAGCTGGAGAAGTATCAGGGCCTGAAAGAGGAGCTAGAGAGGATGTGGAAAGTGAAGGCCAAAGTGGTCCCGGTGGTGGTAGGAGCACTCGGGGCTGTGACTCCTAAGCTGGGAGAGTGGCTCCAACAGATCCCAGGAACAACATCAGAGCTCTCTGTCCAGAAGAGTGCAGTGCTCGGAACAGCTAAGATACTGCGCAGAACCCTCAAACTCCCAGGTCTCTGGTAGAGGACCTGAGGTTGAGGAAGACACATACCACCCATAGGGGTGAGAGGGGAATTTTTTTTTGGAATTTGTGTGTGTGTGTTTATATATATATATATATATATATATATATATATATATATATATAAAAATAAAATAAATGGAACTTGTACAAAGAAAATTAAACTAAAAATAACAGTAAAACTAGAGTGCTTTATTAAAAGCTTGCGGTTTTTATAAATTGTGGAATAAAAAGAAAACAATCCTTTGAGTTGTCATTAACGGATCAAATGGTGGATTTGAAGCATTAATGCATTTGATCTTTCTTTAGCATACAAGTAAATGCGATGTTTGAGTAATCAGTTCAGTTGTAAATAGTGGGTGTGCTGTGGAATTGTTTTTCATTGAAGTGTGCTGTTTTAATGAAAAGGATAGGAACTACTGTCCTAGTGATTGATCAGAGGTCTGTGCTGAATTTTCCAAAATAATAATATATGAACTGTCTTGATATTACAGGAATGACTCCAGAACTTATCCAGGGTAAGTAGTGTGCTTTAGGATGGCTCCGTACATCTCTTTCTGAGAGATTTTACACAGTAGTTTGGACAGTTGGATTAGTATATCGTTCTTTGGGGTAATATACTCCTGTTGATGAGTGTACATATGGAGCCAGGGCTTAGGACTGGGGTGGTGAGAGAGAGAAACAATGGATTATGAGAATGGAGGGTGAATTTGATAGCAGCCTTCAGCTTCCTGAAGTGGGGGGTTCAAGGGAGCATGGAGCAGCTGCATTAGAGCTATACTGTTCTCAAGGGTGGCAGATGGCAGAACAGGAAGCAATGGTCTCGAATTGCAGTGGGGAAGATTTGGTATTAGGAAAAACTGTTTTACTAGGAGGGTGAAGCAGCTCTACAATAGATTATCTAGGGAGGTGGTGGAATCTCCATACTTAGAGGTTTTAAGGTGCAGCTTGATGAAGCTCTGGATGAGATAATTTCATATGAGTTGTTCCTACCTTGAGCAGGGGGTTGGAGTAGATGACCTCCAGGGGTCCCTTCCAATCCTAATATGCTGTGATTGTTATAACATCCTTAGTGTACGCAGATGCCAGCACTGAATTTGTCTCATCTAATTTTGCAGTCACTGTTCAATTATTTGTCTGTTTAATATTATGAATTTTTGCATGGATGAAGGCTAGCTATCTTGAATGACAGACTGAGCGAGATGGAGCAACTGCTTTTGGGATGGACTCAACAGTATGGAAAGTAATTGGTGGAAATTATCAGTTTCTTCTGCTGTTGGAGGGTGGGATGCCAATTGTTGAAATTGCAGCTAGTGGAGAAGGAGGCAGCCCTCTTCTGAAGTAATTTTTCAAAAAAATCTGCAATTGTTAGAGTAGTGCCTACAGTTACCAGTCATTATCGGGAGATGTAACATACTAGGAACTATACAAAAACTTATAAGGCAATCTCTGCCCAGGAGAATTTACAAATTAGGAAGGTGAGTGTGTATGTGAGAGTAGTAGTAGTATAATTTCCACTCTACAGTTGGAAATTGAGGCACAGCGTTTGATTACTGGTTGTTAAGCAAGTTGGTATCTGGTGGTGGTATTCATTGCACAGCACCCTTAAATGTGGTGGCTCTTAGAATTATTTTGATCAACAGAGTGCTAAGTATTTTGGATCCTTTTAAGAAATGGTGCAGTGATTGTTTCAATCACCTGACATGTTTTGAGTTTACAACCCCTTGATTAAAATGTGAAAGGTCTATTAACAGGGGATCTGTGTGTTTGGGAGTTTTTTAGTGGAATATAATTCTCTACCATGTTCTGAGTTCTGGATTTGGTGACTCTTAGTGCATGCTGTGAGTTCAGTAGGAGGGTGAAGCAATTGATTGAGGCATTGGGAGGAAAGGAGGTCCTTAAAAGAGCCAAAAAGTGTGGTGGGTTTTTTTGTGGTTTTTTTTTTTATTTTTATTTTGAAGGCTAGTTTCCTGAAATATCATTTTGGTGTGTTTCATTTGAAGTGTTTTTAAACAGGTGTAAAGTGCAATTAGGTGCACTGCTATAGAATTTTTATATATATGTAAAAAAGATATATCTCTGTGTATCATTGTTCACCTGCCTTAAAAATTGAATTTTACTTTGTTTCAGTTCAGTGGTCTCAGTTCATCTTGCATAACATTCTTTTTTTAAATAGTTTGCCAGACTTCTGATTAATGCTTAACTTGTTAATGGTTTCTGTGCCTTCAGACTTTTCTGTGCCTTCAGACGAGCCTTCCCTGGGGTTAAGTTTTGTTGTTGTTTCATTTCATGGAACTCTTTTTTTAAATTCTGTTATTACTTGAACACTCTGTCTAGTGAGGATAAACTTAACTTTTTCATGCATTGCTCCTAACAAATACTGTGAAAGTCCAAATTTACCAAAATCCCAGTTGCTCAAACACTTGAAGATGGGGAATATATAGATGGGAATTCCCCATCTTCAAGCATCTGATGAACTGGGGTTTTCTCCCAGAAAAGCTGATGTGATAAATAAATTTTAGTCTTTAAAAGTGCCACAGGGCTCCTTGTTTGTTTTGCTGAACTAGACTGAGATGGCTACCTCTTAAGAAGAACTCTGTGAGCCAAGAGCTAGAGTAATAAAATTGCAGTAGTAATAAAATTGCAGTAGCAGAATGAGTAAGAGTACTTAATTCTTCCATTACTGTTTTAAACTCACCATGTCTCTTCACTTATTTTAATTGGGGAGATGAATATTCAACTGGGTTTGTCACACTTGCTGAAAAGACTACTTTGGTGCACTATGTATAGAAAAAACTGATCGTAGAGTGCTAGAAGTCTTCGAGAGCATGGCCTATAAAAGGCTAAATAGACTATTCAATTGAAAAGTGTTTCACGTCTTAGTTCATAATGTCTTTTTACATGTTGGAATTGAACATTTTATTCAGGCAAACATTTTATGGTTTTATACACTAACGTGTGTATTATTTTACTATTTACTGTTTTGTTGCTGTTAGTTTCATTTTCTTGATTAGAGTTGTCCAAAATGACCGATCAGATCTCCCCTAATTTTGGAAGAGTTAATATCCATATCTGAACTTACCAGCTTGGGACTTCTGTGTGGTTTTTAGGAGTGCATGGCTGAAAAAAAGAAAATAATACCAAAAACTAAACCACAAAGAAAAGCTGTCCATAATAACAATGAGAGTGGGAGGATAGTAGCAAATGTTAATGAATACAGAAAGAAATTAATAGAATTTCTTCTTCTAAAACTGCCTTTGTTCACATAGTTATTTTGTACTTCTCTGGCACATACAGTGAAGGATATCACTGGCTGTTAATGGTGGTAATTTCTTCTGTGAAGAGCTGGCTATGATCAGAATGTGAAATAAATGGAGTTACCTTTTTTAAAGGCAGATGAAGTGGGTGAGGTAATATTTTTTTATTGGACCAATTTCTATTGGTGAGAGAAACTAGCTTTTGCACTTACACAGGGCTCTTCAAGTTTGGGAAGCTTAGGCAGAGTAGGTCTATACTTAAAACACTGCACGAAAACAGCTGAGGAGGCACTTTAAGCGAAGACGCTCCTATGCTGATGGAGAGTGCTCTCTCATCAGCATAGTTAAGTCATTTTCTACACTAGTGAGCTTACGGCAGTGTAATTGTACTGATGCACCTCCACCTCTGTAACATAGCTTGCATAGCCACTTCATGCCAAGAGGAGATAAAACCACATCCAACAGTGGCAGTAGCTATGTCGCTAGGAACTCTCCTGCTGAGACAGTGCTGTACACACCACCACTTATGCCAATGAAACTTGGGTGTTTTCTTCCACAGCTCTGAGTGACATAAGCTTTGCCAACCTAAGTGGTAGTGGAACAATGGCCTAACACACCTCCCTCTGAGAAGTATGTCAATGGGAGAAGCTGTCTCATCAGCCTAGTGCAGTCTTCAAGGGAGGGTAAAGGTCAGCATAGCTACATCGTTTGTAGTATGGCATCTCTGAGTGATTTAGTTTTACCAATAAATCTGTAGTGTAGACCAGATCTCAGAATCTCATAGGTAAATATAAGGTGAAATAGATGGTTGAGTACTTAACGTATATTTCCAGGAATCATTTGAGATGAAGTGTTCCATTTAACAGCCCCCTAATCAGTGGGAGGAAAGGAAGATATATGGGGAGGGGGGCAAAGCAGGTGTGTGTGTGTGTGTGTGGGGGGGTTGTAATAAGCCATAAATCCAGGGTCTTTGTTTAGCCTATGATTTTTCATTATCTAGCAAAACTGAGTTTAAGCTCCCAGGCTTGTCTTTTGAAAATGTTTATGCAGATTTCCTCAAAAGATGAGGAGTAATAGGTCAGATATTGAGTGATTGCTTTGTGAAAAATGTTCACCGACAGGTGATGTGGTGGCTTTATTTCTTAACATTTTGTCTGTCCCTAGGATGAAAATATCATTGATGTATCTCAAACATATCATTTTGTTTTGTGATGCGTTTGCGGTGTACTTCATTCAGTGCATTAAATACCCTAATAGCAAATGTGCGGATACTGCCAGCCAATGACTGCATTCTTGAATGAATTTGCACAGGAAAAGGCATAGTTTAGCTTAAATTCACAGTAGCATTTGTAAAGAATATCTACTTTCCTTGCTGCATCTGTTCATGTAGTTGGCCTTACTTTCTTTTTCTACAGAGGCTGCAAGTCGTGCCATAGTCCAGTTCCTGGAGATCAATCAGAGTGAAGAAGCCAGTAGAGGTTGGATGCTGCTTACTACAATTAATTTACTAGCTTCATCTGGACAGGTTAGTTGTTCATTAATTTGACGAAAACCAAGACAGGAATGCCAAACTAATGTTTTCAGATGTGCAGTGTTCTTTTTTTTTTAAATAGCACATGTGATAAAAGGTCATGAGAACATCTCATAGTACTCTGTTTCCAAAGCTTGGAGGTCAGAAAATCCTTGTCATCTGAGTTTTAATTTTTGTTTTAGTGCCTCTGTAGTGATGGTGTAGTTATGAGTGAAGCTGCGTGCAAGAGAATCCTCTGGGGCTGGAACATTTTATGCTTTTTCTTAACTGGTGGTTAAAGTCAAATCAAAAGTTGCTTAAGAGAAATTTCACAGAGGCTAAAAATCTTAAAATAATTAAAAAACTGGAATAACTCAAAAAGGCTTTACTTTAGAAATAAAAATAAAACAAACCCTTGAAACCAGGTCTTAATAATGTTCTCTTTTGGAAGTAGATCAGGTTAAAAATGAGAATAACCATGAAATACCATATTTAAAAAAAAATTGTTTATACATTTTAAATAAATCTTTTTTCTGTGAAGGTTATCAAATACTGAATAGATTATGAACAAATTTCAACCTATAAGCTGCTCACGCAGTGTTCATGTTTTCTGATAGTTTTGTGGTAGTGCACAAACAGTCTTCTAAATGACCATTTAGCCAGAGAGTGAGTTTGCTGCATGTGAGATGTAAAGGAATAACAATAACTCTCCATGCCGACTCCGCTGCTGCACACTAAAATTACTCTTGTGCTCTTGATCCTACCTGGGTTTCAAATTGGAGTAGCTGAAAGAACAACAGGGAATTTCTAGTGCACAGCAGCAGTGTTCATAGGGGTAGTTAGTGTGTAGCATGCTAATATTCTGTGGATTTACATCCCAGCTTGCCACGTACTAACTCCCCTTCTAATCAAGCCCCAAGACACGTGGTGGTGGTTGTTTTTCCATGATTGGATGAACTGAGGTCGAGTCTACACTATACACTTACTTTGGTGTTCAAGGCCCAGCTGGACAAAACCCTGACTGGGATGATCTAATGGGAGTGGTCCTGCTTTTTTTGGCAGGGGGTTGGACTAGATGACCTCGTGGGGTCCCTTCCAACCCTATGATTCTATGAACACCTTCATTACTTCTCCATTTTCTAGTAACTGACAAAGTGGGATTTTTTCAGGAAAGCTCATGCAATAAATTAATTTAGTCCTTTAAAAGTACCACCAGACTCCTTGTTTCTTTTGCTGGACTAGACAAACAGCTTACCCTCTTGGGATTTGGTGTAACTACGTCACTTGGGCGTGAAAAATCCATGCTCCTGAGTCACATAGTTATAGTGACTTTAATCTTGTATGTAGACGGTATTGTGTTTAGTGGGAGTTTAGTTGCTCTTGTGGAGGTGGAGTAACTAAGCCAATGGAAGAGAACTTTCAACCATCAGCTTAGAGCAGGGGTCTCAAACACACTGTCTGTGGGCCACATGCGGCCCCTAAAGCTATCTCCTGTGGCCTGCAACAACACTATTGTTACTGATATTTGCAATATTGTTGTTTGAAAAGTTTTCAGTGATGCAGCCATCAGGCTAATGTGCTAGTCCTCATTCGGTCCTCAACTAGTCCTCATGTGGCCCTCTTGGTGGTTTGAGTTTGAGACCCCTGGCTTAGAGCGTTACCCATCAAGTGCTATAATGGCGCAACTACATGTAGTATTTGTCATATAGATTTGCCCTGAAGCCGTTAAAATATGAGAAAATACATTTATGGTAAGGTTAGTTTGAGGAAAAAAATTATATTTTGAAACCTTTGGAATTTGGGAATATTTTCATTAATAAGTCAACAGGCGGAACACTCAGGAGCAATGAGTAATTTGGCCCCATGAAGAAGTACAGTGAACTTTCTGTGCTTAGTAGGAAAAATACTTGCAAATATTTTGTTATTTAGCCAGCTGTGTATAGAGAATATGCGTTTTGAAAAATATTAGTAACAGATGATATTTAGGAATATTTGAAAAGAAGATAGTGACCATTGCTACTGAAGGTACGATCTTATTGCGAGGATGAAAGGAGATTCTACATGGGCATGCAAGAATGTGAGATATCCATAACTGATACTAGTCTTTCAGATGCTGATGGAATCTGGCCCAACTCTTTCCTCTTTTTTTCTTCTTCTATATTCTTCCATGCACGTAGATTTTGTGTGATCATTAAATGTATTAATTAAATCTAAGTTAGGCTACGTGAGGCCTTTCTGCTTTAGGTATGCTGATTCCTGCAGAGCACACGGAATTTGATTTTTGTCCCAAATAGATGTCTTTGCGGGCTACATGGAGTATCTTTTGAGACACAGAATTTGGAAATGAATAGTACCCCGCTAATGGAGGCCACAGCTACATAGAGAGATAGTGAAGCTAGAACACCCATGAGTGGTGTGAATTGACACAGCTCTTCTGGCTGCCCTTCTGATACAGTGAACAATTGGATGCCGTCTTCTTTATGCTCCCTGATTCTGCTCATGTATATTACCAAATCAACCAATCTACTTTCTTAATAATACCAGACTTCACCTTTCAATTTATCCAGTCTCCTGCAAATGTATTCACATTTTCTTCCTTGCTGTTCTGTATGCATGAAACACCTTAACCAAACTAGTCCATAGAGCCTTCTAATCCCGTCCTACCTCTGTGATGACTGCAAGAAATACCCAGCTGAAGAGGTCGAGGTTGAGGGCGTAAGGGGACTACTGTTTTTTTACATTTAAATAAGCTATTTAAAAAAGCTTTAAAATTTGCAATCACTAAGATCTATCAAGCCAATATAAGTGTGTGTTTTTATTTTTTAATCTATTCCATTTTATTGTTTGTTACATTGTAGTCTTAAAGTTGATTGTAAACTGTTTGTGGTACAGATTTTCTCTTCCTCTGTGGTTTTTACTCTGCATACTGCAAGGGCTCTAATCCTAATTGAGGCATGTAGGTGCCATTGCCATATGATTAATGAATGATTATTTTAGTGCTGTTGATATATTTAGATGTTTATCTGAGTGTGGTCTTGGTTTTTCCCTATTTTTCCCCCCTCTGTTTTATAAGTGTTGAAGAGCACATGATTCATCAGTACTGCAGTCTGAACACTTGTAAAATTTATAGAAAGGAAGAGGTAAATGTTTTTTATGCCAGCTTCTGTCTGTATGTGTGTGTTTAAAGGGTTTAGATACCTAACTCATTCTTTCAAAGAAAACTATGGTGCATTTTGAAAAATCACTGTTACCATATGGTGAAACGTTAATGACCTTTCTATCTTCCAGAAAACAGTGGACTGCATGACTACAATGTCCGTGCCTTCCACACTTGTTAAATGTCTATATCTGTTTTTTGACCTTCCACATGTGCCTGAGGTAGTTGGAGGAGCACAGAATGAGCTACCTCTAGCAGAGCGCCGAGCGTTACTACAGAAAATCTTTGTACAGGTAGGAAAGACAATACAGGTTTGAATTTGTAGCCACACATTTTTCTCTTAAATTTAGAAATAGTAGAAAGGGGAGGATTTTTGGTTGAGTATCTCCATTAAGTGCAGTTTCTCTCAGCTAGTGACTTCACCCTTTGAAGTCCTCTCCCTCCACCCCCATCTGTTTCTTAAGAGATGGCTGTTTGTTGCTAAGATGAACTTCCCTACCAGCTGAGTTGATTGCATGCTTTTTTCCCTCGGAAAACATTTTGTGCTTACAAATAATGTAGTACTTATACTGGGCTTTCTAAGAGTAAGGACATGCAGACCCCTTTATTTCCTCCCCCTCTGCCCAGCTCTTTGCCTTCTTTAGACATTGTGATGGCCATTTCAGTTAGTATGGTAAAAATCAGCAGCATGGATTAGTGAACGAATTAGACTTGTCATTTTTATTTCAAAAAGGGAAATCACCTTTGCATGGCAGGAAAGGGAAAGTTGTCATTGTGGCTTCCCTGAATGAGTTAATTTAGGACCTTTTCAACAGAACAGAATAAATTAATGTACTGTAGTTTGGTCTGTGTACTTGGCCTGGAATTTAACTTCACTGTTTTAATTGGATAAACAGTATTCTAAAAATGAATACATAAATAAAGATGGATGAACTTTTTAAATAGTTCTTAGTTATCTTTACTGTGTTTCTAAGGGATAAGAAGATAGTGGGCAACTTTTTTTTTTTACCTTAGAAAGGGTTGTAATTAGTTTATAATCAGATGCTGTATAGACAATAATACTTATTTAGGTTAGTTCCAATGTTCTTTTGTTTAAGCTGCTGTACTACCTCAACTCTTTTGGCACATAATGCCATTTAGGATTGAGTTTATTATGAGTTTAAATATCTGACTAGATACTTTAAATACAGTATATTTTTGCTGGTAATGCATTTGAGTAGTTACTTATGAACAAATAATATTCCTTGAATATCAACTTTTTGATGCACTGTTCTTTCTATATGACACTTTGAATAAAAAGAAAAAAAATCCAAGGTTGTTTTTTTTTACCTTGTTTATGGAAGCGTGAAAGAGAAAGCTGACAGTCACTTGGTTGTGTCAGTTTGTAAAGTGAAAGTTAGCTTCCTGTTTGGAGATACAGTAAGCCATCGTGGTTGTCAAATGTCTCAGTAGCATTCTATGTGTAGACAGAATAACTTTGCTGAAGTGGGATTCTACCGATGAAAGCTTGTGATAAATAAATTTCTTAGTCTTTGAAAGTGGCACAGAACATAGATATTTCTTATCCTTTCATGGCTTTGGTTATTGTATACTTTCACATCACAGTGTTCTGCCAGGGTCCATCCTTGTTTCAGTGTAGTGGACATAATACCCATGAATTTAACACCATGATGTAATTCTGGGAGTTTACACTTCACAAAAACAAACAAACAAAAACCTCACGTCTGCTTCATGAATCCTGAAAAGGCAGAGAAATTCTTGCTCCTCAGTCAAGTGACAACTAAAAACAAGTGAAGGTTCTTTGAATGTGGTACTAATTACTAACAACCAATTTGTTGATTAATTAAGGTTTATTCTTCCTCTGAAAAAGGATGTACCTTATTTGTCTGTACCTATGTTTTTAATACATTTTCTTTGACTTCTTTTACTTTGACCAGTCCATGTGTCTTATACTCACGAAAAAAGTTAGTTCATTTGATCAAAAATAACCTAGATGTCATCCAACTCAGGGGCCTGCTGTACTAGGCACTGTACAAATATGAGTATGCTTTCAGTGCAGAATTAGCCTGTGCTCTTATTTGGATGTTGCTCAACTCTACCTCCACACCATACTTTGTGCCTATATTGAAGTTATACTTCTTATCCAGGCTATCTGGAAGGACTGGGATAAGGGTTAGACCCTGGGTTCTGTGCTCACTTTGACTGGTAATTTATCCACTTATCAGTGAAGACACAAGTTTATATCACTCAAGTGGTAGTCCTCCGGTAGCTTACCCTAATTCACTCTGTGCGCCCAGAAGAACAGACAAGTTGTGCCACAGTTTACTGGGGAAGAACTGTAGAGCAATTCAGCTTATTGCAACAGTAAAGAACCATGGTGTATGCTCCCAGAAATCTGGTGATGCACACAAGGAAGTGTAGCAGCTTGGTAGGGCTTTGCAATGTGACTTCTCATTCTCATTCTTGGGTAAGGTTGACTCGTGCTCAGCTCTGGATGCTGATTACCCAAGCTAACATTGCACTGAAAACATACCCATAGTAATTAACGTTCCTGGACCCAAAGTTTGCCTGCCATTCATCTTGCCGAGGAGATGTGGATGCTGCTCCTTTTCCATCCAACCAGTGCTCTTCATGCATTAGGAAGGCATTAGAGTGTTTTGCTTGTTAATATCTCTAATGCTGTTGCAAAAGTTGAATATGTTGTCTAGGCAACCATTGTAGTCTCTTGTGGACAGAGTATAAACGTAGCAAATTTAGTATTCATGTTATGATTCCCGGGTGGCAACATAACATACAGCTAGCCTGCTAGTGTAGCCTTATTTATTAAATCTTAATGTGCCTGAGGGGTGGGATAATCGTGAACATTTCAAGACCTAATTTTAGGCTAACCTAATCCAGTCTATTCAGGATGCAATATGCAAGGGAAAAACTGCAGATTACTTTTGTGTACAGTTTTAGAGAGAGAGATCAGCCTGTATGCTTGTGTGTGAGATCAGTCTGTGCAAAAGTACCAGTGACCAGAGTTCTAATGTTAAATATTTAACTGTTCCTGTGCTATTTTAATACTCTGAATGCCTTGTTTCAGATTCTAGGAAAATTGTGCAGTTTTGTGTCCCCGGCAGAAGAACTGGCTCAGAAGGATGATCTCCAGCTTTTATTTAGTGCAATAACCTCATGGTGCCCTCCCTATAATCTGCCTTGGAGGAAGAGTGCAGGGGAAGTACTAATGACCATATCACGTCATGGCCTTAGTGTCAATGTAGTGAAATACATTCATGGTGTGTACCTAATGCAAATAGTAATTTTACTCTTTTTTTGTTCCAGTTTCTGTATGAGTGTCTTCATCCTGTATTTTTTTTATACAGTGTAGGAAAAACTAATGCACTTAGGTACCCTTAAGTTTTGAATGCATCTGTAGACTTAAAGGGAAATAAGATAATCATGATTATTCTGTAGTATGTCTTGTAGACATTTTAGTTTAACGTTATAGAGCATAGGTTCTTGATTGTTTTCACAGTGTGGAACATGTTAGTGAAAAGTGTCTCATGGACATCTACGTATTTACATAACATGCCTGAGGTAACCATACTAACTGCTGAGATTGAAAAGTAATATCAAGAAGCCATTTATGATGATTATGTTGGTGGCAACAATTTCTGGTGGCTCCTATTTCTCTTTTTGCTCTTTTGAGGTTGTAGTAGCCTCTTGAGGAGCTGGCAGGCTAGCTGCTCCTCATTTTCAGCTATGTGTAAGGCACTCTGATTTTTAATAGTCACTGGACATCTCTGTAAAAAGCCAGACACAAGGAATTGGAACTACAGGCTCTGTGTAAATCATCAGAGATCAATGAAGGCTAAGTAAACAGTGCACTAGTTAAAACAGCTAACCAACAAACATGGAGTATTCAGATACATCGCGCTGATCAGGCAAAACTGTTCCATCCTACCTTTTTGGCTTTGTCTGAGATAAGCATCACTAATGATGGATCTCTTGCATGTAAAAGTTTGACTGTTTTCAGGCAGTTTAGTTGCCCACGCAGTGATTTTTCCCAGTTGGCACACCATCTTCCCACTATCCCTATTAGATCTTCAAAAGACAGCGTTTGTAGGGCATCACAAACACACAAAAGAATTTCCCACAGCACGCCTTAAAAATGATTGTAAATGGAGTAACAGTCATCACAGCTGCAACATAAACATAGCCATATAGGAAGATACTCTGTTTCCCATGAGATGCAGAGATAAGAAATGTGCTCTGGACTGATTCATGAAAAGCACTTTGAATCAAGAATGTATACATAATTCTGGCTGCAGATTTGGGGCAGGTGGTAGTCAAGCTTTGTCAATGTGACGCCTGAATATTGATCCATAACAGTGAAATCTATGTCCTTGAAGAATGGGATGAAAATAAGACTTACTGCCTTCTCTTTGGTCAATTATCATGTAAAAAGTGCAGCCACACTATTTCTTTACTAGAATAGTGATAAAAAGGAAGACATAGGGTGCTATCTGCAAACGTATTGCAAGAGACCACACTAAAGGGTTACTCTAGAGCAGGGGGTCTCAAACTCAAATCACCACGAGGGCTGCATGAGGACTAGTAGAAGGCCCCATGAGAACTAGAACATTAGCTGGAGGGCCACATCACTGAAACCTTTTCATACAACCATATTGCAAATATGGGTAATGATAGTGTTGTTGCGGGTCGCAGGAAATAGCTTTAGGGGCTGCGTGTGGCCCACGGGCCATGTGTTTGAGACCCCTGAGCAGGGGTCGGCAACTGGAAAGGTAAGAGCCATTTTTAAAAATTCCTTCAATAACCAAGTGGTTTGAGACCCGCAAGAGGTGTTGCTTGCTAGTTAAGAAACTGAATAATAGAACAAAGATGCATATTGATTTTGAATAAGTTTGCTGATGCGAACAAAGAATTTGCATATACATTTTAACAATATATGATGCGTTTTAATGATCGTTTGCTTTTTAAAACCATACAGCTTTTAGATCTTTATAGAAAACTAATTGTCTGACACATTGCAGAGTGAAGGCTTTGTTGAAGTAAATTATCGGTTTGAAGTTACTTTTAGTTAACATTTAGCAATATAAATGAGCTCTAATTCTTGGGAGGAAGATGGGAGAAGAACTGCCTTCAGTATCAGGAAAAAATACAAAATGTTGTGGTCCTACACATGAAGTATTCATTTCCTTTTAGCTTTGTCACTGTAAGTCTTAATTTAATATTGTGTTACATACACTGATTTTTAAAGAAACTTGAGAGCCCTCTCAAAGAGAAAGTAATTAAAATATATTACTTACTAGATATAAAGAGGTCTTTGGGTACAGAGAGAACTGAAACAAAGCATTTGGCAATAACTCCAGTGTCCCATCTCTGTCTTGGCCCAAAACCAGATGTACAGGAGAAAAATGTCAGCAACACATCAGGACACAGATATGGAGTAATCTCCTCACACAACCTCCACTAGGTACAAATTAGATCAATCCTTGACGCATGGAGGTTGAATATCCTCGCTTTAACAAAGTCTTTTAGCATCAACTATAACCCTTTTCTATATTCTTCTTACCCATAAAAATGTCCAATTTCATTAGAATCTAGCTCAAAAAATTCTATCACTAAATTGAAATATTTGTCATAATTTTCACCAAGTACTCTTCCTATATGCAGCTTCCCTTTAAAAAAAAACCACACACACAAACCAAGCAACCTGTATTTAGCCAACACTGCCTTGTTTTTTCCCCCTCTTAGGTCACTTAAATTTCCTCCATCATAACTCATCTTCCCTAACGTAAGCTGAGTACACCCCTCAGAGCCAAGAGAAACCTTACAGTGAAGGAATACGTGGCCCCAAGAATATGATGAAGTTCAATAATAGTACAAAAATAATATTATAATAATTCATAATTTGACTATGAATAAAGGTGAGCTTAAGAAATAAAATGAACAATCTTCATTAAGAGGATATTTATCCTTTTCCATAATAGTTCTATTATAGCCTTACACAAAATGTATAGACTTCTTTAAGGTAGCATATTACTTTCTGTGATTTCCAATTCTAAAGAATTAAAGGTTTGGATTCCACAAAACTCTGGCAACCAGAATAGCATTTAAAAATACTTCCAAAAACAAGCAGGGCACCAGTATTTTCAACTAATAGTGTTGGTTTTTTGCTTGTTGGTTTTGTTCTGGTGTTTTGTTTTTTAAATCTAAAGTTAATTTAAAAGTGGTACAATGTCAGTGAAAATTAACTAAAGCAGTTTAATTTATTCCCCCCCCCCCCCCGGAGTCCCCCCCGGCTGTTGCTCTCTTACCATATTGCAGTGCTGAGAGAATTCCTTATCCCAGCCAGGCAGGTCAGGGAACTCAGAAGTCCTGGCTGCACCTAAATTAAGGTGGGGGTCCCCTGTGTAGCCGGTCTCCTGGTTCCCAGCTTAGCTGGCACCTCTCAGCCTCAAGTCCAGCACAGCTGGCTCCTGGGAGCCTCCCCCCTTTACATATGCCCTCAAGCCAAGCCCCTTCTCTGCTTCTCCAGCCCATGCCAAGCTACTAATACCCTCCCCTATCCAGCGCAGCACTTGTGTGTGCTTAAGGTGGGAGTCTTCATTTGTGAGCTGCCTCCCCCCCTGGCTCGTCCAAGCCACTGAGAGCAGGGCGGGGCAGGATATTTAAATGACTGCCTTCAGCCCCAGCTGTCACCCAGGGAGCCACAAAGCAGCAGCTAAAGGGGCATTAATGGCTCAAAGAGCACTTGTTGTCAATCTCAGCTCTAGAGTCAGTAAAGTAGTAGTTGTGATGTTTTAACTTAGAGGAAGAAAGATACTTTATAATTGATATGTTTTAATTTTTTAGAGGTTGTTTTTAACTCCAGGATAGTAAATTTAATCTTCCCTTTTATTTTTATTACCTTAAAATTTAAAATGCAAATAAATATAATGTATGCTGGGCCTCTTCTGGAATTAGCTGCTGGGGTTAAGTGTGTAATGGTTATCAATAATGTTCAATATGGAACTTCGTAATTATTAAACTTTTGTTCTATAAAGAGACTGCTTCCTTGGATAGTTTGACTGTTTTGATAAAGACTATGTGCAGCTATGCAACATTTTAAATGGGTTTCATTGAAAGTCACAGTTCTTTTAAATTTGTCTTTTGTGTTGTATTACCTAAGATTATTATAACCAAAAGGGATTCAAGTGAAAAATCAACTGCTTTATTTTCAATGAGTTTACATTTATGCATTTGACAGTGTAGTACGTTGATGGTTTCACTTTTTCATGAGTAGAGTTTGTCAGGTAGGGCTTTTCATACAGCAACAGGAAGGAGAAAATATTTACTTAAAAAAAATGTGATTGTAAGACAGAAGTGAGCAGGATGGTGGGTTGGGAGGGGGGGGTGGGGAGGGAGTTTAGATGTATCCTGAAGCCACTTCTGAAACTGGCTAGATTTCAGGCTCTGTGTCCCTTTCATTATGGTAGAAAATGATTACAGTGACTTCTACTTCATTCTAGAGTATATTTTAATATTCAGAAATGATGCTTTTAAATATGTACAGTTTTATGGGGGAGAAAAAACTTTCTTGATTGTGTCTTTGCAGAAAAAGAATGTTTGTCCACCTGTGTTCAGAACATGCAGCAATCTGATGACCTTTCTCCCTTAGAAATAGTTGAGATGTTTGCTGGGCTTTCTTGCTTTCTTAAAGATTCCAGTGATGTATCACAAACACTGTTGGATGATTTTAGGATATGGCAAGGATATAACTTCCTTTGTGATCTTTTGCTCAGGTAAACAAATATTTTTCTTCTCAACAGATTGTGTAACAGATAGTAAGCCAATTAATATATCTGGACACGTTTTTAGGATTTAACAAAATACGGTGGGGCTATTGTAAATGATTCAGATATTCAGACCGGGGATAATGCTATTGACATTGTGATGGGAGAATGTCAGAGTGCACTACAGAACTTTTAATATGCTGTCTGTGTTTGCTGGGAACGTTACTACATGGTAACTAGTGTGCTGAAGATTCACACTGCTGCTTGGCAAACACTATTGTCCTATGTAGACAAGCCACTAATTATAAGCTCTTACTGTGGTATATCTTAAAACCTTTACCAAGGCGTAGGGACCTGCCAAGTTTTGGGATACACATTGTGGCCTATGCAAATTAGCTAAATGGATAAAGAAGAGTAAATTGAAAAAAAGTAAACATAGTATATAAAAGTCTTCTTTTGCCATTTTCTGTAGATTACATTGCACTGTATGCACAATGAATATATCGAGTAAATCCTTGCAGGAAACAAATTTTCAATAACAGAGTGCTATCAGAAAAGCTCTTTTGTTTAGAATTCACTTTATTTTGTGGTTTTCTATTTTTAGGAAAAACTAGTAATTTCACTAGTATATAAAACTAAAATTGTCTACATGAACAAAATTTTATTATGAAGCATGATCCATGCTTTTATTTGTTCATACGCTCAGTCAGAAAGTTGAGAAATCAGTAACAGCTCCCTCAGCTGCAGACTCTCTCTCTGTTTTGAAGGCTAACTCCACCTATTTTTCTAAGTGAAAGTGTGCACGTTCAAATGCTGAGCTCTAATTCACAATCCTGTCTAGCTCCATGCATAGGCGGGTGGGGGAGAGAGGAGAGTGAGAAGCCAGGACAGTAAGAAGCAGGAGCTTTTCTCTGGCTTCTGTCAGGCGATTGGGGAGAGGGGAGGGGCTAAGGGAGCCCTGGAGCCTATAGGGCACCCACTGCCCATGTAACTGAGAGACTGGTTTCCACATTGCCCGTCTTAGTCGGTGGAGGTACTCCCAGTGAAGATGCACACTCCTGACCCGAGGAGGGTAGAGTGGACATGTACTAAGATGGTGACTTCAGTCAGCCTAATATAGGTCAGCTTACAAGGCCTTAGAAAAGCTTATGGCAATTAAAAATTGTCATATAAAATTAATTTTCAGTGAAATTGAAATACCTTTTCCTCAGGAAATGATAACATAAAAGCAGCAGCATTTTCTTCAGTAGATTTGTCTGTCTTCCTTGTGCCTATTGTTGTATCTGCTTTCTTCTTTAATTAAAATAGAGAACATTTTAAATACTAATTACTTGTGTTAACACAGCAGAGTCAGCACAGTTCTGACCAAGGGAGTTGGATATTTTGTGAGTGCACACTAGAATTGTTCCCATATTTTTAGTATCACTTTTCATAATTTATACTATTCTGTCACTGAAGCTAGATCTACACAAGAGACCTATATCAGTATAACTACGTTGCTGAGGGGTGTGAAAAATCCACACACCTAAGGAATGTTAAGTAGACATATCAATAGGAGAGTGTGTCCCATCAACAGATACTGCCTCCTGGGGATGTGGTTTAACTGTGGCAACAGGAGAACCTCTTTTGTCAACATAGTAGTGTCCTCACTAAAGCAGTACAGTGGTGCAGCTACAGCACTGTACGTAAAGATAAGTCCTTAACACTTAATTGTCGTCATCTTTGAAAATCTTGTGAGAAAATTGCAAATTTGTTTATTGGAAACGTGTTCTTGTTGCATAGTTTCAGGCATCTAGAAATAATTTTTAAATATCTTCATAAAATATATGCTTTCATTCTACAAAATATGGGGCTCAATTCTAGAAATACATGATGGAATTCTGTGCTCTGTGTGGTGCAAGAGTTCAGACAGGGTGAGGTCATGATCATTCCTAATGACTTTAAAGTTTCTGAATCTCTTAGAATTTTTTAGATGTTTTCTATGCAGGAGGCTTATATAAGGAGTCCTGTGGCACTTTTAAAGACTAACAAATTTATTTGTCACATAAGTTTTCATGGGCATAATCCTACTCTGTCAGATGCATGAAGTAGAAACAGCAGTATATTAGGTATAAACACATGCAGAGAAGAGTGAGTCCACTTGGTCAATTCAGACTGTTCCAAAGGTTTAGTCTGTTGTTCTGTTTGAGAGCCAAGCAAGTTGTTTTAATTCAAACGGTTTGGATGTGGACCTTTAAACAATAATAGATGAGAACGTTAAGAGGGGAAATCACCTTTTGTTAGCCATTCTAAGTCCCTATTCAGACCCAATGTGGTGGTGTCAGGTTCACATATGAGTTCCAGCTCTGCATGTCACATTTGAGTCTCTTTGCTGAGATACTGTAACTTTCATGTGTGTTACAGAATTTCCGGGGACGTTGATGTGCTCCTCTACTGTTTTTTTTAATGTTACCCTTCTTGCTATCTGATTTGTGTCCATTTATTCTTTTCCAAAGAAACATATACTGGACAAATTGTACCATGTCAGGGGACTGTTGTTGGCACATGACGACATATCACATTGGTAGATGTGCGTATGAAGGTGCCCCTGATGGAATGGCTGATTTGGTTAGGTCCTATGATGGTGTCACTTGAGTAGAGGTGCAGGCAGAGTTGGGGAAGGGGGTTCATTGGAGGGAAAGTTCTTGACTTCGTGTTTCTGTTGCATGGCATGCAGTTCCTGGTGAGCATATGCTTAAGGTTGGGGAACTGTCTGTAAGTGAGGAGAGTCTACCTCACAAGGATTGAAAGAATGAGGGGTAGTCTTCTAGGACAGGTGGTTGATCCTTGATGATCTCATGGAGAGTTTCTTTGTGGCTGTAAGTGATGACCAGTAGTGTTCTGTTCTTTTGCTTATTGGGCCTGTCCTGTAGTAGGTAACTTCTGGGTACTCACATGGCTGTGTCAACCTGGTCCTTCACTTCCCCATGTGACTACTTTAGTTTTAAGAATGTTTGACAGAGATCCTGAAGGTATGGATCGTGTGATGCGTCCCCATTTGAAAGCTGGAGGCATATAAACTTGTCTTAAGATTCTTCAGTCAAGTTATAAACAAGGTTCTCAGGTTTTTAGGCTTGCCAGAGCAAATGGAATGTTTTTGCTGTCTGGTATTTCAGAAGAGAGGTAGTGAATTTTTTTGGATGGGTTAAAGCAATTATACTTAATTTTTTGTTTTAGTGTTTGGTGATCTGATTCTCCCCCCCCCCCTTGTATGTTTCTGGCATGATTGGTGTTTTTTAAGATCAGGATAGACAACACCTTTCAAAGATGGTCTATAAAACTCAGTCCTGGTTTAATGCAGGGGACTGGACTAGCTGACCGTTCGAGGTCTCTTCCACTCTTGCATGTCTATGATTCAATGATTACTTTTCATTTAGAAGCAATTAATTAGATAAAATGTATTGAAAGGATGATGCCTATTATTTTTGACATTGTTATAAACAAAAGAAGAGAGACAGGTCACTTTGGTTTAAATAAGTTGTAAATATAAATTGCTGAAATGAATGTTTATATTGTACTCTATTGTGAGTTGTGATTTTTTTTTAGGAGAAATTATTGTGTTTTCATCCTAAAGCTCTCTGTTGTTTGATCTGTAATTATGCTGAGCCTTTTTTTCACTATGTTCTGATTGTTGGCTTTCGATTGATTCACAGAAACTGAATATAATAAAAACACCTGTACGTAATAATATTGTTAGTAGTGACTGCATTTAATATATTCCTGATATTGTACTTTTTTTAAAACAAAGATCTACATGTCAGAGACAGTGTTATATAACGACTTAGGCAGTTCTTATTCTAACAGTAGTACTTAATGAAATTTTGCAAGTCTGCTAGCTGTCTTTAAAGCACTCTTTTTATGTATTTACTCTGTGTCTCAGTTCCATATCCATAAAGTGGAAATACTTCCTTTCATGCCCTTTTTTGACTTATTTTTTGAGTCAGGCATGATCTCTTACTGTGTGTTTAGCACATTGATGCCCTGATAGTAAACAGTTTTTTAAGGCACTACCATAATAATGTTTAATCAATTTAATACTTAAGAACTTGGAAGAAAGTATGAAATATGGAAATATAGTGTATCTTAACCTTTGGCTCTTAGGTCACTAAATTTGTTCCTCTAAAATGAACCCCTCTTAATTTAAGAAAAAGGGGGGGGGGAAGAAAGAAAGAAAGAAAAAAAAGTCCCCAGATGACTATGAATTGTTGCTGTTAAAGAGAATATGTACTAATATGAGCTGTTGTGCTATATATTCTTTAGATTAGAACAGGCCAAAGAGGCAGAATCTAAGGATGCTTTGAAGGATTTGGTTAATCTGATAACTTCCCTGACAACATATGGTGTTAATGAATTAAAACCAGCTGGTGTTACCACCGGAGCACCTTTTCTGTTGCCTGGATTTGCAGTCCCACAACCTGCAGGCAAAGGTGAGTTTACTGTTTTGCATCACACAAAGTAAAAGTCTTTTTTTTGAGGCAAAAATTACCAGTAAAACACAAAAATCAGTTACAGTTCAAATGTAGGTGTTGTCTCTTCTAGAATCAGCATAATATATTTAACTATATTGACTTTAAAAGGTAATTTTGTTTCATTGCTAGTGTGTACATAAGAATAAGGAGGAGAGTTTTTCCTCATTTTGATTCAAAGGCTGGATCATCCGTGTACAAGTATAAATTTAATAGATCCCTTAGCAAATCTTAAGCTTGTTAACATATACAGTTGGATGGATATAATTTATGGTGTGATTTTGTTAAACTGATAAAACTTTGAACACTTTTTTTTATTTTAAAGCTAGCTGATTTTGTCTGCAATTAAGTCGATTAAGGAAACATAAAAGAAACTGAAATCTTCTCTTAAAAGGAAATAAATTGTCCATAGAGAGGTTTGTGCCAGTTTAAGTAAGCCAGTATGAGTTTTGGTGAGAAGAAAAGGCTTAAGAAGTGATAAGGACTTTAAGGAATTTCTTCCTTCTCACTCTCACACTCATATTCTCATAAAGTTGCACCCATTTAAACTAAAATTGGTTTTATGAACAGAATTAGTCAAACCGGTTCAACACTTTTGTGCAGACACTCTGATGTTAATGTAACCTGTTCTGTGTCGGTTTAGTTTAAATGGATTTCTTACTGGGTGCAGCTAAAATGATGCACATCATATTTAAATTGAACCAAGGATATAGTACAAATACACTAGTTTATTCTAAATGATTTAATAACATGCCTTTAATTAGAGTGGTATAATTTCTTGTGTAAACAAAGCCTTAGAAACTTGGTGGGAGCAAGGTTGAAGTTAATCTGGTCCATTCATGTGTCTCTGGGTTTCAGTAACACCTGGAATTGTGCAGATCTCCTAGGGGGAGTTAGGCTTCTGGACCCATCTAGGAATGAATCTGTAGTTGTTCCTTGTGTGGCTTGTGTCTTTTTGCCCATTAGAGTGGTTTCTGCTGTGGTTAATACTTTCCATTCTCATGGAGGAGGCTCTTGCTTGTGATGCTTCTGCTGTACCTGTTTCTTGAATGCAATACCAAGTATTTCAGGCTCTGTAGCTATCAAAGTTTCTTGCACATTTCATTGGTTCACAGTTAATTTTTCAACTTATTTCATTGTAAAATGATCATGAAAATAGCAATTTAGAATAGTAAAATTAATGTGCATCTTTGCAATGCAATATTGATATTACTGCTTTTTATTGGATTCTTGTACAGTTGTTGAATATTACAGTTCAAAAGATTGTTTCAATGATGATGGAAATATGAAATTGGCATTAAAATAGTCAGTTTCCTTTAAATCAAGTAACTAAAGGAGTAAAACAAATTACTGTATATACTTGCATATAAGCTTAGAATTTTCTACCTTGAAATCCCCTTTGAAAGAGACACTCGGCTTATGTGCAAGTCAAAAGCCAGAGCACGCCAGAAATGATAAAAATCTGTCAGAACGCTGTGGCAGGGAGCAGCCCCAGCCCAGGCTGGGAGTTTCAAAATCTGAGACCCAGCATGTGGCGTGGCCCCTGGAGCGGCCAGGTAAGGGGGTGTTGGGGAGGGGGTTTGGCCAGCAGCAGGGCAGGGGGGTTAGGGAGGGGATTAGGGTAACTTGGGGCAGTGCAGGGAGTTGGTGGTCGGTGGGGGGGGGGCCCCCGGGCCCCGGTCGGGGCCTCGGGGGACGCCGGCGGCAGGCTGGGGGGTGTTAGGGAACAGGAATGAGTCCGGCCTGATTTTGAACCTTGGCTTATATGTGGGTCATGAGGTTTTTCAGGTTTCTGGGGTTAATAGCCAAGGGTTGGCTTATATGCAGATCGGCTTATAAGCGAGTATATACAGTAAGATAGTATTGAGTGGGAACATAAATCTATGTACTCTTTTTAAAAATCTGAACCAAAATAAATTTGAAAATAAAACTTTTTTCAGGCTGTCTGAAGATCAATGATATGTATATATTGCATAATAGGTGCCAGTTTTTATTTTTAGAAGAGGATTTTATGACTTTTTTCTGGAGATGAACCTTAACAGATGCTGTGTTGTAACTCAAACCAAGGATTCAAAGCAAGAGATTTCATATTAAAGATGGCTTCTTATTATGGAGCTCTTCACAAAAAGCTTCAAGTGTGTGATTTAAGTTGCAGAGGTTAACTGACTTTCTCAAATTTTTACTGTTAATTTACTGCTATATGTCCTTTTTAATTTTTCCCCATTCATTCTCCTTAAACTTCCTCATCCCACTCCCAAAAAACTGTTAGGTCAGTAGTAGAATGTAAACTTTTAATGCAGACCAGTATAATCATGAATATGGTAGGTTAGATTACATGACTAATATTGTACTAAATAAATTTAATACCGCTAATGAAAGTCTTTCAGCAATGATGTTCTATGTGATCCCAATGTACTCTGTTTGGACTGATAGTGTATTGCAGCATTAGAAAGATATCCATTCAGTGCGTAACTGTTAATGGCAAGAAAAATCTTTTTGAACGCTGGAGATGTTGGCACACATTTTGCATTCATTAACCTTAACCATATCAGAAAATTCACTAGTGTAGGAAGATATATTTCTAGTACCTATAATCATTTGGGTATGGTGGCTGGGGGGTTTCTATTCATCTAATTTAACCTCCTGCACAATGCAAGCTACAGACCCTCACGTACTGACTCCTACAATAGACCCCTAACCTAAGAATGGGTTATTAATGTCCTTGAATCATGATTTAAAGACTTCAAGGTACAGAGAATCCACCAGCAAGTGAGCTGTGCCCCATTCTTTCCCTCATCCTTTTATACCCAGGTATGAGACAGAGAAAATATCCTGGTCTTCTGAATGTGATTGTCCCTATGCACATTCTGCATATGAGCATGTGCCCAGGCTCCCATCCCATTAATGGAATGTGCATGTGGGCAACACTTCTTGAACTCCAATTACTTAGCAAGTAAGTAACTTTAACTCTGTCACTATTACTATATTGCTGTACAGTAAGTTAGGAGTGATGGGCAGTTTTTTCTGGTAAACTTCTGCAGTGAAAACCTTTGCTAGTTCAGATTTAGAACTCTTAGTCCACAATATGTGCCTACATGGAGAGCTATTTTATTATAACTACAGACATATAGTTGTGCTACTATATTTCCCCATCTAGACAGATCTTTAGCTTGTTTGTGGTTGGGCTCACCAGACACTATCCATAGTTATGCTGTCACCACTAAGTTTAGGAAGTTTAAACCATGGTAAGGCCAGCCACCCACACTGTGACAATGAGTTGAAGACAAGTTAATCATACCAGGTGCTGGCACCATCAATGCAGAGACCAAAGCATCTGCACAATGCAACAGCACAATTGCCACAAAGTCCAAAAGTGTCTCTGATCTGCTTATGACCATTAACACTATATCTCCTCTTAGCCACCAGTCGTATAACAATAACACAATACCAATTTAGGCCCCTTTGCAGCAACCACCACAAAGGAAAAAAGTATAGAGGAAAATAGATAGTCATAGTAGGAAAGAGTGGATCAAAAGAGGGCTATTTGTGCTGCCTTTTATTCCTTTAAAGTAGGGCATTTTGTTAGTCAACCGCTCCCAGTTCTTGGAAAAATCTCTGGGAATGGAGGAAGAATGGCGTTCCAGCAAAGGAGGTCCGCCATTGGCTGGGAACCTCTGTAGCCTACCCACGGATGTAACACCAAACCCCCTGATACCACCTTGCAATCTGGGCTAATTCCCTTTCTTCCACAAATTACATCCAAGCTCTTGAAAGGTGGGGGAAGTTCAAAGAATATGACTGTTACTCAGCTTTAATTTGGGAAATGCTTTTTTGTTCTGACTGGCATATGTAATTATTACTTTGGTATTATAGGGGGAGGAAGGAGGGAAACAGGTGGAAGAAGCTGCTGCATATCATTCCAAACTCAGTACTATTGTTGATTGAATGGCACACAGAACATGTTACTGTTTGTGCAAAGTTTCCCTTTATGGACCAAACAGAAAATTGATTTATCTGAAAAGCACAATCTTAACTATGAACCACTCAGATTCATAATTGGGTAAACTGCATTCTGATTTTTTTCATGTTCATTTACTTTTTGGTCATATAGAAGACCAGATCATTCAATTGGTACAGATGCCACAGTTTATATTCGAAGAGAGATGCTATCCTTAAAAACAATCACTATAGATTTCAATTCAAAATTGTGAAATGAGTGGGAAGAGCTCATTTAAAGGATTTCTTAGCATGTTCTTGTCTTTTGAAAATTTCCATTTTATTAGTACATCTTTTTGCTGGATCTGCTACAGAGGACAAATTATTTGTTTTAAATTAGACTTTTACCTTAATATGATCAAGCAAATAGATATAAAGGATTGTTCTCTTTCCCCCCCCCCCTTTGTTTCCTGTTGCAGGTCATAGCGTCAGGAATATTCAAGCTTTCTCCGTCCTCCAAAATGCATTTTTGAAAGCAAAAACTAACTATCTTGCACAAATTATTCTGGATGCTATTACAAATATTTACATAGCGGATAATGCCAACTACTTCATCTTGGAATCCCAGCACACCTTGTCCCAGTTTGCAGAGAAAATTTCCAAGCTTCCAGAAGTGCAGTCCAAATATTTTGAGATGCTAGAGTTTGTTGTCTTTAGCTTGAATTATATTCCTTGCAAAGAACTGATTAGTGTCAGCATCCTTTTAAAATCCAGCACATCTTACCAGTGTAGCATCATTGCAATGAAGACGCTACTTAAGTTCACCCGTCACGACTATATCTTTAAGGATGTCTTCAGGGAGGTGGGGCTTCTGGAGGTAATGGTAAACCTCTTGCACAAATATGCAGCGCTCCTGAAAGATCCCACACAGGCTTTGAATGATCAAGGTAGAGTATTTTCTTTCTTTATCTACGTGATTTTGGCTTGTAAGGAGACTAGTACTTGGTAGCTGGGAGTCATTCTAGTTAGTCAGAATGCCTTGACTCTATTCTTAGCATTGCCAATTACTTGGTGTGCTCGTTTTAAAATCTCCATGCTTCAGTTTTCTTAAGTAAAATTATAATGTTTGTTCAGGCTCAGAAAGTGCTTTGAGGTCTGCTGGTGAAAGGTACCATGTAGGTCCAAAATACTTGATTAAGAACATGTAGCTGATGGAGTGCCCCCCTGCCTTAAAAACATTTGTTTTTTAACACATCTAAGTTATTCCAGGACAGGGCAAAAATGAGCAAGAGGAATCTGTATCTGAAAATATTTTCATTCTCTGTATTCAACCTATACTATATCTAATAAATTTTAAGCATCCATTTCTAGGCTAGAGCTGGGTAAATTTGATACTCACCGTGCTTTGAACTAAATGTTTGTGTGAACAAGCACTCAGGAAAGTTTGAGATGCGCTTCATGCCTTCATAAAGGTGTAAAAAAGTGCTTTAAAATCCTGTGTAGATGGTCTCTGGAGAATTAAGACAAAGCAAACTAAGGCTATGTCTGTACTTCACCATTTACAGCAGTGATGCTTCTGGTGAAGACTCTTTCTTATACCAATGGGAGGGAGGACTCCCAGTAGCTTAACTCGCATGAGATGTGGTAGGTAAGGGATGGGAGAAGCTCTCCTGCCAACACTATGCAATTTACACCTGTGCTTACATTGGTGTAATTGACATTACTTGGGGATGTGGATTATTCATACCCCTGAGCAGGGGTTAAAGTATAATATGGGGGCCTTGGAACCCTCCTAAATTAGTGGGCTGCCTTTGCATCCGTGCAGACCCCTTCACACACCCCAGCTCCTGACCCCCACATGCCAGCCCCCCACCCCCTTTTCCGCCCCCCCCCCCCCCCCCCCGCTACCACCCTGCACAGCCTGCTCACCATCCCAGTGACTGCCACACCCCCGCCTCTCGGTGAGACCAGGCCCGGGGGGTGGAGTTTTTAGAACTCCCTGTCCTGCCCAGTGTGGCAGAACGCATTCTGGCCCCTAAAAATAGAAAATGGAGCTGGAAAGCTGTGTTGCAGGGCCTACTATTTTAAATGGTGGGCTCCAGAACACAGTGTTCTGGCTCCATTTTCTATTTTTAGGGTCCCCAGTATGCTGAGCCCCTAGAAATAGTGGGCCCTGGAATGGTATTTCCCCATGTTCTGGCTTGCTTTAACCCCTGCCCCTGAACTCTGTAAATCACACTGAAGTAATCTGGAGCATTGATAAAGCTTAAGACAATTTTATTTCTGAATGGGAGTATCCACATATAGGTTTAATGCACTTTGTCACAGCTAAAGTTAAATCATAACTTTCCTGAATGTTTCTGTGTGGACAAGCCCTCGGCATGGTTTAAATGTTTGTTAGAAGATAGTTTCTGCTCGGAGGTCAAAAAGCTGAAAGAAACACTTCGTTTAATTTTTCTTTATTTTTTTTAAATTAACTTTATCGCATTGAAAACAACAACCTTTTGAAATTATTTTTTAGAGGATTCAAAAAATAACAGTTCATTTGAGGACCAAAAGCAGCTGGCTTTATTGGTTATGGAGACCTTGACTGTACTACTACAAGGATCAAACACAAATGCAGGTACTTAGAGAAACTACTGGTAAAGTTTATGAAGTTGTATCGGTTACAATAAAGTGACTCTGAAGTGCATGCTTAAAGACAAAAGAGAGGTATTGACTGATTGGGCTAAGTGTAGTATTGTCTGCATCAAACAATGCTTTTGACCTTAAAATACACTGTATTAATAGCACAGTACTTATTATTACTTCTCAGTGTGTGTGATAAAAGGCAACTGTTGATGATCTTGTCCCTGAATCAAGCATTAGCTGTCATCTGTTGCAGAAATTGAAAATGTACTTTGTGACCTTGTTTCCTCTTATGTTTAAATTTATATAATATAACGCAATAAAGGACTGTGGACAGTTTCAATTCATTTGGTTAAAAGGTTAAGTTTACCTATGCAGCTTTTTGCTGAAAATGAACTGTACTAACAATTTATAATATGGTGTCCTGATTTTGGTACTATTTTCAAAAATAGGATTACCTAGATGAATATCCTATTTACTACTTAAGTACAGTGGATGTTCAGACAAATCAAGTAACTGCATGTATAAATGTCTAGCTAAGGACTCTTGCCATTTACTTGTCTGAGTTCCCAATTTGAATGTACCAGTAATGTGCTTGGTTATATGTGTATTTGTGAAAACCAGGCCCTGTCCTAAGTCATAGTATAATATAGGTTAATTTATTGTCTATTTCATCCTCAATATGAACTTCATATATGTGCCCTCTATGTAAATAAGAGGGAAGGGAAAATAATTCTTTTAAATCTTGTCCTCCGCTGATCTATGAAAAAGGGGAGGAGGAAGATATAAGCAGCTAATGGCTTGAAGCTGTTCGCAGTGTTTTCAGTCCTGCTCATTTCTTTTCTTCAAACCTGTCCTGTGTTTCAAATAAACATGGCCTTTTTTTCTTAACAAAGAGAAATTACAAGCTGTTTAAATGGTCAAGACTTGATTTTTCTGAATGAGTAAGCTTGAGAACATCTAGCAGTGTTGGCAAAGCGCTACTGTACACTGTGTCTGGAGTGGTAGGATACAATTTTTCGCTTGTTTCCTTTCCCTCTCTGAAGTTCAGTCCCTATGTTTAACAACAGCTTGTAGTCAGATGAAAGCATCATGTTAATCCTTTAGTCATGGTACTTTATTCAGAAGCTTTTTGCTGGGTTGTTTTCTGGATTGTTTTGTATATAAAATATTTAGCTGCATGTCTTGATCAGTCCATTCATTTAGGTTTTCTGAATACAAGCAAACTCAAAAGCAGCCCAGTTACTTCCAAAACATTGTTCTCCTTCGAGTAGTGTCCCCGTGGGTGCTGTACCTTATGTGTTCGAGTGGCCACTGGACATGGCTTGTGGCCGAATCTGGTTCATGCCGTTTTTTGGCGCCATTTCAACGCTCATGTGAGAGGGCCCTCCTCAGTTTGTTCTCTACCACTGCAGATAACAGACGGAGTTCAATGTCTCTCCTCACTTCGCTTATCTCCTCACATCTTTTTATTTTTCTTTCACTCCTTTTTCTTTTTTAACCTACTCTCTAGACTGTCCTTTAAAAAAAAAAAAAAAAAAAAAAAAAAAAAAAATTCCCACCTTTACTCTGCGATCATGTGGGGCTCCCCCAACTTCAAGCATTGCAGTTGATTCAGTGATGCATGATGGCATTGGACAGTCACTTGGCCTGCATAAAGTGTCCTGGTGAGGGACACATCTCAAAAATGTGTCCAGTGCCAAAATCTATGCGCCAGAGTCCACTGTGACTGAGATCTCCATCTAAAACTTCTTTTTAATCGAGCTCTCTCTTCGTTCCTCCTCAGATCCGGGACAGAGTTTGGCCTTCTCAGTGCACCTTTTGGTTAGGTGCCTTTCAATACCACACATCAGGGCTAAACAAAAGGTGTCTCAATCCTTGTCAGTACCACGTACGAAAGGGACTGTTGGATCCTCATGTATGTAGTCTTTGAAACCCTTATAAGGGTCTGATTCTTTGACCCATGGGGGAGAAAAGGAGGTAGTCCAACCACTCATCTCTAACAGCACCGAAGCCCTCAAAACAGCCACCGTAACAGAACCAGCCGCTCTGTTGGCACCAGTACCACAGACCACAGTGCTGCTTAATGCTCTGGCACTGATAGAATCACTACAATCACCCAATCTCTCTCCAGCCCCTCACATGGCACCAACCACATTGGCCTCTTCTGCTCAGACAACAGAACCGATTAAGCCCCATGGAGCTGCCCAAGTGCAGATGACCCCAGCACCCAAGAAACACTCAATAAAAGGCAAAATATATAGACATGGTACCGAAACATGATCTCGCTTCCATACATCTTCCACTGCGGTACTGAGGGATCTTCACCTCCTATTGCTTCCCCAATGGAGCTATGTCCTGCGAGACCCTCCACTGACGACGAGGAGGAGGATACTTGTAGACCCCATTTTTCTCCAGAACCATCTTTGCCAGCACAGAGTTACCCACATTCAGTGTATCCTTCTCTTCCATGGTATACACAACGTCCTCCCACTCCCTACCATGACTGGCTGCAGTGAGATGCCAGGTCTCAATTTTCTTCTCATGCTTCCAAACTTTCCACACCCTGCCATCACAAATAGGTGATGCTTCCCTACACATCTCCGAAAGGTCAAGGCGTGGATGATAATTCTGACCATGACCCGTCAGTGGCCAGTTCACTGCCACATCACTCTTCATCCTCACCAAACGAAGAGATTTTTCCTTCCACATCCTCAGCTACCAGTGATTTCCATGAGTTTCAGGAACTCTTTCACAGGGCCTCCGAGTCTTCAGAGATTCCATTATAGGATGTCCTGGAATCCCAGCACAAAGCTTTAAGAATTTTACAATCCAAATCATCCACAAAAATCACTTGGCCCATGAAATCGGCTGTAACTGAACCTACCACAGAACTTTTGCAAATCCCAGCCTCCATTACACTGACTTCCTGGAGGACTGACGGGAAATACTTCGTCGTGAGTAAGGAATCAGAATATTTATTCAGTCATTCCCCTTTGAACTCTTTTGTGGTCAAGGCTGCCAAACAATGGCACGAACAGCACTTTGAACATTCTACCCCACAAGACAAGGATGATAAAAGGACCGATCTTCTTGGCAGAAAGGTCTATGCCTCTGCCTCTCTTCAGTTCAGGGTCGCTAATTATGCAGGACTGTTATCTAATTATGATTGTGACAGTTACCTCAAACTGGTTGACTTTATCAACAACATCCCACAAGCAAAAATACAAGTGTTCCAAGCTATTATTAAAGAAGGGCAACTTATTTCCAGAACCTTTTTACAAGCAGCTTTAGACATCGCGGGAATGGTGGTCCACACTATGGCCACAGGCATAGTCTTGTGACGTTGTGCCTGGTTCATTCGGTGGACCTCCCACGTCAGCTGCAAGCTGCAGTTGAGGACATTCCATTTGATGATAAGGCTTTTATTTTCCGAAAAGACTGACCAATTGATGCATGGTTCAAAGACTCACGTGCTACCTTATGAACCTTCAGAATTTACACACCTATCACCCTCCACAGAACCTACAGGTATCAGCCGACAACACTAGATGCCAGTATCTTCCACTTGCTCATTCTCAATTCAGACAACAAGATTATCAGTCTAGACCAAGGCAATGAACACAAAGGAGTAGACAACCTTCTAATCAATCAAATAACACTCAACCGCCTCCATCCAAGCAGCAGTTTTTAAGACTGAAGTCGAAGGGTGACAAACCCCTCTGGCATTTCTAGAGCCTTCATCAATACTTCACAAACAGTCTCTGCCGTTTTTCATCACTGGCTCAACATCACTTATGATAAATGGGTCCTTAGTACCATTAGACTGGGTTACATCATACTGTTCATCTCTCAACCTCCTTCCCAACCCACTACCCATCCCTCTTCAGGGACACTGCTCACAAGCAGTTATTACAACAAGAAGTCTCTCACCTCTTCTATATCGGAGCAATTGTAGAAGTCCCCACACAATTCAGAGGGAAAGGTTTTTATTTACCCTGTTTCCTAACCCAAAAGAAATAAGGCTGTTGGTATCCCATCCTGGACCTGAGAAAATTTAAACAAATTAGTGAAATATGACATTTAAAATGGTGACGTTATCTACAATAATTCTGGTTCTACAATGCGAGGACTGGTTTGTGTCCCTCGAGTTACAGGACGCGTACTTCCATGTTCTAATACACCCTGCACATAGAAAATAACTCAGGTTCGTCATTCAGGACCTACACTATGAATATGCAGTTCTTCATTTCGGTCTCTCCCCAGCTCCAAATGTATTTTCCAAGATCCTTTCTGTGGTAGCTGCCCATCTGCGCAAAAACAGTGTGTTCATTTTTCCTTATCTAGATGACTACTTATTGAAATCACCTTCACAGGAATCGACGGCCTAAGCAATCCAGCATGTAGTTATCCTACTGCTAAATTTGGGATTCCTCACCAATACAAAGAAATCCATTCTCGATCCAACTCAGAACATCCATTTCATTGGTGCTCACCTAGGTTCCATGACCGCCCGGGCCTTCCTTCCCGAGGAGAGAATGCCCAAAAGTGTACAACTAACAGATTCTGCCATACTTGCACCTACCTTAACTGCAACAGATTACTTACAGTTACTAGGCCACATGGTGGCTACTACTGCTGTGGTTGAAAATGCCATACTTCAAATGAGACCTCTTCAACTTTGGTTTGGTCACAAATTCAGATAAAAAATACATCATATGAACAAAATTCTTTCCATTTCATCCTCAATAAAGCAAACTCTAAGATGTTGGTTCCCCCCCCCCACCCCAACCAATCTAGCAGCAGGGATACCATTCAGTTGTCAACCTGTGTCACTCATACTAATGACAGATGTGTCCCTAACTGGATGTGGAGCTCACCTGCTCCACCACACCGCACAGGGAAAATGGACTTGATATGAATCTCTACATACCGAAGTCCTAGAACTCAGGGCTATGAGATATGCTTGCATCCATTTCTGGAATTTCTTAGCAAGCCAACACATCAAAGTCATGACAGACAATACGTCATGCATGTTTTATATAAACAGATAAGGGGGAGCGTGTTCTACTCTCCTTTGCACAGAGGCTATAAGACTTTGGGAGTGGTGCATGCAGAACAATGCCCTCATTTCTGCTACATATTTACCTCGGATCCTAAACGCTACAGCCAACTTCCTCAGCCGTTCTTTCACATCCAACTATGAAGGGGAGAAAAATACCACAGTTCTCCATGCTACCTTCGAACAATGGAGACACCTGACTACTGACCTCTTCGCATCCTTCCGCAGCTGCAATTGCCAAAAGTACTGCTCTAGCACAGGAATAGGTCCCCAATTGCAGAACGATGCTTTCCTCCTTTCATGGGCAAATGACCTTCTTTACTCCTTCCCTACAGTCCCTCTAATTCCACAAACAATACAGAAAACCAGACAAGACGCAGCTACCGTCATACTGATAGCTTCAGCTTGGCCCAGACACCCATGGTTCTCAGATCTGATGCAGATGTCCACCAAACCACTAATCATGCTACCTCAGTCTCCTGTCCTACTAGTGCAACAGAACAGGAAATCCAAGTGACGTCATCCCCTGAATGTTCAAGCAGTGGAGTTTTCCCACAATAGACCTATTTGCCACACTTACAAACAAAAAATGTTGAAGATTTGCTCACAAGCAAGAATAAGCGAGGGTTCCAAAGGAGATGCTTTTCTTCTCACCTGGAGCTGAACGCTAGTTTACGCCTTTCCCCAATACCCATGATCACCAAGATGATCTGGAAAATTCGTCAAAATAGGGCCAGAGTGATAATGATAGCTCCAGCATGGCCCAGACAGACATGGTACACTTACCTTTTACACATGTCGAGGGAGCCACTGATCATCCTTCCATTGGTTCCAAATCTCCTTTTACTAGACAAAGGGATGACATTGCACACCCTTCTGGACAGGCTTCATCTTACGGCCTGGTACCTTGGTAGTTTGATAAAGTAGAAACACAGTGTTCTGATCCGTCCTGTTGAATAGTAGAAAATCTGTAACTAGATACCCTTACCTCCAAAAGTGTTGTTGGTTTTCCATGTGGTGAACCCAGTGAACTATCGATCCAGTGGAGGCTCTTATTCCTGAAAGAGACAGAGGTGTTGCTTTGTATGCTTCATGTCTGTCTCATGGCACTGTCCGCTTTTCATGTACCAATACGTAACTCATCTCTGTTTGCCCATCCAATAATTTAAATGCTTCATGATGGGTATCCAGAACACACATCGTCAGGTCAGGGCTCCAGTTCCACAGTGGGACCTAACAATGGTACTCATGACACTTACGAAGCCACCTTTCAAAACTTTATCAACAAACTCTTTTTTTCTCCACATGTCCATGAAGGTGGCATTTCTAGTCACAGTTACATCTGTGAGACGTGTGGGAGAACTTGCTGCAATTATGGCACATCCCCCGCCTTTCATGGGGACAAAGTTTTTTCTTTTTTCCAAACCCCAAATTTCTACCAAAAATTACATCATCTTTCCATCTAAACCAAACCATTCACCTTCCTGGTTTCTTCCCAAAGCCACAAGCCATCCTACACACTTTAAATTTTAAGCACATATTAGCCTTCTATTTAGAGCGGACCAAGCCATTCCGAAAAACTCCTAGACTCTTTGTCTTCATTACTGAGCGTTCATGAGGGGAACCTATTTCCAAACAGAGATCATCAAGGTGGATAACAGCATGTACCCTATCAGCGAGAGCACCCCCTGAAACCATTTGCACACATTCAGCTAGATCACTAGCCACATCTACTGCCTTTTGAACAACATGCCCATTTCAGACATTTGCCAAGCTGCTACCTGGACCTTGGTGGATACCTTTGTGAAGCACTGTGCCATAGAGCAGTACTCTAACTCAGATGCTTCCGTTGCCCTGGCAGTATTAAGATCTATACACAGTACAGGCTCTGAAGTTCCCTTCTCCACTCATGGGAATTGCTTGGCAATCACCTGAAGTGGAGCAGCTGGGGATGCTACTTGAAGAAGTGAGGGTTACTCACCCTTGTGCAGTAGCCAGCGTTCTTTGAGATGCATGCATATGACACCCTCCACTACTTGCCCTCCTCCCCTCTACTTCGGAGTGTGCGTGTGTGTGTGTTCTACCCTCTCAGAGGTAGAGAAGGAACTGGGGGATGTGAGGGGGAGGTGTGTGCATTGCCAGTGGTGTGAAAATGGCCACAGCTGCTGCTGGAATGCGTGCCTCCCCCATGGACATTGCTGTAAAAACCTCTGGTCCAGGGTGTGGGAAGCGCCTGAGCGCTTGAAATGGAGCAAGTCAGGGACACGCACTTCAAAGAATCTTGGCTACTGCACAAGTGTGAGTAATCCTCAGTTATCTACTGTACAATGGGTCTGTAGCGGAGCTCACACTTGCACAAATTGCAAACTGACATAATTCTGCTTGGCAGCCTATCATCAACATTCCTAATAGTCATCTACTAAATACCTATTTCATAGAAGCTCTCTCAGGGTATCTTACTCCTGCAACTTATTGCTAGTAAAATGGACTGTAAAATGAAAGCTTGAAATACTTAACAAAATAAAACAGCTTGTATTTGGAATACATTATTTTGTTAATGACAAAGTACAGAATGGATTGTCTTTGATTTCACATGTCAGACAAACAGTTCATAGTTTAAGTGATCTCTGAGGCAAATTCCACACATTCTTCTCTCTGTAGCTTGCTGGGCTATGGCCATCTTTTCTTCATCACCTTAGGTAGTGGCCCAACATTCTGCTCCATACGATATAGACGGCAAAACTGTGGAATTAAATAATTCAGCTTTTAGTTGCATAGGAAGATCACCATCAAGCAACACAGTTTTCAGCCAATTGAAAACAGCCCACCCAGCCTGCCTTCTTTTCGATATCTCCTCATTGATGGTGCCGGAACGGGCTAGAACGTGGCCAAGGTATACATACTTATTGACCTGTTCTACCTCTCTATCACTGAGAAATATGCGCCCATCTTTGCAGCATTTATTTCGCATCCATTTTGTTTTGACAACATTCAATTCAAGTCCAACTTCTCTGGATTCTTCTTGTAGCTTGCAGTTCTTGCCCATGATACGCAAAAGGAACGTAGTCGTCAGCGAATAACGGATGTGTCAGATATTCACCATCTACCTTGATGCCAGTCTGCCAATCCAGGTGTTTAAAAATATTTTCCAATACAAGTGAAAACAACTTTGGCAAGATTCTCGCCTTGACGCACTCCTCTGCATATTTCCGCTTGGCAGGATTCATCAAACAGCTTGACTGTTGTTATGCGTTCACTATTCATATCTTTCAGTAGCCGAATATAGTTGGAGTCGATGCCAAAAACTTTAGTAATACCTTGTATTAAATCTTAGAGATGTGTGCAGAGGCTACCAATTTTTCTATGGATTACAAATCAGACTTATTCTAATGAAGTATTTGCATTATAAGCCTTCATTCTGAGGTGTTTATATGTTCTGTAAAAACTACTTTATTGGGACTCTTTTCGCATTGCTTAGTTTGAGTATAAAAATAAGATTGTGATTTTGAGAAGTTTAATGAAATTTTCTTTTTCCGTTTCGGAGACATGCAGAAAACAAAATGTGGTTACTACTCAGAGGTTGTTTCAAGTACTTTTTTTACATTTGGGTGAATGAGACTGTTTCTTTAAAGTGGAAAAAGGAAACTTGAAAACTTATGGACTTAAGCATCAAAACTATTATCAGACCATTTGTATGAGAATTTGTATGATAATTAAGAAACATTTGAAAATATTATGTGCATGTGTAGCAGATTTTTTTCCTTATTAATTTAAGGCTCTGGTCCTCCTAACATTTGCGTACATGCATGTGAACAACGAGTGATGGGTCAACAAGATGTCTGAAATGCAATTACTGTATCTTTGAATTCCTGACTTTTTTGTTCCATTAAAATATAGTGTTGTTCTGTGAAGGTAAAATTGGTTTTTGCTAGCTAACCTTTTTGAATTAATTGAAAATGGTTTTAGAATTGTAGCTGAGGTGAAGTAGGGTATTGTGAAGAAAAAATATTAAGTATAGTGTGGAACATAAAATCAAGACGTAGGAAGATTAGTAGTAAAATATGGCCTATTTGTCAGCATTCAATGAGGATAATAATGTATAAACCCAGTGTGTGTTGTAGGTTTTTATTGTGGCCAGTTAAGTGCAAGAGAGGATGCTTAATATGGTGCTCAAAGTTGCTGTTTGTCAATATTAAGTAAGTGTGACAAGACTAAATCATGAGGAATTCCATCAGAAACTAGTAGAACTACAGGAGGTAATTGAGGGGAAAAAATAATAGCAGATGCAATTCAAAGCAAGCAAGTGCAACTGAGCACACTTTGAGAGAAAATGCTGTTGCTTATGGATACTGATGAGTTTTTAGTAAGTTGTAACCTCTTGGGTTGGAAGAGAATAATTCTGGACAGCTTAGTAAGGATATCTGTTCAGTAGTGGATGAAAAGCAAATTAAGATATATTAAGGTGGTTATTGCAAATAATACAGGATGTATTACAATTGTATTATATGAATCAATTATATACTTCAGCCTTGAATGCTGTATTCAGCTTTGATTGCTTCATCTCACAAAAAGCATAACAGAAATGTAGACGAACCAGAGAAGTGTGTTTTAAAAAATACTTGGCATAGGGCACTTGAGTGCAAGGAGGGAGTTACAAAATCATGATTATTTCATTTATAAGGAAGATTGAGGAGATATAATAATAATAAATGGAGTGTGTGATGGATTTGGAGCTAGTCTGTAAGAAATTTTGAATTATATTGTGGCCTTCTTATGGGGTGTTTTCTATCCGATTGTATTCGGAATGAATATTGGAAACTGAGGCAGATGGGAAAAGTGTCTCAAACTATGCCTCATCAAATTGTTTAGAGTTGCTGAAGGACAAAACTGATCGTGTTAGCTCAGAGAACTCTGGTTTGGTTTCCTGGTACACATGTGGTCTGCTTTTGTTAACAAAGGACAAAGCCCTGGAACACAGAAGAACAAAATAACGATAGCAGGGCTTGAAAAATAGCCCCCCTCCCTGTCTTTCAGTGCAGTTGTTACTCAGGAAAGCCAGATTGGCATGCAGCATCAGTTAGTGGTATCTCAAAAAGGTAGGACTGCTTAGGTCACCACTGCAGAATAATAGGACTTTAGGTAAGAAGATGTACATGAAGACTGCATCTGAAATCTCTCTGCTCTCAAAGCTCTGTTCTTACATCTAACATAATACTTCTATTTGAAGCAGGTTGCTTGGTCATAGACATCTGTTGGGAAGACCACTCAGGTGCCAGATCTCAGTTGAAATTGCAGAATAAGAATGGTACACACAAAGTGGTGTATCTCAGGGTCTTGTCTAGTAGTAAGAAAATTTCAAAATTCCATCCCAGGGTATGTAAAGGCATGAAGCCTGACATCTGTGGGGGGTGAGGGGGTGTCAGAGTGTGTATCTGTGGCAGTTAAAAACCCATGGCTGACCCAAGCCAGCAGACTTGGGTTTGTGGGGCTTGGGCTGTGCCACTGTTTCATTGCAGGGTAGACTTCTGGGCTTAGGCTGGCACCCAGGCTCTGGGACCCTATGAAGTAGGAAGGTCTCAGAACCCAGCTGCAGCCTGGAAATCTACACTGTGGGGAAGCAGACCCTCAGCCTGGGCCCAGTAAATAAGTCAGCTATCATTGACCAATTGGGAGGGGTTTTAATTGAAGTGTAGCTATATCCAGAGAGACCACAAGGGGGATAGAGATGCAGTTTGCTCTGTGATTTTTGTCAAAGGCCAATAGCCTCTCATTTTACCATGGCCATTAATATCAGATTGATGAGACGCAAGATAGAACTGAAAGGAAAAAATTGGAAATGGACAGAAGGAAGGAGGTTTATACTCTTATAAATGAATAGGAAATAATCTTGTGTTAATTCATTATTATCCTAACTACAAAAGTTATTAGTCCTCATGATTCACTACTTAACTTAATCATTGCTGAGGGTCAGAAGAAAACAGTTTTTGTTTTAATGTCACAGAACACAGTCATTCATATGCATTACGGGAGTTTTACCTTAAGCATATAAAGGCCATCACTGGAGGTAATAGAATGAGTTCCACTGTGGGCCGTGCAACTTTTCTAACATCATCTCAAGCCCAATATTATATAAAGTATATTTTTCCCCCCTGGGCTTAATAGACTGTTTTGGGGTTTTTTTGAGAACGAGATCTTAAAAGTAATTGCTCAAATAGTGGCATGATGCCAGCTTGACACAGGCTGTTGCTTCTTGAAGGTGACAGTTTCTTAAAGAGGATAAAACAGTGGATCATCAAACATTTGCAGCATCTTCCAGAAGTCATGGGGGTTTGCTGTATGGTCCATCGCTTTGTGTGTTAGATCCAGAAGTAAATACAGAGATTTTAAAATGCAAAAAGCAGCTTCTGGGGTTTCCTACCTAAAGGCAATACACAATGATGAGATTTAGTGAGGTTGCATTATTTCCTCCACCCTGGCCTATCTTATTGAGGTGATATTCTGTAAATACATGTATGAGGGTAGGTTAGATATTAATAAAAAGATTCAAGACACTGCAGTTTAATGATTTGGAAAAATGAAAGGAGGAAAAACTGAGGGGGGACCCCCCCCACCATCAAAGAAAACAACATGCTGAGTTTTTTGTTGCTTTAAAAATAAAAACTGGAAGGACTTGGGTAATAAATCAAAGTAACTGTTTTCTATTAAAAATATTATACACATATTATGAAAATATTATTTATATTGTAGGTGTCCTTCTGAATGATTACCAGTAGCTTTATATATGTTAAGATAATTATTCTATAGAAGAGAATGAATCCATCTGCAATTACTAGTACTAATTATATGTATTGCAATAATACCCAGAGGTCTAATTTAAAATTGGGGTACTATTCTCATATGCAACTTACAAGCACATTATAACACTCTCTGCCAGCAGTTTACTGTCTCTGTGCTAAAGGTCATTGGACTTGGAGGAAATAGCATGATGTCCATCCAAGCATTGTTTGAACTATAACATGAAAGAAGTGAATAACCAGTGTTGAAACTTTGTGTAAGAATAACATGGAAATTCTTAGAAATGGCCTATAAAATTACTCCTACAGTAACTTGTTTATATGCAAATATTTCAGGGGAGAACATAATTAGAATTCCTATTTAATGTGATCAACCCAAGCTCTCATAAAAAGCTATTGTGAGCATCTGTATGACTGGTCAAAATGGTCACTAAGTCAGTACTGTTGAAGAGCGAAGCATTTTATATTCAGTTATTGTGCACTTGAATAAATACAAGTTTTTGGTATAGTACCTTAGGAACACAATGTTTTGTTTGTTTGTTTGTTTTTTCCTCCCCTCCTCTCCTTTTCTGTACTATAGGTATTTTCAGGGAGTTTGGGGGTGCAAGGTGTGTACACAATATAGTGAAGTATCCACAATGCCGACAGCATGCACTGATGATTATCCAGCAATTGGTGTTATCCCCTAGTGGTGATGATGACATGGGCACTTTATTAGGGCTGATGCACTCAGCGCCACCTACGGAATTGCAGCTGAAGACGGATATATTACGGGTAAGTGCAATCATACTTGCTACACTTCAGTGCTAAGCTATTTACATGAGTCTCGTTTTAAAAATTTGAAATTTGCATTGTAGAATTACTTGATGCATGGGATATTGATGCAGCATTTCATTGCCACTTGCTGTAAACCCCAGTCCTGGCTGAGCCTGGAGACTTAAATTCTAAATGAAATTTGACATGGATCTGAACCGTGTTTTCTCAGCCCAATTTTGTTTATCACAAGTCTTGTAAAATTTAAAGATCTCTTATGTAGAGTTTGGGGAATTATAGTGTCATCGTAGAGTTGTAGAAGACTAAACAAAGGAAAGTGGTGAAATTGTATATATCACTCAAAGAATGTTATGGTAGATTAAACAATCGTGTCAGCTTCTTCAGGAATAAAGTTTGGTTATGGTATGTTAGGCAAGGCTTGAGAAAGATGAGAATAAACAAGAGTGCGCAGTCTGAAGTGAGCAAAAGTATGGTTTAGTGATGAGAAAAGATGACAGTGCTGTACATTTTGACAACTCAGCTGTACTTCAGTACAGAACAAAATTGAATAATACAATAAAGGGCAGAATTATGAATTGGAAGTGTAACAGAAAAATATCAGTTCAAGTCTGTGTAATTATAATATTAAAATGGCTTTGAAAGTACTCCAGAAAAAGTCCAGGGGATAAGCACCTCTGAAAAATTGTGTCAATACTATACTGAATGAACCATGCTGGCATCAATTAAAATATGCAATAAATCAGCCACAGAAGATAATTCAAAGAGGGTATCACAAGGTCTCATGCTCTGTTGTTGCTTCACAGGCTACTCAGCCCTCCAGCTGAGTGCCACAATTTATTTATCCCCTTCCGGGGGAAAGTCCCACTCGCAAATCTTAGCCATTAGTCTGCAGTGGCCATGAGTGTTGTGACACTTCTGGTACTTTGAGGCAGCAGGGAGAGGCCCAGGCCCATCCACTTCTCTGGATCCCAGCCTAGGGAACCTAAGTGCCTCCATCTCCTTCCAGTACTCTACTCCATAGTCAGCTCTCTGGGCTGCTTTCCCTGCAGCCCCAGTTACGTGCAGCTCCTCATCGTGGCACAGTCCAGCTGCTGTCCCTTCCTGGGACTTCACCTCTGGACTGTTGCTTCAGTCCCTGCTTCCCTGGTCCCATCTGTGTTCAGGAACCCTGGCTCCTGGTCAGCTCCCAGTGGGCCATTTGGACTCACCAGGGTGCTGACACCTTCAGCAGGCCAGCTGGGGAGAGGTCCTTTTCCTCCCCAGCTCCCTAAGCAGACTCCTCTGCTCCCTTTTTATCCTGGGCTGCCTACCCCTAATTGGCTCACAGCCCTAGCAACCTATTGGCTGCTGCTGTCAGGCCCGTCTTTAACGCTATGACTACCATGGTGGAGGAGATGCCTTCTCACAGAGGGTATGCATGCAAGTTTATATTTTAAAGTGTATATTGGTATCTAATAAATGCAGAATTCTTGTTCCAAATGTGGGGGTCTCAATCTTCTGGCCCGTAGGCTGCATTTGGCCCCTCAAGTTATTTCCTGAGTCCTACAATGATGTTACCGTTATCAATATTTGCAGTATCATTGTAGGAAGAGGTTTCTGTGGTATGGCCCTTGGGCTAATGTACTAGTCCTCATGCAGCCAACGTGGTGATTTGAGTTTGAGACCCCTGTTTTTAAAGACCGTTTTGTTTTTTTTTTTTAACAGCTGCTTAGTGTGTGTGAAAATATATTAGAAGTTGGCCTCCTCTCCTAAGTAGTCTTCTCCCTTCCCTGGGGCTGTATTGCATGATGTCTGTTGTTTTGATTGGTTTAGCACCTCCAAGTGAAAGACACTTCATATCAACTAATTTTGAAAACGGACCAAAAAATAAAAAGCTGAAAACTTCAATTGATCAGATGGCAAAAGAAACAAATTTTAAGTTGGATTTAAATAACTATCAGATTTTGCTGTTTAGGTCAGAGGTCCTTTTCAGTATCATATTTGCAATGGGTTACTAAGGCAAATAGGAAATCTGATTCTATTGCAAATGCTATTTGAGATGGTGTATGAAAAGAATACCTTTTTAGATATTACAGCAGAAAGCTTTTATTTATCTTTCATATTTTGAGACATAATGGCACGGAAATTTGTGGAATGTTACTGACTGTATGTGTCTTAGAATATGTGAGGAAGAACTGACAATAAGTCATATTCAGTATTGTTATAATCTGATGTTGCTTGTGAGGATCATATAAACAAACATTTAAATCATTGCAATAATTCAGCATTTAACACTGGTACTTACACAACTATATTTGATCAAGCAAAATTGTGTTAAATGATATTCTAACACAGCTTTTAAAATTTTTATTGGAATTCTAATTTTCTTTTTCAAAGCTTCCTTCCACAAAACTTTATTTTTAGGTCAAACATTCAAAAAAGTAAGAATTTTAGTAATTTCAAAAATCATTACTTTGATTTTTCAATCAAGTCATAAACCAACGTTCCCAGTTTATTAGGCTTCACAGAGCAAATGGAATGTCTTTGTTGTCTGATATTTCAGAAGAGATGGAGTGAAGTTTTTGGGTAGGTTAATACAATTAAACTTAGCCTTTTTTAAGTTTGGTGATCTGATTCCTCCCTGCCCCTCTCCCCCTTAAGTATGTTTCCAGCAAAGAGACAGCAACAGTTAGATGCTCCTGGCATTCATCTTTAGAACTCAGCTTTTATAGCCAATTTGAGGAGGAATAGTGAGCTTTTTTGCAAATTCACCATCTTTTTCTCTCTTCATTACCCTCCTCACCAACTTTTGGTCTCACCCCTATGGCAGTGTTTCCCAACCTGTGTGCCATGGCACACAAGTGTGCCATCATGCCTCAGCAGGTGTGCCACAGAATTTTTTGAAAAACTACTCAGAGTTCTGGATTGACTTAGGAATACTCAGTTCATTTGGAGACTATATGGTGGTGTGCCTCAAAAAATTAAAGGTATCAAGGTGTGCCACAGCAGAGAAAAGGTTGGGAACCACTGCCCTAGGTGTAGGCTGTCGTGCTAGGCCTGAAAAGGCCAAGCCATCTTTGTAGAATACATGACCTATATCTAACCTTTGAAGACGTATTATAGGGGAATGCAATCATAGTGAATAGGCTGGGGCTTTGATATGCATTTGTATCCTTAGTGGTTTCTTGATGATATTTACATGTATCCTGTTAGAGGTTAGCAAGGTGAATGAAGTGATTCCCTATCTGTTACCATGTTCTGTTGGAAGGGGTCAAGAGGGAACATTAACATCTAAAGGGACCTTTGATGTACCAATGTAAACTGTCTGTTAATGGTGCTAATACAGTTAATTACCTGGGGTGCCCAGGAGGTGAAGGTTTTCCTTTGAAGGACAATATGTATTGCTGTGCTCCACTTAAAGTACCTGGGAACTGTCATCAAAGCCCACATGAAGAATTGACCTGCAAATGCCCACCTTGCTAGCTACAACTGTAAAAGGATATTGGGAACAGAATTCCTTTGTCTCACATCTGTCTAAGCTTCTCAGGGAATGTTTGGGCCACAGGATTGAGATCCCAGGCAACACTGGCCTGGAAACTGCCCTGCTAATTCTCATGGTGGAGAATTAGAACAAACGCTACACTTGGATTATTTGGTCTCTATTCCTATAAACTGGATTACTAACAACTGAAGCTGTGAAACAAGGACTTATCTTCTTTGGACTCTAAATCATTTGTATGTATGTGATTCACTTTGACCCTATAACATCTCTCATTTTGTTTCTTTCTTTTTATATTAAACCTGTAGTTGTAGTTACTAAAGGATTGGCTGGCAGCGTGTTATTTTAGGTAAGATTCAAACCTATGTCGTTCTGTGTAATGTGGCTGACCTCTTGGGGTCAGAAGAACCTATTTCTTTAACAGACCTAGGAGCTGTACTGGGGACCAGTGACTGGAATGCAGTAAAGGGAGCTGGTTATACTATATGGTGGCTTCTTGATATCCATTGTGGCGGATCAGAAGCATTGTTTGTGACTGGTTGGGGGAGTTTATCTCCAGGTAACCCACCGGTGCTGGGAGAATCTGCTCTCCTTTTCGCCCCTTGCCCTGATCTTTGCATATTCAGGTGGTTATCCCAGGAGGCCCGAATCACATAGGCCATGGTAATGTCTCAAGAGATGAGGAGAATTGTGCGCATTTATGACTCACTACTCCTTAAGTGAGGGGCTGGGATTGAATATGTTTCTCTGAGGCCTAGGATAGAGGCTTCATCTCTTGCTAGCCTCCAAACCCTTAACCATTTTGTTAATTCTTTTTGCACCATATTTTTTGTTTCCCCAGTTGTCTGTCTTTTGGTGTAACTGTATACATAGATTAAGCTGATGACCAATACCTTTGGGTTTTGTTGTACTGGAGGACAGACTAAATGATGTGGCCTTGTAGTCTATAAACCTGTATCAGTGTGGTTGACAAGACAGAAGAGAAATAAGGTGTGTGGGGAAGGAACCAGTACTCCACTGAGTTGCTGGAGCAGGACTTGGGTATGTCGGGGTGAAGGAAACCCAAGGAGAACCACTCTGTTGGTCCCATTGGCCTTGGAGAAAGATAGGAGTTCCAGCAAATGACCCCTGTCTTGATCAAGAGAAGCAGTGACGGTCTGGACAAACTTAAAGGACTGAGAACAGAGGAGAAGAGAAACACTTGTGTGGTTTTACACTTCCTTCCTTTGTTTATTTTTTCTTTATTTTTATCTTATTGGCTGTTTAATAGTGCAGAATGACGACTTGATCAAAATCAGGTCGGGGAGGTGCTCTGGAACTGAGACTAATTTCAGCAAAATTCACTTTTATTAAAAAGTACTGTAATGGTTCTCTCATAGATTAGAAACTTGTTTTATTGTGGGAAGAAACGGGAAGTCATTAATGATTGATCTGTTTATTTAACTAGTTTTACATCTGTCTTATTCAAAGTAGCTCAATCATAAGGGGGAAAATCAATAAATAAGACTGTTTTCCTTGAAAGTTTTATATGATCAACAGCTAATATGAGGGGGGAAAAAATCAGAAGCAACTATATTAGAATTCCAAGTGGATTTACCTACATCGAAAGTCCTGTAGTTTTCTCTGTTCCTCAAGATTTCTCTTCTGACTCATTGTATTTAACTTTTCTCTAAAGTTTTTAGAAGCTTCAGAAATAGAACTATAAGATTATGTACAGGTATATCCCTTGCTGTTTGCATGCAGTATAGCAGGAATCTTCCTTCATTCAGAAGTGCATTCTATTAGTCATTTCGTTGTGAGATCCTGCTGGCTTGGGGTAAGTGCCTGATAATAACAAGATCAGGGCAGGGTGCAAAATGGAGAACAGGTTCTCCCAGAACTGGTGGGTGACCTGAAGTCAGACTTCCCCAAGCAGCCACAAACAGTGCTGTTGGTCCAGACTGGTTATTGAGAAGCCACATCAAATGTAAACAGCCCACTCTACTGCATGCGGGCTGTTTGGCTCCCAGTCACACCCTAGGTCTAATAAAGAGATTAACTACTTAAAACTCTATGCTCTTTACCAGAAAGGTTCTCCTGACCTCAAAAGGGAACAGCCACGTTACCAGACAATATAAGATTGTATCCTACCCAAATTACTACACTGCCAGATGATCCTTCAGTAACTAAGCTAAAGATTTATTATACAAGGAAAGAAACAAGCTAGGTGAGTGTCGTTAAAAGGTTAAAGCAGTCAAACTCATACAAATGATTTCGTAGTCCATGTACATCAAGTTTCCAGTAGAACTTGGAGTGTGCAGGCTTGTGTAGTTCCTCTCGTGTACATCCAGTACCTGGATGGGTGTTAGTCCTTTGTTTCACAGATTCAATGGTAGATGAGTAGATCCAGGGGTAGGTGGTGGCTGAAAGCTGCATAGACTAAAAGACAAAAGGCTGCTGCACCATCATCATCATTTTATGTCCTTTCGTCATGCTGTGTGAGAGATTTTACAGAAACAAAATGGAGTTGAGCATCACATGAACAAACCCTGGTAACTCATCAGACTCTCCCTGGGCCCATTGTACCTCTGAATTTCCTTACTGGGCCATTAATCAAGCAATTGCTGCAGCCATCCTACCTGGAGTGTCTTCCACAAATACATCCTAAGCTAAAATACAGATATATCAAACATATCCATGACTTCCAATACAAATATGACACATACACACAAACAATATAAGCATTCTTAGGAAATTATAACCTTTCTCTCAGTACCTGACATGGCATATCTCCTATAGATTATTGAAATTGTTGATATTGATATTAATTAATATAAATGATTCTCTAAATGCAGCCAGCATGACACCTTACTTTATTGCTGAGTGAGGAACTAAGATTTGGAAAAAATAAAACTTTTACTTCTAAAATTTGCCCCTTTCTCCTCCCCTAGTCTGTCCTTCAGTTCAAGAAGGATGTTGATAAATTTAAAAGTGTTCAGAGAAGAGCTGTCAGAATGAATAAATGGTCTGCTTTATAGTGAAAGACTCAAGGAGCTTAGTCTATTTTAGTAGGTCAAAGGGAAGATCCAGTTGATCAGTATTTATCTGGGAAACAGAATTTTGGTAATGGAAAGGTCTGATATCTGATAGACAAAAGGTATAACAACTTGGAATAGCTGAAATCTGAAGCTAAACAAATTCAGCTTGGAAGTAATGGCTTAAATATTTAGAAATGAAATAATTTCCCAGTGGAGCTATTTATCAGAGGTTGGGGGTGAATTCTTCATCACTGGTGTTTTTTTTAATCAGGATGCTTTTCTGAAAGATATGCTTTGGCTCAAACAGGAATTAGTTCAGAGAGGACCTGTGGACTGTGTTACGAGGGCACTCACCTTAGTTTTCAGATCGGGGGGTTGCAACTCCTCAGTAAGTCACAGTGTGGCTATATGGGTGTCACAAGCCATGAGCCCTATCCCCCACCATATGTGGGTGTCTGTGAGCATCTCAGCTTCCTCCTAGTGGCGGAACATGGGGTGGAACCACAAGCAGTGACACACAGATACTGCTCTCTCCCCCACCAGTGTTCCACTGTGCCTCTTAGGAGGCTATGAAAGGGGAGTGAAGAGCAACACCATGAGTCTGTGCATTCAGGTCGGTTTCTTCACCTGGCTTGTGCTGTGAGGCAAGCATGGGTAGTTGATGTTCTCTACTCTCGTGTTACTCAGCCCAGGTGGTGCAATGACCTGGATGCAGGGAGTCCTGATGTTGCTTCTTGCTACACCTTTGGGGTGAGTGGAGGAGCAATGTTCGGGGGGTGTGGGGGGGAGCAAACAGCTATGCTACCTGCCCTGTGAATTCAGGTCAATTTCCCTGTATGGGGATGAAGGGGAGATGCAGGAGTTAAGGGTGAAGAGAGCACAGTGCAAAGGTTAGGGGCGGAGAGAGAGCCTGCAGGGGTTAGGACAAAGGGGAAGTGGGAAGGCATCTGGTGATGTTGGGGTATCTCTCTCAGGAGCTTACAGTGTGAAAGAGGTCACCAGTACAAAAAATTTAGAGAATTACTAACCTAAATGTTTACAGTGGTCCTTCTGGCCTTAGAATCTGACTCTTTCATACCTGACATTGCCAAAAATAAAGGTGCAAACAGTATCTCCCTTCTTTGTAAAGGGAATTTTCTACTTGTGATTATGTAATGTTCAGTATAGAGACTTTCTTTTCGTTCCAGCTGTTCTACACTTGGCTCAGAAACTTCCTGTGAGGGCAGGTCTAATATCTACTTCCTCAGGGTTTCCTGGGAAATGTATATTATTCTCTGTCTAGCATAAAGCTTTTCAGTATTGCCACTGTACTGTTTGGAATTTTATGATGTCATGCAAGTTGCACATTTCCCTCCATTTTTTCTATGTAATTTTATTTTTCAGTTTTTCTGTTTTAATTTTATACAATTTGTTACTTATACCTTTTAGTTTCTGTTGTTAAATTTTCCAGGTTATTTTATGCTGTGTATTGGACCAATTTGTGGGAAACTATAGAGAGAGCAAATAACTACACTCCTGGGCTCTAGACTTTGTGCTGGTGCTTTGAAGAGTACACTGGTATTTAGGTTTTTTAAATTTAATTAAGTGAAATATTTTACAGTTGAAATACAGTGGTTAAGGGCAATGATATGGTTATGTAGTTGGCAGTACTCTGTCATTAAATTTAATGCATAAGACTTCAGTGAGAGTCTCATGGAGAAGAATGCTCAGGTAAAAATGTCTATATCACACTATTATGTAACAGTTGGTTCTGGTCTTTTGTTGACGTATAACTATAGAGTTTGGCAATCCATATAGTTTGTTTTTATTTGTAGATAAGTAAGTTACAGTTTCTTAGCATAAACGTGTGTATTGTCTATCTTTCTGTCTCTCTGTACCAAAGGCAGTACCTTATACTTTTAGCTACCTGTGTCTTATGATTAAGGCATTGGACTGGGATTCATGGATCAGCTGCTGACTCTGTCTCAGTGTGATCTTGACCCTTAGTTTCCCACATGTAAAAGAGGGGGATATTGCTTCTTTCCTACTGTTCTTCATCGACCTTGCCTATTTAGTTTGTAAACTTCTTGGCTGAACTTTTTTGGGGGCCTTTGGATAGTATTGCAATACAAATAGTTGTGCTAGCATATCAGGCAAGAAGTGCTCATGCTTTGCTATTAAGTACTAGTAACAATGATGTGGGGTTTTTTTTGCTTTGATTATCTATAGGCCCTGCTGTCAGTACTGAGAGAGAGTCATCGTACAAGAACTGTGTTTAGAAAAGTTGGTGGATTTGTGTATGTCACATCTTTACTTGTTGCTATGGAAAGATCCTTGTGCTCGCCACCTAAGAATGGCTGGGAGAAAGTAAACCAGAATCAAGTGTTTGAACTGCTTCACACTGTGTTCTGCACACTGACTGCAGCAATGCGCTATGAGCCAGCCAACACACATTTCTTCAAAACAGAAATTCAGTATGAAAAGCTGGCAGATGCTGTTCGATTGCTTGGCTGTTTCTCGGACTCAAGAAAAATTAGTCCCTTGAATGTCTTCCCTTCAAATACACAACCATTTCAACAACTACTTGAGGATGACCTAATCTCCATGGACTCTGTGGAACCCACACTAAGACATTGCAGTAAACTCTTCATTTATCTCTACAAAGTAGCCACAGATTCTTTTGACAGGTATGATATGTTTTCCTGTAAAAATACTGAGTTTAAGAATTTGTTTGCAAGAGTTGATGCTTGTCTTTTTTTTTGTATTCATAACGTGGTTGAAGAGATTTTCATCTACTCAGATGTAATCTTCACTTACTGCTATTTTCAGAAATGTGCAACATGACCTCTGATGGTGAATGTGTTAGGTCGTGACACTGAGCAAGTGAGAGACATTTAGTTTGACCGCATTTGACACATTTAATCTGCCTGTCAACACGTAGCTGGCTTAGCCAGAATTTTTGTTATGCAAAGTACTTGATCTTTGTCCATTATATAATAAAACTCGAAATATGCCACTCTGCAGTATATACCAACTTCTTACTGTCGTCAAGATGGGATACATGGAAAATAAATAATTGGATCATTACATGATAAATGTATTTTAGATGTAGAAATACCATCACTGGGATTTCCATTTAGCTTTTTAAAATTAATTTAGAACTAGAGACAATAGAGGCTATAAATACTTGAGATTTTAAAGTCACATGTTAAAAGAAAAAAGAAACCTTTTAATGCTCCTTTACAAAGTAATCCATATTTTTAAGATAGTTCTCTTTATTTATTTTTTTAAAAGAAAGTGATAATACAGTGATTTAAGCTTCATTGCTTAAATCTTGAAGCTAGTGCTCCATGGCCACATGCTATATGCTGACCAAGATTTTCAAAAATAGATGTCTCAGGTTAGGTTCCTGTTTCCTATTTAGGCAGCTAAATAAGGCTATGTCTATACTATCATATTAGTCCAGGTTAAGGAGGCTTAATCTGAACTAATTTGATCCCTGTCTATGGTAGGCTTTGCCTAGTTCGAACTAAAATTTTTTAAATTCGAACTAAGCAAAGCTTAGTTTGAATGGTGAGTTCAAACTAACTGCTTAGTTCAAACTAAGTTCAAATTTTAGTTTGAACTACCACGAAGTAGCCTTGCTAATTCAAACTAAATAAGTTCAAACTAAGCAGTTAGTTCGAACTAACTGCGTCTTTTAAGTTCAAACTACAATGTTAGTTCAAACTGACTTTTTAGTTCAAACTTTAAAAATGTGGTTAGTTTGAACTGAAAAGTTCAAGTTAGTTCAAACTAATTTAGTTTGAACTAGCCTGGCTACATCGTGTTAGTTCGAGCTAACTGCAGACTGCTTAGTTGAACTAAGCAAGTCCGGACTAAACAGTTAGATGCAGACGTAGCCTCAGAGACCTGTTCAAATGCTGATCAACTGGCAGCTTCCACTGAAGTCAGTGGGGAGCTGCAGAGTGTTTTGGATTTTCTTAACCAGGAAACTTTTTTAGGTGTCTAAATATGGATTTAATAGCCTAACTTTAGGCAAATTTTCAAGATGGAGAGCTTACTGTCTTTATGTTGTAGAAAAAAAAATATATTCCTTCGTCTGGAAAGAAATTAGCACAAATATAGTTACTTTATCTTCTGGTAACTTTGAAACATTGGATTAAGCGTTTTAGAATTAACCAATTAGTGATGCGTACAGTATAAGCTATAATACTGGTTAGTTGTGGAATCTGATGGATCAAAGATGGGTAACTAAATCTGTAATGTCATTGCAAAAACATTCCTTTCTGATTACCTTTTCTTTTCCATTACTGTTCAATCAATACTTTTTTTTTCCCCCTTCTTCCTTAAACCATCTGATGGCCAGGTTTATAGAGAGCTTATTCTCAAGATACTATTTTAATGCTGTCTAAAGTTAAACTGTTTTTTGTTTGTTCAGAAATGACCTTCTGTTGTTAATTCCTGCTCTAATTACCCTTAAAATAGGTTGTAATGTGCTAGTTAGGCTGTGTAGATTAGCATGTCTCCTGAGTAGTGAATAAAAATAACTGTTTCCCTTAGTTATTTTACAGTGGTACTCTAAAATATTTTACACACTTGTTTGTTTCACCTGATGCATGTTCTTCAGTAGCATTTCTTTGTTGTGCTTGTGGATTCTGGAGGATGGATCCTATAAACACTTTTACTAGTTGGTAATACTGTAAAACTAACAAGCTTCTGGCCTGTCCTTCCTTTTCTAACCTCTCTATCCCACTCCTGTCTGTTTTGTCTGTAGTCGTGCAGAACAGGTTCCTCCTTGCCTGACAAATGAGACTTCTCTCCCCTCTCCATGGGGTACGCCAGCTTTGTCCAGGAAAAGGTACTGACCCTTTAAGAGAAGTTGATCTCTCTGGTTTCTCTTGTTAGTGGTCTTGTTGCTGTTTTTTCTTAATTTGCTTTTTGTGCTGATGTGTGTACTTCTGTCTGTCTTTGCTCTTTGAGGAAAACAACTTGTCAAGTTGTAAATAAATTAGCAAGGTGACTAACAGTCACTGATTTGCACATCACACAACATAAAATTACTAGTATGTTTAAAAATTGCTGCTAGCACATTATACTAAAGTATGTGGGATCAGAAAGAGGAAGGACTAAGATCTGAAATCAGTTAATTTGCACCTCTTCAGAGCAAATCAAAGCTTTTTGTAAGAAATGGTGGTGTAGGAGGTATAGACACAGCTCCTTGGGATTAATTGTAAGGAGAATACAGTATTAGATAAATTAATACAGCAGAATATTTTTTCCTCAAAATTCTCAGGAAATATATTTTTCCTTTCTTATCAATAAATTGAGTGCTGTTAGAATGTTCCTATTACATGCAGTTATTGCCTACTAAAAATAATAAAACCTTCTGACAATGTACTACTGGCAACTGGCTGTTAAATGGCCTGCAAAGGTAAATACAGAATCTACCAAATTTCTTTGAATGTCGGTTTCTGAAATCTTTCTTACTGTTTTTCAACTAATTCTTTCCTAATACATTTATTTGGAAAAAAAGAAAAAAAAAAAAAAAAAAAGCTTAGTTAGTACTGTCTGATGTGCAGAATTGATATATTTAGCAATGGAGAAATTAGTGAATGCACGTTTAAAACCTGTTTTGCAAGAAATATTTGCAGTAAAGGGAGATAACCACAGAAATTCCTTTTTTCTTTTTTTACCTTGCTAAGTGAAATAAAACAGTCACGCATTGATATTCTTCTGGGATTGGTTCAGAAGGTGTTTCCTATCTAATAATCCAGCGCTTCTCAAATAATTTAGCACCTTTTAAACTGTCATTTCTTTCCTTTTCTGATACTAAGAGCAAACTCTGCTGCTGAGGAGAGATGTTTGCTGCCATATTTGTTTCCCTATAACACAGATTGAAAGGAAGACCTTTCCTGTGGAGGCCTTCTAGTGTTTTATCATACAATTGACCTATACATATGGATTATACTTTCCCCTACTGTATGATACTTGTGTAAATATCATTACTAGTTTATATAAACTGAACTTTTGGAATACATAGATAGGCAAAAGGATAGTATTGCCAAATAGAATGCATTTAGTGTCTGCCAAACATAAGCTTTTAGGGGAAATTGACACCAGAGAATGATGACTAAGATGGTGCTAGCTTTGTAGCTGGCACAAATATACATTTTTAAAATATTTTAAGCTTTTTTTCTTCCTATCATGAAAATGCCACAGTTCTTTGGATGTTTCATTGAACAAGACTAATTTATAGTTGATTATTTCAAAAACAGAATCATCAAGATAGACTATTCAACCTGTCAGATCATTCTGTTTGGCTGGCTGTTAATATTAAAAAAGTTTATTAAGAGGAACTGAATTCATTTTCTAGATGTTTGAATTGTGAACAAATTATATGTTTCTGTTGCATATATTCTGTCAAAGAAGTTCAAGAAATTTTTCACATGGAGTACTGATGTAACCTTGAGTTAATTTACAGAATTTACAAAATAACCTGTATAAACACACCGGTACAAACAAATATAGAGGCCAAGTTTCTCAAAGTCTGTGTTTAGGCATCTGCCAAATTTTTCCCAAGAATCTTGCTCCGGTTGACTTCAGTAGCAGCTTCTGAGATCTCCCCATTTTAAAAATCAAGTTCATTAATTAGGAGCCTAAATTCACAGTTGTGTTTGTTGTGAATATTAGCCAAAACGCTTTTCCAAAAACCATTTTTTTTCCCCTTTTTTTCCCCCCCCCCCCCCCCCCGCACTGATCTCCCACCTGTGGTTGTCTGTTATTCTGCTATCTAATTTAGATAACTTATTTCCTAAGTTAGCAAGCTGTGAGGACACAGTATGTTATATGAACAAATTAAGTGTTGTTTGCAATCTGTTTACAAAAAATGTTTTGTGTGTGTATAGATTTTAAGATCTCTTATTTATCTATACAGATGTCCAGTGCACTGATTTCCAGTCTTCTGTTTACCTGAAAGATGTTGCTGCCTAAATATTTGTTTGTATAAACAGAGAACAGCTAGCTTACTAGTCAATGTTTTGTTGTTATACACAGTTCTTTTTATGTAGCATAGAAGCACTGTGCTTTCAGCCATCTGTATGATGACATCATGTATTACTGCTTTAGTGCTAGTTAGATTTCTAGGAATTTCAGAGGAAGCAAGAGAGCTGACTGGACATGAACTGTCATCTTATTCAAGAAGATTCCAGATCTGTGCTGAAGAATTTACTACCCTAGTCCAAATACTAGTAGAAAAGGGAGTGGACCTTTTATTTGTGATATTGTTTTTTCATTAACTTAAACTTCTGGATAAAAATCATTCTGATGCAGAATTCTACAGTGGCTATCGCCAGCAAATGCTATTCAGTGTTAATTTCAGAGGGGTAGCTGTGTTAGGCTCTTTGTTTAAATAGTGTCTTGTGTCACTTTTAAAGACTAACAGATTTATTAAGCAAGGACTGGCCTCTCTTCCAAGGCTTGATATGGCCTCTCAAACTGGAGCAACTCACCAGAAACTACAAGCCATACAACAGAAATAGTAACCCAGCTACCTACCCCTGCGACAAACTTTGCTGTCTATCCCTCTACCATATACCTTGGGCTATAATGATAAATTGAATTTGTTAGTTTTTATGGGTATGTTTAAACTTAAGCTGTTAGTTCAAATTGACTCAAGTCGAACTAATTATGTTTAGTTCAAACTGAGTCAATTCAAACTAACATGACCACACTAGGAAACCCAATTCGAACTAGCATGTCCATAGACAGGAACAGGGGCAACATGGGAGGTGTGCCAACATGGCCCCCTGGCAGGGGCGTATTGCCACACAATCCTGTGCCAGGGTCCAGCCCCCACAGCCCAGCACAGGGAAAAGCATCCCCTGCACAGCTCTAGGTGCCCTGTGGCCTGAGCTGGGCAGGGGACACTTTCCCTCAGCTGTGGCTCAGAAGACAGAAGCCTGGCAGAGGACGTTGTCCTCTGGTAGGGCTCCCCGGAGCCAGGGCACCCCCACACAGCCCAGTGGGGGCGGGGGAGAAAGGATTCCCACAGCCCTGTGCTGTCAGCGCCTGGCTGGGGGAATCATTCCCTCACCCTCGCTCTGTCAGCCCTCTGTGGGGCTGTGAAACCCCATTGGCAGCGGGGAACAGAGACAGCCCCTCGTCGGCCTGTCAAACCCCACTGTCAGCGGGGTGCAGAGGCAGCCCCGCCCCACTGTCAGTGGGGTTTGGCAGCCCCGTGCGTGGCTGGCCCTGGTCTTTCTTCCAGGGTGCTACGCACTCTGGGAGGAAGGTCAGACATATGAATTTGAACTAATTTTAGTTCGAATTCGTATGTCTACATGGCATCAGTTCCAACTTTAGCATTCGAATTGACTATCCCTTCGATGTTACAGGAGGTTTTGTAACTTTGAAGAGACCTCTTTTGGATTCAACCTAAGGGAAGCCTTAGGTCAAATCACCCAAGTGCTGTGTAAACAGCTCTATTTTTAAATTCAACCTAATGTTTATTAGGTCAAATTAAACCTGCGTGTAGACATACCCTATAAGTGCTGCAGGAATCCTTGTTAGCTTTACTTAATGTTAGCTAAATCTGATGAGAAAAAACTTTGTAACTAAAATCATATATCATATCATATATATAGGGCTGGAAGGGACCTCGTGAGATCATTGAGTCCAGCCCCCTGGGAATTGAACCCAGGACCTTCTGCATGTTAAGCAGAGAAGATTATTAACCTTCAGAATAAGCTTCCAAAGAAGGTTATGGTATCCCTATCATTGGAGACCTGTGAGGACAGATGTAGGCAAACACCTGTCAGAAATGGTCCATGTATACTTGGTCTTGCATCATAGCAAGCTGCTGGATTGGATGACTACTTGAGGTTCTTTCCAGACCTGCATTTCTATTGGCTCTCTGTTGACATACAGCTAGTAGGTGTAATTATAAGAAAGTTTGAGTTAGACTTCTTTGTCTTATCTCTCTGTAGAAAGACTTGTGGATTTGCTTTCCCCATTGTCTTTTTCTTTTGTGTTCTCTGGGAGGACCAGTATAAAAATATGTGCTAGGCACAGCTACATGTAACACACAGAAGGTCCTGGGTGTGAAATAAGGGACGGAGCCACTAAATTTGATCATTTCAATGAATACCTTGGTAGTGTTTGTTTGAGATCTAACTTATGCATCTATTCTAATAAGTATTCTTCAATTGGAAGTTGGTAGTCTTTTGGAAACAGGAACACATTGGAGAGAGAATTGAAAAGATACATTTGAATATGTTAACTAGACCAGACCAGGAAATCATCTGATAAGTAATGGCTAGTTTGAGCAACATATCAGGCTACTTCATGCTGTCTGTAATACAGAGAAAAAAATAGTATGTTTGATCGTATCCTTTTCTTTCTAAACTTGAACGTTACCTTAGACCAGCACAAGAAGTAAGGAGTCCTGTGGCACTTAGACTAACAAATTTATGTACGGCATGAGCTTTCGTGGGGGGAAAATCCCACTTCATTAGATGCTTTGAAGATGGGGGAACTTACAGAATGGAAGGAAATAAATGCAGGGGAATGTAAGACATGGGATCAGCTCATACTGTAACACCAAATCAAAAAATTGTTAAGATTCAGACACTGAGAAACAGCGCACAGAGGAAGGAGAAGTCTAATCACTTACTGTAATGGGGAAAGGATCCATAGTCACGACTGAATCCTGCTTTTCACACAACTAAACGTGAATATCAGTTCTTGTTCAGCTGTTTTTCTTTGAAGTCTTGAGAAACAGCTGAACAAGAACTGATATTCAGGTTTAATTGTGTGAAAGTAGGATTCAGTTGTGACTATGGATCCTTTCCCCATTACAGTAAGTGATTAGACTTCTCCTTCCTCTGTGTGCTGTTTCTCAGTGTCTGAATCTTAACAATTTTTTGATTTGGTGTTACAGTATGAGCTGATGCCATGTCTTACACTCGTATGCATTTATTTCCCCCCTTAAAAGTGTCTGACAGAGTGGGATTTTCTCCCACAAAAGCTCATGTGATAAATACATTTGTTAGTCTTTAAGTGCCACAGGACTCCTTGCTTCTTTTGCTGGATTAGACTAACAAGGCTGTCCCCTTTGGACCTTAGACCGGGGTCTCAAACTCAAATCATCACGAGGGCCACATGGGGACTAGTATGTTAGCTCAAGTGCCAAACCACTGAAGCCGTTTCATACAATGATATTTCAGATATCTATAATGGAAGCATCATTGCAGGCTGCAGGAAATAACTTTAGGGTCTGCATGTGGCCCACGGCCCAAGAATTTGAGACCCCTGCCTTAGACTGCAAGCTGTTGGAGGCAGGATCATGTCTTTGTCCGTCATACATCACACAGAAAGGTGGGTCTGATTCTGACTGGGCCCCTCAGGAATTACTGTAATTTAAATGATGACAAACGCCCCCCCCCCCCCCAAAAAAAAAAAAAAAAAAGTATTTGCAGGCATAGAATATGAAAACATAAGGAACAAGTTCTAGGCAAGTTTGTTGAGAGAAAAGCTCGTTCTCTGCTCCGGTCAATGAAGGAGCCGGACAACAGGAGGAAGAATCACAAGTTAATTGACACTGAGAGCTACTGAGTGCGGCCAGCCCCGAAGGATCGGTGCTAAAAGGGTTTTGTACCCAGGTACAACAACTTAATTCAAGGAAAATCTAAAAATGGTTAATATATTCAAGGTAAACAAGATTAGTACATTTATTAGTACCATATAGGGATAGTTTTCATACATATAAGATAGTAGTAAAGAAGGTCGGGCTGGCTCCTCAGAGCCTGGGAATGTAATAAACAGGAGACATTGTTGATTAATAGGTGACCTCGAGACTGGTGCAGTTCCCTTAATCTCCTGCTTATAGACTGTTCAAGGATGAGAGGGGCTCTATACTTTTGTTAGTCAGGCTAGAGGTTAAAATAATATTAAGGGAACAGTGATAAGATGGAGTCACTTATGCTCACAAGTTTGTGGCCTCGTACAAATCTCATAAGTTAAAACTTTGGAGGATTATTTTTTCTAAGTTACTCTGATATTAGAAGTCAGTTATGAATCCTTTTGAAATATTTGTCAAAGTCTGAGTGTAACCTTCTTTATACGTGGACTTTTAGGCATTAAAAATTAAATGCCTGTACGTGCTGACACTTGAGACTTATCAGTATTTCCTATAAAGAAGCAGAATTTGTCTTACTAAGCAGAATATAGTTGTTTGCTAAGAAATCACCCATATATCGAACCTCAAAAAATCAGCCGTGTTTTGAGCGATGTATTAAACCAGGAAGAAAAGTATTAGATTAATAACTTTGCCTAATAAAAGTGTCAGCCATTTTAAACTTAATCTAATAAAATATCATGAAATAATAGTGTTCTGGGCCTTGGCCATGCCAGAGGTCCACGTTTTCAAAATATTGTGGTTACAGTTGAGTATAATCTGTGAAAACACTTTAAAAAGTGTGAGTGGTAAGTGTTTGAACTAATTTTTAGACTTACTGTAGAATTACGGGAAGTATTTGTCACATACAATGAAATATATCATAGCTTTCATAAAGAGGGGTTGAAGAGTCAAAGAGCTAGCAATTTACTCCGTTTTAAAGACTCGTGTTTCAAGAAAGAAATGACAGAGCTCTTTATGGAACTGTTCTGAAAGCAAAATTAAAGTGGAGACAGCAAAAATATTCTTAACAGGAAGGCTTGAATTAAGTATAAAATAGTGATAAAAAACGACTCCTATTGGATTATTCAGTCCATCCTCTGCAACTTCAAGATTGTACCCTGGTTTTTATTTTCTTATGTTGTATATTGCTCTTCATGACCTACGGGCTATGCACTTCCATCCCAATGTTCTTTGTTGCTGGCTCAAATCTACACATTAAAGAGCAGACTATCAGAATGTATATCTAGATAAAGATAAATCTGGAAGACTGAGGTGGAGGAGTGAAAGAACCCCATATCTCAGATTATACTACGTAGTGCTGAAAATATCTAAGAATCTATTTTTCATGGGTTTCTTAGATATCTGTTAGGCAGCAAGAAGTACTATGATCTGCAAAGAGACTGTTACCTAGTATTTATGCTTTCTGCACGCATTCTACCTACAGATGCGCATATACTACAAATATGTTGCATATTTTTGTAAAGAACATAGTCTTTCCAAGAAAAGAAGCTCCATGTGAGCGGTATCAGCATCTAAATTCTTGCCTTCAAAGTGTCTGTTCTCTGACCTGCCCTGGAGCTCATGCTGCTGAATTTGCAATAGTGGTGGTGACAGAAAGAAGTATGTGGTTAGTCTGATACAGGTGAGAATCTCATTGGAGTACAAAGTGGATTATAGGCACAAATGATTGCTTCCGAATCCAGTGCCTTCAGAGGATCTGGTCTGTAGTGTTGACATGCTGTACCTAGTCTTGAATCACAGAAACTCCAAGTAATGCTAATGCAGCTGAGAGGAATTCATGGAGAGAGTGAGAGCATACAGTTGCTGAGTATACAGTGTAACAAACTTCATAATCTTGGCAGTTAATTGTGTAGATCACCTTCGATTTTGTAATTTTGAGTTTTGAAGCAGCCATTACAGGGGAGAGAGTGGGTGAAGAATGATGAAAATTGAATTTTCCCTAAACATATTGTCTAAGCATTATATATGGATTGTTTATACTATTATGTGTATTATAGTCTATGTTAAAGACAATCAGAATTTTTATGAGGAAATATATTTTTTCTAGGGATGTATTATCTTTTCGTTTTGTTTTTGCTTTGTTTTAAATGGGAAGTGACATTACTGAGCTGGACCATATCATGGAATTGCAGTTTTCTTGATTAGTCCTGGAAGAATATCTACTTGTGACTTGAGAAGAGGAAAGCAACTGGCCTCCTTAATTGGGACTTATTTATGTACAAGTTCAATGTTACAATAACTCACAGCCAAGTACAGAGCTAATCATTAATGGATGTAATAAAAGGTCTGTTTCCTCTTGTTCTGTAGGCATGCGTATCATTCTGTTTCAACTCCTCCTGTGTACCCTCCCAAAAACATAGCTGATTTGAAGCTCCACGTAGGATCCAATTTGCTGCAAAGTTCTGATGCTGTCATCATCCACCCTGGTGCCATGCTTGCCATGTTGGATCTTCTAGCTTCTGTTGGATCAACTACACAGTCAGAAGTAAGCATAAAGCTGTAGTTGTTAATATTGAATCTGACTGGGGGAATGGATAGTAAATGAATACAGCATTTCCTGTCTGTACCTTGCTAGTTGAAATTTAGTTTAGGTTTTAATAAATTAAACCAAATGTGTTGCTAAATCTAAGATAATATATGATGATGGTTTAATGCCCCATAAGATGTGCTGGTTGCCATGTCTCAAAGCTTAGTGACTATGTCATTAGGCCATATACAAAAATAGCAGTAATTGTCATCCTGACTGAAAGAACCAGCACAAAGTTAAAGGAAATAGCATAAACACTATGTGATCTTTTACCCTCCTCCTTGCCAACTTATCCCTGGAAGTGGTTGGTTGAGGTCAGGGTGAAGGACATTGGAAGGGCAGTGTGATGAAACTGGTCCATGTTCTAGTGGCTATGTAAGAGGACCTTAATATCCAAAACAGCTAGGGCACTAATGCTTGTACAAGCTTTTTATTTGTCAAAAAATGGGGAAAAATCCTTATTAATAAATGTGATATGACTTTTGGTAGAGAGATTTTTTCACTCATGCTTTTTGATGGTTCAGATAATATTCCCAATACATGTTTTTTGTCAGTGTAACAGAAGCTTATAATATTTTAGAAGAATTTATTTATCCTTTTATTATACTTGTATTTATAAAAGTCAGATAATCAATACAGTGGAGTAGAAGGAGCATCATAAATAGTTGTTCACATAAAAATAAGAACTTACTCCACTAAAAAGCATTTTGGTTTTTATGTCTTACTTTTTGATTCAAACTCTCAAACTCAAAGTGTTGGCAAGTGTTTATGAATTTTTTGCTTTCCTCTCTGAAGCATGAGACCCTGTACATCGCTGGGAGCAGGGCAGGTTCTCTCGACTGAATATGATGGTAATTAATACAATACAGCAACTTTTTTGTCATGCTCCATTAGAAACAGCTCTGGCTATCTTTACTAATGTAGAAGGTAATAAAACAAGATATTTAATACTTGAATGTATTTCTTATCTGACTAATCAGGATTTATTTGTTAACTTCGCAAACTATTTTAAAAAGATTTCAGGTTGGATGTCTTCCCACGGATCCTTGTTTATCAAAATTAATTTCCAAAAACTCTTTGGGATGCATAAATGTGACAACATTTTCTTGCCTTTTCTTCCTTTATAAATGATGAGATTGGAAGCTTTTTGTGTTCATGGTTGTAGTGGCAGATGTGCTGCATACAACACAAATATTATGACAGAGGGTGATTTGGGGAAGATAGCTTTGACAATAGCTTAGAGCTGTTAACAATAAAACTTTTGAGAAAGTTTTACATTTTTCTAGGTCTTCTCACTTCCATTTGAAGTAGAGATTATTTTCATTATGTGCCCCAGAGCCAATTTCCTTGCAGAATTCAAATTAATCCATTGTTCAATTTATTTGTACTGTTTCAAAGAAAAGGCAAACAATGTTTGTTAGATATTTTTTTCTCTCATTTTCAAAACCGTAATACAAGGTATTCTCTGCTTATGATTTCCTTCCAATTGTATGGTTTTTTTGCAGCATGCACTGGATCTCCAGCTTGCAGTGGCCAACATACTACAATCACTGGTGCATACAGAAAGAAATCAGCAAGTCATGTGTGAAGCTGGACTCCATGCTCGACTTCTACAGAGATGTAGTGCAGCTCTCACTGATGAGGACCATTCATTGCACCCCCCACTCCAGAGAATGTTTGAAAGATTGGCTTCACAGGCATTGGAGCCAATGGTGTTGAGGTCAGAATGAGACTCCTCCCCTCCCGTCCCCCCCCGTCCCTGATGTTCACATTGGGTGCAGGGGTTAAAGTAAGGGGAGAACGCACCGGAACTCAATCCCAGGGCCCCCTATTTTTAGGCGGGCAGAATTCCGGTGCCCCTAAAAATAGAGGAAAGCACCAGAACACTGTGTTCTTGCCCTCCCCCCCAAATAGCACAAGCAGCCAGAACGCGGGGTTCTGGTGGCTCCACCTTAAGCCCAGGCAGAGGGCTGCAGCAGGCTGGGAGTTTGTGAATCTCCCCCCTGCAGGGTGGAGCAGCTTGGGGCTGGAAACAGCTTTTAGCCTGGAAGCCAGCCTGCAAACAGCCCAGGTAAGGGCTTTGGGGGGGTTCGTGGTGTGTCTGGGGATGGGGATGGGGATGGGGATGGGTCTTGGGGCAGGGGTGGGTTCTAGGGATGGGCATTAGGGAGCCCACTTGTGTGGGAGAGAGTTCTGGAGCCCACCAAATTATACTTTAACCTCTGATTGGGTGAGTCAGATCTATCAGAAAGTTTGGTGTATAGACATTGGCGGGTCAGTTTCAGCAATTTTAATTTCTTAGTAAACTATTAAAAAAAATAGCTGATTGTGTATGATCTAGATGTCTTGGTGGATGCAGTTGTATTTTGCATACCAGTTTTTCAATATAGTTTTTCTTGCTGTTAATAAAAATGTTACTTTGACATTGCATTTTTTTATGTTCCAATTTGACTCAAAGCTGCCTTTCTGATATTTTTAAATTATACTGTGAAAATACATGTCTTTGAACTTTTTGGTTGGCTGGCAGGAAGAAGAAACTCAGTTAAAAATGTGAAAAGAACCAAAAAGAAATAGGACTGCTACAGAAGATTCTTTACAGGCTTTGTAATTATTTAAAGTAACTTAAGCTAGACGAGGATTAGACATGCCCTTTTCTTCAGTTATACAGGCGTACGTTTGTTGTATAGGCCAGCAGTGGAAGAGTTTGATATGAAGCAGGGAGTCGTCAATATATTGGATAGATTGAGTAGTGCCTCCAGAATTGAAAACAGAAAGTGACACAATTAAGTAGATTGTTTGAAATTCCATAAAACTTTTTTGCCCAGATTACCTGGTTTACAGTCTGATTTGTTGACTGCTTGAAAGAGGAGGTAAGTGGTATCAGATCAGTTTTTACTGGCATGTATCTACATCAGAAACCATCAATTCAACTGGTATATTTGTTTGTAGCCTCAGGAGATGTACCAAGGTTTTAAATTGGCCTGCAGACTGAACTGCTCACATCAGCTTGAGGTGGTCCTTTGTCAGCATTGAGGCACCTTGGTGATCAAATGTTCAGTCCATACTGTACCATTCTGGATATGTATGCAGTCCACGGTGTACTGTTGAATCATCAGAATATAATAAGCTATAAACATTAATCATTTAGTTAAACAGACAGAAATCAGAGGGAAATATTTCTTGGGCTATTTGCTGTAAAGACTACATTATATCTGTATACTACTGTATTTGTTGGCAGTGTGGTTATCCAACAATATTTAATGAATTGATAAAATATCATATCACAAATAACCAAATATAAAATTTGTGGTAATGAATTCACTCTGCGTGCCTGCGTGTGTGTGAGATGTATGCAATAGATTATAACCAAACCTTAATCAAAGTATTTTTGGATACTGTCAGTATTTGCTTTTAGAATTCATATTTAAATAGTTCTAATATTTTGTGTTTTGTGTAAGACTGTAGACTTTAAAAATGAAAACAAGTAAGCAACTTGCCTTGTGTAACTTTTTACTTTCTCTTAACCAGGGAATTTCTACGCTTGGGAAATCCTTTGAATTGTGGAGCATGGGACAAAAAGCTATTGAAACAGTACAGAGTACACAAACCCAGTTCCTTAAGCTATGAACCAGAGATGAGAAGTAAGTGTTCAAATGTCAGCAATATCTGTAGTGTGTGTTCCTCAGCAAATCCAATTTTATATCTCATCAAGATGTATAGGTAAACTTCCAGAGGGACATTAAGCTACATGTTGAAAGAAAATGGAATAAATAATCTGAACAATTTACTAGTAAATAAATAAGAAATGTAAGTGGAAAATTAGCAAACCAATTATAAGAAAAAAACATTATCTTCACAAAACTTCTTAGCAACAGTTTGTGAAACTCATTGCCGCTTAGCCAAAATAAATAAATAAATCTGGTGAGGACTATAATTTTAAAGGGGCACTATCTGCTTAACTATCACTTTTCTCTGATTTTTAATCTTACCATCACAAATAGCATCTAAGATTATAACATCTCAAAGATAAGAGAGAAATATTAGCAATGCATACTTGGTGCATCGGTGGCAGCCCTATGTGTATTATCACCTTTCACTATTTCTGATGCCTAACTGCTTAGGCTTTCGCCATGCAAAGCAATTGGTGTACTAACTCCCTGGAACAGGTCCTGTTGCTTCAGTGGGGCTCTGCATTGTAAACAAGGGAAGCTTGTATAACAGCAGAATAAAAGCTATTTGACTGTATTATCAGCTTCCATCTGCTTGTGGGTTTTTTAGATGTCAAAAGTTATGGGGAACAATGTGGAATACTGGAAACTTTTTTAAAAATATAAGGAAAATTAATTTGAAAATCCACAAAAATTGGCAGGTCAGCTGAAATTAATTACAATTCAGTTTTTTAAAATTTGATTAGTTTTAAAATAGGTGGTGTATCTTTTTAATGGTTAGGAAGTACAGGAACTTAAAATTTACTATTCATTGCTTTTGGCATAGGATTAGAAGGGAGATCCTGGGTCATCAAGTCCATTCCCTGTCCCCTATTTCAAGCCACTGCATCATATAATCCCATTAATAAATGTATCAAGCTCCATTTTAAATCTAATTACATGGTCTGCCCCCACCACTCCTCATAACAGGCTGTTCCAGAACCCACTCTTCTGATGGTTAGAGAACTTCTTCTAATTTCTGGTTTAAATTTATTCATGGCTAGTTTATACCCTTTTGTTCTTCTGCCAACATTGTCCTTTGTCTGAAACAGCTCTTCTCCCTCTCAAATGCTTACCTCTTTGTTGTATTTATAGGAAGCAATTTTGTTCCCTCCCAACCTTCATTTTGGATAGGTAGAAGAAGCCAAACTTCCCCCCCCCCCCCCCCCAGAAGAGAGGCTCTCCTTTCCACTGATCATCCTATCCTCTGTACTGATTCTAATTTGAATGTGTCTTTTTTGAACATGGGTGACCAGAATTATGCACAGCATTCCAAATGAAGTTTTACCAGTGTTTTTCACAATGGCATTAATACATCCTTATGTCTACTGGAAGTAACTTGTCTGATGCATCCTCCTAAATAATGCATGCAAAATAATAAGGAATGTTATTCTGCATTATTCATTCTCAAAATAGTCAACGTTGTTGGCAAGCTTTACATTTTTCTTGAGTGGCATATGCATTGTTGGGTGACTGGCATGTATATAATATGAAAATTTTCAAGAGTAACACAAGTAGCTCTAGTGGAGTAAGAACTCAGTTGTTTGGTTTTGGTATAATCTGAAAAACTTGAGGTCAATAATTCTCTAATATACTGTGTTAAAATGTATTTATGAACGTATTTTAAAAGTATGTTAGTTTATATTCAGGAGGGACTTGAACAAGCATTGAAAATCTTTTCATTCACTCAGTGTTAAAATAAAATTACATGTTGTTTTAAGTACTCGAAAGAAACCTGAGTGTATTAAAACATAGCACCCGGAAGTTTTCTTTTGCAACAGAAGAGCTGAGAGGAAGGAACGACTGAAGCACTGGACAAGGCCTTATGAGACGTGGGTTCAGTTCTTATCTCTGCCACAAACTTTTTGGTGACCTTAGGCAAGAGTTTTAATCTCTTTGCCTTAGGTTAGCATCTTTAAAATGAAGATAGTAGTATTCCACGTAGCAGAGGTGTTGATCAATATTAAGCACCCATACTACAGTTAAAGGGGCGTGAAAAGTGTATAAATAAATAAAGGCCTGAATAAATGCTTCCTTCTACCAATGTATTTTTTTTCTTGGCTTCTACTGTAGACAGTATGGTCACATCAATGGAGGGTCTGGGCTCTGACAGTGTGTTCAGCTTGCATGAAGATAATCACTACAGGATAAGCAGGAGCTTGCTAAAACCAGCAGAAGGAAGCACAGTACCCCTGACAAGAGTGAAGTGTTTAGTCTCCATGACAACCCCACATGATATCAGACTTCACGGATCATCAGTTATGCCAGCATTTATTGAATTTGACATGTCTCTTGAAGGATTTGGGTAAGGTCTTTCAAATAGTGTATTGCAAAGAGAACTTTCTTCCTTTAAAGGCAATCTATATAATTTTTAATGAACTCTTCAAAAACAAAACAAAAAAACCAAACAAAGAAATTGATTTCCATAAAGAACTGAATACTTAATGTCTTCAGACAAAGTATACTAAATTCATCTGATGATTTTTGAAGTGCTTTTTGTTGTTCATGTAAGTGTGGATGCTGTTGATAAGACATTTTAGTTATATGATCTTTCACATATGCATGATGGGATCTTTTTAAATAAAGAAGAAATACAAACCTATACTAACACAGAGACACCAGCTGCCAGGATTCAGATGAAATACAATGTGCTGAAAACTAGTGTAAACCACTCAGAACCCCCAGAAAGATTTGGTTGAGATTTGAATAGAGAATTATAGGTGAAATAAAAACATAACTAAAATCGTTTTGAAGTAGCAACTTTTAACAGGAAGTTGCATTAATAAGTGCAAATCATTATAGAACAGTGTGCTCAAAGTAACTGGCAGTTTGATCTGAACTTAACTCCCTCTACACTTTCTGCTACACTTAACCTTCTTACTCAATTGTTTAGACTGAAGAGCTATTTGTCACCAGCGTGTTAACTCTTTCTTACAGGGAGTCAGTTTTCCTTTGATTTGTCCAATGCCTCAACACTTTAAAGAACCAGCATAACACATACTAGATGAGGAAAGAGCAATGGAAATGGATCTTTGCACAACTTGGCAGTCCAGGAAAACATTGCTATTCCTTTCCTGTTTGGGCTTGAAGATATACAAATCCTCTGCTTCTAGTTAGCTAGGTGCATGTCTAAAGCATAGTTACTTATAGATAAACTGATTTCTTTAAAGGGTCAGAGACCACTCAGCACATTCCATAGTGGAATCCTAAGCAGAACTGTCGCCAGCCACCGCAGAGTAGTTTTGTAAAGCTGCCATTTGTTAATCCATTAACACTTGATTTTATTTTTTTTAAAAGCACTGCAGATTTTCTGATTTTCACTTTCCTGCAGAAGTACACTTTGGCACGGTGGTCCCCCAGGTATCTGCCACACATAATATAAGTTGTTTAGGAAGGTAGGCTATGTCTACATTACAGAGCATTTTTTGAAAAAAGTAATGTTGAAAAAATTATTTTGAAATATATTTGAAGTAATTATCTCGAAATAACTTTTTTCAAAAATGCTATTTCGGGAGAACGGTTGGGGGACCATTCGTTATCCCGAAATACCGCGGCTTTTTTTCCCCTGAAAAAGAAAGTCTACATCGGACTCTCTTTTCAACCAAAAAAAAAAAAAAAGGCAATGGAAGAGATGGGGGAGAATATTTTGAAAAATAACAAGGTTTAGCAATCCAAAAAAAGCACTCCGGTATTTTGTGATATCAAAATGCTTTTTCGAGAAAGCTAACCCCACCAGCTTTTTCAAAATAAATAGCCTTTTTTTGGGATAGCTTTTTTGAAAAAAGCCATCCCTGGACACAGAAAAGGTTTTTTTTTGTTTGTTTGTTTGGTTTTTTTGTTTTGTTTTGTTTTTGTTTTTGTTTTTTTTTTGAAATATCCTCCCTATCTCTTCCATTGCCTTGCTTTTTTTTGAAAAAAGTCTGGTGTAGACTTGCTTGGGGGGGGGGGGGGGCCACGGTATTTCGGGATAACGGACTGTTTTCCTGAAATGCCATTTTTGAAAAAAAGTTTTTTTTTGAGGTAAGTATTTCAAAATATTTGTCCTGAAAAAAGTTTTTTTGAAAATGCCAGGCAATGTTAGATGTACCCATAGGATGGAATATAGCAATATAAAAACAGGATGTTGAAGATTTTGATATTCAATTTGATAAGAATTTAGGGTGAGACCATGAATCTCTCTGGTTCTTTAGCTGACACAGCACAAATTACACTAGTCACAACAGCCTTTAGTTTCTAAAAACACCAGCATTTTCCAGTGTCCATTGGGCAGTGCCACTAGAGCCTAATGGACAAATCCCAGGTGCCTCTGGTATTTATGAGAAAGGTACTGATAAAATGTTTTGACTGGGGAGAGTTCAGTCCTGGAAAGAAAAGTATAGGTTATCCATTTTTTTATTCTCTGTGTAAGCAGGTAGATTGAGGTAAAGTGTGCACACATTACAACCCCCTATTCCAGGTTGGATTTTGTTTATAATGAAAATTACATTGATAATTGACTGTCAGAAATGTTAATATAAAGGTCTTTTATTTGTTTTAATAGCTGTCTATTCTTGCCAAGTTTGGCTCCCCACAATGCACCCACAAACAATGCTGTCACAACAGGTCTTGTTGATGGTGCTGTAGTCAGTGGAATTGGATTTGGTAAGTGGTTTTTATACAGCTGTTTACAGTATTATATACTTAATGACTGCCTGTTTAGTTCTGTTGTATTGCTCTGTTATCCACAAAAGGATAACAGAATCGTATGTGTCTCTTTCAGATAGTTCAGAGCTCTTTTTGTATCTCCGTATATACCTTTCTATTGCTTTTTACTCCGTCTGCAAAAAGTATTATAAAATGTAGAAATATTTTATGATACAAAATTTTCATCTTACTGTAGAAGAAATACAACCTGCAAATATACGGTTGTGTATATATGTGCAGGATGGTCACTCATTCCGTCCACATTAAAAGAAAGTTGAGTCTGCAGTGTTAAGCAGCTAAAACTCAAGAAGTCCCATAATTTAAGCTGCATATACAAGCCTAATTGTTTTATAGAATAGTGGTTGTTGCATGATCACACTACTGTTGTTTTTGTAGGATATCTGCCTCAGTCTGTGTCTAGAATGGATGGTATTTGCATGAACCAGATGTTAAAATGTATCATTTTGATCTTCCACTGCTAAAGAGTGGACCTCTGTTGCAAGTGAGCCATGATCCAATTTTTATTGAAGTCGGTGAAAAGGCTATTACTGATAGAGCCCTGCATGGATACAAATACGTCGATCCATATCCAATCTGCATCTGCAAGAAATGGTCTGTGGATATCCATGTTGTATTCACAGATGCAGATATAATGCAGATATCCATGTGTTTGCAGGGCTCTAGCTCTGTGAAGATAAAAATATGTGGACTTGTATCCGATCTGCTTCTGCGAGAAATGTCTGTGGATATCTGTATTGTATCTGCAGATGCGTATATAATGCGGATATGTACAGATATCTGCATTTTTGTAGGGCTCTACTTAATGACCTCAGTGGCAGTTAGTGCAAACTTTCATTGTACAGCATACAATCGGCACACTTGCAGTTCAATTCCACTGTGCTGCATTGCTTAAATTCAATTAGTTCATGAACTTTTTCACTAGATGTACTACAGTGTATATTATTGTAACGGAAATGCTGAGGCAACTTTAAATATTGGTTCTACAACTGCAACAGAATTTTGTTTTTGTTTTAGGGGAAAGGTTTTTTCCTCCTCCATCTGGCTTAAGCTATTCAACTTGGTTTTGCATTGAGCATTTCAGTACACCTCCTAATAACCATCCAGTCAGACTGTTTACTGTAGTGCGACGAGCAAACTCTTCTGAGCAGCATTACGTGTGCCTTGCCATTGTCCTCTCAGCAAAAGACCGATCGCTAATTGTTTCAACTAAAGAAGAACTACTTCAAAACTATGGTAAGAGGTGTGCTGTAATCTCTTATTTTGGTGGTACTGGTGGAGGTACTGGAATATCTTCTTAGTTAAGTTGATTGTCTGGGTATTGTAGAAGATGGAATTTTCATTGAAATATTTCTGGTTCCAGATAACTTCTATGACAAATTAACTGCAAAACACACTTTTGTATCTGTGAATTTTTAGGGGGATATTTGAGAAGTTAGTGTATGCATGTAAATAAAATGACTACAAGCTGACTGCTACAGATTTCAGGGAGGTGTACCTTACCATTTTTCTGTTTTTCATAATCATTCTGCTTCTTTCTTAACTAACAAGTTCACCGTAGACATCATGCTTTGGGTCAGAAACCTTACTACTATAACTTTTTTTTTTTTTTTTTTTAATAAAGGAGAGAACAGCACAGTCTGGCTATGTCTGCTTGCTGGCCATTTGGAAGAGATCAGCCATTTACTTCTAGTCCTGCTTTTCAGAATAGTGCTGCCCAAGTGCTTACAGAGGCCAGGTGACATCATGCACTTTCTGTGACTGGGGTGGAAAAGTAACTACAGACATCAGAGGGAGGAAGGGGACAGTGCTGAGGCTCATGGAATAAACCAGTATTTAGGGATGGGAGGGGCTCTAAAGCAGGAGTAGTCAATAGGCAGACCATGAACTGAGTCCAGACCACTGGATCCTCTTGAACAGACCCCAAAATCTTTTAATTTACTTATTATTAATTTTTTTTGTCAAGGTAGAATCATGGTCCAGATGCCAGAGAAAATTATTAAAAAAAAAACAAAAAAACTAGTTCTGCCCTACAGTTTAGTTGTGATAGTCTCTCCCATTTTGTCCTAAAGCAGGTTATGCAAGTAAAATGATTCTCTCCATGATCCCCCATAATATTCCTATTTGTACTGCCGTGGTTGAGGGGAAACTGTTGTGATCTGGCAGATGTGAGACTCTATGCCAGAGCTGCATCCTCTCTATCCTATAGCTGATGCTTTATCAGATTGAAAAAGACTGTTGAGAAGTGAGCATTGTAGCTCTAGCTCTATTCTAAATTCCTCTGCAGCTCATACTTCCTTTTCTACCTGCTTTCCATTTTGTCTTCTCACCATTGCAGGTGAACAACAGCAGGAGAAAGCATTAGCTGCAGGTGAATCAAGAATGTTATTACAAGACCTGTTCTTGACCTGCCCCATCAGCATGACAGAAAACTGCCTCTGAGTCTGATATGGGCACTGGGCCAACACTCAGCCTCATGCCTATTTGACTGGGTTTCTTCTGGGGAAGGAAATTGGTTGACATGATTTCCAATGGAAACAACAGTTTCCTCCTGTTAATGCAGGCTGATAGAATGGTGCATACAGGTTTTCAATCCATGTTATACTGAGAAAGTAATGAGAATTTTTCATATATGTTTGAGTTAAAGGATAAACAGCAACAAGAATTTCTTTTTCTCTGGACAATTTAAAGAGTGAGTTAGCTTTCTGTATTGGTACTTTTTAGAACTTCTTAAAAGTACCATTATTAGATGTGGAAGCTGTTATTGTTTTCCCCTAATTTCACCGGTCTTCAGCCGCTTACCCTAATTAAACCAAGTATAAGGAAATAATGAAGGTCTAAAGATTTTATAAAGAAAGTTTTCACTCTAACTTCAGACTTAATTTACAGGAGTATTAAAAATTATCTTGAGTAAGTAGGTGAAATGAGTGTGTTAATGTAGAATGCTTTAGAATATATAATGATAGAGTTAGGAATGCTTGCGAGTTCCTAGTCTTCTAGAAGAGGTGATTAAATTTAAAAGGGACAGCTTTCAATTTGAAAATTTATAGTAGAGGTTAATAGTTCAAATGAAGGTTAAAGCATACCCTTTTAGCACTGATCTCAGATGTTGTGAAAAGGTCGATTATTTGTAGGTTATTCTAACAATGTTACTGTCTTCTAAATGGGCATGAAACAATATGAACAGTTAATCCAGACACTGGATACAAAGTAAATTCAAGTTGTCACTAAAAACTGTATTTGATTATGAGCTGAATTCATTACGAACTTTTATGATCTGAATTCAGTGCAGAAAGTTGAGCACGTCATACTTCGTAATATTTCTTTTTTCTGTATTTCCTATTCATATCAAGTCCAATTGTTTCTCTTAATGTCAGAAGTACAAAAATAAAAATGAAAAACAAAAAACTTAATAACAATAACACAATGATTTCCAGAATTCTTCAATCACACAAGAATTGCTTTGCCTCAGCGTGTGAGACCATAGACTACTCTTCTTGGAAGAGAATTCTGTCTTGATGAATATGTCAGTATAATTTCTTTTGCCTGCATGTAAGATGAACTTGAACATCTCAAGCTTCCCAGAAAAGTTTCTAACTCCTCCAAGACAGACTGGGTTTGACAAGGCATTGTCAGAAAAGACCTGAAGCTTACAAACACTGTTTATCAATTGGCTTGGAAAATTTGCTCTCATAAAGTGGCACCAACGAGTTTTTGGTGACTGACTAGTTTTTGTTGTAAAGTATGAAGGAAATAAGTATCTAAGAACTGACGTAACAAGCCTTCCAGCAGTTCCTGTTTTGAAAGCGATGATAGTCTGCCAGTGGGTCAAACCATTAACTTGAGGATTCTTTTTGTAATAAAGAATTGCAACCCTGAAGTATTTGGCTTTTGAGAAACATGTCTGAAAAAGACAGTTCGAATTTATAAGTTAGTTTTTGGGTCACTTGGGTGCTGTCCTCCTTTTTCTTGAAATCTTTAAGGAAATAAAAATTTTCAACAGTTGCTGCCACTAAGGTGAGAAATGACTGGGTTCTTTTGCCTGAATAGACAAAGATGAAAGGAGAGCTGATGAGGGAACTCAGTTTCTATTAAATTTTTCCCTGGTGGATGATTCTTCAAGGTCATTCTCCCCCTCCTCGCCCCGCAATGAGCACACACTCCTATAGAGCTTGAGGGAGTGAGTACATAAGAAGCTGAGGTAATTGGGTCTTGGGAATTGTTCATGCCTTCCAAAATTGAATTGAATTAATGCTTGTTACACAAAATGAGTAATGTTTCAGTTAAAATAAAACACATTAAATGTTTTTAAGAATTATATCAGTAGTTATTTTTGCAGAGTTACGAACTAAGAAAGAGCACAATGTTATTCTGGTCCTGCTCAAACAGTAAAACTCAGTGTTAATTTTGGCAAATTGGTTTAACCTCATTGATGCTCCAGTTATAAATTGGGGATAATAAGTCTCACCTATTTTACACAGATATTTTGAAGATTGATTACCTAATACTTATATGACTTTTTAAAACTCATTATTCAACAGTTCTAATAAAATTGATACAACTAACTTACAGAACATTGATTTGATACATACTTGGTAAATTTGCTTTGAGAGAGAGAGAGAGAGAGAGAGAGAGCAGATTTTCTGACAGTTTCCAGACTGAGACAAAAAATTTTTTAGAATTGGGCAAAATTTCCTGTACTTGCCCAATGGCTTTATTTTGATGTTTTGATTTTTCTTTGGCTTAAATTATTTTTCTTTCTTACTCTTGTGAAATATTAGTAAGATGATTATTTCAATATATATAAAAAGTGTTTTGTTCTAATTTGGTAGGTTCTTTTGCCTCTGTACAGTAGATAAAAAAAAGTCATCAAAATGTGGATATACCTGATTAGGCCAATGTTACAGATCAGAATTTCCCGTGACCTCAAGAAAACTCCTTATCTATAGCCCGTGTGTGTGAATTTGGTCACTAATTGATCCATCTCTTATGAAGATTTTAATGTTGGGTATTTCTAAATCTGCAAAAGATTGTTTAGAGTTAGATATGTAAAATTGTTTACCTATATCTCTTCACACTCAAGTTAGTAGCAGAACTGTTGATTTCGGTAGGAGTTGATGGAGGCTAATGTTGAACAATTTTAAAAACTCAGCCTTTAGTATTAGTCTTGATACTATATCTTTTTGTGTTACTTGTATATTTCCGCAATGAGAATGAAGAAGAATATTGCTGCAGGAATGTGTAGGGACATTTTTGCAACGCTGTGAGGCATATTACTGCAGAAAAACAAAAACTTACAAATGAAAAACAGGTATTTTAAAAAGCAATAGTGAAACATATAGTCTCATTCTATTTATTTAAGGGCTTCAGGATACTGTTTGAAGTGGGAACAATAATCAGTGTCTTTAGGATTTTCTTGGATTAAAATGTAAAATGGAAGCTGTTTAAACTAATAATGCTATGCCTTTTTCTCTTTCTGCAGCTGTGTAATGTAATTCATACTATCAGACTTTAAAGATATATATACTTAAACTTGAAAAATTCTGTGTTCACTCTTTCTATTTTAATGCAAAGTACAGCAATATTTGACGACTTACTCAGTTCATGTAACTTTGTATTGGGTTTTTGGTTTCCTTGAAATATATTTGATTGTCAACCTTAATTTATTGGTTTAGTATTTGAATATAAAGATTAAGGAAACAGAATAGAAGACTGTGGAGAGGTACATTAATGAGAACTGGTGGCTTTTTTTAGTTGATGACTTCAGTGAAGAATCATCGTTCTATGAAATTCTTCCTTGCTGTGCTCGCTTTCGCTGTGGTGAACTCATAGTGGAAGGCCAGTGGCATCATCTCGTGCTAGTGATGAGTAAAGGGATGCTGAAAAACAGTACAGCTGCACTTTACATTGATGGACAGCTTGTCAATACTGTGAAGGTGGGGTAAAATCTTTAAATTTAAACTTTCATTGTTTCACTTGGCTTTAATATATTTTCATTACGTCATACTGATGTATTTTACTTTTGCCCACGGTGATTGGAGCCTCATTGGGTCCAAATAGAGAAAACATTTTCTAAGTTCTCAGTTCTCTGCATGATTCCTTACATACACCATCTGATAAGTGAGATGGGGTCCTGCAAACAGCCTCAATCATTAAACAACCTTCATTTAGTTCTACCACTGTTAGAAGGGAAGACATGAAAAAAAATCTGTTAGTGCTTTGTAACAACAGTGGGAGAGGTATCATGCATTATTGATAGGATGTGAATTCTGAACTTTCAGAAGTGCAACTCAGCTTAAACTGTTGAACTACCTACATTACAGAACAGAAGGCTGTTATCCAAGGGTTGGCATTGGTTGTTGAGGCTATGTGCTGAGCCTGAGGTTTAGCATTTGAGAGCTTGGCCCTCCCCTTCACCTGTTGCTCTAGGAGATTTTGCCCATGTGATACCTTCAGAGTTGACAATGAGTTGGTGGGGCCTTATGTTGGGTTCAGGGTATGATATAGTTGGGATGAGTCTGGCCTTGCTCTCCTCCCACTTATAATGGGAAGCATTAGGCAATCTAAATAGAGGCATTGCTATGAGAACTCCTTATATTATTAATTTATTGAGGAATAAGGAATACTTAATTATTCAAGTCAGAGTGATGTACAGCAGTAAAGTTCTGACCCTACAGGGTGCTAAGAGTTCTTCATCTCATACTGAAGAAGCCATTAGGAATGGAGGGAAGTCAGCATCATGCATGACTGGAGCTTAAAGGATCTGGATTAGCGTTGAGGAAAAGACAGCATTTCTTCTAATGGATTTTTGACACTGCAGGTGAAATATTGTTTTGACTATAAACAAACATCTGGTCCTCATTATTAATCCTGCAAAATGAGAGCTATAATAGTTTCAATGAACCTCAGTATTTCATACAAACTACTACTCTTTTTTTAATCTGATGACTAGCCAGTGTTAGCGTAAGGGTGACCCATATTTCTTCAAGCAGTGTCCCCAACTGCTCCACTGTAGGTGTGTGCTCGCAGTTGAGCATCAGATCAGAGATCTTTTGCAGCAGTGTCCTGGGGGGAGGTGCGTGCCACAGGATCTCGCAGCAGTTTTTGCACCGCTCAGAGCTCGCATGCCTCCTTCCCCCCCATCTCTCAGTTCCTTCCAATTACCTCTGGCAATGGACGGAGAAACAGCAGCTTCCAACAGCTTACCTATTCCCTTAAAAAAAAAAAAAAAAAAAAAATCTTCTAACCCCAAACCATGCCTAATAAACCCCATGAAGAGAACAATACCTACGCTTAACACAACAGCAATGCCAAGCCCTTCGGACTTCCAACGCTGCTCAACCTGCTGGAATGCGATGCCAGCTTCAGACATCCATGATTTATGTATTAGGTGCCTGGGAGAGGGTCACATTGCTCAAAAGTGCCTCCACTGTAAAAACCTTACCTCAAGAATGAGGAGGGCTAGAGAAATGAAGTTAAAACTCCTACTTTTGCAGGGCTTCCTGAGACCAGCATCAGAGCCCGCATGCTGTCCAATGCCCAAGGGCACACAACAAAAAAAAGACATTTCTTCTTCGAGTGCTGCTCCTGTCCATTCTGTTGTAGGTGTCTGCACGCCCCGTGCACGGCACGCCGGAAACTTTCCCCTAGAGTACCCGTAGGGTCGGCTGTAGCGCCCCCTGGAGTGGCGCCATCGCCGCTCTCTATATATGCACCAGCCAACCCGTCCCGCCTCAGTTCCTTCTTACCGCCCTCTCGGTCGCTGGAACATTCCCTGGCTTCGAGCGCTGTGCACGTGGCCACGTATTCGGAGTACCCGAACTTCGTTCTTTGTTGTTTTTGGTGTTATTTAGTTTAGTTAAATTAGTCGTTAGAGCCCGGGGCCGGGCTATGCTGGGCTTTAAAACTTGTGGACTGTGCAAGAAGCCCATGCCTGTTGATGACCCACACAGTAACTGTTTGCTGTGCTTGGGCGAGGCTCACCTCGCCGGGAAGTGTAAAATCTGTAAGGGCTTCAAGCCGTGAACTCAGAAGGACAGAGTTCAGCGGCGGAAACTCCACCTCATGGAAGAGGCCCTTTGTC
>ML681966.1:75657188-75821936 GCA_007922195.1 Podocnemis expansa
TTTTTTTTAATAATGCAAAACCAAAAGGGCCACATGAGTCCTTGTTTATGACTAACAGATTTGTTTTTGTTTGGTTTTGTTTAGTCTTTAAAAGGGCCACAGGACTCCTTGTTTGTTTTTGCTGAACTAGACTAACGTGGCTACCACTTTGGAACTTTACAGTGCAAATATTTCTAATAAAGATAATATAAAGTGAGCACTGGACACTTTGTAGTCTGTTTATAATAGAAACTAATACTTGAGAAATGTAGAATAACATCCAAATTTCCTATAATAAATTTAAATTGATATTTTTTATTAAGCTGAGTTTAAAACTGTGATTAATCGTCACCATTTTTAAAAATCTACTTCATTTGTTTTATATTAATCTCATTAATTAATTGACAGCCCTATTGAAAGTTAATCTTATTTTTAAACCTTATCTATTGTTTAGCTTGGGGGAGGGTTGGGGAGGGAAAGAATTGTTAAGTCTATCACAGTTCAGGGGAGCTGAGTTTGTATTTCCTTCAATATGTCCAGCAAAGGGTACCCAGTCTTATAGTCTCATCTCTCCAGCCACTGCCTTTCTTGAAGGGAGACCTGTGTGCCATTTTTGACTGGAATATTTCCAATCTGCACAGTTCCCTAGCTTGATTGTGTTACTCATAGCAAAAGGCCATTTATCTAAACAGGCCTGCTTGCTGCTCCCTTCAGGGATGGTACCCAATATAACTGACCAGTTATAAGTTATCACACAGCACCTACTCTGCACATATATTTATTCTTGGGGCATAAACATTACAGAAAAACTTGTTAAAAACAATAAAAGAACCTATGTACATGCTGGTAAGTTTACTAGAGATCCTCTTACTGGCTTCAGTGTGAGCTTAGGCAGGGGAGTCCTACAGACCCCCACACCGGGGTCTCTTTTGCGTTTGTAAGTTCGGAACAGCCTCAGCTGAGAACTAACACATATACAACATTTGAGTCCAACCTTTTTATAGAGTTCAGAGGTGTTTGATCTGGAGTTTGCTGAAGCAGGTAATTAGTAGATGGTAGCCCCCCCCAGCATGGTTTCAAAGGGATTTGGATTTGAAGTGAGTTAGATAAATTCCCTTCACACCTATGTATTTCCTAGGAAATCCAGCTAACATATTGTGTCCTCAGAAATCCTTTGAAATATCTTGTATCTCCTCAAGAGCATTAATCCTTTTTCCTAAATAAATTCCATACAATCCCACAAACATTAGCATTTTCAATACAATGGATCCCCAAATATATCTGGTAAGGTTTAACTTAATGCCGTAATGTGTCCCCAGCATACTGTTGTAGCAGCACAACATTGTTTTCAACAATAACAAAATTCTTCTCACTCAAATCATTCTCTTCCATGGTATTTTATTCAGCTGGCTGTTTCTTCCCATGAGAATGCCACACCAGTAAAGCTGCTTCACAACTCAGCAGGACATCTGAATGGACCTGCACGTACCATTGGTGCAGCTCTGATAGGATATTTGGGTGAGATATTTTACTGTAATGCATGATTGCTCCATTAAATACTTTTGATTTAAAGTATATAAAAGCAAAACTTAAAGGTCGATATGATTAAGCAATCATCAAATAAGGATTGTCTAATATTTTTATTGTAGTAATACATGGCATTTATGTTATTAATGTATGTTTTCTTTGTTTGCCTATTATTAAAAAAAGACATCACAATAAGTTTCTACACTCTCTATATTTTCATTAAGCCTAATTAGTAACTTGAATGCAGTTCTTCTGCCTCCTTTTTACAAGCTTAATAGAATTCATTAGCTTTGCTTTTGTTCAAATGGAACCAATAATAGTAAAATATGACCTATTGTAACTTTTAGGATTCCTTGCACAAAAACTGAAGGAGGTATTGTTTTGTTTTTACTATATTATGCTCAGGAGTAAGAACATTTGTCCCAAAGCCTGTTGCCACTACATTACAGTATATCGGTGGAGCTGCTGCGATTCTGGGCCTTGTAGCCATGGCATCAGATGTGGAAGGACTATATGCAGCTGTGAAGGCCTTGGTATGTGTTGTAAAGAGCAACCCACTGGCCAGCAAAGAAATGGAAAGAATCAAAGGTTATCAGGTAGGTAAGAAGCCAGACATAGCAGACCGAGTAGTTTGAATTTCTGCATAACTCAGCACTTGCACTTTAATGAGCTTAAAAAGTGTTTTTCATTTATTATATTTGGTTCAATAGCTGTTTTAAGCTTGTCTTGTTACCAATTGAATAATATAAGTTGTTTTGGGTGTTGTGGTTTGAAAAAGAAAAGGTAAATGGTTTTAAGTCAGTTGTGTTATTTCGGCTGCCATGCTGAGGCTGACAATTTATTAAAAAAGATGCTTTCTTCTTTGAGTGTTGGTCCCTCAGTGTATTTCACTGTGGGGCCCATGTGCACTCTGTGCTGGAAAATTTTGAAAGCAGTGTCCTTTGGTCTGCGGACATGCTCTGGCTCTCCTCATGTTGAGGTGGACTCGGGGTTGGCTCAACAATAAACACAAACTAGGTGGTCACCCAGGGCACTAGGCTTTAAGGGGCACCAAATTAGACAAAAGTGAATTTTTTTTCTCCATTTAAAAAGAGAGATTAATATGTTGCTTTTCTCTATATTGAAAGGGGCAGGGACAATTCATAGTTTATTTAGGGTGCCAAAAACCCTTGGGGCGGCCGTGGGTGAACTGAGGGGAACAAAGAGCAGGGCTGACGGAACACCTCTCCAGTTCCTTCCCACCACCATGTGGAATGGGTCAATTGCCGGTGCTCAAAACTTCCTCTCAAAGAATCTCAAAATGATCTTGGGCTGGATTTTGAGGGCAAGCAACATTTGTGGTCTTGCTTCAAGGAGTGCCTTTACTCAGTATTTATAAGGCAGCTATGTGGAGCTGAGTCTGTATTTGCAAAACATCATGCCTTTGCATAGGACTCCCCTACTGATGCATCTTTTGGAGCAACCATCCTTTTTTCAGCTTTGCCATACACATCCTCACACTTGTCTTATATTTGAGTACTGCTCTTACCCAAAGTTTGTTAATAATCAGCACTTAAAGAAGGAGAGAGTTGCTTACCGTATAGTATCTGAAAGTTCTGGAGCACAAGATGGCTGTTTGTGATAGTGCTAAGATGACATAGTTTTTTGTATGAGCCTATATCAGTCATTGAAGGCCTTGGGTGGTGTTGAATTAGAAATAATTCTCAAATATTTTATTGAGGCATTCATCCCATCTTTAAATCATGGTGTCCTGTTGCACCCATCGATCGTGTATGATCAAATAATGTAAGTCGCTTAGCCTCAGTTGGTGGATTAAGGGCAGAGTGAGAACCTTCATTCAAACTGTCTTTGGTTTTGATGGGTTTAAAAAAGATATTTAACATCATTTTAACCCATTTTTTTAGGGTGGCATTTTAGAAAAGGCTGCCCCCAGAGAAAACACTGCTGTTTCAGTATTGTACTTTCTAGTTTTTCAAATGTTGTAATACAGCTTACATATTTCATACAATTTAGCTCAGTAAACCATTTCTGCTCACTGGGCACACCGCCAAAATATTGGGGTTTTAAGGCTACTTGTTGCATAGTTAACAAGTCCTCTGTTCTATTTGCAAAAACTTCTAGAATATGAGTAGTGTCTATTGGTGTTCTGACCTGGTGTTTGGCTGGGGATTAATGCAGAACCCTAATTAATAGATACATAGGTTTAAAAAAAAAAAAAAAAAAAAAGAATTCTCAGACTCCAAAAAAAACCACGTTATCAGTTTTATGGAATTACTAGGCCACTAAAAGTTTAGGATTCAGAATCATTCAATTTTGGATGCAAAGCGTTTCTGCCTTTGAATCCCATTATTCCCTTTCTGATGCTCGCGCTCTGAATTTGAAAAGCCCTCCTAGCTTTATCCATTAAATGGCCTTTCTGTTGCCAAATTGAATCAGTGTTTTTGGACACCTTTTTATCTGAGGTGGTATTGCTTACGGTATTGGAAACTCACTGCCGCACTAGATGTATGCCCCAGCCACTGATAAAGAACATTAGCTATTTTAGGAGCGGGGAAATAACTCTCCAACTCAACATGCTTACCTTTCTCCAACTGATCCTAATTCTATCTTCCTGACCTTTCATCATACCACTCATGCTTTCAAGGTTAAAGGAAGTTTATTGGTTCTCCATTTTATAAAAGACCTTTCTTTAAATGGATTTACTACAGCCACATTCCTTTGCTGGTTCCATTTTGGTTTGATAGGATCAATATTTTCTTTGCGTGCAAAATGTTAAGATTATTTGACAGGAACAGTGACTTAATGAATTAATGTTCATGTGTTGAGATGTGTGTGTGTATGTGTTCATATAATTTTTGTTTTTTTTTAGTTACTGGCAATGTTACTAAAGAAGAAACGTTCCCTTTTAAATAGCCATATACTACATTTGACCTTTTCCTTGGTTGGAACTGTTGATAGTGGGCATGAAACCTCCATTATTCCTAATTCTACTGCCTTCCAGGATCTGCTGTGTGATTTTGAAGTATGTATAGCATCCCTGAATGCTGGACTTATTTAGATGGTTAATGATTCAGGTGGTAATATGATACCATAAGAATTATATCACAGCAGGAAAGATGATTATCCTGAGAATATTATAGTTCATATATAGTTCAGTGCAGTGAACTGTGGCGAGTCGCTGTCTACCAGTAATGTGATTGTCATGGTATCTGTTCCTTCTGCAATTACTTCACTGCTAATAAAATTATTACTGGGTACAAGAGGAATACCTTCTCATTTTACTAGAGGATAAGGTATGCTGTTAACTATTAAACAGAAGAGTCTGCTAAACTTTGTTTTACTTCAGTAAAAGTATTGAGATACGAAAGATACTGTGAAAATAACAGTAGTGATAAAATTCTAGCACATCATGTCAAAATCTACTAATCTGATTCCAGTTAAATTTCCTTATACGTGTCTTATAAAAAGAATGCTAAGTTTGCAGTTCTAAACCAATAAAATAAAGTAATTCAGAATTAAATGCTATTATTATATTCTTATCTTATGCTATTGTGCAAAGAATTGTAAAGTATGTTACATGGCATAATACAGAGGAAGCAGATCATCTACTGAGTCCTCTCTTCATTTTATCTATCCAAAACATGAGCTTAGCTAACAATCTAATTTTTGAGGTATTTTGCCTTTTTCTTAACTGGGAAACTCTATTTTCAAATGTTAGCTCCTTAATAGTCTTGTTTAAATCAGCTCTTAAGAAATGGAAGAGCACAGTTTTCATCCTTATGTCTCTTTAGGTGTCTAAGTAAAGGAAGCTGTGTGTGAAAACTGAGCCTATTTGTTTCTGTAGCATTTCCTTTTAATTAACTTTAATGGAATTCTTACAGCTCTGTTAGTACCAGCAAGGTGTTTAGAGTCTCCATGAAGCTGTATTACCGTCTGTAAATATATTAAGGTTATGAAAAAGGAGATGGGAAATATAAAGTTGACACTTCAACATTATGACCTTTCACAGATGAGCTACAGAAAGGAAAAATGAGTTTGTTCCCTATTTTTGCTTGTTTAAAATGTTAGTACACATAAGTATTATGCAGCTGTCCAGGTTGCTCTTTATATTGTATCTAACTTAAACTGAAAAAAAAAAAAAATTAAGATGTGAACTGATTGAAAAACCCCTACCACGGATCTCTACTGCTGCATCAAAGCAACAGCAGAACTCTTTGAAATTTTTGGTTCAAAAGTTATATAGCAAATTGCCTTTATTTTTCAGAAAATGAAAAAATTTGTAAAACCTTTTTTTTTTTTTTTAAACTTTGTACTGTTTTGGGGGAAAAGTAGTTTTTTAACCAGAAAAAAAATTTATTAAAAAAATCAACAAGTGTTATTCTTTTACTTCAGTAGTAGATGTTTTGAACCATTTGAACAGTGAAATGTCTCCCTTTTACAAAAAAATAAGGTCACCTTCAAAATAATGAGTGTTTTTTGAGGATCCCCCTGTGTTCAAAGGAAGAACCCTCTGTGTGGTTTTACAAGGATAATATATTTAAAAAGCAACATCTATACAGTAACAGTATGAACCATCTCTGCTTTGTTTTTCATGAAAAACTTAAGGCAATTTGAGAACTAATAAGGTTGGTATTAGAGATTTAAAAAGGGAACTTAATTAAATGAGAGGGGAAGAAGTTTATTGAGACTGGCTACATTGATGTTGGCAAATTCACCACTATCAGATAGTTATCTGTTTAGATAAAGCAGCAGTGAAGACCTGTTCAATTGATCTAGAAGTCAGTCTATTGAAACCACTTCCAGAAAAAAACATATCACTGCATCAACGGGTACACGTTTCCCATTGGCCCATCACAGAAGAAACTAAGAACAGAAATTAGGAAGTTGATGCAAGTTACACAAACTGCTTTGCTTAGCTCCTGCAAGTCCTGTTGATTGCTGCCAAATTTGCTTTTCAGTGTTGACCAGGACTTAGAGTGTGTACAATCTTGTTTTTGTTTTTAAGCCTTACTTAACAACAGTACGGAGACAGTATCTTTAAGTTTAACAGTCCAATTACTTCATATGGGACTGAGAAAACATAATCTGCCTTGAGTTCTCCAAGGGAGACCTCCAGAGAAACATTGAAAAGATGACTTTCTCTTCCCACTACATCCCAAAGTCAAATTCAAAGGCAATATACTAAAAATGTAAAAACCCTTCCAAACCCTTTTCTAATGTATCACAAGGAAGCTAAAAGGGCATCCTTGCTTTTTGTTTTTTGGCAAGTCAACCTTAATTTTTATTTTATTTATTTATTTTTAAGCAGTAAGCCAGGGCTTATATTACAGCATTTAATTGTTGTTTAACTTAAACAAGAAAATAGATTTGTATATAAAATGTATCCTTCGTATTCTGTATTTCAGGTCTGGCTTCATGCACCATATGAGCTTCATCTTTCATTATTTGAGCACTTCATTGAGCTTCTCACAGAGTCCAGGTATTAGTTGACACTGGCCTTGCAGGAGGGCCTATGGGATAACGTATTGTATGAATAGACAGAAGATGTTCTCATTGTTTATGATCTTTTCTCTCTTTCAGTGAAGCCTCGAAGAATGCTAAATTAATGAGGGAGTTTCAGCTAATCCCCAAACTGTTGTTGACTCTTCGAGATACGTCTTTGTCCCAGCCCACTATTGCTGCAATTAGTAATGTACTGAGCTTTTTGCTTCAGGGCTTCCCCAGCAGCAATGACCTGCTCAGGTAGCACAAACATTTACTGACTTATTTTAAAAATGCTGGTGCTTTTGCAGTAAACCTGCTGACAGTAATTCTTTTAGGGGTGACTAAAGTAAGAATTGGCAGCATCAAATATAGAAAATAATTTAAAGTCATTGCATTGACTCGCATCTTCAGTCTTAAGTCAAAATAGAAATAACTGAGTAGTGATATATTTTAAACTGTTACCCACTGTATAGGGTAGTAATAGAGGAACACAGTGTTCTAATTCCACAGTTCCTGTGAGAGTTTATGAAGATTCCTTGGATATTAAGACTGTATAATTTCTATTCAAAATCAAAGTGTTATTCAAATCTATAGTTGTTTTTCTGCCCAACATTAAAATGCAGCATTTACCAATATTTCTCACTCTTAGTGAGAGACTTACTTCTAGCCAGATAAAGTTTTCCATTTGTATTTTAAGAAAATACGTATGGGTAGAAATTTGCAGTGTTTTGAGTATCTTGTGGCATGGAGGCTGGTTGGTATTTTGGCCTTTTTTTTATTTTAAATGTATTTCTTGAACCCTGTCCAGTCAACGATATCAGTAGGATTAAACATCTTCCTGACTCCATTTTTACTATGCAGGACAAAATTTTTTCTAATAATGTAGGGCATACTTTTCATTTTAATACTAAATGAACAAGTATTAATATTTGGTTGCCTCTTTCTACCATTCCTCATCGCCCTCTGACTTTCTTTGTACCTTTGACAGCAGCCAGAATCTGGGTGGCATCTCCTAGTGTTGCCATAATGAAAGATCCAGACACCATCTGGTTCTTCTTTGGGCAGTGTCCCCAACTGCTCCACTGTAAGTGTTTGTCGCTCCCTGGGAAGCGAGTCAGAGACTTGAGAGCAGCGCCCGTGGGGGAGGCACTTGCCGCAGGAGGCTGTGATGTCTTCCCGCTGTTCGTGGTTGCATACGTCTCCCCGCCCCACCCTCAGTTCTTTCCAACCAACTTTGGTGACGGTCAGAGCAGCACTCAGCCAATGCATCTCTCTTCTCACCCTATCCCTCAAAAAAAAAAAGAAAAAAGGGGGGGGGGGGGACAGAAAGATTAACAGCAAAATGGAACAACAGACGTACCGAGCCCATCAGGCTTTAAGCGTTGCAGTTCATGCTGCGATGCTATGCCAACATCCGACAGGCATGACTTGTGCATAAAATGCCTGGATGAGGGTCACATCCCTCAGAAGTACCCAGATTGTAAAAAGTGCACTTCCAGAACCTGAAAGGATTGAGAAATTAAGTTCAGACTGCTTTTGATGCAGGGCTTCCTTAGACCCGCATTGAAGCCTGCTCATTCTCCTGCAGATACAGCACCTCATCAAAAAAGGCACTCATCTGACCCTTCACCAGTGGCTACAAAGAAATTAAAAACTGGCCAGTTGGAAGGCAGCACCAGCGAGGCAAAGGGACCCTCAGGTGCTTTGTCTCCTGTCAGTAAAAATCACCCCTCTAACTCCAGCAGAGAGTGCGGGTGTAACAGGGACGGGAAGCACATAAAGCCAGCTCAGGTCCCAGCGAGCACGTCTGAATCAGTGCCGATAGCACCAGTAACAACGGCACTGGCTGCTCCAATGGCACCAACAGCACCGGTCTCTAACAACCTACAGACAAAGAGGACAAGAAGTTAGATTTGCTAGGCAGGAAAGTTTATACCTCAGCTTCATTACTTCTAAGAATTGCTAACCACATGGCCATACTTTCAAATTACAACCACAACAATTACTCCAAGTTTAACGAATTTATTGACAATATTCCAGATAACAAGAAAGATCTATTTAATTCAATAATCAAAGAAAATCATCTAGTTGCAAGGACAGCGTTGCAGGCCTCCCTCAACATAGCAGATGCAGTGGCACGCACCATAGGAACAGCTGTGGTAATGAGGCGATCATCTTGGCTTCACTCAGCAGGACTACCAAGACAGCTGCAGTCAACATTAAAGGATCTGCCCTTTGACAGAAAGAAGCTATTTGGAGAGAAAACAAATGAAATCATGCATACATTAAAGGACTGTAGAGCAGCTCTCTACACACTGGGCATCTACTCCCCCTCATCACAGAAAAGATCTAATACACAACATAGATTTACAACAGATCCTATCTTTGTCAGCAGAGCAGGAAGCTTGATAATCCTCAAGCGAGACCCAGGCAGCAACAGCGCCTGAGACAATCTCTCCAGAATTCATCAACCAATCAAGTACATAACTTCAAGTAACAGTTTTGAGGCTGTGGTTGGGGGAGAGTCAGATGACCTAATTTCCAAGCGGGAAGAAAGCACCATCCCTCATTATTTCGGCAACAGACTGCTTTCATTTCTCCATTATTGGAAGAACATCACCCCTGACAAGTGGGTATTGGACACCATCAAGGACGGATATGTCATATCATTTCTATCAATTCCTGCCTCCCACCCACCCTACCTGTCCCTTTTCAGAGACTCCTCTCACTTACAATGCTCCATCATGAAATAAACAACCTGCTACTAATGGGAGCAATTGAGGAGGTCCCAATACAATACAGGGGCAGTGGATTTTACTCGAAATACTTCCTAGCACAAAAGAAAACCAGAGGTTGCAGACCCATAAGAGATCTGAACAAATTCATCGATACCCGCAAATTCAGGATGGTCACGCTCAAAGTAATACTTCCTGCATTGGACAACAGGACTGGTTAGCCTCCCTCAACCTCAAGGATGCATATTTTTCATATAGCAATCCATCCTGCTCAGAGAAAATACCTGAGGTTCATTTTCAAGGGCAATCACTACCAATATATGGTTCTGCCCTTTGTCCTGTGTACAGCACTCAGGGCTTTCTCCAAGTTGATAGCAGTAGTTACTGCTCACCTGAGGAAACGGGGCATTACAGTCTTCCCATAACTAGATGATTTTCTGCTAAAAGGGACCTTATTCCACACAGCAGAGCGAGTGGTGCGCATCACAGAAGAATTATTCCTCCACCTGGGTCTAACGATAACTTACAAAAATCCATTAATTCCCACTCAGCAGATACAATTCATAGGGGCCAGGTTAGACACTGCATCCACAATGGCCTCCCTCCCTCAGGAAAGATTCAAAAACATAAGTTTGATCCACACCATACAAACCACCCCCACAGTTCCCGCCAGACTATGCATGCAGATATCAGGCCACATGGCAGCTACAACTTTCCCTGGTCAGGCATGCCAGACTCCGCATGCGTCCTCTATAACTGTGGTTTCTCAAGACATTCAACCCTCACAAGCACTCCCTCTACTGAACACTTTCCATCCCAAGGGAGATAAAGGACACTTTGAATTAGTGGACGGATCAACAGAACCTACTACAAGGTGTCCCATTCACTGACCAGAAGCTATCCTTGATCATAGAAGAAAACCAGCAACAAGGTCAACTTACCTTCAGAAATGGCGCAGGTTCTCCATATGGTCCACTGAGCGCGACATACTTCCATGGATGGCTTTCATTCTTCTGGTCCTTGAATACCTGTAACACCTGAAAGACAAGAATCTCTCCTTTAGTAGCATCAGAGTCCACTTGGCGGCCATCTCCACTTTCTGCGTAAAGGAACAGGGACTGTCACTATTTGCACACCCAATAGTAAAAAGATTTATGATGGGGTTACAAAACATGTTTCCCCAGTCCGGACCTCTGGCACCACAGTGGGACCTCACTATGGTCCTTAAATCCCTCACCAGGCCACCATTCAAACGCTTAGCCGCATGCTCAGTATTCATATGTCAGCACAGGTTGCTTTCTTCGTGGCAATTACTTCTGCAAGGCGCGTCAGTGAGCTAGCTGTTTATGGCTTACCCACCATACACGGCATTCTACCCAGATAAGGTTTCCCTAAGACCTCACCCCAAATTCTTACCTAAGGTCACACCACCTTTCCATATCGAACAAGTCATCCACTTGCCAACATTCTTTCCGAAGACACACTCTTCCACACAGCAAGCCACGCTACACACTCTAGACGTTAGACATGCAGTAGTTTTTCTATCCAGAAAGAATGAAAGACTTTCATCAGACATCCCAGGTCTTTGTCTCCACAGCAGAATGATCTAAAGTCAAATCCATATCTAAACAACGCCTGTCTAAATTGGTTTCCTCCTGCACTCATACAGCCTACACACAACGTGGAAAGTGTCCACCTGAAACCATCCATATACGCTCCATGAGATCTATGATGACATCTGCTGCCTTTCTTCAGAATGTCTCAGTAACAGATATTTGCCAAGCAGCAACATGGTCTTCCGCGGATACCTTTGTCAATCATTATGCTGTAGAATGGCTTTCCAGCAGCGACACCTCAGTCAGGCGAGCAGTACTAATGACTGTCCACCATGCGAACTCTAAAGCTCTGCCCCCCCCCCCCCCCAATCTGGGGGAATGGCTTGACAGTCACCTACAGTGGAGCAGTCAGGGACACTGCCCGAAGAAGAAGCGAGTGTTACTCATCTGTGTTCAGTAGCCAAGGTTCTTTGAGGTGCGTGTTGCCGACATGCTCCACCAGCCGCCCTCCTCTCCTCTACTTCGGATTACGCTTTCTTCCTATGTAACACTTACTCTGCAGTAGGGAAGGAGCTGAGGGTGGAGACGTGCGCGACCACAAATGGTGGGAAGATGCCACAAGCCGCCTGTGGTGCACACCTCCCCGATGAGCACTGCTCTTGAGTCTCTGACTCACCATTCAGGGAGCGACCCCTTTGAGTCTATAGAAGGGCCCGGAATACTATTTTTGCTATACTTTCCTCTTTCTAATATTTTTATTCCATTGGATGTGAATTATTGACAGACTAAAGTTCATCTGTCACACAAATACACATTGTAATTTTCTATCCATAAAGGTTTGGACAGGTCATCTCTTCCACTTTGCCTACGTTTGCAGTCTGTGAGAAGTTTGTAGTCATGGAGATAAATAATGAAGAAAAGCTAGATGCTGGTAAGTAAAGTCCAGTGCTCAAGAAATAGCTGAAGAAATATAATCATCTGGAGACATTCTGTGTGCTTAAATGCTCTTAAATTGTTGTTGACGATGTTCTCTACACTTAAATTTGAGGTACCTGACTCCAGCTTAACTAACTATGGCACTTTCATTTTATCAATTTTAAAAGGGATAGCCGTGTTAGTCTAGTCCAGTGAAAAAAACAACAAGGAGTTGTGTGGCACTTTAAGACTAAGAGATTTATTTTTTGCATGAGCTTTCGTGGGAGAAGATCTTCTCCCACGAAAGCTCATGCAAAAAATAAATCTCTTAGTCTTAAAGTGCCACACAACTCCTTGTTGTTTTTTCACTTTCATTTTAAACATTGTGTGCAAAGCAAGTAGTGCAAAAGTAAAACCTGTTTGTATCTGCTTTCATTTTGTTTTTTTTCCACTTAGCACTATATTTTCTCTCTATTTTCTCCCACTCACTTCTTAAATGAGAGACGGATGACTGGTTTTATCTGTCCTCCAAATGTGGCATCTTACTTAATAAAAGGAAATGAAAACGTCAATCAGTATGGTCTGTTTTTAACACAGATTTTTTTTTCCCCTCGTCATTTAAAGCTATGGGCATGACAAATTCCAGTGAAATTGCTATCACCAGATTGAAGGAGGAAAATGAAGCCAGTATATAGTTCTGGAATCTTTAACTTCCTTCTCTCTGCAAGTTCTAGGATCCTATCAGTACATAATTAGTAGCTGTAATTAAAAGCTGCTATTACAACAGTTCAATTGTAGTAGTATCAATGGTTCAGTTGAGAAGACAGTAGAGAATATGTATTATACTTCTGTGTCTGAATTTTATTTCCTCTTTTGAATAGTGCCCCTGTAGCTGCTCCACGGTACGTGTGTCTGTGCCCCTGTGCTGCTGGTCGGGGAACTTTGGTAGCAATCTGCATGTGTTGTTCCTGAGGTTAGCCAGTCTGTGCAGGCATTCCCTCCTCAGAACCTTCTCAACCACCCCTGGCTAGAGACAGAGCTAAGAGCTGTCCACTCATGCACATGGAGGCAGAGAAGGAAGACGCTTCTCAAGCTCATTTCTCATTGTCCTCACCAGACAATGTGGTGATGCCCATTCTGCCACCCAGGGTTGATAATTTTAAGCAATCATGGAACCTAGTTCAGAGAGTCGCAGAAGCATTGGAAATACAGTTGCAGGAAGTAACTGAACCTCACCACAAATTCGTGGACATTTTACAGTCTTGCATCTCTGTCAGAATGGCTTTTTCAGTTAATGAGTTATTCCTGGAGCCACCAAAGTCACGTGGCAGATCCCTGTGTCCATCCCGCCACAATGCAAGTGGGTAGACAAAAAGTCTTATGTGCCAGTAAAGGGCACAGAATTTCTGTTTTCCCATCTGCTACCCAATTCCATCATTGTGGAAGCAGTTAGTTCTAGGTACCACCAATACCAATTTAAATCGAGCCTCATATGACCAAGGCAGGAAAGGCCTAGACCTGTTTGGCAGAAAGGCATATTTATCACCCAGCCTCTGGTCCCACCTAGTAAATTACCAGGTATGCTCAATTTGTATGGCAATTGTTTTGAAACAGTCTTTGTGGCTTCATGTCTGGCTTTCCAAAAGAGGTCCAGATCGCTATGGAAGACATGCATTTTGAAGGGACAAAGTACTTATGAACTGAAGAGAAGGAAACGGAGGTTCTGTAGGTGAAAGTAATTGGGACCCCAACCAACTGCATCTCAGCTCTCAACCTCGTACCATGAGTTTCAATAGGGTGGTCAAGGTGACAGTGTAACGCTCCTTTTAACCTCATACTGGAAGACTTTTCAGAGACTGGTTTAACCCATTCTTCAGCACCTGCAAATGGATAACTCTGATAAGTGGGTACTGGAAAGTAGTCAGAATGGAGAAGCCATCCATTTACATCCCCCCTCCCAAACTTCCTTCACCCTCTTACTTCAGGGACCTTTCTCACAAGAGTCTGCTAGCTCAAGAGAGCAAACAAGGAGTTTGGCACTTAAAAGGCTAACAAATTTACTTATTGCATGAGCTATCATGGGAGAAAATCCCACTTTGTCAGATGATGAAGATGGAGAACTTAAAGAATGGAAGCAAAATAAATGTGGGGGAGTACAAATTATAAGATTAGGTCAGACTTAGGGCAGATCAAAGCAGTTGTTTGTTTCAAACAGTGGAGTACAGCAATTAGCAGTGGCGGGGAGAGGGGCATGAAGAAAAGTAAAATTACCTGTTGCGATGGGGGAAAAAACCCATAGTCCATATTCACCCCTGAGTTGACAACATCCAATTGGCATATGAATTCCAATTCTGCAGTTTCTCTTTGAAGGTTTGATTTGTTATCCATCTGCTTGATTACAGCGTATTAACAGATCCTTAATGGAGTGTTGAGGAAGACTGAAGTGTTCCCCTACTGGCTTTTGAACACTGTTATTTCTGATGTCAGATTTGTGTCCGTTTATTCTTCTGTGCAGAGACTGTCCTGTTTACCCAATATATAAGGCGGGTGGGGGGAAGTCTCTGGCACATGATGGCATAAATCACAGTGGTGGATGAGATGGTGAATGAGCCCTTGATGGAGTAGCTGGCTTGATTAGGTCCCAGCGATGGTGTCTTTTTGTGCAGTTATATCTTAGGCCTTGGCTGTAGACAATGCACTGAGTGATGTGTCTTTAGTGGAAGCTTATGGGATGGAGGTAACTATAACAGTCTGTAGGTTCACTATATAAGGTGGTTTTTTTAATGTGTCCATTGCCAATTTGTATTGTAGTACCCAGAAAGGGGATCTCCTGTGTGGAGTATTTCAGGCCAAGTTTGATCATGCAGTGGAAGTTTCTGAACTCTCTTTAAAAGTGCCACCAGACTCCTTGTTTTCTTTGCTGAACTAGACTAACATGGCTTCCCTTTTTGAAGTACCTCAAGAGATAAACCATCTCATCAGTGTAGGAGCTATAGAACCTCTTCTGTACACCTCGTAGACAAAAGTTTCTACTCTCACCACTTCCTGATAAAGAAAAAGGGAAGTTGGAGATCCATACTGCCCTCAGAGTTCTCAGAAGATGCATCAGAGCACAGAAATTCAAGATGGATGCCCTATTAACAATGATTGTGACATGAGAGGAAGGGAATTAGTTCCTGGCCCTTGGCCTTAAAGATGCATGCTTCCACATTTCTATCATACCAAGTAACAAGCGTTAACTTAGATTCATGCTGGGCCAGACCACTACCAGTACTGAGTACTCCCTTTCGGCCTTTCATTGGTCTCCAGGGCATTCTTTGAACTCCTCTGACTAGTGGCTGTCGTCTTAGGCTCTCAAGGCATTATGATTTGTCCTTGCCTGGATGTTTGCCTTCTTGTGGCATGGTCCTTCATGTAGGCCCAGTGAGACAATGGAACCTGTTCTCAGTGCAGACTTAAAGATCAATGAACAAAAAAAAAAACCAAAACAAAAAAAAACAAACAAAAAACCCCATCAGACTTTAACACCAGTACAGAGACTAGAATTCATAGGAGGTGACACTGACTCTAGTTAGGCAAAGGTGCTCCTATTACATCACAAATTTTTCAGTCTCTCTTTTGATTAAGATAATACAATCCAGCCCAGAAATTCTGTCCAGAGATTGCCTACTGCTTCTGGGGCACATGGCCTTGGGCACATCAGTCATTGCTCATGCCAGATTACCCATGAGATGCCTCCAACCATGGTTCAGTTTGGGTTACAGGCCAAACAATAGGAATACACAGCACAATTGCTGACAGCTTAGTTGCAAATTTTCCACATGATCATGAATGGGAAATAGAGTTGGTGATACTACACAACATATTCTAACAATGGGATCCACCAACCTTTTTGCTACTTACTAGAACAAAAAATGTTCACTGTGCTACTCCAGAGCAAGGAATCAGATGGCAGTCCATGGTAGAAGCTTGCGTCCTTCCTTGGGACACGGACCTTCTTTACGACTTTCCTTCATTCCTTCTACTACCAAAGGTTCCATTGAAAATAAGACAAGAGAACAGCAAATATCAGTATGATTGCTCCAACCTGGCCCAGAGAGATGTTGTATCTTGCATGTCACAGCTGGCATTATGTCTGACAATGACAATCCTGTTCACTTCCTCTGTCAGAATGAGAGGTGCATTCTCCATTCCAATTTGCAGATTCTGTGACTCAAAACATGACTCCTGAATGATTCCAGCGCATAGAAATATCTTGGTCTGTGGAGGTACAGGCACCCTACTCTCCAATGGGATCTCAACTTTGTGTTAAAAGGGGTCACCTTTTCTCACCATCATCACCTCTACCAGAAGGATAGGGATGATCGCAAATTTGATGGAACATCCCCCATTTACTGTGGTCTTCCCAGACAATATCACACTTAAACCACATCCAAAGTTTGTTTCAGGGTGACTACTTCATTTTACATGAAATAGCTTATTCAGCTTTCGTTCTTTTATGCCAAACCTTATGAGGATAATCTTCTGTGTGCTCAGTGACAGAAGAGGCTCGGCCACCAATATGGATGGGAAAAGAAATCACTCAACTTCTCGTCTCTGTTGCGCATAAGTCAAATGGTACAGTGATCCCAGTTCAGAGACTCTATAAGTGGGTCTCCACCTGTATTAAGCTCTTTTACTAATTGCAAGAGGTAGTTCCCCAGTCTTGACAATACGCATACATTCTTCAAGGGTGATCTCCTAGTCAGTTGCTTTCTCCAAGGATATTCTTGTATCAGAAATCTGCAGAGCAGATACCTGGGCACCTGCACATACCTTTGCAGAACAGTATGCCATCCTGGGAGGTTTGCTTACAAATGCCAAATTTGTTGCTGCAGTGCTATCATCTGTATCAGGTTCTGCTCTGAAATTCTGGACTCCAAGGATGGGTACTGCTCCAGGAGTCGCCTACTGTATGGTAGAGCACTCAGAGGGACAGTATTCGAGGAAGTTTATGTTGTACAAAAACAATGATTCTTTGATATGTGTCCCTATGGGGACTCCATGACCTGCTCTCCTCTCCTTCGTATTTTTAGTAGTTGGCTGTGTTGTAGAGGACAGAATGCCTGTGCATTTTGCCTACCTTTATGGCAGGTGAGGAGCAGTGTATGCATAGGTGGGATGGATTGCTACCAAAGTTTCTGATCAGCAGTGCAGGGTCAGACACACCTAGAGTGGAACACCAATAGGGGGACACATCTTGAAGAACCATTGTTACTGCACAAGGTAACTAACTGCCTCTTTCTTTCCTCTAATTTAAAGGATTTTACCTGCACTGTTTTTGAAGATCCTTTATTTATCATTACAAGTATGCTTTATGTATTTGTTAAGAAGGTGTTGGGCATGTGTTTCTTCCTTGTTTCCAGCTGCTAAATTGCATTAAAACAGAAGTAAATGTGTCAATGTCTTCCTAGCATTATTTTTAAAGTAAGTGTGCTGTAGCTGTTTTAGGAATATTGTAAAATTCAGTGAGCTGGGGAGGTGATTTTGGAGATTATGAATTGGTGGTCAAGTGCAGCTAGGATCTGTTTTAGGGTTTGTTCTATGCAAACAAAATGCTTAAGAAACAGCTATTTACAATAGTTCACTCCCACTCTTCATTCTCTGCAGACACGCATCTCTGGAACTTCATGCATCCATCCTCTTTTTTTAAATAATAATTTAAAAAAAAAAAACCTCTCTCAAAATATGCTTTTTCTGCAGAATGTCAAAACTTGATTTTTGGTCTGTGTGTATACACACAGGCAGATGTGGAGAAAGGTACAGTGGAAAGAAAGTAACAAACACAAATAAAAAGTGATCCCTGAGATGAATACACATCCACTACTACTTTAGCTTTGTATCATTACATCTTCCCCAGCATTTGAATTCCTCATACAGGTTTTTGTCACTTTAGACTGTAATGTTTTGGGGCAGGATCTTACTTTTGTCTGTAGAGCACCAGGCATGTTTATACAGCAAAAATCTTGTGGCATCTTAAAGATTAACAGATTTCTTCGGGTATAAGCTTTCTTGGGCTGTAGCCCACTTTGTCAGATGTTTATGGCTCTAGTAGGACTAACAATCAGTTAAGAATTTTATACTTGGAATATCTCTTCCTGTTCCATGCACAATAATAGAACATTTTTTTCTTGGTGGCGTGTTACAGCTCTGATGCATCCCATATTGTAGTGTGCAAGTATGATATAGAAGCAGCTGGGCTGGTGTGCTTTGGACTCTGTGCCCAGAGGAAAATAAAACTAATTTTACCCCTTCCCCTATTTTGTGATAGCAAGTTTGTTGTCCAGATTGAATAATAAGGAACATATATGTAAACTGGGACTGTGTTTTGTTTTTTGTTTTCCTGCTTATAATGACTGATTTTATTATTTTAGATTGCACTTGGTTAGAAATATTAAAAGCTATCTGCTTCATATTGCCCTTCCTCTATTTTATGTTTAGGAACAGAGGATGATTTTGGAGGCCTTGTTTCTGCTAATCTTATTCTTCTGCGGAACAGACTTTTAGATATCCTTCTCAAACTTATGTACACGTCTAAAGAAAAGACAAGTGTTAACCTACAGTAAGTAGATATAACTCATCACATGTAGAAGAAAAAAGTGGCTAACTGTGTGTTTGGTTTGATTTATGACAACACTTTAAGGAAGAAAGTCTGTTGATCCCTACTTTGCTCACGAGTTACACTGGTGTAAAACCAAAGGAACTCTATGCACCTGAGTGAAATTATTCATAATTTATACTGGTGCCACTGAAAGCAGGATTTTGGCTTTGCTTATGCTAGAAAAAAATCAGATCTATAATTCTTCATCCATATGTTTCCACCTGTGTTAGTGAAAAAGGTGGTAGAAACAGCATGCTGTTGTTTTTTACTACTGTGTTTTCTAACCTTGCTTTGATACTTCCAAAAACTTCCTCTAATCATGTTTTAGACAAGAGGATAAAAACCTCTTTCCCCTGTCTGAGCTACACAGTCCAGTGTTACTGTTACCACATGTTGAAGCTGCTCTGGAGAAGTTATGATGTGGATTTTGCCTAAGAGAAACAAAAACTTTAAGTTTTATTTCACGAATTAACAGTTGCGGGGATTCCATTTGCTCATTTATAAAAGTGGGAGAGAAGGAGGGGTTGTTCAGCTATATGGTTCCATAGTTGTTTTTTAGATCTTTTTAGTCTGGACAGAAGCAGATTTAGGATTTCCTCATGCTCTCTAATTGTTTATTTATAACTATATAGAAACAACTTCATGTTTAACGTGGAAAAATACAAGTCGTCTGCATTCAGAGCAAGAGCAAGAGGAGCAATCAGGTTCCCAAAAACCAAAATTTAAATATCTGTTCCAGTATGAAAAGCTTCTCAGTAACTTTGTTAATTCTAAAATACAAAAATCTACTTAAAATTTCAGGTGAGGACAGTTCATGAAACAATAGAGCCATTGAAGACAGAAAGGAGCTTGTATCCTCTGTGTTGTTGAGTTTGACTTTCCTGTTTTAGAGGATTCTAAACATCATTCTGACTGCCCCAAACCAGCTTGATACATTTTTGTGGATTATGTAGCATATTCAAATTCTGCCTTCTGAGGCAATAGATAATAAAACCCAAATATAATCTGGGTATTCCAACAATTTAGATTGTTCAAGTATATCCCAAATGTGTAAATATATTCTATGTTTTCCCCAGAAGTTTCTGCTTAACACTTTGCTTTTGCCTTTGTATAGCACAAAGATTTGTTGTTTTCCAGTTTTTTGCATATTTGTATATCATAACCAGTAAATGGCTTGCATAAAAAGTTCTGTTATCTAGATGTGATTTGTGTAAATCAATTTCCTGTTAGTGCATGAAATTCAATTCACAAATTTTTAGAATAATTTCAGTCAGGTGTAATAGTCCAAATGACTATATTTTCATTCCTCCCAACCCATTTAACCAAATTCTGACAACTCGGTAGTAGTTGCTGCTAAAGAAATAGGACTGACAGTTTCTTCTGTTTATATCATATAGTGCTTTCTTTAGAAACCAGTCCATGCTTTGACAGACTTTAATTTTCTCTGATGCTTTTGTTTGGTTTCACCTGATAATTAGAAGCTTTGGTTCTTGCCAGGCTATCCATTTTAACAAATCTTAAGTATTTTACCATGTTTTTATTAGGGCATGTGAAGAACTGGTCAGGACCCTTGGTTTTGATTGGATAATGTTGTTTATGGAAGAACATCTTCACCCTACCACCGTCACTGCAGCTATGAGAATTCTTGTGGTCCTCCTGAGTAATCAGCCTGTTCTCATCAAGTTTAAAGAAGGTCTCAGTGGTGGTGGCTGGTTGGATCAGACGGATTCTGTGCTGACCAATAAGATTGGAACTGTGCTAGGTATAAGCTTCTCTTGATACTTTTGTCTTCTGAGAATTGTGTGGTGTTAGAAAATTTGTTACTGCACAGAGTGTGATCTAATAGTTTTCAGCATTAGGAGGTTTGTCTTTTTGATTTTTCTTTAATTGCTCATCACATAATTTGTTTAGACTAATAAATGTTGGCTTTCTTAAGTGAAAGGGAGATATTTTACAAACTACCATCCAAGTGGCATGTGATGCAAGTTTTAGTAGTTTTTTTTTCTTATGATGAAATTGCTTCCTCACTTTTCTGCACAGTGTCTATATAACTGGATCTTCTAAGATCTGTAGGCCACTAGATCAATTTTGAACCTTCGTGCTTGCTCCCTATGGCCAGCATTCTGTGTGGGTGGAGGTGCTGTACAGCAAATTGTCATCTCCCTAGCAACTGCATTGTTTCTGTTGTTTTGCAGGCTTCTTACTTTTGGGTAACTTTCAACCTGAATGTTAGCATCTAGCATTTCCTTTAATTGCAAATGTGATTCTTTACAGATAAGCAGTGCCACTTGTACAGTGTAAATCGTCTTAACTGAGTAGGAGAACAAAGACCACCTTGAAGTTTGCGTGGATCAGAAAATTACATGGGTTTAACTCAAGGTGTGACTTGAAACAGATTTATTAAACTAGAGCAAAAGGCTAAATGGATAGTCATGTTTTGGCTCAAATAAGGCTTGTTTGGGTTAGTTAAGAGAAGGTTTAAAGTAAACTGAAGCTCATTCTTAAGAGACTAAATGTGTCCATGAGGAGTTTACTTCACTTCATTCAGTCTATTTGAAAATCCAGTACAAGTTTTAACCCAGTGCATTTTGTATGTTGACAAGACCTGACACTTTCAACTTGTTAAAGTAGCTTTGACTCAAGATGAAAGGAAAAAGCTCTATTCCTATCACTACCTGCTTATAATTTCTTCAGGGAAAAAGAAAAATGTTTGTTTAAAATTTAATTGGGGGGGGGGGGGGATTTTCAAAAGCAGTTGGTGTAACTGCTCCTTTTGAAGTCCCCTGCAACTGAATTGTTTTTACAATGGGATTGGTAGTGGCATGCCTTCAAGGGATAGCAGTGTTGTGTTTGAGACTGTCAGACAACTGAAAATTGAATTGCAGATTCTGTAATGAGATGACTGAGTGGACTTGAGTAAATCAATGAAACTGCTCTGTTACTTCATGAAGAAAAGAGAGTTGATAAAGTTCCCTTGACTTGTGCAAAGCACTTGCCGATCAACTAATGAAAAGCAATATGTAATTCTTCTGTCTTTGTCTGATGTAATCATTTAAAATACTATATCAAAACCAGTAAAGATAATTTCTCAAATCTGTTAATTTATGAGATTAAGAACATTCAGTCAGTTTTTCCTTCTTTTTTAAGCACCTGTTACATAATCCTCCTAAAATGTCCAGTTATAGTACACTAATAAATACTTAATGATGCTTACTAATCAAGGTTTTCAAAGGTTACTAGAAATAATGACTTCCTCAGAGAGACATTTTAATAGTAAGTTTAACTGACTAATTCTCAGATGTTTCAAAATATTGAAAGTTGTACAACTGATGCTTATTTTGTGCCCTGCAGTGACTCGGTCATGGTTTTTCCATTGTCATGGAGTCATTCAATTAACTCGGTCAATGAGTTATTCTAGGATTTGGCTCACTGGGTCATATAACATTTTCACAAAGCAGCCTGGAACAGATGTACAATATTGCAATTGACAGTATTCTAGTAGTAAGCATAATATTTGCCCAGATAAGCAATATGTAGTTTTATACGAGAAGCTTTGTAGTCCACAAGTCTTTTACAGTACAGACACACTTCTTTGTAGGAATGGTAAGTAAAGACTCAATAGTTCTGAAATACACCCTGTACTTTCCTTTTTATTTTATACTTATGAGGCTAATAATCATCATCTTTACTTTCTTCCTGGGTACTCACATGAGGAATTTACCCCTCTATTCTCCCCATCAAAAAGGGAGATCATGACAAAATTCAGATCTCACTGCCAAAAGATTTAGGAAAGTGTTCAGCACCAAGTTGCTGGAGAGGCCTCTCCAGGTACATAAGCATACTTCATGAAGTCCTATGTATATCTATGACTCTCTGTAAGAAAGAGGAAGATCACAAGATGACGTGCCTGCTTATCAGAGTGACTTATCCCTCGTGGACAGACTTGCATTTTCAAACTGTTTCTGTGATCTGTAGTAGCATAGAGAACATTGCAAAACTGGTCCATTATTTATTTATGCAAAATCTGAACTAAAACTTAAATCTCATGAACAGCTTCAGTGTCCTTGAAAACTAAAGCTGTGGTTACACTAGACAGCTTATAGTGCAACAGTGCAGCTGCATCACTGTAAACTGTCTAGCATAGCTACTCTAAGCCAGTGGATGAGAACTCTCCTGCTGACTTTATTAATCCCCCCCAATGAGCAGCAGCAGCAGCTGTGTTGACGTATACTGACATAGCACTGGCCACACTGGTGCTGTGGTCAATTTAACTCATGTTGTTTGGGAGGGTGGCTTATTTATACCCCTTAGCAACATCAGTTATACTAACAGAAGTGCTAGGGTAGACCTAGCCTAAGTTTGATTTTAAAGGTGTTTGACATGGAATACTGTTTATCAGCAGATCAGCTTTACTGTAACTAAGTGAAGGTTCATTTGTCATGAGTAAACCCCCGTTCAGCCATCATGGCAGATAAAAAGCACAAAGAAAAATTTCAGCAGTGAAATAAGACCTGTTACAAAGAATAATTTAGAAATTTAAATGGAATACACAGGGAGTTTCAAATAATTTGTGTACATTGTTTGCTGCGTTTAGTGTGCTAACTTTGAAAGTTTTAAACCATAAATCATTGTGTACAGGTCTCACAATGGTAGTCATTATGGACACAATATGAAGACAAGATTTTTGTTTTAAATAGTTTTATTATTCTTATAATATGTAGATGACACTTTTACAAGTTGAGAATAATAATAGATAACCTTTTCATTACAATAACTGAAGGGGTCAATAAACAAGGCAGGTATTTAAAAATCGATCTTGTCATCAAGCCATAAGAGACCAATATTATGTGGGATAAAAAAGATATTGAGAAGTTGCATGGTTCTGGTTCAATAATTGTCCTTCTGTCTCATTAAATTACAGTTGTCATCTTTTGTTTTGTCTTCAGTGTATGGAATTATTTCTCATTGTAATCTGGGAAGTATTTTTAAGAGATCACTTGCATGAAATTTTCAAATAATTGGGGGTTTTGCCCTTTTTGCTTCTTTATGATGTACAAGCTTTTTTTAAGGTACATAAATTAAAAATGTCAAGTCTGGTTTTAGCTGGATTTTACAGGAGCATTTTTTGGGGGTTCCTGGGGTGCTTTACTGTGACCTCATACTCTTAAACTAAGAGATGTGATTACTGAATCTTTAACAAAAATATAATATTCTCATTGGACATTAAAGTTAAATGGAAGTTAACAAAACAGGCAAATAGATTTTTAAACAGTCTGACAAGAAATTCACCCCTCTCTGTTGCTCATTTTTCAGTCTCTTGACTGCTGATGTCTTTATTCATTAGTTCCCTCATCATTGAATTTTCCTGGTTAGACAGGACCTGAAGTTTTAATGTAAAAATCAATTATATATGTGGCTATCAAAATCTTTCAAACGTATTAAAGAAACAAAAAGGGCATAAACTATTTTCCACCTCTTTACCTCACTCTATAGGTATGTCTCCAGTTCAAGCTGTAGGTTCGATTCACAGCTTGAGATATATTTGTGGTGTCTTTGACGGAAATAGTGTACTAAAAATGGAGTGTAATCTCAGCAGTGCAAGCAGAAGGAGGATTAGTTGCTTCAGATACATACCTAAGATCTTGAACATGTGAATACTTGGGGCAGCTAAATCATCCCACTGCTTGCACTGCCATCTTTACACTCTGTATTTGCTCATTAGCTTGATCAGAGATGCCACAAGCATTTTTCCTCCAAGCCGAGTATTACACCTCCAGCTTGAAGTGTTGATGATGGTCCAAAACTTCTAAAACTAGTGGTAGTGATGTATCTGATTCTGTTGTCTGAATCTATGATTTTTATTTTGTTAAAAATGAAATGGCTTGTTCAAAGATTTTTAAAGAGTATGATATGAAACAATTCAATTTAAGGGTCATGTTTATAAATTTCACATAATTCAGTAGTGAACATCTCATTAACATTTGATGGTGGTATGGTAGGCTATGTAAAATCATTTGGTTTCTACTAAACTGTTTTTTACATCACAAAAAAAAAAAAAATTATCTCACTGGCCTTGGTGTCAGAAGAAAGACCAAGGGCTGAGGAGTCATGTAGACCAAACTAGCATCTCGTTGTTGTTTGCTATACCTGTACCCATCTTCGGAGTATCTGGTATGTTATTCACTAGTAGTTGTCCATACAACACTTTTCATAAATCTTTTTTTGGAGCTAAGAGGAAATGGTATTAAAGGAGCTATATTAATAGACTGTTGTGATTTTCAGAAGCATTTACTTAACTGTGGCACTATTTTCTGGTAGTAAATAAGAGTATTTTCTTCATACCAAATTGAATTATATAGTAAAAAATTAAAACTAATCATATGTGTAATATCCTGAAAAATGCTTTAAATTCCATCCACTCACGTTAGCAGTCAGACTCCTGCTTTGTGACATAAGCCAGCTACATATACTTGTGGTTACAATGAAACTTTGCTCTTAACGCTGGAATGTATTATTGAATGATTGTCTTTTATAGGTGTTCAAACGTTCCTCCGAAGAGTTACTACTGGCTCTTGTTAGACCCTAGGTGGACAACTTATTTGAAGTAGTGTTACGATTCCTGGGCTCACTGAGAAACTTGTACCATAACGTCCATCTGATATTGGAGGATTTTATGACTAAGTTTTGGACTGTGATTTAGCAATTGAAAAACGTAACAAGTTGGTTTAATATGAATGTGATATGTATGAATAAATTCATTTTTATTTCTAGAGTGCTTCCTTCTGTGCTTGAATAATTTAGTATGAAGTAATGTTACAAACAGGTATTTGCATGTTAATACTTTTAGCTCTTTTTTTGTTTCCCTTTCTCTTAGGGTTCAATGTTGGCAGGAGTGCTGGTGGCAGATCAACTGTCAGGGAAATTAACCGGGATGCTTGTCATTTTCCGGGCTTTCCGGTTCTTCAGTCATTTCTCCCTAAGCATACTAATGTACCTGCACTCTATTTCCTCCTCATGGCACTTTTCCTGCAGCAGCCTGTCACTGAGCTGCCTGAAAACCTGCAGGTCAGTGCACCTGTCATCAGCAGCCGATGTAATCAGGGTTGCCAGGTAGGGATTATGTAGAAAGATATCCGTATAATTCTGTGTAACACCAAATAGAATAATGGGTTAATTGTCCCCAAAAGTGATTCTGTAGTCAGTTTATCAGCTGTATACTTAAATTTTGGGTTTCAGTTTGTGATGAAATGCTCTGATATATGAGAATAACTTGTCACAACTGCTGTTATTGTATACTGAATAGGTAATGTTAGGAGGGAATTTTTGTAAGAAATAGCAGCGGAGTCCCAGATTCTATGTTCAGAACCATGTGGACTGACCCTGGCACCTCTGTGTTGTCCTTTTGAGGTCAGCAGGGTTCTATGCTGGCCATAAGGGCCTGCCTGCAAAGACACAGTTGTTGGAATAAGGTCAAAGGGATGATGTTTGAATGTGACTTCAGAAACTCTGTTTAGAAACCACTACTTTATTTTCTAGAAAAATGTTTTTTCTTCTTTTGCCATAGATGCTACTGGAGTATGTTACTGAAGGATGAAGACAGGCTGTGGCCTCCTAGGTTACATACAGTGTTTTTTGTTAGGAAAAAGCAGAGCACTTTTAAATATTCTTTCTAAAATGGCATCTAAATTCTCATAGAAAACAGTGTCATCTTAGTGAGAAGAATGATCCCAATCTTTTAAATTGCATGCAAGTGTGTTTATATGGTGTGTGGGTTTGAGATTGCATCTCGAACCATAATGGCTGGTAGCAATTGATAGGTCTATCTTTCATGAATTTACCTAATTCTTTTTTAAGCAAGTTCACTTTTGGCCTTTACAAAACCCCCTGGTAATGAGTTCCACTGGTTGACTATGTATTGTGCGAAGAACTACTTTTGAGATATTTTTAAGCCTGCTACTTATTAATTTCATCAGCTGACCTGTGATTCTTGTGTTATGTAAAGGATAAATGGTACCTCCTTATACACTTTCTCTACACCATCCATGCTTGTATGTAGAGCTCTACCTTATTCTCCTTTAGTCTTCTCTTTTCCAAGATGAACAGTCGCAGTGTTCAGCTTCTATATGAGGAGAGATTATTTTATGTCCTCTAATCATTTTTGTTGCCTCTCCCTGTGTTTTTCCACTTATACTGTATCTCTTTTTTGAGATGGGAAAATCAGAACTGCACAGAGTATATAGTGTGTGGGCATGCTATGGATCTATATAATGGTATTATGATATTGGCTGTTTTCTTAGTTATTTCTTTCCTAATGGTTTCTAACATACACTTAACTTTTTTGACTGCTGCTGAGCATTGAGCAGGTTGTTTTCAGAGAATTATGCCTCCATGATCTTTCCTGACAGTTAATTTATACCCCATGAATTTGTATATAGTTGAGATTGTTTTCCAGTCATTACTTCTAATTCATCAATGCTGAATTTCATCTGACATTTCGTTACTCAGTCACCCAGTTTTGTGAGATCCCTTTGTAACACTCTCCAGTCAGCTGTGGACTTAACAGCCTTGAGTGATTTTTATGTTGTTGGCAAAATTTGTCATCTTCCTGTTCACCTCTTTTTCCAAATCATTTATGAATATGTTGAATGCAGTGATTTCAGTATGGGTCCTTGGGTCACCCTACTACTTGTCTCTCTCAGTTGTGAAAATTGACCATTTATTCTTTCTGATTTTGCTATCTTTTATGATGTTATTGATACATGGAAGACCTTGCGTCTTATCCCACGGCGGCTTACTTTGCATAAGAGCCTTTGCTGAGTGCCTCTGATAAAGTCTTTTTGAAGGTCCAAGTTATGTTATATTGACTGGATTATCCAGGTGTTTGTTTACCCCCCCCCCCGAATTCTAGTAGATTGGTGAGGCATGATTTCCCTTTACAAAAACTGTAGTGATTCTTCCTCAGCATATTGTAGTCATCTATGTTTGTGACACATTCTTTTTTTTTTTTTTACTACCGTTTCAGCCAGTTTTCTGCCACTGAAGTTAAGCTTACCAGCCTGTAATTGGCAGGGTTGCCTCTGGGGTCTTCTTTAAAACTTGTCATTCCATTAGCTATTGATCAGTCTTCTGGTGCAGAGGCTAATTTAAGCTACAGGTTACATAGCATATTTAGTAGTTCTGCTCTTTCATATCTTAATTCCTTTAAAACTATTGGGTAAATATCACCATTCCTGGTGATGTTATTACTCTTTAATTTCTCTTTTTGTTTCAAAGCTTCATCTATAGGCCTCTCAAGCTGCAATAGTTCCTCAGATTTGTAACCTTAAAACAATGGCCCATGTGTGAGAATCTTTCTCTCATCCTCTGCAGTGAAGACTCATGCAGAACTCATTTACGTTCTCCTTGTCTTTCTTGAGTGCTCCTTTAGCACCTTGATCATCCAGTGCTCCACTGATGGTTTGATGTAGGTTTCCTGGGTCTCATATTCAGAGAAAAAATGTTTTTTGTGTATCTTGCTAGTTGCTCTTCAGATTCTTGGCTACAATGTATGTGTGTATATTTTAAAAATAAAATGAAAACTAGTCCTGTTTGTGTGCTCCTGAGGGAAAATTCCTATTCCCAACTGACAGACAGCACTTTAGAATGGATTTAGTTGTCACTTAAATCTCTTTATAATCCAGGAAAAATATGACAAATTTGAGTAGTATCTATAAATAAATATGTTCTTTTGATCATTTGGATTTGCATAAACATCTGTGCTCAATAACCCTGGTCAGTAAGGCTGATGTCTATACTATATTGAGGTGAATCCATAGCATTCAGGTTTTCCCTTAAATGAATTACAGTTTAGTGAAAGGAGTACAGAACTTCAAATTGGAAGTTGCATGGTAATATAAAATCAGTGCTTGATCAGTGTTTATAAACAACCTTATCATTTTGGTTTTCAGTTAAATACCCCCCCCCCCGATAATAGCATTCTAACACATGATGGAAATCATGCTTTTTATTTTTTTTAAATGGTGAATTTGGTTTTGGAAACTGATCAAGTAAGCTGAGGGGATGGCATTAGTGCAGCATTCTGTTGACACATTGGTTTGAGATTTGTTAAAGTGCTGTGAAAGACTAAGAAAAAGAGGTGCTTAATTCTGTCAGGTCACTGGAGAAAGGAGGGATTTTCATATTGATTCCTTGTGACATCATGTTCTTTTCATGCAATTCTTTAAGGCTGAAGCTTGGAGGGAACATGGTTTAGTGTACTTAGGTAGATATATCATGTCAAAGTTAGTGAACAAATCACTGGTAATAGGGAGAAGCAGAAAATCAATCAAATTGCATACAAAGTTTAATTTTGGCTTTTCTGTCTTTCCCCTCACCTCTAATAGTTTGATTTAGATTCTATCTGGACATTCATATTTGGAGTTCCTGCCTCCAGTGGCACTGTGGTGTCTTCAATTCACAATGTTTGCACAGAAGCCGCCTTTTTGTTATTGGGAATGCTCAGAAGCATGCTGAATTCAGTAAGTACAAAGTCCTCTTGGGGCCCATATATACATATCTTGTCTGTACTGAACTTCTAAATGCAAAAGACAGCTTACAAAAGTCAGTTTTTCATTGAACAGTGGTGCAAACCAGAATTATAAATATGTCTCACAGTTTGGCTAGCTTGGCAGAATTCATTCCCCCCACCCCCACCTTCTGTAAGCTGGCAGTATCACTTTTTATTTTCAAGCTTCTCTTAAATTTTTTTAAACTATTTTAATTTTCATGGTTGTGGGAAATTGGGTGGGGTTAGGGTTAGAGCAGCACTGACAGTGGTTGCAGTGGGACTCCAGGGGCCTGAAAAAACCCAGGCACAAGCTGTAGGGAAGGGGGATGAGTCCCCAGCTACAGGGGAGGCCACACTACCACTGAGGTGCTCCTGCCCAGGGCCAGCTATGCTGCCAGCCAGTGAGTGAATGAGCAAGGTGATGATTCTGGAGCTTCAGAGGGCTCCCTGCACAGGTGTGGGGAATAGTATGTACCTGGTAGGACAGAGCAGGGAAGCCAAGGCCTCAAGGAGCTGTGGGTGAGTCCCTGGCCACAGGGGAGGCCATCTGCTACTGACCATCTACTTGAGGATGGCCCCCAAGCCCTTGGGCTTGAGCAAATCGGGCCATGACAGCAGAGCATCTTTGCTGTCTGCAGATCTGTCAATATGTTTGTCACAAGGAGTTGATGTCTACTAATAACTAGTGATTTAAATTGAATCCTACCAAGTCTCAGCTCATAGTTAGCATTCTGTTGCTCATCTTAAGTTCTCCTTGGCCTACAGTTCGTTCATGTATGCTAGTGGCTGTAAGATTAAATGATCAAGCATGTTAGTCATTGGATTTTTTTGTACTTAGCAAATAAGTAGAGATGATAAAATGGTTTTGGCAGAGATCAGAAAATTTCTTTTCTGGTTAGTATCGTTGTGGAATTTTTAAGACTTCAATGCACATCTGCTGGAAGCTATGTTAGTTAAAGATTTGTGCCCGAAGTAGCAGCTACATACAGACAAGTCAAGTCCACTGACTATTAATAGCTTCATGTTGGAGGAAATCTACTGGCTACCAGAAAATGTGTGTTGCATTGCCCCCCGCCCCCCATGCTGATTCTAAACTCATCAGCAATTTGATGTTTCCATAGTTACTTGGGAATGGTGTGTATATCTGTTCAAATGATCTTCCATGAAATAGTCTTCAATAGTGCAGAAATTATTCAAGTTTGCATGTTTGAGGAAATTGTTTAAACTTCACTCTTTTATTCCACCGGGAGGTTCTGGTTGCAAGAACTCTAAGGAGAGACTCTGTGGCTGGGAGAATACTCTTTTCCAGGCCCAGCAGCAGTCTACTAACTTTTGACATTTTGTGAACCAATTTAATTATCATTGTCTTTACATAATAGCAAATGAGTGAGAAAGGGAGGTCACTAGAAGATGGTGGGCAGATGAAGGGACAGTACTTGATGGCAGGGGCATCACTGGTGCTGGTCATATGGGGTTTGAGCCCCGAGTCCCAGTGCCTGAGCCCCATGTCCATTGCAGGGCTGGCCGTGGCAGCGGTGTGCTTACACAGCTTGAACCCCGAGTCCCAGGGCGCTGAGCCCCAGGTCTTTTCCTAGGCCAGCAGCGCTTCTGCTTAATGGAAGGTAAAGATGCTGTAATCACATCCAAAGTGGAGGAGAAGAGGTAAAATGGATAGGAATTAACATCCCCCCCCCCCCCCAGGCAAATAAAAAGGTTATAGTAAAATTAGAAAAATCTAAGTTTTCCCTCTTCATCCATCTTCTCCTTTGTATGTCTACTGAAGCCCCAGTGTGTGCCCATGTGCAGTCTGTAAACTTGAGGGGGGACCCTGCACAAGTACAGAGGTCTGTTCATGTGGTCCTTAGTACAGGATTTCTAGTCTATGAAATACCTAACTTTCATATACCTGTGGATCTGAATTTTAATGATAAACCAGGTGTAAATATGGAAAAAGCATGTGTGGAGAATTCACCCATCCATTATAAATGTTCTTAATTGAAGAGAAGAAATTAGTAAATTGGAAATATCCTTTGTCATTGTAGTTAATTTCTGGTTAAAATAGATTAATTACTTAATGTTCATTATCAATAATAGAAATTAAAAATGTGCAAGTTAGGGGAAGTAATGTGAGTGAAGATTTTAGCTTTAATATTGGTAAGTGACTTATGGTGATTCCTAGACAGACACACAATACTGTCTCAGCATTGGCTTGGACCTTAATTTTCATTTAATTTACATAGCCACTAAAGAGCAGCAGTAATGCGCTTTATCCTGCAGACTTTTGATTGACTATATAAATACCTGCAGTGTCCAGTATAATCCTTTTCTGAAAACAGAATAAAATGTCATGCCCCCCCACCCCAATATAGATCTTACTCTAAATGGATAATAAAGGCTATTTTTTGAGTGCAGTAGAGTACTCCTGAAAACACTGTGTTCAAGAAACAAGTCACTTATTTAGTGATGTGAGAACCATCAGATTTCTGCTTAGCTGGTTGCAGGTAAAGGAAGTTATTAGCTTTCCACTCACCTTTCTGGTAACAGAAACCTAGGTGGAACAGGGCAGCTACTGGCAGAGAAGGTACTCTTCCAACAGCATAAAAGGCTTTTGGCCACTGGATCCCTTTTGGATGATGGCTTTCTGTATTCCCTTTTTGCCTTCCTCTTAAAAAGCATCTCCCAGCAGAGTTCATGGACTAAGTCTCCTGGTTGCTTCGTCAGTAAGAAATGTACTTTGTTCCTCACGCCACCCAAGAGTCTGTTTTTAGCTTTAATTATCTTGAGAAGTATACTACTATCTGGGAGGGGTTACCTTAAGATTTCTTTTTTCTCCTGTTTATCAGCCTTTGTTAATGTTACTCCTCTTTTGCTGGTATTCTTTTCAATGTTGTGCACCAGCACCAACAGAGAACAATTCTAAGACAGCGATTATGTGCTAAAACCACTACGAATCATTATGTGTATATAGACCAGGTGAGGCCAAACTGCAGCTCGGGAGCCACATGTGGCTCTTGAATGAAAAACTGTGGCTCCTGGAAGAATGTGAGCAAATCAATTTAGTAGGTAAAAGCATATGGCTATATGCCTCAGTGCGGCTCTCAAAGGTTTAATAATCAACTTGTGTGGCTCTTGTGTTCCATAAGTTTGGCCACCCCGGGTATGGACAGTCTAGATTGATGTCATACCCTACTATTATATATAAATTCATATGATATATTTTGTATCCTGTTAGGCATTAAATATTAATAGGTAGAAAATAGTTACATTTATACGGGGAAAGTTATTTGTGTTCTTTCACAACTTGAAATAGGTTATGTGTATCAGTAGCTTTCACGCAGTGTTTGTGATTGCACTGAGAGACAGCTATCTCTCTTTAAGAAAGTACACTACATTAGAAAGAGAATTCTTTTTTAGCTATTACCATCTACAGTAATTTTTGCAATTTCCTTTCAACATAGCCTTGGCAGTCAGAGGAAGAAGGTTCTTGGCTTCGAGAATATCCAGTCACCTTGATGCAGTTCTTTCGATATTTGTATCACAATGTTCCAGACCTGACCTCCATGTGGATGAGCCCAGAGTTCCTCTGTGCATTGGCAGCAACTGTTTTTCCTTTCAACATCCGACCTTATTCTGAGATGGTAGGTAATTGAAAAATAGAATAGGCTCCAGTTAGGCTAGACTTGACTGTTGCTTCTCTTTAATATAAGCTAATTGACAGTGTAGCCACAAGGAATAGGTGACAAGTTAAAAACTTCTTCATAACGTAGAAGCAGATATGTGGTGGTTGTTGCAACAGGATCATGTGATGCTTCTCTGAGGTGCTGTCAGCATTTCTTTCATGAATTCCATCTTTTAAAGAATATTGCCAATTTGAGATCTGAACTGGAATTTTATATGGACTGAGTGTGTGTTTTTTCACCACTTAAAGAAAATAGGTTGTCTAAATTAGATGACAAAATTAAACAGGCCTTGATCTATAATAAGAACCGATGCCAAAAAAATTCTTAAAGCTAAACTGAAAGTCAGTTGCTGCTCAAGCTACAGTTTGAAATTACAAGTTATTGCTTGAATATTTTCTTGAAAGTTTTTTTCTCCAGTGCATTGTCTGAGCACCTCCACAGATATTAATAAATTTACCCTTTTTCTACAGTCCTCCAGAGTAAGGTGGGAACAGTATTTGGGGAGCTGAAACAAATAACTTAATTTCTTTTGCCCAGAGTCATAGAAGAATCATGTGGGTAAAGCCTAAAACTACAACCATAGTTCATCCAAATCCATCTCGACAAGACCATCCTTCTCCTGTTAGTCAAAAGCTATGTCTACACCACACTTCACTGGTGGTGGTGAGTGGTAAGGTACATGTAGCTCCATGAGCTGGTTCCACTCTGCTGTGTGGGGCTATACATGTCAGTGAAAGACTGGCAGTGGAGCAGCAAAGGCTCCAACACGAGGGAAATGCCAGAGCATTCCCTGCTGCCTTCTCCAACATGGCAGGGGAAGACTCTGATAGTGAGACACTACATTGTTAAAAGTGGCAATGTGGACAGGTGAGCTACTGCTTGGGTGTGTAGAGACCTGTATAGGATATATACCTAAAGGGTTTGGGCACATCTTCGCTCCCATAACAGTTCCTCACCATCTACACTGCTGTTTATCTCCATTCAAGGAAGAAGTGAAGTGTGTGTATTGTACGTGGTGCTATGCAGTGCATTCAGTGAGATGTACCCACAGATGTTTCATTCAACCCTGAAGAAGAGGCAGGCATTGTTTTTTGTGTTGCCTGCATTGTGCTAGAAATTCCTTCTTGTTGTCTCCTTCATTTTGAATGTCACTTTAGAGATCACACCATCGTACTTACATGGCAGTAAAAGGAAAGGAAGAGTAATTATCCATAGCTGACTTAGGAACACATTTTTATTAATTGAAATGGAGGATGGTTGGGCTAAATGTTAACAAAACTAGAACCAGAGAAAGAAATAAGGAATCCTGTGGCACTTAGACTAACAGATTTGTTAGTCTTTAAGTGCCACAGGACTCCTTGCTTCTTTCGCTGAATTAGACTAACAAGGCTGCCCCTTTGGAACTTGGTTAGAACCAGAAATTTGATGGAGTTTAATGGAGAATAATATCCATTCACAAACAACTTCTAGTAAATGCAGCTGTTGACTAATCTCTATACCATGTATAGGCACGGAGTTAGAAATGTGCATACTAATAAGTTTCAGTACAGATTTTCATTAGTTATAAGTTTAACTTGCATTTGAAGTAGGTGTGCTCATCATTCATTTATGCTGACTTGTTTAGTTAACATTAGCTGCAAATATATTGTATGGGGAGAGCACTAATTATGAAATTATAGTTATTTGTAAGTTACTTTAGAGAATAAATTGCTAACTATGAAATTAAAATTCCCTTATTTTTTTTTTCCCACTGAAGGGATAATTGGAATTAATTATCTATAGGACTGTTTACATTAAGAGGAATAGCTTGGTGTGTGAGATTGAGAAATGCTGGGATTGTAGGAAAATACCGCTGCTCACATCTTTGTGATCTTAAGCTAACTTGAGAAACCTGGGTACTGGTCTTTCAAAATTTACATTCCCTTTAAGTAAGCTCATGCGATAAATAAATCTTAGTCTTCAAGGTCCACAAGACTCCTTGGGCTTTTTTTTTTTTTTTTTTTTTGCTTTACTTGACTAATGCGGCTGCCCCTTGGGTCCTTCACATATGTGCATGATACTCGGTAGAGTGTGCAATTTGCTGTCTTTTGGTAAATCTAAATAGTCATCAGAAGAAGACAGGTTCATATCCACTAATGAATTTGATAGGGGGAAAAGGTACTCCTTAACTGGAATGCCTCTTTACGATTAAAGTAAAAATTCATTATTAGGAATCTCCCCATATTGCTCATAGAGTTTTGGTGTAATTGTGTGTGACAAGGATCTCTTTCACCATTGCCATGATACCCTTCACTGGCGCAAAAAAAACAACAACAAACAAAAAAAACATTGTGTGGATTCCCTCACCCCCCCCCCCCAAATAAGAGTGGAGAATTCTTCTTGTTGCACCGGGGGGGGGGGGCAGGTGGCTTCTGAGAAACAGGATTAGAGGGTAAATAATTAACTCTAGTACAATGTAATATGGAGCAAAACCACTAGCAGTTAAGGAAATCATGGCAAAGCTATAGAGCAGTGGTTCTCAACTGGTGGGCTGCGGGCCCCTGGGGGGCTGCAGTGTGGCTCCAGAGGGTCCACAGAGAGGCAGAGCTGCGGCCGAATGCCACCAGGGTCAATGGAGACCATGCTCAGGAGAGTAGCCTGGGGGGGAGGCCAGATGCAGCAGCTCCGGCCGGGTGATGGGAGTGTGGGAAGAGGCCCTGGCGAGGGGTAAGGGGGAACCAGGGAGGAGATTGGAGAACTACAGGTGGTGGGATATTCAGGGGAAGGGGCAAGTACAGGGAGGCTCCCCTGGAGCAGCCGAGGCCACGTTCAGCCGGCGGGTGCTGGGTCCTGCCCCCTCCCCCACCCCCAGCAGAGGCCCCCCCCTCCCCTGAGAGGAAAAAACAACTGGGGGGCTGCAGACTTTTTTTAATGATGAGGGGGTCCCCAGCCTGGAAAAGGTTGGGAACCACAGCTATAAAGTTTTAACATGGTGATTTTTGCCATAGGTTACTGATCTTGATGATGAAGTTGGATCCCCAGCTGAAGAGTTCAGAGCATTTGCAGCTGACACTGGCATGAACAGGAGCCAATCAGAGTACTGCAATGTCGGCTCCAAGACCTACCTAACCAACCATCCTGCCAAGAAGTTTGTGTTTGACTTCATGCGTGTGCTGATAATCGATAACCTCTGTCTCACACCTGCCAGCAAGCAGACTCCACTAATAGACCTTCTACTTGAGGTAGAACTTCTTTTTTTAGTGGTCTTATTGGAGTTTGCAACTCTTTTTTCGTATGCTTTCATCTGGTGGTTTTTAGAGGTTGTATAAATGTTGAATATCAAGATTACTGTTTATTTCTCTAGTGGCTTTAAATTGTCATTTGACATCAACCAAAGGAATTTAGAGACACTTGCATACTTTTTTTGGCTCTCTGTTGTTTAATACCTTGAACCTTAAAAATAACATGAATGAGCTTGAGTGAGATACGATCCCAGCCAAGCATGGAGAAGTATATTTTAATGGCATCAATATATAGGTGCTAAGGGGTTCTTTAAGAGGATGAGCTCACTCAGACAGTGCACAGTGTGGGAGGAGGGAAAGACCAACAAAGAGTGAAGGAAGAGAAAATTGAAAAGAACATTCAGCTAGGAAAGATTAGCAATGTACTCTAATAAAATTGTATCTTCTTTAAGAGTAGGTAGAAAAAGGAGGCCTTGCAAGCTGCTACTTTCCGTAACTGTCCTATTTTTGGGCTGCAGAAGTTTGACAGTACACCTGTTCTAAAGCTGCTAAATGAAATATTTTTTTTTAAAAAGTAGCCTTGTGGGTTTATATATTCATTCAAATAGTTAATTTAAGTATGATGTATATTAGTGGGTGCCAGTGTGAGCTAAAGAAATAACAGTGTAACTGTTTCTCCCATTAAAATGTTAACAAATTTTGTTAATATTTTAGAATTTTCTATTATAGAGAAAATGAGTTGGCAAAACAGAAATCTGTCTTATGGAAATTAAAACACTCACTGTATGCAGTACAAAATGGTATGGTGCAACTCAGGGTTTGAATTGCAAATATAAGATTAAAGCTGCAGTTGTAGCTGTAAAACAAGGTTGTAACTGAGTAAAAGTGCTCCAAAAAGCTTAGAAGTCAAAAAAATGAGCGAAAAATTATCCAGTCCATCTCTAGCTGATGAAGATGGGTACCAGTCATATGTGTTCCAGAAAATTAAGTGTTTTTAGCTGTAACAAAATAAATGTTAACTTGCTTCGATTTCATGTACCTAACAAGGTGACAATTTACTGAGGGTAAACAGCTGTCGGCATGTGAGATCCCTTTTTGTTCTATGGCTATTTGCTTAAAGTAGCTTTCTCTGTCTGGTAATCATGTTTTGAAGGCTTCCCCTGAGAGATCAACAAGAACACAGCAGAAGGAGTTTCAGACTTATGTTTTGGACAGTGTGATGGACCATTTACTTGCTGCTGATGTATTATTGGGTAATTGCTTATTTCATTTTTACTTATCGATGCACATATGATCCTTTCTCCATTGCCAAAGCCAGCATCAGTTTTTTGATTTTGTTTTTAATTTCCTTCTTCCCCTTTTCCTTAAGACAGTGTTTTTCTTATGTTCTGTATCTTTTGTCCCCATTTGTGTAAGGGCATATATTACTTTTGTTACACTCATGACAGCAAATATTTATCATTCCCAATCTGTTAACTGCTAGGAATTCAAAGAGCATTGTGTATGTGAAGCATGTTTTACAATTATGAACCCAAAAGAATTGGCTGAGAGAGGAAGCTAGAGGAAATAGGAGCAAATTTCACCATCCCTGTCCTGCACCCTGATTCATGCTCCTCAGCAGAGGATTTGGCCCTTCCTCTTCAGTTTTAGTAGTGGATGGGGCTTAGATTGCTAAGAGTTGGCCTTCTTTCCTTCCCCACCTATTATTGTCTTACTGCGGCAGCCAGGAGAACACTTTAGGATTAGAGTTTCATTGTGAAGGGTGTTGAACAAATACAATAAAACACTGTCCTTCTCAGAAAAGCTTGCAGTGTGAATGATAGTGCAAAGGGCTGGCCAGGGAAAGGCAGATGATCAGAGAGATGCCTCTGCAAGGGAGGAATTAGTGCTAGGAAGTCACAGCTCAGGTGCCTAGTTTCATGCTTGTCATTTGAATTCTGTAGGATTACCCCTTTACGCTATCCCCCAGTTGTTCTCCATGGCCAGAAGTTTAGTTACTTTAATTCAACTGAAGCTTTCTCACTAGATTGGAAGGTTGCCCTGGGATTCCTTTCCTCAAGACTCATCTGTTATAAATTCTAGCTGTCTTCATGAGGAAAGTTCCCACTTACTTTATATATTGGCAGGTAACTAGTCAACTGCAGTAGTGAGTGAACAAAACCTCCTTAATGCTCTCCAGCAAGATCAGCACCTGCTAGTGGTCAGAAGTCTGAGGCAAACAGTCATTTTCTTATAGCACCTCAGAATAAATTCTGTATTAAAAAAATATTATTGGTATCCAACTTCTACTGGCCCTCAGTTTTTACCAAGTGGAGGCCAATAGAGAGCAAAATATCAACAGTTTTTAAAAATCACTATGTGTTTACAAAGAACTAGATTTTGCTACATGCGTGGAGCATATGCAAAGGCAGTGCACAGACCTGTTGCTTAGGCGTGCACTGGAAGGCACTGTGATTCAGAGAAGCACCATCCCTTCAGGACTCTGAGTTACTTTTTGGAGGCAATTACCAAACCCATTTTGGTTTGCATGGAGTAGTGTCCTCCTCTCCCCAGCCAGTGTACCCAAATATCTTCATTGGGGCAGAGGTGAGAGAGGGCCAGGGCTCTTTCTTACTTGCTGTGAGGAAGAAATAGTTTGAAACACTGCCCCTAGAGTCCCCTGCAGCTGGCCACATGCAGTTGCAGAAGCAGGGAGGAATCCATATTTCATTCTACTCCAGTAAGCATCAGCATAAGAGCTAGCTTCTGACTTGTCGTAAGGAAACAAGAGACTGCCATCTTGCCTGTCTGCTAGCAGGCTTGTAACAAGGGCCATACTCAGCATCAGAAGCAGTGCTAGCCTGGGAAAAGACCTGGGCCTTGGCATGCTGGGACTTAGGGCTCGACAGGGATCTCTTGGCAAGCTTGGGTGCTAGGACTCAGGGCTCAAGCCTCATAAGCCTGGCACCACACCCCTGCTTGGCACATGAATTCATTAGACACACTGTGGAATGTGGCCATTGTTGTAAACTAAGATCTGTGATTTGTTTGTAAATCACCCTGGTTTAGTATGAACAATGCCCTTATTATGGTCTACAGAACAGTTCCTGATAAAGAGTGCACACCATCTGAAAGTCCTAGCTCCTTACATGCATTCGTCTCTGAATTCTTATTCCTTGTCAGAAACTTGTGTCAGCAGATGTACATCCTGCCGAGAAAGCTAATTCACTGAAGTTTTTGTTGCTGATGAACTTGGACATGGAGTTGCTATTCCAGTCCTGAGAGAGAACTCATACAAGCATATAGTTGACTAGTTGACTGTAGATGTTCTTTGCTTTTATGAGTCTGTTTGTTAGTTCATGGGCAAATAAAGTGTAGCCTTGGTTCAGGGATTCATGTTAGGTAGATGAATACACACACCATTGGGCATTAGGAAAAAATACAGATACATCTTCCTGTTACAAAATTGATATAGCAAATTAAGTTGGTGGTAGTTAATATTAAGGTAGCAGTTATGGATCTCTAGTGCTCAGTGCTGTGTATACATGAAGGAGAAAAGTAGCAGAGGAATATAGAGGCTCATCATTCATGAAGAGTTAGTGTCTGCCTTTGGGAGATGAATATGCAGGAATCCTCAAATGATGGATAGACAATATCCATGCTTAACGAAGTTTCTCACCTGCTATCCTCCCATTTAAGCTTCCTTCTCTGGAAGAGCATTACTGGGGAGGTGGTTGTGAAGAAACTATCTGGAGGACTTAGATTTCCTTAACTCTGTTCAGTCTAGTTTTAGACTTGGGTATGGCATGGATACTGTGCTGATCTTATGACAAATGTGCTCCAGAAAGTAAACAAAACCTTGTTTCTGTTGGCTCTCCTGGGACTCACTGACCAGGGTGTTAACCCCTTCCTCTCCAATGTTACTACACCTAGTGTCCATTATGATTCTCTTGTGTATCTGATGCATAACTTTAATACAAAAGATAATGCTATTGACTTTACTTCATGAACTCAGTTATGAGCACTGGGAGTTGAATTTATGTGGCTCTGTTGTGTTCTCTTACAGAGATTCCAGTGGTAGAGTAAAGCCACTGAAAATAGGTTCAAATATACGCAGATTAAATCTCTTGCCTCTCCTGTTATCCAACAAATAGTAGACAATCTTTTAATATGCACATGACATTTTTTCTTCCTTTCTTGTTTTGGCCTCCAATTAAAAATATACATAGATTTCCTGCTTCAAATTGTAACCATTAAAGTACATTTTAGGCTAATATAATGTTGTGCTTACTGTATTACCTCCTTTTGTTTGACTAACAATTCCAAGTAACATTTCATTCAGATGACTGTAGAACTTTCTATATGTAGATGAATGAAGAAATCATTTTTTAGAAAGCTGTTGAGCATGCCAGCCACAAGCAAGTGGTTGAAGAGGGATGTATTTTTTGTTTAAATTTTTTCTTCTATGATTTTAGGTGAAGATGCTTCTCTGCCTATTACAAGTGGGGGCAGTTACCAGGTGCTGGTGAACAATGTGTTTTATTTCACACAGCGTGTGGTGGATAAGCTTTGGCAGGGAATGTTCAACAAGGAATCCAAACTTCTCGTAGACTTCATAATTCAGTTAATTGCACAGGTAACAGTTTGTTATAGTGGTAGTATGACTTTACGGTCCAGGAACCCTCATCATGGTCTAGGATCCACTGTGATAAATGCAATACAAACACCAAAACAAAAGGATTGTCCCAGCCTCAAAGATGGTGTATTTGTTTAAATTGTATAGTTTTAAGAGATTGTCCAGGGTACGCAGATGATTAGATGGACATTCTTTTATATCTTATAAATATCTAAATAAAGTTCACTTTTACATGGGTTTTTTTGCATAGTTTCATCTGCTGGAGATTCCAAAATGTGATGTGTTTTTGTAAGAGAATTTTTTTTAAGTAGTGTGCGCATTTTAATATGGTGGTTAAATTAACATTTTGAAGGAAACTTGAACTTCCTCAACCTGCAAAACTTTGAGTTAATACAACATAAACAGAGAGGTCCAGTTTTTAGTTTTTCCTGTCAGTGACCCATGTCTAGTTTTATAACTCAGTCTGGCATATTTCTCCTCCTTAACAGCAAGCATGAAGAAAAAGATAGCTGTGCATTTTATTTTTCTCTTTGGCAGTGTGGTGATGATGATAAATATGATTATGCTATAAATGCCTAGATGAAAGAAGACAGGATTCTCCTTTTTTTCTCCTGGGCCGTCTACAAATTATTTGGACAACTGTAGTCATATAACAGAAGGACCACACTATCTTAGGGTGCCATTTTGCAAGCCCTTAATATATGAAAATTCCAGAGAAATGTATAGGAATTTACATAACAAAGAATTTTCAGGTTTGCATGCATAGCTCTTTTGCATTCTCACAGAAAACAGGGAAAGAAGACTAAAAGTACTTTGTAAGTTTTCATGTTAGTACCCTACCTTTAGAAGTAAATAGGATTTTTTTTCCTCAGCCTTTTTCTTTTTTTCTTTTTTTGAGTCTGCACTTTCATAACATGACTAGTTGGTGTTTGCATGAAATGGTTCAGTGTTCTGATGTGTTAACAATACTTCGATAGTTGTGCTGACTCATGTACTCGTCTAAATATTTAAACTGTATTAATCTCTCTGGTGTCTGAGTATCTGGTGAAGAGTGTGGTCTTGTCCATCCTGGGAATATTTTCCCAATAATTCAAACTTAAAACCTTTCTTGCAATGTAGATATTGCTCTTATGATGGAAACCATTGTTTTAACTGGATTAATTAAACCTGTTGTCTATGAACTAGTTTTAAAACTGGTATGAATTTGTGAGAGGATTTCTGAACTAAGATGAGTCAAAACATTCCTCCCCATCCCCTTCCACTGAATCTCTTTGAGAAGCTTTGCTGTGTATATTAGGAAACAGAATTTCATTAAAAGAGAAAAGTATAGAAGTTACCATAAAATAAAACTCATCAGTTCATTTACCCTTATGATTTTGGTTCTCATTTCAAGGCATCTGAAATATTAATACATACTGGGGTTGAGCAGAGTAATTAATCAGTACAATGCGTATTATGGTAAAATGAAAGGTTCTTGGAAAGTTAGGGTAGGTGAGTTTGTCTATGTGGAGATTTCACTGCCTGACATGATACTGATTTGTTCTGTGCTTTCCATCAGTCAAAAAGAAGATCTCAGGGGTTATCACTGGATGCTGTTTATCACTGCCTGAATAGAACCATCTTGTATCAGTTCTCAAGGGCACACAAAACTGTCCCCCAGCAAGTAGCTCTCCTTGATTCTCTAAGGGTCCTTACGATGAACCGAAACCTTATTCTGGGACCCGGGAACCATGATCAGGATTTCTTCTGCTGTCTAGCTCACTGCTTGATTAATCTGCATATGGGAAGGTAAGTGTCTCAGAATTAAATTCATCATACCAGAGTCTATCTTGAACAATTCTTTTTCCTGTCTCAACTCTGGCTCTACTGATGAATCACAAACAGATGGCAAAATTGCAGCTGTCTTCGTATTGTTTGATGCCACTGAAATACAAACTAACTGAAATGGATCATCTTGAAACAGAATTACAGCTGAGTAACGGTCTCGTAGACTGTAACATCAGAAGGGACCATTATCATCATCTATCACAGAACCTCACTCACCCACTCTTGTAATTAACCCTGAAGCTACGACTGAATTTTTGAAGCCTTCAGATCATGGTTAGGAGGTCTGAGGTGCATAATCGCCTCCCCTTTCCACAACTCTGTGTTCAGATATTGGTACTTGAATATACTTTGTTCATCAGCTTTATTGAATTTTAATAGTGTAAAATATGGCCAAGATGTAGCTTGTGAATGTCATAAAACAATAACAGGGAAATACTTGTAATAATAAATATAGCAGATAATCAGAGCAGGGTGTGAGGTACCAGAATTATTTAATGATTTATTGTGCGCTCATTGCTTTAGCATTTGGACATCTTGTGGATACTCTGTCATACTCTGACTGTGGAGGAGTCATCTGGGCATACAATATCAATTACATATAATCAGGTGTTAAATTAGCTCCCTAGAACAGCAGTTCTCCAAAGTGTGTGTGGGGGGTATTTTATCTGAAGTTTCTCGAGTGTTAATAGCAGCACAAATCTAATGTTTCCCATTTATGATACTTGTCGTTAATTTGAATTTTACAAGTGCTACCCTTTCCACAGTGACTTTAGCAGAAAACCCTGCCCTTCTTCACAAAACTGTAGCTCTGAGTGAAGCTGTCCACCACTACACCAGAAGCATGTCTCTTAATGTGTTGGTTTGGGTTGATGATGCAACAGGAAGATTAATCACTTTAGTTCTTATACCCCTTCTGCTTCTGTTCATTCTCAATTTATTGTAGCAGTGTTGATGGGTTTGGGCTGGAAGCAGAAGCCAGGATGACCACTTGGCACATTATGATCCCCTCGGACATAGAACCTGATGGAGTCTACAATCAAGATGTTAGTGAAGGTAGTTAAAAACAAAACAAAAGTAAACATCTAAACCTCAGATTTATGCTAATATCACTAGCATCTTAAATGTTCTCATTTTTCTCCTTTCTTTCCTCACTAAAAATCTTTTTCCCTTTTTTGGTGGGGATGTTGGGGGATGGATGGGCTGGTGATCTGAGATGGAAAATATGTCAAAATGAGAAAACACTTAACTGACCTGAATGCTTCTCAGTATTTCTGTGGTCTGTTGATCAAAACTGCAAGAACATTTCAGTCCCTTTCTGATACCAGTTTAAAGGCCATTAAAAATGTTAACAGTATTTATTAGAAGTATAATTTGTTTATATACACTGAGGTTAGTCCAATATAAACAGATAGTTGAGTATGTCAGCTAGATCATGATTAACAGAAGTAAGAAATAATTACAGTTAAGCATAAGGTGTAGAATTCAGTGAAAACAGCAGGATCTGTCACTCATTGGAAATCAGCTACCAACTTTCGTCTGGGGAAGAAACCTGAGACTCAGTGATGGGCATTGAAAAGCCCTAAAGAGAATAGGTAGGATGGAGTAGAAGCAGGGAACAGAGAACAAAAAGCACCTTATGGTGTATGAAGAAAACAAACAGTTAAAATAGGAAGATATGAAAGTAGTGGTTATAGGAATCAGGGGCATTGATTAAAAAGTTAAGTTCGCAATCAGTCCTTAGCTGAGAAAAAGAGTGAGTACCACATTTTTGTTCTGTACCCCCATCAGTGTTTACTTGGATCAGTATGTCGGAACCAACTCTTAGAGGAGAAAATTCAGTGACGTGAGAATTTCTAGTTTTGTGAAGGTGATATATATTATCATTCCCACACAAAAACTATGTTAAAACAACACTATTCACAAGTCAAACACTCGAGCTGCATATGCAACCTAAACTCTGCTCCCTTTTCTGTATGCATTATGGTAGTCTTTGATTACATAATCCCTTATACTTTTTGCACAGGACCCCGTGCCTCATTCAACGAACAGAAGGGACAATGCTCAGTGAATGAGCAGCTGTTCACTATTTTGTTTTTCCTTATTGTTCAGTTTGTGTCCTCAGGTACACGTTACTGCACATTATTTAAATTTTGCTCAGAAGATGGGTTCTTCATGGGCTTTTTTCTAAGATACTAATTGCATAGCATCTTATTGTTTCACAAAGATCAACACATCTATGAGTACTGCTCCCTGTCACTATTCACTGTTGGTTTGTGTGTGTCTGGACAAGAAACTCTTGAAAAACCGTGTCCATTGGTCCATAAGTATGCTTTGCACCTCTTCATGCTTCCAGCCAAGGGCATAAAGAGCAGCACAGACCAGCCTCCTCTCCAATTCCTTTCTTATGGCTCACAGTCTGGTTGGATCTTTCTGTGTCTGTTTTTCCCTTCTTCAGTACTCCTGCAGAGAATATGTAAATACTGTAAATATTTTAGTGCTGTCTCCCCTTAACTTCCATTTGATTTTGGTATCTGTAGTGCCCTAAGTTTGAGGCTTTAAGCCTGATGTGCAGGTCTTCCCAGTGACTGACCCACACAGTAATGGCCTGCATTGCCTCAGCAAGTCTCACATTCATTTGAGGTGGCATCTACCACAATTCTCTCCACGTCTCAAACATCTTGTGAACTTAAGCATTGAAAATCTGTCCATGAGATTTGACTTGGATCCTGGGTCCTTCCTCTTTCCTTCTGCCAATCTGGAGCCTCTTGGCAGTGCTCCACTGGTGTCCTATACCAATAGTTTGCACTCTTCAACCAAGCACAAGATTTCCAGTAAAGATGTGCAGAAGCATGAGGAGTATAAAGGCAAATGCAAGAAGGACAAATCTACTGATGGAGGCTCAAAAAGAGGGCGGCTTCACCCCTTTCTCTGACACTGCCCAAGACGCTGCACCTTGGAAAGGGCGTGCCCAGAACTTGTAGACAAGAGCTTCCAGGACCCTGAAACCATATTGTTAAGGATCGTTAAGAACTCCAGTAAGATCAGAAGGGATCATTATCCCCCTACTCTGATGGTACTGACCACACACAAATCTGCCACCTCCAAGATGGCATTAGGGGTCCAGACAATGGGCAGCTCAGCCAGAGTGGTCCTTGCTGTGCTCTTCTGGAAGACTTGCCTATATATGTGCACCTGAGGTCCCTGTTTCTCTTGGAATTGATCTTTCTGCAAAAAGTCCTCAGCCTGACAATGCTGGTACCAGGAAGAGGAGGACGGGCCTCATTCTTTTCGCTTCCCATCTATCCATGGTCCCGGTCAGCCGAACTGGGTCCTGCAGCAGCATCACTACCAGCACCATTGTTGGAGCATGAAAAGTCCCATTTATCAGATGTGAATGAACCAGGATCCTTCCAAGAGATTTGCGGACACTCTTGATTTCATTAGAGGAGATCCATGATCTGGCGCACAAATTCCTGGACATCTTCCAGACTACAGCACCTTCCAAAGTGGTATTCTCAATTAAAGAATGTGCCAGAGTGCTTAGGTACACTCATGCCACATGTGGCCAAACACCTTCCCTTTCCCCTGGTAGAGAAACTCCTGTTTTCCGATCCTAATCCCAATTCTCTGGTAATCCAGGCTGTTATCAAAAGAAACCTGCTGTGCTTTACCAGCCCACACCTCACCACAACATCGAGGAGACAACGCTTCATTGCCTGGATGTGTGCAGGGTTCTAACCTTCTAACTACACAGAACAGCTCCCTTTCTTAAGTCCCCAAACTTGTATTTTGCTCTTTGAAAGCTCTGTCTTCCCAAAGGGTTCCTAAATGGACTTGCTCCAGCATTATCCTGTGCTAGGACCTTATGAAAGCTTTTGCATCTCAAATTTTCAAGGCCTATCTGTGAGAGCCAAAGCAGCATCAATAGCTGCCTTACAGAAAAGCCTGCTCTTGGAGATGTGCTGAGCAGCTAGTTGGGGCTCAGTAAGTGTTTCTACTAGACAGTATGCTTTAGTTAAAACTTTGGTTTGGGAGTGTCCGCTTTCTCTCAGTGATCCCCTATGTTGTGGTATAGCATATTTCCTTGCACCTTGCTTCTCAATAATTACTGTTTGTGAGTCCCTAATGGTGACTGCGGGGCCAGCAATCAAAAAAGGAAGAAAAGTTAGTTACCTTGTAGTAACTGCAATTCTTCAAGTTTTATGATCTCTATGGATATTTATGACCTGTGCTCCTTACCCTCTGCTTGGGTTGTTACGTGATTCACAGAATAGTCAGAACTGGCAACCTGGTCAGTCTGCACCGCTTTTTGTGTCCTCATTTAAAATCACAAAGAAGCACAGGTTTGTCTCAATGGATGCTGGTATTGAAAAGTTACTTACTCTACATACAGGAGTTTACGTGCAACCACAGTGAATCCCACAGAAATCTAACAATTTGATTTCAGGTTACAATAAGAAAAGCAATCTTTCTTTTTTCCAACACCCTTGTGAGTCTAAGAAGTTTTATCCCCCTTTTACAGAATGAGCTGAGGCACAGAGGGATGAAAGTCAGAGCCATTAATTTTGATGCCCCCTTTGAGATGCCTAGAACCTGACTTCCATATGTTCATAGAACAGCTTCCATTGCCATTTTGAGGGCTCAGCACACATCAGACCACAGGGCCTTGAGTCAGGCACTGAGAAAATGAACACACAATTAGAGATCACCTGTGAAAAGTTTGGTGCAAGTTAGTTGCATGGCGTCCTATTTGAGCTCAGTGTTAGAGGCAGGGATAGAATCCAGGTGTCCAGGGCAGTATTTGGCTGCCTTCCCTACGAGCTTGTTCTTTTTCTTCTTGCAGACCACTGCCTCCTGCTCTACACACCTTTCAACTTCTACAATAAGCAAGGCAGGGTCCTATAGACAATTTCTTCCTCTACTGTGCAGCCCAGATTTCTCTCCAGAGCAGGCTCATATTGTGTATTGAATGAGGCTAAGGTTCTATGGAAAAACAGTCTGCGATCATGTAATCAAAGACTGTATCAAAGTGTTTGTGCGCAATGGGGTTGAATTAAGGTTGCACAGGCACCCTTAAATTGTGATTTCCTAACATTTGTGTGCTTGATTTTGCAAGATTAAAAAGTTCTTTTGATCAAGAGGCTTTTTGTGTAATTTGCTATCTTTTTTCAAAAGCCAAAATTTATCTCACAAATTTAGTCATGTGGCCTCACGATGTTCATGTGCTTCATCAGCAGGCTTGGAACATTTATATCCAACACACAGATGTATGTCACTTGTGCTAATGGAGTAGCTGATCACAGTAATGAGTTGTCATTCTCTGTGAACAAGTACTATAAGAGGATGGAGATGCACATTTCGCCAGTAGGTTTCATAGTTCTTTGCTGGTAGCAAAGGAATGGTGAGATTTTGGAATCTTGGGTTCCATTCCAGGTTGCAAGGGGGATTGACCACTTCTGTCCTGTCCCCTCCAAACTGTCCCTGTCCTGTCTTGTCTCTTCCCAGTTAATCAGATCCCTTTCCAGATATTCTTGGGTCCATATAACTTAAAATTATTTTAAAATAGGAGTAGTTTAAGTCCTTAAAGATTCTTTATCATCTTTCTTATGCCCTGTAATATCTCCAGGGCACAAAATGCTCAATCACACAAAATAATGGTGGTAAGACGTAATACCAATGAGGAAGGTCTGGTTGGGAGCTCTCCTTATCCTGATCATGCTATTATTGATATAGTAGCTCAACATCCTTCATTGGTAACTTTTCATAGATAAAATACAGGCAGTGGCCTTCAGTTACAGCATTGTATCATTACTGATAAAACCAGGGTTTTACTGCTTCAGTTTGAAAATATAAGCTACCTCACTTACTTGAATGCCAGGATGAGGTGGTGGTAAAAGTATAAAATTAAGTAAAATAGTTAGCGTGGAGAGGAAGACAATTCTGGAATCAAAACTAGTGCCAGATTGATTACATGTGTTGAATGCTGGACAAATCCTGTGAATAAATTTTCTGAATTTTCACATGACTTTTTTTATGGTTATGTTTTGTGCCCTATTTGTGAGCTTATGAGCTCAAGCTTAGCACAATAAATGATCTTCAAAGCTGCACATGCAAGAATTAGTGCAGACCAAATTTTGAATGCACATATTCAAGGTTTTTAATAGCAGGTTAGACAAACACCTGTCAGGGATGGTTTAATGGGGGTACTTGGTCCTGCCATGAGAGCAGGGAACTGGACTCAATGACCTGTCATGGTCCCTTTCAATTTCTGTAATTCTATGATTCTTCGTCAGTGTAGCTGCAGTGGACTTAATGATTCACTCCTTGAGTTAGGAAACAAAAGCATTGTCATATGATTTAGCTGAAACAACACAACTTGATCAACACAGCTAGAATGATACTACTCACAAGTGATCATCAGTCCATGGAAGGGCTTGTTAAAAACTTGTTTAAAAAAAAATGCTTTCAAAGAACTTGAGGAAAAGGCAGTCTGGTCACAGATATTCCAGAACAAAGCTTTCTTTGTCAAATATTTTTTGTATGAATTATTCACTCGGTTTGTTAATACTCACTGCCAAAATATAGTGAAAAATTAACTATTTATGGTCTTATCTGTTTAGGCCGACAGCTTCTTTTAAAAGCGATCAACAGGGTGTGGACAGAGCTGATTCACAGTAAGAAACAGGTTTTAGAAGAAGTATTCAAAGTGACACTACCTGTCAACGACCGTGGCCATGTGGATATAGTTGTTGCAAGGCCTTTTATTGAAGAAGCAAGTTTAAAATGCTGGCAAAATCACTTGGGTAAGAATAAACGTGAAGGTCTGTTTTTCCAAAATATGTCGGAATGTTACTGTCTACACAAGTTACTCAGTTATGTGTTTTGTACCTTTAGTAATGAATCACTAAAGAACCATGATGCACATTTTCTTCATAGATCTAACTACATTCACACCAAAACCTTTGCCTCACACACTGGCATATGGTTCTCAAACCAAGATGCACATTGCAACCATTACACAAACAGGTATCTAGCAATTAAAAACAAAATAAGATGCTCTTGTGGTATAAATGAAAAGTGATGCATAGGGTAAAAAAAAATTCTTTTGTGATGATCTGTGCAACTTATTCCTGACTCTACCTCTTGTGAATAATGCATTTATCATGTACTTGTGGCAGCAAAAACCTATGTAATTTATACATCTGTAGAGTTTAGAGTCAACAGGGTCCAGTAGATTAGATAATCTGACCACAGGCTATTACATTTCAACTGGTTACCCCTCTACTGTCCCAGTAACGTTTTCTTTGACCAAAGCATAATTTTTGCTTGACTAAAGTATATCTTCCGTAAAAGCTTCCAATCTTGAACTGGAAATTTCAAAAGATAAAGATAATCGCTTGGTAATTTGTTCCAGTGATTAATTACAGTGAAAAAGTGATGCATCATTTCCCATCACATATGTCAAGATGCAGCTTTCAGCCACTGGCTTTTGTTATGTCTGTCTTCACTAATTAGAGCTCTTTACTATCTGGTATTTTTTTCCCCTTGAGAAAATTTTCTTCCCTTTTGATCTAGTCACTTCTCAAACTTTCTTTTGATCAGCTAAAACTCTGAGCTTTTTAAGTCTCACAGTAAGGCATTTTCTACAGCCCTTGAATCATTTTTGTGGCTCTTCTTCTGCACCATCTCCAATTTTTCAACATCCTTCATAAAATGTGGATTTCAGAACTAAATGCAACATTCCATTATCTGTTTCATCAATACCAGATATAGAAGTAAAATCATCTCCAAGTTCCTACTCATTATTCCCCTTTTTATACTTCTAGTGATTGCGGTTGCCCTTTTTGCCACACTGTCACACTGGGAGATTGTGTTGAGTTGGTTGTACAATGTGACTTGTCTGTCTTTTTTCATAGTCACTGCATTCCAGGATACAGTTCATTCTGTAGACATGGCCTGCATTCCTTGATGTTTAAGTGCATTCAGGTGTATTAAAACATGTTTTGTTTGAATGTGTCCAGCTTATTAAGTGATTTGGATCTCTGTACAAGTCATCTGACCTCACAGTTATTTTCTGCTGAGCTTTGTTATCCTCAAATTTTATCAGCCGTGACTTTATACTTCCAACTTGTTGGTGGAAAATGTTAAAAAATGCAGTTCTAATACTAGTGATGGCAGAGCCCCACTGGAAATTCCTACATTTGATGAGTCCCGTTAATGACTGCTTTTTAGATCTGGCAGTTGGCAAGTTCTTAATCTGCTTAGCTGTAGCTTTTAAATCAAGCACCCTGTAGCAGTCTTAAGTTTATTACATTTACAGATCTGCTTTTATCAACAAAACTTGTGTTTTCCTGAAAAATTGAAACCAAGTCTGAGAAGACCGATTCTCCATAAAACAATGTTGACCAGTGTTAATTATATTCCTGTCCTTCATCACTGCTTTATCATAAAGGTCATTTCCATTATAGAATTAGAGTAATGGGTATTATTCTGTGCATGCCAGTCTGGTTAGTTATAACTTATCTTCAGAATGGTCTTCATTAAATTGTCCCAGTATAACTTTTGTAAAAACAGCTTTCTGTGCAAGTCTGTGACCTGAACATCAAGTAAATTATATTGTTAGCAACTCTGGCATTGCTGTTCCTGTGTTGATTGTCACTAAATAAGAATGGGGAAATAAACAAAAATGTGGGTATTAATAGGAATTTAAATATTTTGACCATTGTATCATAGTGCTAGAACTGCAGACTGAAAGAGTTATCTGATATTCATAACACTGAGCTATTTGCTGGTTTCACGTGCTTGTTTTATTGGACAGGTTTAGTCTTTATCTCTATGGGCTGTTGTTTACTTATATTTGAAAGGAAATGAGCAATCAGTGGAATCTTAGAATTTCAGGGCAACAATCCACATTAGTAGTAGGTTCCTGGCTTGCATTGCCTTGTGCAGAAAGGACAGCATGAGTTCTGAGCTCCTACTCGTTCATTTTAGTACTAAGTTTCAAAGTTTCTTTGGAGCTTTTTGATACAGGGAATATTCAATATGTTGTGAAAGCAGCAAAGACAGAGGAAAAATGAACAAATGTTCCTCATTTAATGAGATGGTCTAGTGTAACCTGGCCTCAACAATGGGCATGGTGTAAAAAGAGTGTGCATGGTTTTTTCCTACATTTCCATTACACTTTGCATTCCAGATACTTTGTTGCACAGCTAAAGTTTTCATATTTTGTCTTGACTTTTCCATGCTGTCTTTTTAATTTTTAAAAGGATAAATGGGAGACGTTTAAAAACTAATTATGGAAAAGCTAGTTGTGATTCCACAGTTAAAATGGTATTCTGAAATAAGCTTAAAATTCTTGGTTTTCTACATTTGGCTGAGCTTTCGTTGTGGAGATTGAATGTTGACACACAAATTGTCAGGTGACTCTTCAGTAGATCTGCTACAACAGGTAGTTATTTTTTTAAAAAAAGAAAAACAGGATAAGCAGGAGGCTGTATGAAAAAGCCTGCAGGAAGAATGGGACATACAGAGGAGACGCAGGCAGTGTTCACGAGTGAAGAGAAATAAAATGACAACTCTCCCAGTCTCAGAATTAGGAGATGGTAAGAGGAGACCCCTACAAGAAGCTAGCAGGTGTCACATTTGTGAATTTAAGACTGAATATAGAACCTGAAATGATTACATGTGGGTTGATTCAACATGGTCTCAAAAATCAGTCCACAACCAAAAAAGTAGGGTGTTAGTAGTAATATTTTTAAAGATTTTTTTTTTGGGTCAATATGAGGGGATCTGATGCACAATTTTTAATATTTAGATTTGGCATTACTGCTTCTTTCATCCTTCTTTCTTCCCCTGCCACAGTCTTAACTTCTGTATTCCACCATGTTTTAACCCCTAAAAACTACAGCAGTAAGAAGAGGGCAGGCAAAACTCCCTTGTCAATCAAAACTGTTAGTTAGTCTGCCCTGAATAGGGCAGGCTTTTCATTTTTCAGGCTTCAAAATGCATTAATATATGATTCAAAACCATGACATGAAAATATAAGCTACTTAAGAGTATGTTACTGTTCCCCCATGCATAGACGCAGAACTCATTGCTATTGGTATTACAATTAGTATACACCACAGCCTGAATCCATCTGCGTAGTAAGAGTCATTTACAGCATAGACACTGCAAGTCCCTAGGTTCCAGCTCTTGCAAACCTGATTATGCCAGAATCTAGGTGTTCATTTATTTAAAATAAAAATAAGTTTCTAGTTTCACAAGAAGCTTGAAAATGCAAGCCAAGCTATGTTCCCCCTAAGCTGTGCGCGTGTACTCACACACACAGGTTGTGAAACCTGCGCACACAACAAAATAAGGCATGCACAAAAAAAATTAAACAGTGCAAATATTTTTATGCTACTTTAAGAGAGCTGTTTCAAGTAGCATTTTTCAAATAAGGTTTTGTAATTTATAATATCATTTCCATCACCATGCCAAAATAAATATATTAGTAGCATCCTACACACTTACTTTGTTGTGCTCACAAGTTGGACTACACTCACTGGAGTGTGCACAAATTTGCACACCAGTTCTGAAGATTTGCACAAAAGAAATTTTTTGTGCACACAGCCTGCAAAAAATTAGAGGGAACATTGAAGCCGAGCATAATTGATACAGTATGGTGAGCCTGAGTCTGCAGAAATATGGAACAATGGTTTTGAGAGGTGTTTGTCTCAGTGGGGGGTTTAAAACCAAGACCCACTGCCCCAGGGAATTCTACCAATGCCACTCTATCTGAGCAAGTGTACCTTGCCTGGCTGCTGGAGTGAATCCTGGGGTCCATCTTGCTGCCACTCCTCCCGTAAGGGAAGGGAGTCCCTGTTGCCCCTTTGGGTGGGTGAGTGGGACAATGAGGTGCCCCATGCTGCCCTCTGAGGAGTGGGATGGAACTGTCATTTCCATTGCAGGTGTGTTGTAGCAAGAGCCGTAGTATAGTTTTGCAGCCATGTTTTGTCTAGGCACCAAATTTCCATCCTCCAGGAATCTTCAAATGTTTACTGAATACCCAACTGATGATTCTGTTTTGGCGATCTCTGAAAAAATAAATTTCTGAAAGAAGAGAGGGAAAAAACGCATGTCTGTCCTGAGTAAATATATGTATTGGGGAACTTGTATCATGTTTCAGGACAGAATGGAAGCCAAAAGGAAAGCCAGATTTTTGTCAGGTTTTTTGTGGGGGTTGGGGAGGAACAGTGTAATACATATTTCTCTGCCATCCTGTAAATGTTTACCAAAGAAGGGAAGTCCCATGGGTACAGTGAACATAAATGCATAGAGTAAAACCTACCCAAGAGTTCAGCAGGCTGCCTGGATCATGCTTTAAATCTGTAGGTCCATTCATTAAGGACGTCATCAACTCATGGCTAGCATTTTCTAAGTGTGTATATGAAAATTGTTGGTCATTTCTTCAATTAAAGGGGATAGGCGAATAGTGCTTAGTTGTATAAGCTGATAGTTCTATCAGCAGAATAACCTCAGCACTCTCTTTGATATTATAGCCCATGAGAAGAAATGCATCAGTAGAGGAGAAACTTTAGTTCCAACTACTCAGTCAAAGCTTTCACGGGTCAGTAGTGGGTTTGGCCTTTCCAAGCTAACTGGATCAAGGAGAAACCGAAAGGAGAGTGGGCTCCACAAACATAATCTCTCTACACAGGTAATTTGTTTTGCTTTATTAAAAGTGACCCGCTAATACTTAGGGAAAAAATTCAGCAGCTTTACAGTTTTTACTGTACGTGGTGAATGGCCCAAATAGCGAGTGATGGGAAAGCAAAAAGTCCCTTCCTCCCTTCCCCTTACTTTCCTAACATCCAGACTTGTTCACTCCTGCTCCATAAGGTATACAAGTAAATACTTTAAAAAGTAGGTTATTCCACTGTAGTCAGTGGGGCTGCTTACATGCTTTAAATTAAAACAAACAAACGAGGAGTCCTGTGGCACTTAAAGACGTTTGTTTGTTTGTTTGTTTGTTTGTTTGTTTGTTTGTTTGTTTGTTTGTGGGAGAAAATCCCACTTTGTCAGACGCTTTGAAGTTGGGGAAACTTACAGAATGGTAGGAAATAGATGCAGGGAAGTGTAAGTCGTAGGAACAAGTCACACTGTAACAGCAAATCTTGTTTGTTTGTTTTACTGAACTAGACTAACATGGCTACCCCTTTGGATCTTGGCAACATTAAGTTTACACCTGTGCTTCAGTGCATTGATAGATTGGGTCCTAAACCACTAATGTTATGTCACCCAAGTTTGCAAAACAGAACTGTGGTAAACTGGCATGAACCCACAGAAGGAGGATAGATGCTTAAGCTTTTAACAGTGTTGTGAAAGCTTTAAAACATCTATATAGACAGGTTTGCTTTAAAAAATCCTCACACTGTTGTGCAGTATTTCTGTTTTATTGCAGAACAGAATTCAATAAAGTTTGTATCCCCATGCACACATCACAGTAAGATTGTTGAATTCTGAAGCACCTCAATCATAGAATGTATTAAAAAAATTAACTTTATAAGACAACACAATGTGGTTTAAAAAGAAATTCAGCCTGTGGATATCGAAAAGTACTATTGTATTGTACATAGTATTGTTGCACTATGGTTTTCTGCTGTCACCAGTGTAGTATGGGATATGGTATCTCTTCAGAGAGCATGAATGAGTCAGGAGGCTGGAAAAGAAGAAATATGTGGGCATATATATTTCAACAGGTTGGTAATAGGGTCTTTCTTCCTCAAATACAAGCAACTCTCACTGACTTCCTTAGTGTTCTGTAGCATATGGAAGAATAAGACCCTAGGTTGTCAGGCTGTTATGATTTGAAGACTATTTAGTTGCCTGTGTGAAATGAATTGGTGTCTTATCCAGTGGTTCCCAACCTTTCCTCTGCCGTGGCACACCTTGATACCTTTAATTATTTGAGGCACACCAACATATAGTCTGCAAATGAATTTATGAATATTCATCAGCCAATCCAGAACTCTTTGAGTAGATTTTCAAAAAATTCTGTGGCGCACGCCTGCTCAGGCCTCATCAGGGTTGTGGCACACTGTTTGGGAAATACTGTTCTAGTCCATTTCCTGGTGGACAAGTAGCCAAACAATTTAAAAAAAAAAAAAAGCACAGCTGTTGTAACTGGAATCCTTGACTACCAGATCAGAAGAAGGGCCAAAAACTGAGAGTCATACATTGACAGGAAGCCACAGAGCATAGAAGTCTTCATTTTGCAAACCTAGGCACCATTCATATGATTATATCTTTTTTTTAAATTAACTGAAGTTTTAAGTCACTTATTTAAATGTCCCCTGTCCTTTGCTATTTGAAGTATTCCTAGACTGTTGTCAAAGTATCTGCAGATAACCTTTAACTGATACTAAATTGTGTACTTACGATCCATTTTCTGAACTAAGTGAAAAGAATATGGTTGTGTTCAATGGTTTGAAATCACTCTAATATATTTTTAAGAAGAAACTGTTGTGTTTGAGTTCCATATTTTTTAAATAAATTACATTTGTAAAATTGCTTTCTATATATTTTGTCTTGTCTTGTATTAGGAAATTTCCCAGTGGATGTTTACTCACATTGCAGTGGTACGGGACTTGGTAGACATGCAGTACAAAGAATATCAAGAGGTAAGGTTCCGAGATTTAGCTAGAAGCAAGGTAGGTTTATTAAACTGCATGTGGTATCTCTCTCACATACCACAAAAGCAGAAGGTGAAAGAGGCCTTGTCCTAAAGAGCTTGCAGTTGAAACAGGTACGGTAATCCAATGTGAAGGGGAAAGAATGGAGGCACAGAGAGCTAAACCAACTTACTTGATATCATTCAGCAGGTCGCAGCAGAGCTGAGAGTAGAACACAGGCCTCTTGACTTGCAATCTGGTGTCTTAGTCTCTGAACCACTGCCCATTACCAGCCAGATTTGGCTATCAAATTAATAAAGATTCGTGAGACTCTCAGTATGCAAATGAAGAAAACCTCTTTGTAGTACTCTCTCAGCTTTTTGTGTAATTCAATGAACAGAAGGCATACTTTGAAAATAGTTTTAGACCTTGATTTATTTATGTAAACCAGTTTACCCATGCCTGGCAAATGTGGCACTTGTGGAAGCGTGTAACAAGTGGTTAGTTGGACATGGGACCACTGCTGTGATTGTAGTGAGGGGTTATTTCTGTCATGGATGATAATTTTACTACATATTGATTATTATAATGCTTACAGTTTTTCCTTTCATGTTTATAATAATATTCAAAGCAAAAATTAGGAAGTTTAAGTAATAAATTACATATATATACTTTAAAAATCAAAATAATCCATAGAATGAAAGTTTGCAGTACTCAGAACATTCATGAACCAGACAGATGAGTTTTTCATTGGTAAATGAAAGCAACACTCTATCCTACTACAGCTAGCAGGTTGTTTTTAATTATTTTTGAAATATTATTTAAATTATTTTTGAGACTTCCTGTGTGGCAGTCTCACAAGAAAAGTAATGTGATCCAGAGGGATTTGTATATGATTTAGAGAAGATTTCTAATATTGGGGAAAAAATATTTTGAAGTATTCTTATGACAGTAAGGACAAAACATTCCTTCCTAACATTCTTGCAGTCTTGAGCTAGTAGTTGTATTTCATATGTATCATACACCTTTTTTTTTTTTTTAACAGAAAAAAGATTTAAGAGCAGTTGTTTTTAGCGATATCACTAGAAGGTAGCAGCTCTTTGCCAGATGTGTTCCTCCTGAAATGAAATAAAAGAACCTAGCAAATTCTTCCTGGTATCCAGTAAATCAAGCTTGTGGTTAAGTTCACTTGCTGAGCAGCATTCTTTAAATCTGAGAAATCAGCTTTCCAGAGGAACAACCTCTTGGAATCAGCTACTAATATGGCACAAGTAGTTTGTGTAGTATCTGTATTATGTGTAAGTATGCACAGAGAAGGGACCCAAAAATTGAATTAATTTCTGCATTCAATAAATTCCCTTTCAAAAGAGTTGTATTAATATTATGTGTTTCATTTACAAGTAGCTTTAAATTTTTTAAAAAGAGAGAAAAGTCAAGGCCACTTATTACTGATAAAAACTGCACTATAAACCTTGGCTGTAATGAATCGTTGCTAGAAAATGTAATTAATATAGCACTGAGATATTACTACAACTTCTGATCAGACTTTCCTATTACCTATATAGTGTTTAACTACAATTGTTCTTTTGAAACTAGAAGCACTTTTGAAATGGTGTTTTGCCTTGGCTGTTAACCTCTAAACCTTTGTGTTTACAGCGTCAGCAGAATGCATTAAAATATGTGACAGAAGAATGGTCTCAAATTGAGTATGAACTATTAAGGGAGAGAGGTTTGTGGGGTCCTCCCATTGGCTCTCATCTGGATAAATGTATGTTGGAGATGACAGAAGGGCCTTGTAGAATGAGGAAGAAGATGGTACGAAATGACATGTTTTATATTCAATATCCTTACATGCCAGAAGCTGAACAAGAGACAAATCTGCTAGTAAGTGTATACTATAAGTATTTGTAATAGTTTTTAAGCTTTAGTATTCTGAAGTGGTTTTTCTTTGTTTAAAAATGCACATCACAATTCATAAATTCAATGTAGTTGGCATGACTGAAACTGGTGGGAAGAATCACATGTTAAAAATTCTGCCTATAACCTATGTGGAAGAGATCAAATGAGAAAAAAAACGGCGAAAGGGCACTCTGTCAGAAATATTGCCTGTTTATCAAAGTCATTGATAGCTCAGAAGCAAATGGTCTTGGGTGCTTATGGATTGATGTTCGAACAGATAAAGTACAAAAGCGAGTACTAGTAGGTATCTGGCACAGACCAGTCACTGCAGAGAACAGGATCTGAGATTCTGTGCGCATCTGCTTATATTGTGTAGTGGAAATAAAGCTGTCATAGGGACTTCAATGTAAGGGACTTCAGCTGGTCATCTCATGCAGTCAGTACTAAGACATTTCTGGAATTTCTAACAATTAAAGATGACAAGTTCCTGACTCAAAAAATGTTGCACCCATCTTGGGTGAATTCTGTATTATACCTCTTGACAGACAGAAGAATTCGATAACAAAAATAAAAATTAAGTTGCCTGAGCACAAGCTGTCATGACTTCATTATTCTGTTTGCACCTCATAAATGCCAAGTCCCAACCAGCAAATGTGCGTGCGCGCACACGCACACGCACACACTTACTCTTAATTGGTGCTTTAAAAGGGCCAGTTTCACAAAACTGAATGCATTTGAACCAAATTTGTTGAAACTGTCACTAAAAGATATCCATTATGATTGGAATCTGTTTAGGAACACTTTGCTAGATACTTATAAAAAGCTGCAATTTCACATTTGAAAAACTTGGCTTTGCTGGTTAAAAAGTCCAGTGAGGTTTAGTGTATAAGTGAAACTAATTTTAAAATAATATACAATAAAGTGGAAAAAGGAGAATTTGATAGCAATGAAGATGAATTAGAAGCTAATAATTACAGGAAGTTGATAAGGGAGGGGAAGAGACAAATCTGTGGCCTGTGGAATTAAGTACAATGAAAAGATGTTTAAGTATATTAGAAACAAAAGGTATTGTTTTGTTAGTAGATAGAAATACTCGAATGGTCAATATAATGCTGTTAAGTCAGAAGTGTCTAATACATGCTTGTATTTTGTATTTGGGGAAAAAGATATATTTATAGCATACAATGAAGAAATACTCTTCTTTGCAACAGTAATTAATAAAGAGGATTATGAACAGCAGCTACTAAAGTTGGGCATTTTTAAAATCAGGTCAAATATCTTGCAGCCAAGATTTTAAAAAGAGATGGCAAGGAGCACTCTTGACTGTTTAATGTTGATATTTGATAAGTCTTAATAAGTGGGGAAGTTTCAGAAAACTGGAATAAAGCTAATATCATGTCAGTATTGTAAAGGATAAATGGGGCGACCCAGATAATTATACTAGCTTTGTTTTGATCCTGGGTAAAATAATGGAATTGCTGATTTAGAACTCAATGTTTATACTTAATGCCCTGCTTTCAGTCCGACTTCTCAAGTAAACCTCCTGAGACACCTGATGATACCATTCCTCAAAAGGTAAAGAAACAAAATTCCCCACTGAAGGAATGTTAAACAAATACAATTGTTTTTCTGCATGCTAGGCAAACTTAACAAAGCTTCTAGGAGTGGCTTTCAACACTACTCTATCAGTAAACATTTTCAGGATTAAAGGCTTCCAGTATTCACACTTAGAAGATGTTGCTGTGTTTTTTTCAGTCTTCACTTCTTATAACATTCTGTATCTTTTATCGCCCTTGCAGCACACTAACAAGTTGTACTGGGCTGTACTGTCACTATTGTCACTGTAAATATGTATTTGCTTGGGATCTGAACTAATGGACCAAGAAACATGTTTAGTAATGGGCGACATGGTAATTTTATGTCAGTTAGAAAATTAACACTACCATTAAATATTTTCTTTTTATTTCCTCAATGATTATTTTTGACATTTGGAGTATGCATTTCCCAATAGTATTTCATTAGAGTTTTGTGCTAGCACAGGGTCTAGAAAGCATTCTCCAAAGAAAAAGAAATAATAATATTTTAAGGAGGGGAGCTGTGACCATTTTATTTTTTATTGATGAAACAAGATCATATTTTTGATTTCCTCTTTTCTCTCAAACCCTCTCCTCCTGTAGCTTTGTCATTAGATAATAAGGTGTATAATATAATGAACTGGTATTATGATTCAAAACATCCAACATACCAAAAACAAATTGAAACTTACACATTACTGACCATTCTGTATGAAAGTGTCAATAGAATTCTGGCTTTTATGTGTAACTGTGTTCAGTCTTGCCCATCACTAAGTATGTTATGCATTTATTCCTTTTGAATTAGACATGTTAAACTCAATGTATAAAATAAATGTGATTATTTAAGATGTTAAATGTAAGGAACTTAAATAGGTATAATTGTCCTTTCTATCACTTTAAAGTTTTGCTGGCTTGTGGAGGGTGGTATAGTTTGTTCTTCTTTCCCCTTGCCCCACCCCCATCCTCCCTTGAGGTTGTTCAGTGATTATTTCCACAAAAACATTAAGGTAATAAATACTGTAATTGTTACAGCCATAATCCAGTTACTTGTTGCTAAAACACCATAACACATGATCTGTCACTCTTCTACATTAGTCAGTAACTCTCAACAGATAACTTGCATCTTTACATTGTGGAGTAGATAGTATTGCTTGGAAAGTTTCATATCAGTAGCCTGCATCTTTTAATATTTTAGCACATCTGTGCATAGTTCTGCCATTTTGTCTACATGGGCTGTTGTGTTGCCTAGTATCAACAGGTGAATTACATGAAAACTAACTGAAAACCACTTTTTCTTTTATATTTCTAATTATTATTACAAGAGCACTTGAAGGAATATCTACACTCATTAGATTAGCAGATTGTAGTGCATGGCACCACACGAGGTTTATGCTCATAGTCCTTGAATGGACAGGAACAGTTATCTGTTTTCATGGGGAAAAGTGCAGCCAAATATAACAAACCAGGAGTCCTGTACAGATTTTTTTTTTTTTTTTTTTTTAATAAAGTTCCAGAGCTTAACTTGCATAAGAGTCTGGCTTTCTAGGCTCCCCCTCCCTCCCCCAGTCTCCTGGTAGCTGGAGAAGAAAAACTTCATTTAAGTTTCCAAATCTAAGTTTTCCCCATCCAGGTAAATTGGTTCATTTTTTCACATGGGAAAGAGGCACAACACTCATTTCTTCCTTACCTCTTTTTATCCCCAGCTTTACTACTTCTATCTTTCTGACGTGTTTCTTATAATTAGAATCACAAACAATAAAATCAGGACAGTAAAGTCATTGTAATCAGATGTATAACACAAGAATAAGCTTCAAAAGAAACATTGTAACATACATATGTAGCTGAAATCTCTGTTTAGAAGCAGGAGTTACTAAGACAATTTTCAGTAGTTCTCCCAAGGACACAGGCTGCAGATTAGTTACACCACTAATACAACTAACCATTAGTAGGCTAATCTCCTGCCACCACAAGTTTGCAGAGTTAGTTTTATTAGTTAAATGTTTGAGTCTTATAACCAGCTCCTAGGCTAATGTGTGATGCAGTGCACATCATCTTTATCTTTATTGTAGAGTATTATTTAAACTTATACCTAGTAAACTTGGTAATGAGTAAAATTAATACTGTGTAGGGAAAGTTGAAACAGATTTAAAAAAAAAAAGTCTTAAATGCAAGATTTTTTTTTTTTTGTGGCAAATCATAACATACTAGCTACCTTTAAAAAAACTGTATTTCAAGTTTGGTAGTTATTTCCCAGTTTGATCGCCGTTTTCCTCACTGAATAGTTTCCTTGTAAATAGATTTAGGAATTAAAGCTAACATTTCATATATAGGTTTTAAGTGGCTTATGACTGATGGCAGATAAGTAAATGATTTGGTTGAGCAGGTACTATGTATGCAGTATCTTGGAAATTTTTCATTTAAATTATTAGAAAAGTGACTTGCTAAGTATTTCATTCACTTACTTCTAAGAAACCTACTCGTTACCGAAGAGCTATAAGCTATGACAGCAAGGAGTACTACATGCGCTTGGCTTCTGGAAATCCTGCTATTTTCCAAGATGCTATAGAAGAAAGTTCAGAAGGTGAAGCCACTCAACAGGAGCCAGAACATGGCGAGGACACTATTGCAAGAGTTAAGGGTAGGTTATCATTCTGTTTGGGTTTTGAAATCTATTTGATGTTCAGTTAAACTTTCTAAATTGTACTTCTACCTGAAAGGGTCTAGATTTCTTTAGATTACAAGTGCTATAAATATTAAACATAGAAGTCCTATAGATCCCCATTTTATTGCCACAATTTTAGGCAGTTAATTTTGAGACTCACATGTTTTTTGCAAGGAGACTTCAGCTACTGATATGAGCAGTTAGACAACAAAAGCCTTTTCAAAATGTATGGACATGCACATGAGACAGCTAAATTTAAAATAACTGGAGAAGAATTATATAAACAGTTCTTTAAAAAATCTGTTAATGGTCATAAAAAAAATTAAGAGTTGGGGGAGACTTTAGTTTGCCACTGTCCTATCCCTTCTTGTTCTAAAATTACTGACTAATCTGCTTAAAACCACAAAAAATTAGAGATCTTAAAGATAACACACAACCACAACATGCTTTGCAGAACTGAAAAATGTGAAGGGAAAAAAAAAATCCCTCTTTCCAGGTGACACACAAAGCTTAGTGGTCTTGAATTTTAAGGTTTAAGCGATCTTTTCCCATCTGACATGTCTTACTTGGTGGTGAGCTTTCAGGTTCTCTATCAGAACTGTCAGAACCTCACTTCACCCCCTTTCCATGCACTCACACAACTCTGTGATCATCTGAGACAGCAGGGATGCAAAGATGTTCAAGCTCAAATACGTAAAACTAAAAATAAGGGTTAGAAAAGAATGCTTGAAAAGGGAAATGTAAAGGCAGTAGTTGTGGTGATCAGGATTGAGGTGGTATTGGCAGAGTTAAAGGGAAAACTTTCACTGTATTGACTGTCCACTGTTATGGGCTCATGGGAGTATGATCACATTCCAACTTAGTGGACAACATATGTATAACCCAAAACCCAGAAGTGTTTGTCAGTACATTGATTGCCTCTCTCACTACTATGCAGGTCTGGTAAAGCCTCCTCTGAAGCGATCTCGCTCTGCACCTGATGGAGGAGATGAGGAAAACCAGGAGCAACTGCAAGATCAAATAGTTGAGGGTAGTTCTATAGATGAAGAAGAAAAAACTGATAATACAACTTTGCTTCGACTGCTTGAAGAAGGAGAGAAGGTACAGTACTTCAGAAATACTGATCATTGATTTTATCTAGATTTCTACTTTGTGCCTTTCTCTGATACCTCAGGGTGTGAATATTTAAAAACAAGCACTAATCTGACATGTCGAAGGGAGGATTTAAAAAAAAAATCCTAAAAGATCTCCTAATTCCATCCATTGTTTCATCCACCAAATATCTACAATAAGCCCTTCCTCCCAGTGTCTCTCCTGGAGAAGAAGCAGATTCTACACTGTGCCAGACAGTCAACAAATAAAAGCTCTGGTGGGCAAAAGTACATTCGTAGCTGAGACTGGGTCATTCTGCCTCCCAGTCTGCTTCCTGTTAAACCAGGGGGGAGTTAGCTTTAGCATCCTAAGTGTCTGTACCTGCCTTATCACATGAGAGTGATAGGTGTCACCAAACCAAAATGTAAGTATCAATTAACAAGCCAAATAAACATTACTTACAGTAAACTACGTACAATCGATATGAAAATATTAATATAACAATCTTGATTTCTCAAATTCATCTCCGTTCATCTTCTGTCCTCCTATACTGTTAAATCATTAAAAAATATTTTTTACGCTTGAGACCATTAAAAGACTTCTTTGGGTTCCAAGCTTTGTTTGTCCGATGAAAACCTCTGAGCAAATATATGATCAAGGATCAGTTATGCATTGGTGGACTACAGCTTGAAAACTTCCCAAGAAATATGAGAACCAATTACTTCATTGCAGACAGGTGTAAATAACCTCAATATTTTAAAAACAAAAATATTTTTAGCTTGTAGTTTGTGATCACAGCATATCTAGTTATTTTGTTTAAATCAGTTTTATTGCTGTAACTCATGATACTGAAAATGGGAAGGTACAAATTTGTTTTGTTTTGACTGCATAGAAATATATTTTCCTATAAAGTGAACTTGCAAAACTTTTTTCTACAATGACTAATTTGTTTTAATACTGAAAAAAATATATTCGGGCCTGACATTGGGCTTGTTTTACTTTGCGTTCTGTTGCATTTTCTTACCTTCTTTTTTAAATGTTGTTTAAAGCATGAGAAACTTCTGTGTTCTCTGGCTGTAGTGCTTGTACAATATGTTTAACTCAAGCCTACATACCAGCAGGACGAGGAAAAGTAAGCTATATCATGCCTCTTCACCAGTGTGCACTGGGAATTATATGAAGTGGTGACATCAGCCGCCTTCCGTTATCTTACTTGGGATCAATATCACACTTACAGGGCCATAATTCCCATTTACCCATTTTAAAAACTGGTACAACTTTAGCTTTCTTTTTTAATGTACACCATCCTCCAAGAAAGACTTATTGAAAAATCACTGTTAACGTTCCAGTAAGCTCCTCAGCCAGCTCTTTCAGAAACATTGGATGCAAAGATATGTTAAGCTTCTCATTTTAAACTGTTTGACTTTAGTAGCTGCTATTTTAACATTCTTTAGAGACTCCAATAGCATAGGAAAAGTGTTGCCACCACATAATTAGACTGCACCATGTTTTTCGCCAATTACAGAACAGCAATATTTATTGAGTGCTCCCACTTGTTCCACATTATTGTTGGTAATTTTCCATTGTGATCCAGTAATGGACCAATACTATTATCAGGATTCTTTTTGTTCCTGGTATATTTTATGATGCAGCAGCAGAGTGATAGAAAGGATGCATGCTGTATGGCCTTGTTCCATGTGGACTGAGGGTTAATTAGAGCACATGAATACAGTTAAGATTCTGCCAGGAGCCTGATTTTAAAAACTCCTGCTCCACCCAGGAAGGGAGGGAGTTTAGAGGGCTGGTGTTAAAGGTGGTGGAGTTCTGTGATTGACTGGAAGATCAGAGAAGGGTACAGAGACCAGGGAGAGGAAGACTTGTTCAAGCAAAGCAAAGACACTTCCCAGGCACAGAGGCCTGAAAGAGAAGATCCTGCTACACACGGTAGCAAGACAGAGAGACTCTCCAGGAGGGAGGACTGGAAGGGACCCTGACAGGGGCATCGGTGTACCCAAAATAAGTTCAGGGCCATGCTGCCCCCACCCCACTCTGCCCTGAGCCAGTCGCTCTGACCGTGGGGGTGGAGCGGGCTGGTCTGGGAGCTGGGCTCAGCTTTCCTGGGCCAGCCATCCCCACCCCTAGAGCAGAACAGCCAGCCCAGGGGAAACCTGGCTTCTGGGCTGGCCCGCTCCACCCCTGGGCCAGCTGTACCCCCAGGGGGCGGGGCAGGCCAGCCCAGAAGGGTTGGCTACCATGATCCTGGCCCCCCCCCCGCCTTCTGCTCTACGCCAAAGGCATCAAGAAGGGGACAGGGGACGGCGTGGCTGTGCAGGGGACAGCGATGCAGACCCCACGCTGCCCTGCTCTTGGCGGGTCCCATAGAACTGCAGGGCCAGCACGATTGCTCTCAGCCCATTAAGGATGGCCCTGTTGGCGGGGGCCAGGTGGGTCCATGTGGGGGGGCCAACTCAGGCTTCTGTGGCCAGTAAAAAAAAAAACAACAAGCAGTTGTGTGGCACTTTAAGACTAACATTTATTTTTTGCATGAGCTTTCATGGGAGAAGATCCCACTTCCTCAGATGCTTCGAAGATGGGTGAACTTACAGAAAGGAATGAAACTAAATGCAAGGGGGTGTAAAACGTAGGATCAGGTCATAAAGTAACAGTAAATCAGAGCAATTTACAGGCTCAAACCATGGGAAGCCTGAAGTCAAATTACCCTTTGTAATGGAAAAAGAACCCATAGTCTCGAGTGAGTCCTGCTTTCACAGAATTTAGCTTGCATATTAATTCGAGTTCAGCTGTTTCTCTTTGGAGTCTTGATGTCCCAGGTACATCTGTAACGACAGTCGTTAACAAATCCATCATCAAGTGATTAGGAAGATGGAAGTGCTCAGCAACTGGTTTCTTTGTTCTTTGATTTCTGATATCAGCTCTGTGCTCATTCAGTCTCTTACGGAGAGATCATCCTGTTTGTCCAATATATAAGGTGTTGGGGCATTTCTTGCACATGATGGCATAGACCACATTAGTAGATGAGCAGGTAAATGAGCCTTTGATGGAGTAGCAGGCTTGATTAGGACCTATGATGGTGTCTGTTGTGTAGATATGTGGGCAGACTTGGCAGCGTGGTTTTTTGCAGGGGTGTGTGCCTGCTTCAATGTTCTTGTTGTTAGATCTGTAGTTGCTGGTGAATATCTGTTTAAGATTAGGGGGCTGCCTATAAGCAAGGAGTGGTCTGTCTCCTAATGCTTGAGAGAGAGAGGGATCATCTTTTAGAATAGGCTGTAGGTCCTTAATGATCTTTTGCAGAGGTCTGACTTGAGGATTGTATGTGGTGACTAGTGGTGTTCTGTTGCTTTCTTTCTTGGGTCTTTCCTGTAGAGAAACAGCTGAACTCGAATTAATATGCAAGCTAAATTCTGTGAAAGCAGGACTCAATCGAGACTGTGGGTTCTTTTCACATTACAAAGGGTAATTTGACTTCAGGCTTCCCATGGTTTGAGCCTGTAAACTGCTCTGATTTGCTGTTACTTTATGACCTGATCCTTTGTTTTACACCCCCTTGCATTTAGTTTCATTCCTTTCTGTAAGTTCACCCATCTTCGAAGCATCTGAGGAAGTGGGATCTTCTCCCACGAAAGCTCATGCAAAAAATAAATCTTAGTCTTAAAGTGCCACACAACTGCTTGTTGTTTTTCTACTGGACTAGACTAACACGGCTATCCCTTCTGTGGCCAGGCCAGCTCCAGATCCATGGCCCAGGTGGGGGCATGTTAGGCCACCAGTGGTGGCTGAGCCTGGGCTCCCTGCCAGACCCAGAACACTGGCGCTGGGACTCAAGGCACATGCCCTGTGTGCCATGCCACCATACTCTGTCCTGGAAGAGAGAGGGCAAAAAATCCTGGAAGCTGAAGGGGAAAAGTGGGAAGTAGCCCCAGAGAGAAAATTGTAGCCCAGAACACTGTCAGCAGCACATAGCTGCTATTCATAGGATCCCCAGGCTGGAACCCAGAGTTGATGGTGGGCCTGGATCTCTTCCCTCCCCCATCACTGGATGCTTCCATTAAGGCTAATGCTCAGAATAGAGTAACAGATGGCAGCCTGACCCATTACAAGAGGGAATAGCACAAGAGCAGAGTTGTCAGTTTGCCACAATTTTAAGAACTCCTACAGCATCAAAACTTTAACATCAACAGTCATTTGGAAGGAAAATTAAAGCAAAATCTGTTTATCCAATTATGAGTTGCTTTAAAACTTTTAAAAAAAATAGCTTTCTTTCTGCTGTCTAAAGACAGTTGCGTATACACACAAGAATTTATCACAAAAATGGCTGAATTTTACAAACTGGAACTTTCTGGATTGGTCAAACCACCATTTCAGAGAGAACTGAAGTTACAAAATCGTAACTAATTGGAGCAGAAGGTTCCATTTGCACATGAACATTTCATCCAGTCCTTATTGTGTAGTTAGAGGAATGGTGTCCTCACTGTTAAAGCAGACGTGCACACTATGTAAGTGAACAACTTAAACAAGAGAAAAAAAATGTTTTTTAAGATAATTAGCTTGAAGTATTGCAGAGAAACAATCTACACTATTTTGTTATACCTGCTATCCAATCTGTATTGTTCATTTTAAGATGTATGGGGAAACAGGAAGAATTGCCTTCAATAATCCTATGTAGCCTGTTATTACTGCTCTTCTAGTTAGAATACCTCTCAACTGAAGACCATCATCCAGTGCTACTTGGCTTCTGGATAAAGTAGAGTTAAAAATTAATTTGTGTATCTAACTAAGATGGGAAATCTTCAGTTTTCATATACACTTTGAATCTTAGACTAAAACATGTTTTTAAAAGATCTGCTGTAGTGCCTTGCTTTATTTCTATTAATCTTTTGTTAGTGTCTTCCCATTTCCAAGTTCCATGCTTCTTTCTGATGTTACCACAGTTCAATTTTAAATCTACATTTTGTTGGTTATCTACACAAGCAAATACAGTTGTTTTATTAGTAACAGTCTCTGTGCCATAATATTTCTCCTTCTTTTAATGTATCCCTGCTTTCATCCTTCCATAGATACAGAATACAGTAAAAAGAAGAGTATATGGTTGCGTGTATATGTATTTCAAGGCATACAGGTCATTTGTTCTCAATTACAGAGAGATAATTTTATTAGTTCATTGGTCATCTGGATCTTTACCATATTTTTTTAATTAATAAAAGAAGTAGCTCAAAATTCTTTATCTACAAATTAAAAAACACCTGGGACAAAAAGCTGTAACTTCCGATAAGGCAACCAACTGAATCTGAGCTAAATTAAAACTGCTTTTGCTAATCCTGTGGATTTCATTATAGATTCAGCACATGTACCGCTGTGCTCGAGTTCAAGGTCTAGACACCAGTGAGGGGCTCCTTCTCTTTGGTAAAGAACACTTCTATGTGATTGATGGATTTACGATGACAGCCACTAGGGAAATACGGGATATTGAGACACTGCCTCCAAAGTGAGTGGATTAGTAGTTATTTTACCTTGTTTTACCTTGTAAAAAAACAAAAGAAATACTTTGTGAAAGATTGAAGAACAAAACTCTAAAATATTTAACTTGGGACGGTCATGTGAACTGGATGTGCTTCCACAATTGTAATTAATATGGACAGAAGTATGTATGAATTGTGTTTTGTTTTTAGTTGTGAAATCTTCTTTCTTCCGGTTATTCACGTCATGATTTTGATTCTTATTGTTACTTATTACCCATACTAATTAAATACCATAGACCATTGTAGTTCATAATTAAGTTAATCTTTGAGGAATCTTTTAAAACTTTTGTTCACTGATTTACAGTACCAGCTTTTTCTCTGCAATTGCTTTGAAAATAATAAGTTTTATAGTTGCAGTCTGCCTTGCTGAACAAACAGCACACAACTGAATTTTTTTTTTTTTTTTATATACACTGATGGTCACTGTTATGCTTCCTCCCTCTGGTTTCTACAGTATGCATGAGCCAATTATACCTAGAGGAGCAAGGCAAGGTCCGAGTCAGCTCAAAAGAACATGCAGTATATTTGCATATGAAGATATCAAAGAAGTACATAAAAGGAGATATCTATTACAGGTGACTCTTTATGTGGTTGGGTTGAATGGGGGTGGAGAGAAGTTAGCTAGAATTGCAGTTTGATAGTTTCATTTAAAAAAAAAAACTGAAAAAATTGATTTCTGGATGTGTGCAGCAACTTGAAAGTGAGGTCCTTGGAGTCCAAAAACATGTACTGAAATGCCTAAAAGTAGGCATGCATGTTTGAAAATGTTGACGCACATATTTTTCACTAGGAGACAGGGTGTATTTTAGTATTCTTGAAATAGACTGGCAGCACCTAGTGGGGTGTTTTTTATGTTAGTTGGCATCATCGTTGTCAGTCCTTCAGTATGACTAACCTGAGCTAGCCAAACTTATTTCACTTGTGAGCTAAGAAGTTGATTCTAAGAGGTGACAAAGTAATGCATTAGTCCTGTTGTTTGTATCATCCTTTGATATCCATATTTTCCTCTGTCCTTTCTTTCCAGCCAATTGCTGTTGAAGTTTTCTCAGGAGATGGACGGAACTATCTTCTAGCTTTCCAGAAAGGAGTTAGAAATAAAGTCTATCAAAGGTATTCCAACATGAGTTAAATTACAGTGATTAAAAACTGAATATTTGTAATGTCACTTTTTTTTAAATCTAACATTTGAAATTATTTTCTGATTGATATATTAGAATGGGCATAAGTCCCAGGACAAGACAGACCATACCACTGTACGGGTTTAATCAATTTCTTTACCAAATGTTTCAAGCTGTGAAAATGCCATATTGTAGGCATTAGAGAGGAACTTTACCAGTCAGTTAACCCATCGTCTAAGGATACTGTGTTGTATACATCACCCAGGTACCACAGGAAAGAATGCATTAGAAATACCTAGAAAGATTTGAGTTTTCTGAATCCCTCAGATATAATACATATAGCATAGATATACTTGTAATGACTAACCTGCCTTGTCCATGAGTGTTAGTTGAATACATTGTCTGTTATACTTGGAAAACCTGGGTTTGGATTATTCTCTGGTGGCCCAGGTATATTATATATAAATTACATTTTGGAATAAGGAACAGAGATCTTCCTGTTGCCTAGAGAGCATCTCCACACACATGAAGAGGGCTGTATGTATGGATAAAAGAAGTTTGCTTGTGGAGTTCAGACAAAAAGTGTGATCTAAAGAATAAATGAAAGACACAAGGATAACTAGGTATCTTGTATCTATTTCTGAGGGAATGAAACTCAAGGTTGGATTGGAAAATGAGCCCTCTTCCCCCTTCTATACCTGTAAAATCTCACTCTGAAAAAGAAAAGAATGTTGGTTTGTATACATTACAAAAGAAGTTGGTGTTACGTCCTTGAGACAGATTGTAGACCCATGGACTCAACCAGCTGAATCCAGATTAAAACTTTTAACCCACATCTATGCAGGGGGTAAGGTTTGTGATTAGCTAATACACTCTGATCTTACCTCAACCTCTCCTGTAGTGTAGACAATAGAGATGGTTAGAAAATTTTGGCGCAACATTTTTTTTCATCAGAACTTAACATTTTGTCAAAATTGAAACTCTCCACCAAAATGTTTTGATTTTGAGGTAGCCCAGTGGAACCCTGCTTGCCTACCTGAGTCAGAGGCAGCTGAAATGGTGGCCTTCCATGGTCCATGACTTCTGAGCAGCCCAAGCTTCCAGGTTTGGCCATTTTGTGGCAACACATCTGACTGACTACCTCCAAGCCAAGGATCCAAAGGCTTCCAGAGTACATGGGTCTTCAGCACCCTAAGTCTTCCAGGGTCTTACAGCACCAGAATAGTGTGTCGTAAGGATTGCCACAGTCAGGGGCTCCTGGGATCCATGGCAGTGGGGAACGCTGACAGGTGGACGGTCTCAGTACCAGGGCTCCATTTCCATTCACAGAGAATTTTGAAATTTGGGTGGTTTTGTTCAGAACAAGAATGAAACCAAATTTTTCTACTATCTGAATTCTTCACAAAATGGAATTATCTTTTTCCACATTTTACCAACCCACAGCTTTTTGCAGTACTAACAGATACCTAAATAAGGGGTAACATTTTAATTAGTTTGACATGTTGCAATTGACAGAACAGGTGGACAGAATGGCTCTCCAGCAGTAGTGGACTACCAGTTTCCTTTCCTGGCTTTTGATCTCTCTCCTAATTGAGGCATTTAAGCTGTTCCTCTTTATGCAAATACAGGAGGCAGTCCACATTTATGGGTTGGTCCCTATGGCTTAGCCATACTGCCCTGATCTCATATGCTCTGTTCATGCTGCGAACAGGCAGCGAAACAATTCAACAGTCCCTTCTATGAAGCATATTTTGGAATAGCAGCAACCAAAATCCTTCAACTGTTCAGCTAGCTATCCCTTGAAGAGGATCCCCTATAGAACTTCCTTGTCTTCTGATTGTTGTGGAGCTGCCATTTGGAGCATGTAGAAAGGCACGTGGAGCCTCGTCTCTGAGGAAACCATCTTAGGAGGCACAGAAGGAGACTTCTGCAAAATCTGTCCTAGGCCACAAATCTGAAAGAAGCAGACACCTTCACAACAGCTAGACCCTTCTGCAGACTTTCCTACAAGAGCTGAGTTAGCTCATTTCACCATCTGGGGCTTGGAAAGCCAAACTCTCCTGACCAATCACAGATTATTTGAGGTTAAATTAAATTTCCTCGTCCATCCCATCCTAATGCTGTCCAAATTTCACTGTTCCAATCCATGTTAAAGTTGATGACCGTTACTTGACTCTTGCCTGTTACAGAATAATGGTGATCCCCTGTTCCATCTCTTCGGTTACATGTTATAGGCGAAAGTGCGTAAGGGAACACACTCAAGTATATGAGCTCCAGCTAAGAAGAGAGACTGGTGCATTAGCAAGAGTGAGAATCCTCCCTCAGAATCCCTGAAAACTAGAAGAAGAAGAAAAAAAAAAAAACCCAAATCTCCCCAGATCATCATCTTTCATGAGCTCCAAATTACTTCATGGAGAAGTGGAACTCCGCTTTGGATCATGTTAACCCCAGTCAAAAGTAGAGGGACACAACTTCTGACACAGTTGAGACTATAGGGAGGAAGGCAGAGTCAGCTATTGAGATCCAGCCAGAGAAACAGGAGGAGCAAATATCTCCAAGTCAGAATCAAGGCAGAATTTAGTATTCACCTCCATCCTTGCTTTCAGGAAATAATTTTGGAGGAGTCGGAAGCTTTTGACACTACACAGTTGATAAGCTCTGACATTATAGAACCCAAAGATTCTCTCTTCATCCTCCCTATGCTTGGCGCAGCAGTGTAGTCTCTGACAAAACCCCCAGCACCTACAAGATATATATATATTTTTTTTAAAACAGGATTGCCTGTTTTACAGGGTGGAGGATCCAGCTTCCACTCACTGAGATCTCTCCACATCTTCAGATGATGGTGGATCTGGCAGATGTTTATCTGTATATTACAGTGAAGTGCTGATGTTGGAAATTTCCTCAGTTGATCTATAGAAATCACAAAATGTTACACTTAAGCCAGTTGTCCACCCCTAGAGAATTCAGAGAGATGGTGATAGTGGTAGTCCAGTTGAGGGGGCTGGGAACTCACCTCTACCAGTTTCAAGGTAATATGCTTATCAGAGCATCAGCCCCAGGGATCTTGCAGTTGGCAACCAAGCAAGCCCTCTCTATGCTTCAGGAACACACAGGTTAATGCTAAACCTAAATCTCAGACTAGATTAATCTCAGAAAGGAAATAATCAAGTAACAAACTTTCCCTTCTGAACCTGTGGCATATTATTGTGTGCAGACTAAACTTGCTGCCGGTGTTAAATGAGATTTAAATGCCTAACAATTTTTTGGAGGTATGCAATTAGGAGAATGAGAACAGATAGTTGATTTTTCCTTAAGGAATTTACATGGCAGCTTGGAATCAAATTCTCACTTGAACTGAGTTTTGGTGGATGCATTCTCATAAATAAAAGGTATGTATGGAGCATAAATGTAATTGATTTTATTCTTTTAACTACTGCAGGTTTTTGGCTGTGGTTCCATCTCTAACTGACAGTTCAGAGTCTGTGTCTGGACAGAGACCTAACACCAGTGTGGAACAAGGGTATGTGGTTCTCTTTCTACAAATCTGTTGCTCAGAATGTCAAGTTAAGGGGCTGTGGTTTGCAAAGTTGTTGTAACCGTGGTGGTTCCAGGGTATTAGAGGAGCAAGGTAGATGAAGTAGCATTTCACCAAATTCATCATGAAAAGAAAGCTTGTACAGTCTAGGACCCACTGACACAAAGCAGCACTAGAACCTGCCAAACTACAGATGCCTACAGATGCATCTCCACTGCTATAATGATCAATATCCTAGCACGATGAACCTTTCATTATCCATGGGTCCTACACAAACCTACTGCTTTTAGTATACTTCATCCAGTGAATTAATGTCTCAGTTACAACTGTGTGGGTAAAACCAGACAATCATTGTGCTCTTGAACTCGCACAGAAAAACGATAAAAGACAAAACACGCTATAATGGTGGGTGAACACACGGACACTTTTCACAGAGAGATCACTCTGTATCTGACCTATTGAGCCTCATCCTCAGAGGAAACCTATATAACACCTTCAAAAGACAAGACCAGGACCTTAAATTCATAACTTTTAGACCAGGTGTGGCCAAACTGTGGCTCGGGAGCCACATGTGGCTCTTGAATGAAAAAATATGGCTCGTGGAAGAACATCAGCAAATCAATTTAGTAGGTAAAAGTATATGGCTATATGCCTCGGTGTGGCTCTTGAAGATTTAATAATCAACTTGTGCGGCTCTTGAGTTCCATAAGTTTGGCAACCCCTGTTTTAGATGCTAAAAATCATGCTCATAATGAAGACATTGAATTTTTGCTTAATACAACTATCTATAACCCACCATTTCCCCCACCCCTTTTCTCTTATAATGGTAGAGGGATAAACTGCTTGCTTCATCTTGAATGGTCTCTTGCAACACATTAACTTCTTTTGCTAAATAGTCTGTTCTAGCTTGTATTGAACTGTGACACTCCTGACTGTCTTTCCCAGCCTTTAAAAAGAGCTATACCTAGTTCTAAAGCTTGTCTCTTTCACCAGCGGAATTGGTTCAATAAAAGGCATTACCATGTCTCTCTAAGTAAAGAGACTTATATTATTTAAAGTTATATATTTCTCTAGAAGATCTGTATCTTCAGTGCTGAACTGCAGTTTCTTAAACCAGCCCAATAAATGATTAGGGATGTTAGACATGAAAATGCTGATGATCAGAAAGTTGTTAGTAAAAAGAAAAAGAAAATTCACATAAACCTTTTGATTTTACATGGCAGTTGCCTTGAACTTAAAAATCCTGTTCACTTCAGTATTTTCCCACGAAAATAGGTAGGTATACTGTGTGAGTTAACATTACTAACAATTTATTTATTGCGAAAGAGATTTCGGCATGAAAAGAACTTTCTATAAGGTATTAAAGAACTGTTCGTAAAGCGGGTATTACAAGGTTAATTTGTCCTTGTACTGAAATGCACACTTGTTTTAATTACCTTTGTTCAGAAATCAGCTAACATTTGTGCAGTGATTTATTGAGGATGTCTGTTTGATAGGCATTGTTAATCATTGGTAAGGCACAGCAGTGGCAAATCACTCATTCTGTGTTATAATTCTATTAAAATGTAGCTATTCAGATTCTAATGCTGTAAGTTTTGTACCTTGTTAAAAAGATACAGCCAAAAGTTTATCACTAAAGAGAACAGTACTGACACAATCTTATCCTGATTAGGTCTGGCTTGCTTAGCACTCTGGTGGGAGAGAAATCCGTGACACAAAGATGGGAGGTAAGTATGAGAATTCTGCTGTATGTACATTGTAGGAAGAGCCAAAATTTAGTTGTATGCACTGAAATAGCTGAATAAAATTTTCTCATGTTCAGTAGCTTGGAAAATATAATATCCTGGAACAATCATCTCCACAGTAAATTGTTTTGCATGTAGTATTCTGGAATAAGTAAGACTGTTGTGCCATTAGAAGTGAGAGACAAACAAATGCAGTAGATCTGAATGTGTGTGTTTGTGTGTGTGTGCGCGCGCGCGTGTGTTTTTCGAGGAATGTTTTATGCTACAGTTTGCATCTTGTTAGGGAGCTGACCACACTGAAGATCTGCCAATTTAAGTGTTTGAAATGTATTTTGTGTTTGAAATTTAAGTGTTTGAAAGTATTTTAAAATGAACTTAAAATGCTATTATTTATCCTTTTAAAGAGAGGAGAAATAAGTAATTTCCAGTACCTGATGCACTTGAACACTCTGGCTGGCAGATCCTATAATGATCTCATGCAGTACCCTGTCTTCCCCTGGATCCTTGCAGACTATGATTCAGCAGTGAGTATGAAAACTTCTTTGCTTCTTGCTAATATTTTTGCAGGTTTGGTTTGATGTTTAGAGTGGGTTCATGTTATCCTTTGGATCTAGGACCGGCTGGTTTTCCAAATCTTCCATTTCAGTTTACTTTCTTATGCCAGTACACTTATTCTCTCTGTAGAGTAAATAAGTAAGGCCCCCGTCCTACAAGGAACTCCATGCAGACTGTGATGGTTGAACCTGTGCAGAATCCCACTGAGTTAATGCAGCTCTGAACAGACAAGGAGGACATCAGCAAAAGAAGACCATGGCCTAAGTTTTTTGCATGCTGGCCTGGTGATCAACAAGAACACAGATGCAGGAACTTTAGCCCAGACTTTATGAAAGTAATGAGCCTAGTTTTGGAAAAAGAGAAAAGTGCTATCAGCATTACTTTGGACAGTATGGGTGGAAATAAGGTGCTGTGATGAAGATTTGCTGCTAAGTGTAGATTTTTGGGTTGCAGAACGTTGGAGGCAAAAGCACACCCACTACTAGAATGCAGTAAAGATATCTTCTTAAATTATCCTGAAAAATTCTTTAGAAAACCAGAACAAATTAGCTGAACTAGATAGTTGCTGCTGCTTATGGTATGAGGCTCTAGAAACAAAGGGTAAACACCATGCAGCTCATAGGCTGCTCACACTGATCAGCCAGTGCAGAGTGCTTTTAAGAAGCTGGTGATATTTGTTTATTTTAAAAGGAATTGGATCTTACTAATCCCAAGACATTCAGAAACCTGGCCAAACCGATGGGAGCACAGACAGATGAAAGATTAGCTCAGTACAAAAAGCGATACAAAGACTGGGAAGATCCTAATGGTAAGTGGTGGTGCAAGCACAGATTTTTGAAGAGCAGAGGTGGGCATGTTTTACATTTAATCAGTGTGCTTCTCATCTTCTTCTAAAGACCCTCTAAGTACCCTTTGCCTATGTGCCTACCAGCTACTGTGGAATGGCACAAAGGGTTGTGGTATGGCTATTCTGTCAATGTCCTTTTTCAAGGTGGCTGCTTTGCAACTCTGAGGCCCCCACAGGGATACCCTTGGCATAGAGATCTACTTTTCACACAGAAGTGTCACTGGTGTGGGCAGCTGCTAAAGATTTGGTGATTTCTATGCTCATTTAGTCTCTGGTCATTTCAATAACCCAAGTTCAGGCAGCCCTCAAAGTTGCTCTAACCTGGTGTGGGGCATGTACATGCCCTCAGCATTTGGTGCCTACGTCAATTTAAGAACCAGCAGAGAGATAATTCAGCATTACGTTTGTATGGCATTTCTGCCTATGACAGCACAAAAAGGTGGTTCTTTCAAAGAGACATTCATTGGTCCATCAAGGTTATGCAGAATATTAAGAAATCCTAACTGATGCTAAAAAATTATAAAATAAAGCATTTTCAAACTTTCATACTGCAAAGCACATGTTAAGGGAGGAGTATCTCATGGACCGCCTACCCTCCTGAGTATGATCACATAGCATTCCACAAGAGCTAATTGTTTACATAAAAAAAGTTATATGAGGGAAGTAGTATATTTTGAGCAGTTTTTAATGTATTCTAGAAGTTAGAAATAAATAACATCACTATCATATGATCAGGCAGCTTTTCACAGACCACAGTATGAGAACTGTTGGGATAAAATTAAACAAGGCAAAGAAACAGGAATGTTTTTGCATGGGTTTTCTACAGCTTTTTTATTCAGTTCCCAGTGCTTGTATTATTTAAGCAATCATTCAACTACTTTCTTCTTCCATTTAGAATAATTCCCTTAAATATTCAAATATGGTCTATGAATGTGTCCACACCATTATTGTTAAAACTGCACTCCATTCCTATTATACCTTTTTTTCAGATAATCAGTCCGATTCAAGAACATAAGAACAGCCATACTAGATCACACCAGGGTCCATCTAGCCCAGTATACTATCTTCTGGGAGTGTACAGTGCCAAATTCTTCAGAAAGAATTAAAAGAACACAGGAGTTTTTTTCATTAATCACTCTGTCATCCAGTTGCAACTTCTGTCAGAAGTTTAGGGTCATCCAGAGCATGGGATTGCATGCTGACCACGTTGGCTAATAGTCATTGATTTGACCTATCCTCTGTGAATTTACCTGATAGGTTTTTGAACCTTTTATTTAGCCTCTATAACACCCCATCACAACTAGTTCAACATGTTGACTGTATGTTCTGTGAAGAACTATTATTTGTTTTAAACTTGCTGCCTATTCATTTCATGAAGTGATCTCTGGTTCTTGTGTTGTATGATGGGCAAAGAGAACTTCAAAATCATGACTGGTGTGAAGAAAGTAAATATAGATCTCTATCATATCCCCCATTAAGCAGCTCTTTTCCATTCTGATCAGTCCTAGTATCTTTCCTCATACAGAAGCTGTTTCATGCTCCTGATCATTTTTGTTGCCCTTTTCTGTATCTTTTCCAATTCTAACATATATTTTTGTGAGATGTGGCAACAAGAACAGCATGCAGTTTTCAAAGTGTGGGCATAGCATGGATTTATATAATAACATTATGATATTCAATGTTCTGTTGTTTATCCCTTTCCTAGCAGTTCTTAACGTTTGGTTAACTTTTTTGATTGCTGCTACACACACAGTTGATGTTTTCAAAAAACTGTCTCTTATGACTCCAAGAGGTCTGTCTTACGTGGTAGCAGCTGATTTAGACCCCATCATTTATATGTATAGTTGGGATTATGTTTTCAGTATGTATTACTTTGTATGTATCAACATTGAATTTCATCTGCCATTTTGTTGCTCAGTCATCCAGTTTTGTGGGATCCCTTTGTAACTCTTTGCAGTCTGCTTTGGACTGAACTATAGAGTTCCTCAGATCTTTGGCTGTCTGCATCTGCAGATACAGTGCAGATATCCATGGACCATTTCTTGGGTATATGAATCTACATGTTTGTATCCTTGCAAGGCTCTACTTAACTATTGTAAATAACTTTGCATTGTCTGCAAACTTTGCCCGTTTACCGCTTTTCTCAGATCATTTTTGAATAATATGTTGAAAGGTACTGAATCCTATTACAGATCCCTGAGAGACCCTGCTATTTATCACTTTCCGCTGTGAAAACTGACCATTTTTCCTACTCTCCCCCCCCCCATCTTTTAACTAATTACTGATTCAAGAAAGGACCTTCCCTTTTATCACAGTACTGTTACTTTGCTTTAAAGTCTTTGTTGCAGGATCTTGTCAGAGACTTTCTCAAAATCCTAGTACAGTGTGTTCACTGGATCATTCTTTTCCTCATATTTGCTGACCCTCTCAAGTAATTGTAATAAATTGCTGAGGCATGATTTCCATCTACCAAAACTGTTTTGACTCTTCCTGAATATATTATGTTCACCTATGTACCTGACAGTTCTCTTTACTCTCATTTCACCCAGTTTGCCTGGTACTGAAGTTAGGCTTGCCAGTCTATAATTGTCAGGATCTTCCCTGTAAGCTTCTTTAAAAACTGCATTAGTTATTCTCCAGTCATCTGATACAGAGTCTTATATAAGCAGATAGGTTACATGCCAGTTAGTGGTTTGGCAGTGTCACATTTGACTTCCTTCAAAAGTTTTGGGTGAATACCACCTAGTCCTGGTGACTTATTACTGTTTAAGTTCTCAGTTTGTTCCCAAATCACATCTATTGACACCTCAGTCTGGGATGGTGTCTCAGATTTGTCACCTCAAAAGCATGGCTCAAGTGTGGGAATTTACCTCATGTCCTCTGCAGTGAAAACTGATGTAAAGACTTCATTTAGCTTCTCCATAAAGGCCTTATCTTCCTTGAATGCTCCTTTAGCACTCCATTCATCCAGTGGCCCTATTCATGGTTTGGCTGGCTTCTGCTTTTGATGTAGTTATAAAAACGAACAGCATTTTTGAAATTGTTTGCTGGTTGCTCTCCAAAAACTTTTTTTAGCTTGCCTAATTATATTTGACATTCCAGAGTTTGTTCCTTACTATTTTCTTCAATAGGATTTGACTTCCAATTTCTAAAGCAGGGGTATCAGACTGAAATCACCTCAAGGGCCACATGAGGACTAGTATGTTAGTCTGAAGGCCACACCACTGATACCTTTTCATTCAACGATATTGCATGCACTGATAATGATAGTGTCGTTGCAGGCTGCAGGAAATAACTTCAGGGGCTGCCTGTGGCCCATGGGCCATGAGTTTGAGACCCTTGTTCTAAAGGATGCCTTTTTGCCTCTTTCACTCTGTTGTTTAACCATAGTGGCATTTGTTGGGTTGTCTGTCTTTATTTAGGGAATGCCATTTAATTTCACCTTTTATTATGATGCTTTTTAAAAAGTTTCCATGCAGCTTGCAGATGACATTTAACTCTTGTGACTGTTCTATAACTTCTTCCATTTAACTAGCTTTCTTATTTTCGTGTAGCTGCCCTTTTGAAGTTAAATGTGACCGTAGTGGGCTGCTTTCATACCCCCTTCTCCCACGGATGTTGAATTTAGTGACATTATGGTGTCTATTCTGAGCAGTTACACTATATTCATCTGTTGAGAAAGATCCTATGCACGACGTTAGGACTAAATTAAGATTTGCCTCTGCTCTAACAAGCTATCACAGTGTCTAGAAACTTTCATTTCTGCATCCCATTCTAAGGTGACATGTATCCTGTCAATACAAGGATAGTCAAAATCCCCCATTATTGTTGAAGTTTCTATTTTTGTAGTCTTTCTAATCTCCTGGACTGTCACGGTCAGATGATCAGTGGCATGTTCTTACTACTATATTCTTCTTCAAACACGTAATTTCTATCCATAGAGATTCAATGGTACAACTTGATTCATTTAAGATTTTTACCATCTTTTACCATTGTCTTTCACATATAGTGCTGCTCCTTCATCAGTGTGACCTGTGGTTATTCTTAAATATTTCATACTCTTGTATTACTTGTCCATTGATTATCATTGTTCTTCCAGGTTTCTGCGATTCCTCTTACATTGACATTCTTATTTAATATCAGGCACTCAGGTTCACCCATTTTAGTATTTAGACATCTAGCATTTGTATACAAGTACTTATACAATTTGTCAATATTTAGTTGTCTGCCTTCATGAGATGTAATTGAATGGGGCTCTTTATTTTGATCATTGTATTTCTTTTTCAACTTCTATCTCTGCTTTATGAGCTGGTATCCTCTCCACTTTTTTAGAATATAGAGAATCCCCATTAATAAGTTCTTCTGTAAGGGATGCCTCTTTCCAGACGTTGTGCTCTTCCACACCTGTTAGCTATCCCCCAGCTCTAAGTTTAATTGCAAATTTAACAGGCCATTGCTTGAGGTTTGAGGATCATTGTTCTGAAGTTACTGTGCTGTCCAATACTAGCAGGTGTGCAGAAGTGTGTGAGGACATTTGTACAGATGGCTGGCTGTTGCCAGCAAATGCTTAAAAAAAACCAAAAACCAAAAACAAAAACAACAAACACCACCACCACCCTATAGTCAGCAATTTTCAGAAATAGTTGAGCACTAACCCTTTAATTCCACATCAGAGAAAAGGCTAGAAGTAAAAATCCTCTTTTAGAAGAAGTCAATGTAGCTGTCTTGGAATGTTTCATTTATTCAAAACACAAAACTGTTAAATGTGCAGCGTTGTTGGGCAAAGACTGTTGAATTATGGCTAGTGGATTGCTGCCAAAGTTTAAATAAGTGGTTTCAGTGTCAAATCATAAAGTTTAAATAGTCTTAGTTCTGCAAATATGAGAGCTGCAAATACCAATTTTTAATGTTTGGGCCATACTATTCATAAAGTATAACACTTCTTAAACCTATTAATTTCTTGATGTAGTACCAATTTTATCACAAACATTTCCTCTATTTCCTCTTTATTTGTAACCTTTTTTTTCCATTAGGGGAGACTCCGGCTTATCATTATGGTACTCACTATTCATCTGCCATGATAGTGGCCTCATATCTTGTCCGAATGGAACCCTTTACCCAAATATTCTTAAGGCTACAGGTAAATTGTTTGAGGTTTCATTTTTCTCTGTTTCTGTCAAGTTTAAATTTGGAAGTGGGTAAAAATGTGAATAAAATAGTCATTTAATTCTTACTGAGTATGGTGGAAGAAAGTAGGTTCTGTAGCTGCATTGTTTTCTTCTTGATGACTGTTAATCTCTCCTTGGAAAGGAAAGGAAATTTTATGGGCAATGTATATGGCCCTTCAAATGGAAGTCCAGAAACATTTTGAAAAATGCAGCAGAGAAAAAGCAGTTTTTTTTATTGAACAAAGTTGCATTTCAGATCCTTCTTTGACCATCTCTTGTTACGAGAACTCACACAGTTGTTTCTCTCATTTTGTTCTCAAGTGTTGAAAGACTTATTAAACTATTGTGTCAGTCTATAGAGCCAATTTAGTATTAAGAGTAATATTAACCAGCATTAACAAAGCCTGGAATCTTCTGACAGCTCAAAAATTAATTGAGTTTACAGTGCTGTATTTTAAATATTTTCTTAGCTGGAAACCAGCAGGCAAGAATATTTATTCTGGGCCAACATTTTTGCAAAAAAGACTAATATTTGGAATAGATCTAGATGTCTTTAAAAAAATTGTAGATGTATATTTTCATGCTTCATATTTAGTGTTATTGGAAAGAAAAATTATAGCAACTGATAGAGAAAACATCATTTTAGTCCCTTTAGTTGCAGGAAAGAGTGAATTTTTCTTTTTTCTTATTATTGTATTTAGTTGGTTAAGATAGAATGTTACCAAACCGCTTTACTCTACAGTGTTATAGACCTTGGCTGAGTTTACTGTGCTAAGAAATGCTCTGATATAAAAATGCTTCTCATTTCATTCTACAGGGTGGCCACTTTGACCTGGCTGACAGAATGTTTCACAGTGTGCGTGAAGCTTGGTATTCAGCATCAAAGCACAACATGGCAGATGTAAAGGAACTCATCCCAGAATTCTTTTACCTCCCAGAGTTTCTGCTCAATTCCAATAACTTTGATCTAGGTAGGCAGAAGCTGAAGATCACATCACCTTAGGGGTGTAAAATAGTGCAAGCTGGTCAGAAGAAAACAAGTTCAGTAGAATGCATGTAACAGCAGAAGAAAATCACAGATTGCTTACTGGAACTTGTCCTTAATTATCTTTTGATTATGGTAGTCTGTATTTCCGAATGTTGTATGTTTCTGTGTAATTATACAGAGAAATCTGGACTTTTCATTTGTAATTCTTGACTTTTTCTTTTAGATGAGTGAAGATATTTTCTCAAACACCAAATATTCATTTTTAAAACTCATATAAAGCTGCATTTGAGCAATTAAATTGAACAATAAATTTAGATTTCCAAGGTAGCATTTTTATTGGAAATTATGTATTCAGCAAATTTTGCTTTGATGGAAGAATTTCTGATGGTTATGTATTTCTACTATATAATCTACCAGCCTTTTAAGTAGTGTTTCAGTACTAAAGCCAAATGTGTCTAAAGGACAGATGTGACATCCTCTTTTTAATCCAGTGTTGTTTAATGTGTTTGGTTTTGGTATTTAGATTTTTAGAAGTTCTTTAAGAAAAGCAGCTGAAATTTGTTTGAAGTTTGATAGATCACATCACCTGTATTTTTATTCATCTAATTTCTGTTAAATTTCACTGAACTATTAGCAAGCAGATCATGCCAGCAGAAGGTAAAATAACTGATATGAGATAAATATTAGTGTTGCAGTAGCTTCATATTTTTGTTTAAAATTAACTCTTAAGTTTTTTCAAGATGTAGACCGCAAATTTTTCTCCACTCTGTTCCCTGAAATGGCTGCAAGTGCTTTTCTCTTTATATTAAAAAGAGAGAGAGGGATTACAAATAGTTCAGCACTCTCATAAGCATCCCTACATAAATAAATATCTACCTGATGCAGAAAAATGTTTTCAGCAAGGAGACAACTTTCAGGCTTCTAAGGGGCTATTAGAAACAATATAAAAAATGCGGAGAAATCTTTTGAAGCACTAACATTTTAAAGCATATGCCATTGTAACTGTGGTGCAATTTTTCTTGCTGCTGGTGTTCAGGTGCATTGCTGCCCTTTACTTTTAAAATTTAAAATTATCTTGTAGGTTGCAAACAGAATGGCACTAAGCTTGGTGATGTGATACTTCCCCCATGGGCAAAGGGAGATCCTCGTGAATTTATCAGAGTACATCGGGAGGTAATAAACATTTCTAATAATAAAACACTACATTTGTTTTAATTTAAATCCCAAAGCAGGGAGCTCAGTGCATTATTTGTTGTGACTTTTCTATTTGATGTGTCTTTAGTGAGGTCCTCTGTTATGCTGATGGACTATGAATCAAAGGTCTTCCATTTGCTGTTGATATCAGTGTTGGCTAAACCAGCTAATAAGGAGCATTTATATTGTTTTTCATTTAAACATGTGTAATTTTATTCAACACAGTCAGATAATAGACTCAGTCAGTGACTATCTACCCAGTTTAATGTGTACATTTTGCATTACAGGCTTTGGAATGTGATTTTGTCAGTGCACATCTGCATGAATGGATTGACTTAATCTTTGGCTATAAACAGCAAGGCCCTGCTGCAGTAGAAGCTGTAAATGTCTTCCATCACCTCTTTTATGAGGGGCAAGTGGATATATACAACATAAATGATCCATTAAAAGAGACAGCTACCATAGGATTCATTAATAACTTTGGGCAGATACCCAAACAGGTAAGGATGTTCTTTAACTGTTGTAACTGTTTTGTGAGAAAAAATTCAAATCCAAATGCTTTCAAATAAAAAAGCAATTCCAGTCAAAACATACATGGTATTTAAGTTTCAGACATTCATTTCTGTTCTTCATCTGGAACTTGAGTGTAGATTTTGCAGCTGAAAATACATTTGCAGAAGTGCAGTGAATCCATTTTCAGACAGTAAGTCCATCTAACGTAAACTTTGGGTTTTATCAGTAAGATTTCTTGCTTGCTCCAAAAGTAGAGGCAAGAACTTATGGAGGAACTCAAAAAATGAAATCATCAGAGAGCAAGGGTGTTATTGCAAAAGGGTAGTGCTGTATGAATTCTTCCCTGGCTTTTTGCTTTGTGATACAATGCAGTTGCAAGGCAGTGCAGAAGATGTTTAATTGTACAAGTTATCTTGTAGCAAAATCAGTTACAGATGCATCATTTGCCTTTCTCCCTTTCAGCAAGTTGCTTAATTCTTCGGCACCTTCTCATTTCTTTGTATTCTAGCTGTTGAAAAATCTTTAAACTTAAATAATTGCTTTATTAAACAATGGTTCTGGCAGGGCTGGCATAAGTCAGTAGGTAGAAATGAATGGACAGAATTCAGAGGCAACTTTAAAAAAAAATTGAAGCTTTGAAGTGTGTTGAAATTCTCTTTGACAGATCATTGTAAATTATTAAAAACTTAAGGGAGATTAGTTATATTTCCCTTGCATAAAGAGTTTGGGTTTACCATATATTCAATAAGTCCCCCTAAAAAGTTTTATTTGACCATTAGGTGATGCATCACTGATATGAGCTGTTGCTTCCCATGTTTGGAGTGGGGAATATTAGAAGCGCTTTTAATACCTTCCCAAAGGTAGCAGAAGGTTAATGTAGGTTGTGAATTTGAAAATCAGAAGTGTAGCAAACCCACTGTCAGTTAGGGGAAATTCCCAAATGTCCAGCTCCAGTAAGTATCCTAAAATATGTATGCTAATCTGCAACTATGGATGATCCCTACTAAGTCTTGTGACCTGCTTCAGCGTTTCCCAACCAGTGTGCCACAGCACACAAGTGTGCCATCAGGCCCGAACAAGTGTGCCACAAAATTTTTTGAAAAGCACTCAGAGCTCTGGATTGGCTCATGAATATTCATGAGTTCATTTGGAAACTATATGGTGGTGTGCCTCAAATTAATTAAAGGTAGCAGGGTGTGCCACAGCAGAGAAAATGTTGGGAACCAGTGACCTACTTGCCCTACCTTCTTGCAAACAAACAAACAAAAAAGCTTAATGATCTGCTAACCCACTCTTCATTCTTGAATCTTCCTGGGATATCTCTCCTTAACCTAGCTCTGTGTTGATTTTATATGCATTTTTGGTGTACTGATCATGGGGCGTTCTTCACTTATGTTTACCATCATAAGAACCTGCTGCATAGAAAAGATAGGTATTATGGCAAGAGACACTGGCTTAACCAAGAGATAATCAATGATCTGAAACTCAAAAAAGGAGCCCTCTAAAAAGGGGGAACAAGGCCACACACAGAGACACACACACACGGACAAAATTAAAAAGATGAGGACACACAGTGAGATTAAAGTTGCTAGCAACATAAATGGTAACACAAAAACATTCTACAAATACATTAAGAGCAAGAGGAAGTCCAAAGACTGGATAGTCCCATTACTCAATGAAGGAAGAAAAATTATAACAGAAAATGTAGAAATGGCAGAACTGCTAAAGGACTCTTTGGTTTGTTTTTAATTGAAGAGATTAGTAGTGATTGGACATCTAACATAGTGAATGACATTGAAATTGAGGTAGGATATAAGGATAAAATGATGGGGGTGGGGGGAAATAAATTCAGAATTACTTAGACGAGTTAGATGTCTTCAAGTCACCAGGGCCAGGTGAAATGTTTACTTAAATATTCAAGGAGCTGCTTGAGGAGATATCTGAACCATTAGCAATAATTTTTCAAAAGTCATGGAAGATGGGGGAGAGTCCAGCAGATTGGAAAAGTGCAAATATAGCACCAATCTACAAAGGGGGGGGGGCAGAACTGGTAACCAGTCAACTGAATTTTAGTACCTGGAATACATAATAGTGCAAATAATTAAACAGTTTGCAAACACCTGGAAGATAAGATGATAAATAAGTCAGCATGGATTTGTCAAAAACAAATCACTTCAAACCAACCCGATAGCTTTCTTTGACAAGGTAAGAAGCCTTGTGGATAGGGAGAAGTGGTAATTATGCTATATCATGACTTCAGGAAGGCTTTTGATACTCTCTTGCATGACCATATCGTAAACAAACTAAGGAAATACAACCTAGTTGGAGCTACAGTAAGATGGATGCATAATTGGAAGCCATCCCAGAGGGCAGTTATCAGTGGTTCACAGTCAAGTTAGTAAGCCATATCAAGTGGGGTTCCATGGGGATCAGTTCTGTTCAATATCTTTATCAATTATTTAGATAATGGCTTAGAGAGTACACTTAAAAAGTTTGCGAATGATAGGATGGGTTGCAAGTGCTTTGGAGGATCAGATTAAAACTGAAAACGTGGACAAACAGGACAAAAGGTATGAAGTACATGGGCTGAAATTTAATGATGATAAATGCAAAATATTCCACATAAGAAGGAACAGTCAGTTGCACACACATAAAATGACAAAAGACTTTCTAGGAAAAAGTTCTACAGACAGAGATCTGTGGGTTATAGTGGATCACAAACTAAATATGAGTCAGTAGTGCCCTCTGCCATTAGCTAGTGTTTTATAGGTGCTCCTTAATCTAATAATACATTGTTTCTGTTCCATGAAACATGCACTTGTAAACTGAATGGACCTTGGCTAACAGGGTTCCGAAGTTCCATCTCTTAAGGTTTGGAGCTGTCCTGCAGAGAAGGCACATGTGTTCCACAATGCAGACAGCACTGTAAGGGGATCTCTTTTTATCTCAACAACAGAGAAGTTTTCTTGTTCCTTTTGCATACTGTAACTGTAAAAATCCAACAAAATAAGTAAATGAAAGGTTGGGGAACAACTTGTTTTTTGTCTTGGATTTATCAGTGGAGAATTCTGAAGATTAGATGCATTCTTTAATATTCTTTACCTGTACATTTATCAAACTGATCATGCTAATATGCAATAGTGATACTCCTTCATCAGCAGTTTGTTATGAAGCCAAAAGGATGCTCTCCTTTTATCTGAAGTAAGGCTGGAAGATCCCTTTAAACCCCATTCTTGGCTGTTTTGATTGTGTTCTAACAATCCAGATGAAAAATGTCTCTCTCGTTGCATTCTAGTTTGGGTTTGTATTTTTCTTGAAAAATTAATAAAAGGCTTTATATAAAATAAAACGGACTTGAAGTATATCTGCTAGTTTATATAATTGTTTTAAGTAAATTTGACCCTGTTGGTAAACTTTAAAAGTCTTTGCTGATGGAAGTCTATAACCATGGCACTAAAATGATGTTTGATTTCCTCTCTCACATGCTGCAGCTGTTCAAAAAACCACATCCACCAAAGCGAGTTAGAAGCAGAATCAATGGAGAGGCAGCTGGAATGTCTGTCCCTCCAGGTTTCACAAGTGACAAGATCTTCTTCCATCATTTAGACAACTTGAGGCCTTCCCTTGCACCTGTGAAAGGTAAAACTCACTATAGCACTTACTCTTGGTCTTTTGCTTGAATGTTCATAGTTCTAACTGAATAGATGTTTCTTTTTCTGATTTTTCTCACTAGAGTTCCAAATTTAACACACATTCCTCAAAGGTTGTGAGAGCCCTCAACTCCAGTAGAGTTATGAATTGTCTTTGCAAGTAAAGTGTACCAATTTTAAATAAATTTAACCATTTCATGGACAAACCTGAAGGGGAAGGAGTTAGTCTTAAGCCACTCCCTAATCTTTTAACTCCTTGTATTTTATTTCAGCAAACTCTCTGTAAACAGCAAGGTATGCAGATTCCAGAGCTGACACTCTCTTACTGAGGCTGTCCCATCCCCAACCTAAGACATGTAAATTTAGGTTGAGGAACCCATGTAATCTCAGATTTTTTGTGTGTGACTGTGGGAGACAAGACCTCCACAGAACATTTCCGATATGGGCAAGAAATGGTACTCTTAGTAGCCACGTAGAAACAATCGTGTCATGTCTACCTTCAGTTTTTCCGACCCCAAGAAGATAGTAACATTATCACAATAGTTAATAGCTCATTTTTAAATTTAATTGGGTGACCACTGACAACATGTTCTAAAACACTCAAATATTTAGCACTTCCATTTTCCAGCTGAAGATATTAAACATTTCACGAACATTAACTCCCTCTGATTTAAGTAAGGGATATTATAATGATTACTTTATTCACCACTGAAATGCATCCATTTCTGGGATAGAAAGGAGCAGCCGTTTAACAGGTACAGCAATATTACACTGTCACCTAAGAGAGGAAATAAAAAATACCCATCACTGTTTGAAAATGTGAGGGCAGATTAGGCAGGTGGAATATAATTATCAAATTGGAAATGTGGCATATAAAGTTATTTGAGTGGGATTGTAGAATCAGTGTTTTTCCTTACAGAGAGTGTCATGTCATCTTTTAATGGCCACAAATATTCAAGATCTGTATTTTGTCTGAGAGAGAGCATGTCCAGCAACACCATGTCCCTTAGTGCTTCAGAGGGAAGAGTGCCATCTATCAAAGAGCCAGGACGTAGGTTTCCATAGGAGATCTGTCCATATTCTGATAGTGCTTAGCTGTGAGAACAGATAAGGTTATAGCACAAGGTAGCAACATCACAGTTTAAACTGAGATTTATACGGTATGATGTCAGCGTATGATTTCAGTTTCTGTGGTGCATCATGGTATTTCTACGTGATCAGAGGGGGTTGTCAGATAATCATGAACAATAATATACAACAAAGCTTATGTAATAGTTGTGCTTGCGGTAACATATAAACACGTTGTTGTTTGTTCAGAACTCAAGGAGCCTGTGGGACAGATAGTATGCACAGATAAAGGAATTCTGGCAGTAGAACAGAATAAGGTTCTCATTCCACCTACCTGGAATAAAACATTTGCCTGGGGCTACGCAGACCTCAGCTGTAGACTGGGAACGTACGAGTCAGACAAGGTTTGTTATCTGAATTTTAAGTTTTACTGATGCTCTGGTTTATGGTCTCTACTAAAACCTATTTTAGAAAATATCTGCTACTTAGAAGGGAATTTGCTGTGTGTTTATAACTCCTTTATTAGTATTTATTCTGAAGTCTTCACCTGAAGAATGATAGCAGAATCAAGTTGTTATGCTACTAAAAAGTTTATTTCCATAATAGAATGAACAAAAATGAACTCCCATGTTTCTACACTGAATCTACAGTATCTGGTGTGGCACCATCTTGTGGCAGAGGTTCATACAGATGCCAATAGAGTGAAAACTTGAAGAAGTGATAAACACATTCTCCTGAGTGTAAACTAGGGGCCAAAAATTAAAGATTGTCCTTGCTTTTTTTTTTGAATTCTTATTCAGGCAAATTCCTATTTACCTGAAGAAAAGTAATGTACCACTCTCTGGAGAAAACTGCAAACTGTTAGGCAGGTGGTGAGATGCAACTGATATTCTTGATTGGCTTAAGAACTGCACACATCCTTCTTATTTGTTCCCTGATCCACTCATTTGTTTCATGCGTTGGTTTTGTCTTTTCGATTGTAAACTCATGGGGGTGGGGGAATTATTTCCTGTGTATTAGTGAGTAACTAGTGTAACAGGCTTGACCTGGTAGCCTGGCCTCTAAATAAAGATACAGGATTTGGCCCTAGCAAGAAACCTCATCCCTAAAATCCGGGTCAGGATCCAAATTTTCCAGCCTTCAAGCATGTCTGATTGGTAGCTGTGCAGGTCCGTTTCTGCCCAAAACAACAAAAGAAACCCTTCCAAGTACTGCCAAAGAATAGCTACTAATATGGGCATCGCCATGGAGTGGGAGGGGCGTTTCAGAAATAGAAAAGTGTTGTTTTAACTGCAATTGCTCATGCTCATTGGGAACAAATACATAATGTTCTCACTATATGCTTTGGCATTATTTGAGGTTTAAGTACATGCCAGACATTTGGTATAGCTTGATCTAAAATCCTCAGCAGTTATAAGTTATGCCTTTGTTTTTATTGGCATTCAAATTATGTAAATTTGGGGGTTTCGACTGAAGTGATTTCCTGTGTTTCTTTCAAGGTAAATTTTGAATTCAGTTATCGGTGGAGAACAATTCAGTTAATTGACAGGGACTGGGCTGAAGGTTTTTTAATGCTAACAACAAACTTGCAAGGTTACAATGTATGCCTTCACTGTCTGACTTCAATTTTTACTTTGTAGGCAGTGATTGTTTATGAGTGTTTGTCAGAATGGGGACAGATTTTATGTGCAATCTGTCCAAACCCCAAACTGGTCATCACTGGAGGAATAAGCACAGTGGTCTGTGTATGGGAGATGGGCACCTCCAAGGAAAAGGCTAAAACACTCACCTTGAAACAGGTAAAATAAATAAAATGGGAAATAATGCTCTGAGATGAGAAAGGGGGGGGGGGGGGACTTGGTGACTTCACATTATGGTAGAACTTGTGACCGAACAGGTTACCATTCTGAAATCGCTGATTAAATTCGATGGAGGATTTTGCCTTTGACAAAAACTGTCCTGGAACTGAAAAAGTGGCTTGCTTTAAAAAGAACCCCAAGTGTTTTTAAGGGATGTGGGAATATCTGAAGGTACGTTGTCAATGGAAAGTGTTCCTAGGGGTGAGGAGAGAACAAAAATCACTTCTCTGAAATATTTCATGATGCAAGTACTGTGTTTTTCATCTACTTGCACATATACCAACTTGCAAAATTCCACTCTCCCTAGACTCTCTATTTCTATCAGAACTGCCAAACCCCATTTAATGAAATCTTTCACTTCTCTTCAAAAGTTGACATTTTAACTGAAAACAAGAGTTTTCAGGCCAAAATCCTGCCATGCTCATAGTACAGTATGAGAGGAACAGGAGGCATTTGCTTAGGAAAGTTCTTTGTTCTTTGCTTTGTTGCCTCAGCAGGTTGTTTGTGATAATGTAGGTAGACTAAGCTAACCTGAAGTCTCCTGCACCCTGGATCAATTCCCTGATGTTGTTCAATAGATAAACGGCATTTCCCAGCTCTAGGTAGATCATCTTAATACCCAGGAGTTTTTCATGAGGAACGATTCAACTAGCTTGAGAGAGTAAATGCACTAATTAGTTTAGCAAAAGCGGAAGCTCTTTTGAGTATAATGTGTTGTTATCCAAAGCCAGATTTTGAGTAGCCATTGTACTGCTTTGATGCTGACTTATTTACTGTCTCCTAGCAATGCGCAGCTAGGATCCTATAGGAAAAGATAATCTTTTCTCTGGTCTCTGCTGTTCCAGGCTGTGGCAATGTACAGCACTAGAAAAACTGCCTTTGAAATTAATTCTTACTCAAAAAACAAACAAACAAACAAAAAAATAAAAAAACAAAAAAAAACCAAAACAAAACAAAAACCCTGAATCAAGAGCTGTTCTAAGGCCTGTTTCAATTATTTGGATAGATGGAAGATGTAAAGGCAGGAGTGTTTTCAGAAGGGAAGGTCACATTTCTGATCTCGAGTCAGTTTTTTAGCCCAAAGTCCCTTTAGCTAATTTTCTATTATAAAAATTAAGTAGGGAGGAATGTGATATTCACAGGTGAGATATTCTATAGAAAATGAATTTTAAATGGCACCTGGAATATATGCCAATAACAAAAATAGCTCAGATTCTGATGGAATTGGAGGAAGCAGAAGTGGTAACTTTTAAGTGTTTATAACCTTTCCCTAGAGTTGTCTTGTGTGCTGGTCAGGAACTGTTTCATTGTGGAAAGCTATTTTACAAAATCTCTAGATATTGAATAGTGTAGGGTATGAGGGCAGTTTTAATGAACAAGCTTGTACTGTGTATCAACCATACATGTATGAGCAGTTAGTCACTCCTCTTGAGTCTTACTAAATTGATTACTGGTGCAGTTTTCAGGCAAACCACATCATCAAGGTGTGTACTAGTATCCTAATAATGTGTCTTGTTAGGAATCTGTACTAAAGGAAGTTATGCAACAAATTGAATAAAATGGTTGTGTTATGGTTGACAGTTTACAATATACTGTCAAACCTCACTTATGCAAACCTTTTTGAAAACATCCCTCTAATCTGAAATCTATTAAACATAAAGCATTTTCATTCTGAGGCCCCAGTTTATCTAAATCAATTGTCTCCATTCTGTTTAGCTACACTGATGTACCATAATAGATTTCTGAACTTGCAATAATACCCTATGCTGGTCCTTATACATTCTAAGGCCAGAAGGGACAACTGTGATCATCTAGTCCTGTTTAACATGGGCCATGGAATTCCCCCCCCCAGATAATCCCTTGAGCATATTTTTTAGACAAACACCCAATCTTTATTTTAAAATGGTCAGTGATTTTTGTTTGGTTTTGTTCTTAGGCACTGCTTGGTCATACTGATACTGTCACATGTGCAACAGCATCGTTAGCTTATCACATCATTGTGAGTGGATCACGGGACCGTACCTGCATCATATGGGATTTGAACAAACTGTCATTCTTAACACAGCTCCGAGGTCACAGGGCTCCGGTTTCAGCACTCTGTATAAATGAGTTAACGGTGAGAGCCAATAGACTGCATGGGGTGTATGTTCAGAGACTTAAACATTCATACCAGAACTAAAGACTCTTCAGGGGGTTTCCGAAACTGTTTTTCTTATGAGACAGAAAAGTCTTGTTCATGAAATTCACTCGAATTTCTTTAGCTGATTTTATTTGAATGTGCACATACAAGAGTTTCATACCATATAACTATCTACAAAATTGTTGATTTAAGTCCTTTCCATACTGAATATATTTTAAGCAGAAGTAGTTATTATTCAAACAAAAGGACAGTTTGTCTTCAGCTGCTTTTGGATACTTGTACAAGTTATCCCAAAAAGCCATGTAACAACTGTCTGTTTCCAAACCACCTCATGAGATCTGGATCCCACCAAAGCATGCGGTGAGCAGCATCACTGAGAAGTGGGAATATTCACATGCAGTCACTGTTTCCTCTAAGTTGTGTACGTGTGTGTGTGCACATAGGTGATGAAACCTGCACACACAACAAAATAAAGTGCACACAAAAAAATTCCATAGTGTTGTTAGTGCTCACAAAGAAATGTTTTTGCGCACACCAAGAAATTTTGTGCACACAGTCTACGAGTAATTAGAGAGAACACTGCATGCAGTGAAGGAATTCTATACAATCATAAAGAAAGGTTAACATATTGTAAAATTCTGTGGCTATTGAAACAGCAACTACTGTGACCTATCCCCATGCATGATGTTCTAGTGAAAAACTGCTGTTAAATCAACACTGGGCGTATCTTCACTGCAGCATTAGCATGGAGTATAACTTGAGTTTGTGTCTAACCCAGTTCCTGTTCCTTCATAAAGATCTTCAGTTTATGTAGCGCTAGAGTAACAAGTGCAAGGTAATTTGCACTGAAAAACAAACCTGAATTCCTTTTAAAGCAAGGTAATGAATGAGTAGTTCCCTCTTTTAAGTACCTGCTAGGTGCTCAGTACTTCTGAACATCAGATTCCCTCTTTCGATGTCTAAATGTGGATTTAGAAACCTAAATTTAAGAAACTGTTTAAAAAAGGGCAGGGAGGGGGCTCTCCCTATATGTTTGCTCAAAGGAAGTAAATACCCAAGATCCAGATTGAAATGTAAAGGGCTTGGGTGGTGTTTCCTTTGCCAGGGCGATATTGTGTCATGTGCTGGCACTTACATCCATGTGTGGAGTATTAATGGGAGCCCAGTAGTGAGCGTGAACACTTTCACTGGGCGGAGCCAACAAATCCTTTGCTGCTGTGTGTCCGAGATGAACGAGTGGGATACCCAGAATGTCATCGTGACTGGGCATTCAGACGGAGTGGTCCGAGTGAGTAGCCAGCATCTCTGCTTCAGTTCTCACAGGAGGGACTGTCCAGCGATTAACGTTAACATTGAAGTTGCTGAGAAAGTACAGATGTAAACTGCAGAGACATGTAGCCCTTTCTGGACTGACTGTTAATGTACTGATTTTTTTTTTTTCTTCTGCTTTTTGATGCATGTGTGTTGTGGTGGTGATTTTTTTTGTGGTTTTTTTTGTACTGCTGTACTTTTCTGTCTAAAGACCAATGAGCTTATTCTAGTTTTATTTTGCTAGCCCTCAGTGGGTGAGTTTTTCTTGTAGAAGAAATGGAAGAGGCTAGCAGCATGTCTTTCTCCTCTTGCAATATTCCTGTTCTGCAACGATCCTGGGACTGCCATAAGCAGAGACCAGCTCATATCAAATCGCCACGTGTGTTGTTTTGTTGTGAGGGCTCAGGAGAACTGGGCTGACTCTGCAGAGCTCATTTATTTGTGATCTAGGTTTGATTTCGAGAGGTGAGAATCTAGTGTGTTTCACCCACTGTAGGACCTACCCCCTAAAGGGATTTACAATGGAAATGGCAGGGTGGATAAACTACTCCAACAGCCTAGCTTAGTTGATGAAGTACTTTATAGACAGGCTATAAAGATCTAATTGATATAAACCCTTAACTAATGCTTTTCTTCTGTTCCCGTCCCTCACCTCACCCTCAAAAGTTCTGGCGGATGGAGTTTTTGCAAGTACCAGAAACGCCAGCTCCAGAGCCTGTGGAGATCCTGGAAATGCAAGAGGATTGTCCAGAAGCACAAATAGGTGTTTGGCTTTTGTTTAATTTAATCTTCTCAGTACCTATGTGAAATACTGTAGTTGTAGAATGCAGGAACGGTGTTAGACAATTTTAGACAGCCACACACACACACTTCGTCTAGTAATAAATAGAGAAAAGATTTAATTCTCCTTTCCCCCCTAGTTCCGTTGACTTCACTGACTACTCCTATTTTGTACATGTTAATAGGAAAAACCCAGCCCATGTTATATGATCTTTTTGTGAACTTGCCGTTGTGAATAGTGGACAGTTGGGGGGGAAAAAAAATCTTTGGTCTTTCCTATAAAGAAAAAGATACCCAACCCAAAACCTATTCAGGGAGCAGAACAAGGCTTTTAAGAAAGCAGTGTGTCACTCTGTTAACAGCATTATTTATATCCTTGGGAACAGATGACCCTTCTTGTCTTCAGGAATAATTCAGTGCACACACAATAGGTTCATTTTCTTGGTGATTATCTTTTCATCTTCATAGTCAAAATAAATTTTAGATGAAAAGGTCTTGTGATATCAAAAGTAAATACCTCCCTGTATACAAGTAATTAGTGCCTATCTCTAAGTGCTCTGTTGGACTTCTGCATAAATTTGCATTTAAAGTAATTGTCAAGGCTGTTTGTTAAACTGAACTTTTCACCTGCCAGAACTTTATCATATCCACATACAGTTTTCATTAACTTCCCTCACCCTAAGTGTAGAACAGTGCACAGCACTGTGATTATTAAAAATGCTACAAATAGAAATAAGAGTAGGCAGCTGAGATCTTAGGGTCAGCATTTATATGTTAAAAAAATGTTCAGTTCACCTTTAGTGGCTAGTCTAATCACTCTAGTTCTATATCACTCCAGATGTAAACTACTGAAGATACTGTTGCTGGTTTTTTTTCCATCAAGCATTATGTTGTACATAAATGTAAAATAATGAACTTTTTAAATACAGAATTAAAAACTATGAAGAATTAAGAGATAGAATAGCACTTTCTGGTAAGAAATGATTGCTGCTTTTATGCTAAAATGATAGGATGGGAAAATAAATCCTTCTCTCTCACATAAGAGACACGCAGAAAGGGAGGATGCTGAAAGCGCAACATCTTCCATGACACAGCTTGCATAATTGCAGCATCAATTTGGAATGGAATGAGTAGATTTTCAAGAGCATAACAGAATTTCAGCTCTTGCTGTAGACATCCAGGGAAAGAGATGAGTGGGATTTTCAAAATCACTGAAGTGGTTTAGGAGCACAAATGCCCTGGTAGTCAATTAGACAGTTTTGAAAACCTTATGTAGTGTAGCTATAGAAATTGCCCCCAGCAGAGTGATAAGTGGTATTCTCAGGAAATGAGAGTTGAAGTGGCCTTATGGGGTGAATATTCAGTGGGACATCTCTGGTACTCATATTGGTCACATGGTTAAATCCCAGCACTGCTTTGACAATATAGCTGTTCATGCTTACAGGAGTGACTTCAGTTACACCCACTAGGGTCTTCTGTAGATGTTGCCAACTGTAAAAGGTATGAGAGAGTTAGCAAAACAAATATTTATTTTTCTATTCTCATGTACTACATCAAACAGGGCAGGAAGCCCAAGATGAGGACAGCAGTGACTCTGAAGCAGACGATCAGTGTATCAGTCACGACACCAAACCACAGGAGAGCCAGAATCAACCAGACGGTACGAGCCACAAGCCCATATCATCGTCGAGTCGGGCAGCAGCAGCATGGTCAGCAGACAGTGGCTCCGATGACTCAAGGCGTTGGTCAGATCAGCTCAGCTTGGATGAGAAAGACGGCTTTATCTTCGTGAACTATTCTGAGGGGCAAACTAAAGTGCATCCCCATGCTCAGGTTAACCACCCGCACCCAAATCACGTAGAAGCACGGCCCTACAGCAAACTTAAACCAGGTACGGGAAATGACACATTCTCTCCCCCTTATGTATCTCTTTGCTGTAAACAATGAACCTTAAGGCTGCATGTAACTTTTTCTGCTGCATTAGGCTCTGTGTTGAGTTAAAGCATGAAAGGTTTGCAAATAGACACCCTTAATTTTTTCCTAGCTACTTAGGTAATTTTGGTTAACCCAAAATTTGACAGTAAAGGGCATCACGGGTAGTATATTAAGGTGCATTTTGTCTCACTGCTTTGCATGAAAAGCAGTGTTTCCTAAATTTTTGAAGGGTGGGTCCATCTTGCAGGAAATGAAATTAGTTCTGGCTTTGCAGCCCTGCTCTGTGAAGCTAAAGGCATGCCTCTGTACATTAATTTATATCTCCTTTGTGCTACTGTCCTTTCTTTGACTACATCTTTGCATCTCTCCCCTCCCCCTTTGGGAAGCACCAGAATCTCAGAAGAGAGTTCCTTTTCCCTGTCTATATATTCTCATGAGGACAGGAGAGAATCTCACGTATAATATTGAAGCAATAATAAGAGAATGTCTTTATTTTTTCCTCCCTCTTTCTAGGGTACAGATGGGAGCGTCAGTTAGTATTTAGAAGCAAACTAACTATGCACACAGCATTTGATCGCAAAGACAATGCACATCCAGCAGAGATCACAGCACTAGGCATCTCAAAGTGAGTAACCCAACCACTGTTGCTTGAGGTGATTTTTCAAGATGGATGAGTGTGGGTGGAGGGGAAGAGACTACATTCTATTATTCTTTAAGATACAGTGAAAGCCAATGTGTGTAACTTTTTTTTTTTTTTTAGTCCAGTACTGGCATAACAGCCAGGTTTTCAGCCATCCCCTTAACTTCAACTTTTAGTTATACATGCCCATAATTGTATTTCTTAGTAAGACCAGACTTGCTTGTATTTACCACCTTCCTTTGGAGTTTAATGTTTGGGGTGAACAAATCATTGACACAGCACACAGGCAACAGTCTATTCACCATTACACCCTCATCACCAGGTTTTGGCTGGTCAAATGTGATGAGCTGTGGCTAGAATATCAGTTTTATGTTTCTTGCAGGGATCACAGCAGGATTCTCGTAGGTGATGGCCGAGGCAGAGTGTTCAGCTGGTCTGTTAGTGACCAACCTGGCCGGTCTGCAGCTGATCACTGGGTGAAAGATGAAGGAGGAGACAGCTGTTCAGGCTGCTCTGTCCGATTTTCTCTCACTGAGAGACGTCACCATTGCAGGAATTGTGGACAACTGTTCTGTCAGAAGTAAGCCAAACACTAGTTTTTCTTTGGGCTTTTCATTGTACAAAGAACCTCAGCAGGAGAGTTTTAGAAAAATGAAACCATTGGTTTCTTAATTTAAAAAAAGGCAGTCACATTTTAAAGGCAATAATTGGGGAAAAAACCAAGGCCCATCTATCTTTTTAAAACCACAAATACAGCAACATCATCTTGATTAAAAATTGAACTAGCACTTTTAAATTCAACTTACATCCATCCACGGTGGCAGAATCTCTTAAGTGATGAAGTTCTAGACCAGGGTCTCAAACTCAAATCACCTCGAGGGCTGCATGAAGACTAATACATTAGCCTGAGGGCCACACCACTGAAAGCTTTTCATACAACAATATTGATAGCGATAGTGGTGTTGTGGGCTGTGGGAAATAACGTTAGGGGCCATGAGTTTGAGACCCCTGTTCTAGACACACACACTTGATGTGCTTGTTTGTTTTACGAAACAGCACACAAACTACATTTTCTTCAACTAGAATTACTGTATTAACTCCATACATGGAACACTTAGAGCATGCATATAAAACAGTCACAAAGCGGTGCTACCCTTAATATGGGCATAGCTTATATCTACACAAAAACTCTGGGCTGGGCCTTATTAAAATTATTGTTGTAGTGGGTCTCTGTAGTCACTACACAAAGTTCCAGCTCCTATAGCCAATGCAATTGTGGTCTGTCTCCCCTCACATTGTGTGGTTTTAGCTAGTCTCCAGCCCCCAGCCAGCTTCTCTTTGAGTCTCACTGCAAGATAGTTTAGGACTATAAATACAAGGGTAGGATTACGCATAGAACATTAACACATCATTTTTCTCTTTCAGGTGTAGTCGATTTCAGTCTGAAATCAAGCGTTTGAAAATCTCATCCCCAGTGAGAGTCTGTCAGAACTGTTATTACAATCTGCAACATGAGAGGGGTTCTGAGGAGGGGCCTAGACATTTATGAGGCTGACGCAAACTAAAAACCAAGCTCCGCAAGATCCCAACTCAGCCCCCCACTAACTCATTGAATTAATTACAGGATCGTGCAGTGAATTTTGGATTAGAATATTGTCCGTTTACACTTATCTTTGTACTGTTAAGCACTGAAAGTAACGGGGATCATTGATTTCATGTGTGTCGATTGACGTTACAAGGCTAACAACTATTCAAATCAACAGCAAGCACCAGAAAGCCAGGATTGGTAATCACAAATACAGTAAGACTTTCAGTACCCAGTTCTCGCTATTAACATGGCTATCTAGAGAAAACCTTCACTTACTAACCCTCTGTTCTTGTCTTGTTTTTGTAGAGCTAGATATCCTTATTTAGGTGGGTGGGAGAGGCTTTTTAGAAGATAGTTGTAAATCTGCCTTCTTCACAAGCAACTGTGTATAGTGTAAATAGGTATAATGGCCTTTTTATCTAAATATGAACTTAACTGCCTGTTACATGGGACTACAGACTAACCACTATACTTTGTGTGGCATCTCTAACTCATCTATCAATTTAAATATGAATGTTTAAGAAACTCAAATGGCATTATTTGTATTTTTGTTTAAAATTCCATCTGTGCATGTTTGTTCTTTCAGTTGCCCACAGTATCCTAAATTAAACAAGGCTATTCGTCAAAATAATATGGGTTTTCTTCAAAGGAGAACTTCTTGGGGAATAGGACTTGAACTATAATTGTAAAAAACCTAGGAACTAAATTACAAACACTATAGTTGCATTTTACTGAGATATTTATCACTTCATTATTGTTCATATTAATAAGGCCTCTTTTATACATGTGTTAACAGCCGCTGCTTTGTTCACTGCTTCTTATAATTAGTAGCTGATTCATGCAGTGCAAGAACCAGCTTTTACCTTCTTGAAATAGGCTTCCATATAACTTAAAATTAATTTCAGTTTCTCTTGCATAAAACTAAGTGTTTCTGTCTTTGGCACTATTGTTATACTGAACATAATCCTTCCTCAGTAACGGGATAATATTAATATCAGAACTGCTTTTAAGTCTTGACCATTCAGTGACAAAACAGTGATTAACAGATTTCCATTACATTTTAATCCAGATATCATTTCAGTATTTTTAATCAGTAGCTTAGTTTGCACCACATATGGGACAGAGTACAGACATGGCATTCACAGTAATTAGAAGATAGGCCCATGGTCAAACTTACCAGTTTTTAAAACGTGTATATAGTTTGTAAATGGCTGGCAAAACTGATGACTAATTTAAGACCATGTAGATAATACTTTCAAACACCAGTGACAGTGTGACCCAAATCAACAAGAAACGGGTCAAACTTGCATGACTGGAACTACCTTAATTTATACTGGTTTGACAGCATAGTCTGGCCTACTCTTTATAACTAAACACAGTCCTGAAACTGCATCACTAAAAATATTAGAACCCATGTGAGACTTCACAAAGAATCAAATGCTAACTGACCCTCCTGTGGGATTTTCCTCTTTCCCCTGGTAACAGGTTTATGCACTGAAGGATTAATAGCTGTCGTGATTCACGTTTGTTTGTTTGGTATGCAGTGGACTTAAGTTAGATAAAAATTCCTGGTTTGTTATGCATCTTAAGTCCCCAAGGGAATGGATACTTTTTTTTTTTTTTTTTTAGAGTTCAGCCACGCTCTGGCATAAGGTAGTTTTATTTCAGTTAGTTGACCTAGTAGCCACTGTGCACAGCCAGCTTGACAGAAACAGCTCCCTCTATGAACAAACGGGTTTTTTTAAACACTTTAGCTGTTTTGGTGCTATGAATCAGACTATGGGTTAATGACCTGTCCATTATCACTTTTAATACCCTGAACACCCCCAAGGAACTGAATTCTTTTTTGTTTCCAGTTTCCAAATCTAGGCCACATTATCAAAACTTGGTTTTGTTTAGGCCGAGACTCACCATTTTAGTTCTATATTAATTTTTATAGCTAACACAACCAGCTGGAAACAAAGAGTGGCTCACAGAAATGATTAAAATAATTAAATATTTAGTGCTCTAAAATAAAAGCTGTATACAGAACCAATGCAGGGTTAAGAGTGCAGGCCTTTCAGTGAATTGTCCAGACATGTTGCACCAGTGTTATTTTACACTTCTTACAGCACTAAAAAAAAAAAAAAAAAAAAAAGCAAGGTCATTTACCCTCCTCTCCTGTTGTGTCCTGTAGTATTAATATTCATTTTCATTAGTAAAAACCACTCCTCAGACTTAATTCTGGTCCTGCCCTGGATAGAAAACTGTTCTAAACAAGTCCCTGCATTCAGGAGGTGACGTAGAAACTCCCTTTGATTGTATTGCCTTGGGCAGCTGTTTCTGTGGGCAACTGGTTTTTTGTTCAATGGGAAGTCTTTTTAAGCTTTTGATGCACAATTTTACTCTGGTTTCTCTAAACAGCTTTGTTTTCCATATAAAATTTGTTAGAGCAAAACCACAAAAGTACACTAACCTTAGCAGTCTATATATTCTCTGCGAGTACCTCACGTCTTCTCCGGCCTTGTTCATTGTAGTATACTTATTCATTCATGTACTCTTAACATTTGTATGTAGTGTGCAACTGTAATGTCATGCTTATGAAGGTGCGTTTCGCTGCCTGCAGCCCACATTCAATAGAACACTTTAGATAAGTTATTTTGCACTTTCTTATGTATAAAATTGGTAGAAACTTATTTTTGCTTTGTATCATTTAAAGACTTTTTGTTTCAGTAAATGAACTGTGTACAAAATATTTATGCAGTTAAACTGTTTTTAGAAAGTATTTTTAATTTCAGCAAGTTTGGTTACTTGTTGCATGAGTTAACACAGCTGACTTTTTGTGTCAGTGCAATGTATATTTTTTTGTCCTATTAACTTGTAAGCCCTAGTAAATGGCCACTTATTTGTACAGCAACAGGAGTAAACTGAAGATAACGGACTAAGATTGGAGTGTGGAATTTTGTACTATATTGCAGAATCCAATATCTGTTTTTTGGTGGTTATGTAAAAGGCCTGAAGAATTACTATCTAGTGTGCAATCTGTGATATCTGAATGTTCATTGTATATTTGTCTCCAATGCAGAAAGGCAGAGTAACACAATTACAGTACATGATTAAATGCAATAGTTCAGGTACTTAAGTATTTTTTTCATTTCAAATAAATACTTGCTATTTACCACCAAAAAGCTGTTTTGCATTTATCAGGAAGAAATGTCTGCAGTTGAATGCTTTTTTTAAAAATGGCCATGGTGCTCTTAGTGAGCAATCAGTTACTACTCCCTATTTCATTTTTTTTCCAAGTGTGAAAACTGTAATTCACAGATGCTAGAACATAAAACCCATGTATTCTTTTAAGTATCATAATAGATCTTAAAGCCAGACATTATAGGAACAAGAGTACTCGCAATTATGCAGGAAGAGCTTTGACGACACTGTCTATGCCATGCTCCTTCAGTTAAAAGTTAGCATGCCTGCAGTCTCACACTCCAAGGTTGGACTTTGCAGAATATAGGCAGAGAAAAAAATACTAATTCCCTTCCCACTAACACTTCCCTGGAGTGTGTCACTCACCTTGATTTAAGACAGTGCCAGACTTATTTGTAGCCCCATGCTCTCCCCTAAAACTTGCTTGCAGGATGAAGTGTTCCAAGATTGCCCAAGAGTTGGCTAACTCCAACACACAGGCCCTGCCCCAGAACTAGTTCTGTTACTGTCTTACAGACGGGAAGAGAACATTTATTTATAACATCCTTTCTGTTAATGGTATCTCCCACAATCTGGGCAGCTCTCCTCTCGCTGCACCTTTGGAAATTAATCAGGGTTTTTGCAACACAGATGAGCAAACAAACAAAAGCTTTATACATTAGGCAATGGTTTTCAAACTTTTTTCTTTGGGACCCAGGTGAAAAAAGTCATTTATGCCTGTGACCCAATAATTACATCTTTGACCAATACCTTCTAGTCCTTCAGTAGTGGCAGCAGGGCCCTCTGCAACCCCAGTATTGGGTCTGGACCCAGAGTTTGAAAACCCCTGCATTAGGTGGTAACAAACCCACTTCAATACCTGATCGCTGGCTCGGGAGACATCTCAAGTGGGTAGAACTGCAGGAGATGTTCTGTTCAGCAGCCTAGCCTCTCTCCCACTTCTAGACCTTGGGGCAGTAGTGTCCACTGAACAGATGCCAGGAAGATTATGAAGAAAAATGTGGTTTCATCCCCCCCTTCATGCACTTGCTCACAAGGCTAGATTATTTCTGGCAGCTTTTCAAATTTCCTACATGTCTGCACTTGCCTATTACACACAGGAGGTTACAAAATACAGATACTCTCCCCCTATTCCACGAAGTGCTATCAGGAGAGAATGCAGACAGGGGTGGCCAAACTTATAGAACTCAAGAGCCACACAAGTTGATTATTAAACCTTTGAGAGCAGCGCTGAGACACATACTTTCACCTACTCCAAAATTACTAAGTTTAAAATTCATTGCATACTTTAATTGGATCGTAAAAAGAGGGCAAATACTGATCCTGCCAATGTCAGACTCTAATAATTACTTAAGGTTACCATGAAAACTAGACCTACCTATACAGTAAAAACATAGCTTCTCCCTACTGTCTCTGGCCATGCTGTGCTCTTCTGTGAGCCACACTTTTTTTCTCTGACGAGCCACAGTTTGGTCATGCCTGCTATAGACTGACCATTCAGGAGAGGTACTCCTTTTGCCCTTTGTGAATGGTGTAAATAACATGTTCATGAGTGGCATAAACAGCTTTTAATAGCTTTGCCTGGGATGGTTTTTACATTAAAGTGGGATTATAGAGACAGCATGAACTTGATTCACTCAAAAACTTGTCTCTCATCAACAGAAGTTGTTCCAATAAAAGAATTCTCACCCCACCTTTTTCTAGAGCTGCCCACCCCTGCTCTGCAGTCAGTTGCTTCAAATTTTTTCTTCTTTCTTTCAAATACACATTCTCTTTATCTTAGCTTAACTTGAGGTTGGTCACTTTTTCTGAAGGCTTTTTTAGCAGCCATCCAAAACAATTGAAGCCGCCTGAGCTACTGAAATGTATGTTTAATTGAATCCTGTCTTGTGTTAACATCTACTTAAAAGGGGCGGGGGGGGGGACCCAAGATGTGCAATGCACACTGGTTTGCTAGCTATACTTTAAACATAAGCTTAGCCATGCAGAGCTGTTAAGTCTCATCTGAATTGCAGTGAAATTCTGAAGTTAACATTCAGAAGGACACATCTAAGATAAAACGGGGATTTAAACCTACATGTTTGAAGCTGTTGAGCTAGAGAGTCAGTTTCACACAGGGCAGGTCTACACTAGAAGCATTGCATAAGAACTGCTATAGTACATCAGGTGAAGACCCTTTACAGACAGGGAGCACTCTCTCCCTTTGCCGTTATTTCCCCACCTTCTTGATAGGTAGCACCTAAATAGGACAATTCAATCAACTGCCACATACCACCCTATTCTACTCAGAACATACACACAATACTGCCATACTAAACCAATCTGTTACTCAACCAGTGTTTTTGAAAGCAACTTCTCTTGTCAGTCACTAAGAATGCATACAACTTTTTCAAGTTAAGCAGTGAGTCAAACAGATCACAGAGGAGAACAGCCTTGTGGAAAATATTTCTTGTTACTCAAGCACCAATTTCCAAAGCTACCAAGTGAGTGACTGACCCAACACCTTTGAACCCTTTCTTACAGACATTCATCTTAGGTTGTTCACTCTTTTTTCTTTTAACAATCTACAGCCCAAAAGCATTAGTCCTCCATATGCTGAAAAATGACTAAGAGGTAGTTCTGGCTTGTCTTCTCCCACCTCACGACAAGACAGCAGGGACAACTAGCATCCTTGCTTCCCCCTCAGTTGGAAGCAAGGAAGCAAAGAATTTGAGATTACATTACCTATAGAAGACCCAGTCATTTCCTTCCCTTTTCAGCTGAATATTGCCAAGACAGTGGCTTCCAGCCTCACGTAGGGTGTAGGAAGGAAAGACTGGTAGAATTACTGGTAGGTAATTCTACACTTGTCATATACCTCCTTTTTCTCCTATTTGTGGGAGAAAAAAAAACTGACAGCTGTGGCAAATAAAGTCCATAGATCAGTGCTTCCCAAACTGTTCCATGGACTGTGATTAGATGTACCATGAAAAAATTTCAATGCTGATATTTTTCTTTCTAAAATATGAAATTGTGCATCAAAAATACTAAGGTATTTGAATACTATTTAGATGATAGTTATATTAATATAACACATTTATAATAGTATACACACATTCCAAAAAACCCTAACTTTTAAGTCTACTTCTGAGCAATATGTGCAGCCAGCACGTATGTGTTCCGTCAATATATTCCAAGCCCGGAAGTGTTCTGTGGCCCAGTTAGTTTGGGAAATGCTGCCCTAGATGAAGGCTTACCTTAACATGGTGCCTGATGTTTTTTAGCAAGAGATGTCCTGTGCAGATGGTTCAGCTGGTAGTACTTGAGTGTATGTGGAGAAGACTACATGGCTGCCACACCTTAAACACTTCAACAGGTGCTTCCATCCTCGTTGGCCAGGAAGTAGCTGCCACTGTACGAATGCCCTCCCTAGCCCCACCACCACAAAAAAAAAAATTTTGAAGGACCAGGTTAATTGGCTGGAGCACAAGTTTGACATATATCATCCAATTACAAAAGCCTTTGAAGCTGCTTTTCCCACGTGATGACCATCAGAACAGATCAAGAACTGCTTAATTTCACCTCCTGTCAAGAATTGTTTGCAGCTCAGCCTTCAAAGAATGCAGCTGTCTCTGCAGCAGGCTGGCTGGAATAGGGAGAGAAGGGGGGAAAGAAAAAAAAAACCCACCTCCAGTGAGCTCCTGATTAACCTTTCCCAGACCTAAAGAGCTCTGTGTAGCTCAAAAGTGTCTGTCTCTCTCCCTCTCATCCACAGAAGTTGGTCCAATAAAATATTACCTCACCCACCTTCTGTCTTGTAGCTGTGCTGGTCCCAGAATACAACACTGCATACCACCGTCTTTGCACATTCCTCCCACCCAGCACATAGCAGTAGCACTTGGAAGTTGTCTGGGTCCGCACTTGATTTTGCCTCATAGCTGTGCTGGTGAGCAAGACTTTGTGAGCAACTAGCACCGCTGATTCTGAAAGCAAAGCTTGTTAGACGCCCAGAGACTCAGGAATGCTGGAAACAGAGCACAAGAGATGTTCTCATCAAGTGGGCCAATTGCTAACAGACGACCACAGACCAAAAGTGAAAATTTTTACTGCAAGGAGCCAAGTAACTGCATTTCAAACAGGTGCAGTGTTTCATTTTTACCAGTCATACATCTACAACCCATACGGTTTCTTATTTTCAAAAATAAGAGTGGAAGTCACAGTGCATACCACATTGTTACACTAGTTTTTCTTAACGACACAAATTATTGCTCAGGATCACAAGGCTCTTACCATCAGCAATGAAATCATCCCACTCGCAGCATGTTTTATATCCCTCAAGACATGTTTTAATGCCCCCATATTACATCCAGAGATAGCTGCACTGCAGTGCTTGGTGGAAATTCTATGCATAACATGCATTTCTATTTTGTGAAGTTGTTTGGCTATCTTTGAGGTGAAAGATTTCCAAGTTATTGACAGTCCCAGTTCAAGACAAATAAGACACTAAATAACAGACTCAGTTTTAGCAAATGGCTGGTAAATTAATAGTTGCTTCAGTGAAAAGAATGCAACTTCAATTTTTAACAGAAAGCTGCATTTTTTTCCCCTCAGGGACTGTCAGTCCACAACATGTTTGCTGTTGGGGGTGGGGGGAGGAGGAGACAGAAGTCAGATCATACAAGATTTTTATCCCAGTTTTATTTTCCTAATTCAATCTTCAATAAAAGATTGAAATAACCAATTAAAACATACATAATACATAATTTACAGTATATACATTGTTTCTACACTTGTTTTGCTCGACAAGGTAATTATAACAGGTTTGCCAGCAGAAGTGCAAAATGAAGAGAAATCACTGGTGTAGAATTTAGGACTTTCCAATTTCAAGCTGTATACCTATATTAATGGAAACTATATGTAAGAAACATGAGGGCAGGTGAGGGGGCAGGACACAGAAGAAATATTTGTGGCATTTCACATGTTAAAATGGTATTTTACAAGTTAAAAATTAAATACTGTACACAATCCTGCAAATACATCAGGGACTGCCCCAGTAAGCTACAATAATTTCAAAAAAGCAGATTGACTCAGACATTAATACCTATTAAAATGATTTTCAGTTCTCTAGTTTGTGCAACTTCTTACAAATTTGTCCTTTTTACAGTGCAAATAAAAATCCAACAACTTCTGGTGATTAACTGTAGTCCACATTACTTAAAATACATTCTATTAAAAATTACACTAAAGAGTTCAAACATTTTATTTATATGAAAATTAAAATCTCTTACCTATAGGATAAATTTACACACAGCTCTAGTAAGGCTGTGGTTTTTGTTGGCACAATCTACCAAAATCTCTTTACCTCACTAAAGCCTTATTTAAAAGTTTGATTTTTTTGTCTCCTTTTCCTACTTCAACAAACACTACTTCCTTTCAATAATTTTTAGAACTGCTTCCTAGCATCTTTCCATGGTTCATCATTTGGCTGTATTGTCTTCTAACCCTCCTGTTTCATTGTTTTCAAGCTAAAAAGTCCTAAATGTGCTTGGTTTCAGTATTTTTAATGAGTATTAAATCAAACACCACAACAAGCTGTGAATCAGGGAGGACAGCTAGAAGACAGTCTGATAGCACTATGGTTTTAAAGCTGATTTTTTTGCTTGAATTTTTTTTTTTTTTGGACAAGTACCAGAGTATCACAGTAGAATAAAAAAAAATACAACAACAACTTGTTCCCTTGGCTTTTTAGTGTTGACTTTACCACTGAATGGAAACTATTTTGGAATTAGAACAAGCATATCCTTTTTAACAGTATATATAGCTATTTTACTATGTACAGATTATTTACAGATTACCCTCGCCTAATGGCTATTAGTATATAGTACTGATACAGAATATACAGTGGTCTCGGATTCTATTCTGATGTAAACAAAAACTCTACAAGCATATAACTTGTTAAAATCTCCATATGCTTTGTGGTTTGTTTTTTTTTGTTTTTTTCCAATTAGCACCAAGCAATTAAGAGTTTCATCTTTAATCTCTCACAAAAATAAATATAGGCAAAATGCACCCATAGAGCAGATGCTTACTTACAGTAGGATTGAGGAAAATGAAGTTAGTCTCTTAGTACACCAAAAGAAACTTTTTTGGCATTCATGTTCTTTTATACATTATGGGAAGAGCATAAGTTTCTTTTTTCTTTTCTTTTTTTGAACTAATGGAAAGAAAAAGTATTTTCATATTCACTAAGATTTGATCACATGATTAAAAAGGATAAAATGAGATTAGAAAACAGCTAATATTAAGAACCATCTTACAGTGCTAACTGTTTTCACACATATTTAACTAAGTCTACTGAAAAGCAGCTATCTATAAGGTATGTATTTCTCAAGTGAATCCTTAAACTGTTACCCAAACTTACTTGCGAAGCTATTCAACTGGAGATAACAGATGGTGGAAGACACACACAACATCTCCACCTGGATCAGTCAGATAACAGTGACTACTTTCAGGGGAATAACAATAATAATATTAAGTAAACAAGCAATTATAGTGCACTTTTTGTCCAAGGATCTCAAAGTGCTTTAGAAAAGAGGAAAATATCACCCCCATTTTAAAGAAATCGAGGCACTAAAGAATAAGGCTCAAATGAACTTACTTCACCTAGTGACCAATCCTCAGGATGTGAAGGCCTAAAATCTAGAATTCTTGATACCCATTCACTGGACTGGAGAACCCTGTTTTGTTAGTTAATCTCCACTACTTCTGAAGGAATGAATTTGCTTTTATAATCCAGAAAAAAAAAAATCTAAGAGAGTTTACTCCTCACATACCTCAACAATAAAGGTGCTTTGCTTTTGCAGAGTCACTGATTTCATTAGAGAATTTTTTTTTCCCAAAGCAAGTAACTAGAAACTGAGCTAATCTTAGCCATTTTTAGCAAAAGAATAATGGTACAAATTCAACATGTATCCCAATATGTTAGATTCTAAATTCCAGCCTCAATTTCCGAGAATCTCTCAAGGCAGACTATTTTCTGATCTAATCAATTGAACACTGGATAAAACAGCATCTCTTACTACAGTTTAGTTGCTCTTCAGTGATCATTTGAGACCAAGTAGGACAGAATCATTGCTCCCATATATAGTACTATAAAACCCGAATTAAAAGCAAGAGCTGCACTGATAAGTTACATTAAAAGTTGCTTAATAAATTCCACAGTGCTGGTACAGCCTTAACATTTCCTCAGTTTAGTTACAGTGATATATGACTACTGAAAATGAACAGTTATTTTAGAAACTACTTAACCTGTCAAGCTGGATGCCAAAGAAAGCCTTACTCAATCAACTTCAGAAAATAAAGTACACATTAAATATATAGTTATTTTGCAAGCACTCAACGTTCTGGAATAAGTAATTTAAACCTTGTATGTCCTATTAAATATTCACAGTAGTTTCAGGAAAGAAATATTCATGTCTTCAAAACTACAATCTACTTCTTGCTCAGCCACTGTTACCATGCAGTTGTAACTTGTTTTTATCAGTACTTTTCTGGCCTTTTTTTGTGTGTGTGTGTAGTCCACCATTCAGTCCAACTATCCCCTCAGTGATGGCTGAAGGATCCCTTTTTCAATGAGATGAGATTTCAGTGTTTTGTACACATTTAGTTGCTGTTCGGGCTGGAGTACCAACAGTTGTTTCAGTAATTTGCTGGGATTTGGACCTCTGCCAATGACATTTAAAAGGAAAAAAGTTTTTAATTCAATAAAACCTCTAAGTCTAATACAGAAAAGTGACATCCTTTTTTCTCATGTCTCTACAAATGTAGTGTCTATGCTTTTGAGAGAGATTTTTCTAGTGCAACAGTCCTCAGAACTTGCATTTTGTCTGGTAAGCATAATTACGAAGCACTTTCTCTGACTACAGCTGTTTTAGAATATGCAACAATGGTGGAATCTCCATCCTCATGTTTTTAAGGTGCGGCTTGACAAAGTCCTTGCTGGGATGATTTGGCTGTGGTTGGTCCTGCTTTGAGTAGGGGACTAGACTGGGTGGCCTCCTGAGGTCCCTTCCAAGCCATATCTTCTATGGTTTCAAGATGTTTTAACTGGGCAAGCCACAAGTTAATATGCTAGTCATGGTGGGAACACGATCAATGCCAAAATATCTTGATTTGACTGCCTCGCTTTAAGTATGCATCTCCCAAGATATTCAGGCTAAGGAGCTATGTACCAAAGAATGAGTCATGTGATGTAAGATGAGCATCTGAGTGATCCTGTGACATGTCTTTTGACCACTGTTAAAGGATCTGGCAACAAGAAATCCAGGGACAGAAAGGATCTTTCTGCTGCAAGCCTCAGTGTAAAACTGTTTGAATGGTGCTTTCATACATCCAGTATAGCAAGCCTGATTTTCTGATCATGACCCCCAAACAGTGTTCAGTAAAGCATGTTTCTTCTCACTTTCTCCTAAACATGCAGCTAGGTCATGTTTCAGTGACCTTCAAGAAACAAATCACTATTACATTCAGCTGTGCTATCGATAATTAACAAGGTTCATAAGCTGTTCCTTTCTCACAAGCATAGGTCTCAGCAGTGAAATAGCACAGTAAAAATATGCAGAGAAAAGTGTCTGCCATGCTGTCATGCCTGATCCTTTGTAACAGAATCTGACTTTTACCTTTCCATTGCTTGACACCAACATTAAGCTCTTGCTAGGGAGGGCTCACTTTTAGCAGACTGTTTTGACAAAGCCATTTTCTGCTTTGTACCTGTTGTTGAATAAGCTGTAACACACCCAGTAACACGTTGTTGAATAAACTGTATAAACAGGCACTATGGGAGGCGTGGTTTAAAAAAAACCAAAACACCTCATTCATAAAAAATTTGCTTATTAGGATACTTTTCAGTTCTAGAATTTAAAAAGGCGGCCAATCCCTAACTCTTTTCAGGAAATTTTAAGTGTAAAATTTAATGCATTTATTACAAAGAGTGGCAGACCTGCATCAGCCACATACTATCAAGTCCACACATTGGTCTATTCTTCATTTCTAAATACCCAACGCACACATGCATAATCGTCATTGTGAGTTTATGTGGGGTCCATGCAACTACATTCCCCTAAATTGGAAAGTCTACCACTAAGCATCTCTAAGAACTATAGTGAGAGAAGCTTCCATTTTGACCATGTAATAGTTATTATTATAAAACAGCATCTCCTTCAAAGTGACTGTGGCTCTGATAATTTGGCAGGATTTCTAATTAGCAGGATGTGCTAATGGAAACTTTTCCCCATAACTAGTAGGAGTAGTCAGGGCCGGCACAGCCTACTGCAAGACCTCAGAACAAGTTTCATGAGATTTAACAATGGCTCCAGTATTCAAGAAGCCCCTCTTAGCAAGTATAATTGCATAAACAAAGTTTAAAGCAAACATTTGCTGCACCCACAAAACAAAACTACATATAAATGGAAAAACATCTGCACTGACTATATATATTTATATATGCCAAAAATACCTTATGAAACTGGTGATATACACATGAACAAAAGTAGCCATCAGGTACTGACAATCAAAACGATCCATTATTCCACCATGGCCAGGAATAGTGTCTGCAAAATCCTTTAAGGAAAAAAAAGCAGAAATATAAATATTCCCATACAATACCTCAACTAATCTATTGTTTCTATTACAGCAGTGTGTAATTGAGATATAGGCAAGCTCATGCAAAAATAAATCTGTTAGTCTTAAAGTGCCACACAACTCCTTGTTGTTTTTTTTACTGGACCAATACACATTGACAAGCTCTGTCCTAAAGAATTTAACATTTAAATGGATCAAATAGACACAGGGTGGGGAGAGGGGTGGCATGAAGAGGTAAAGTGACAGTAGCAGAACTGGGAATACTGGCAGTTTAGGCACTGAACTGCAGACCACCTGCCTCCACTACACATTATCCTATTTTGTGTCAAACCTTCTACTCTAAGTATCATCTTCTCACACCTTGTCCATATAGGTTCAAATACCAACCACAGCTGGATTACTTTTATTCCCTTTGCTATTGGAATGGCAGCTGCTGAAGCATCTATTTAGCATAAAAAGATTTGCACAGGATGCCCCTGAATGTTACTTCAGCTTTACAAAACTCCATTTTTCATTGACTTCTTAGTATTTTTAAATTAAAAAAAAACTTTTGCCTTTATAAAGTCATGTTGTATGAACAATCACTCTTTATGTAAACACTGTATTCAAACAACTTTTGTTTTACAAAAGAAAACTGAAATGCAAGCAGCATTCAAAAGAGCACACCAACTGTACTGGAACTACAAATTGAAGGAGATAGTCTAGTTGTAGCAACAAGCGCCCCTAGCCCCGCGGTTCCATGGGCCCCGCACTGTCCTGCCGTGAGCAGGGCAGCATGGGGCCACACCGTTGCCCCCCACGGCCACATTGCCCCCTCCTCCTCCCCGCTGCCTTCAGTGCAGACCCGGGGGAGAGGGACAGAGAACAGCCAGCCCAGGGGCGGAGAGGGCCAGCCCAGAGGCGAGGCTCCACTCTCCTGCTCGTCCCCTGGGCCAGCTTCCGCCAGCCCAGAGGTGGGGCAGGAGAGCAAAGCCCAGCCCCAAGACCTGCCAGCTCCACCCCTGGATCAGGGGAGGGCCAGGAATGCAGGGCCAGTCTCTTGGCTGCCCCCCCCCCCCCCAAGTATGTGGAGGGGCAGGTAGGGTCCCCCCAAGTAGGCCGATTGTCCCAGGGCCCCGCACCCCACTAGGGACAACCCTGTTCATATCATATTTATGTATAACACAATTTCTTACCCCATTATATAAACAAGTATAAAGAGGTAACTAGCAAAAGGTAGAATTGCTACCCAAATACATCTACAATAAAACCAGAAGTAGTGCTAAGATTCGCCAGCATGGAAACTGCCATGCATCTTGATAACATACGAAGGTTAAACAACTAAAATCCTGTGGTACCTTAAAAACTAAAATTTCTACAGGCATGAGCCTTCATAGGCTGCAACCCACTTCGTCAGATGCCTGAAGTGTAAACTACATCTGACAAAGTGGGTTGCACCCCACGAAAGCTTATGCCCAAAGAAATGTGTTAGTCTTTAAGGAGCCACAGGATTTTCGTTGTTTTTGCTATATACAGACTAACACTGAGACCCCTCAGGAACATACAAAGTTTAAGAATGTTACACAGCAATGCATACGGTATCTCTGATTAAGAACACTGATTCAGAGGGTAAGGTAACTTTTTGTCACATCATCCAGGTTTAGCAGAAAACAAGTGTGGCTGGATCATTATAATCTGAAGTCATCTAATTAAAATTCTAGGAACTGGCTCTATCAGAGTCTTCATAGGCTTTTTTAAATATCTGCAAAAATATTTACATACCTTGATTTTGAAAGCCCTTTTAAAACCACTAGCAAAAAAGCCTCCAAATGGCCCAATTAAGGATGCAAATGTTGAAAAAGCAATGCTGTGTACCTGGAATGGGTACATATTCACTGTTTCCTGCAAGAAAACAACTGTTAGCAATAGCATACATTGATTCAAAATTATTTTGTTATTCCAGATACACAAGGCCAAAGTTAACACAACATTTTTGTCATAAATTCCTTAACATTTTACTAACAGAGAAAATATATTTTGTTTCAAAGCCAACAAGATTCACAGACAATTTCCAACTTCTCTATGATAAACAATGTATTTAACTTCATTAATAAGGAAAAGATACATAACGTTATACCACATGCCACTATACATTTTATGCGAAAAGAATTCCCTACTCACTATTACTGAAGAGTTTTAAATATTTATTTTAGACATAACAAGGAATTTGTCAAACAATATTTCCCCTTCTCTTTCTTCCCTAATTCTACAAATTCTTTAACCCGAGCTCTCTCTCCATACACCAGAAGGAAACAGATGTATTGTTAATCATTCTAGTATTCAAAATACAGCTCTGCTACCTTCTCAATCTCAGCTCTTTCCAGTTTCCTCTAAAAGGAAACGATGCTAGGAAAGAAGGAAGTAAAAAAGATCATGCCCACTAGACTTCCGGAAAGAGTAACTCTGGCCAGTTTTTGGAAGCCCTCTAGTAATTTGCAGGTAACTCACTATCATATTTATGTCTCTCAAATGCCTTGATGATAAAGATATGACAGATTCACGCACTAAATTATTCCAGCATTTCAACACTAAATGATTACCTCCCTAACCTCCAAGTCCTCAAAGCAGCTATGTATTTTAGCCCCTAGTCTTTTGATAGCACTAGAAAATTACAAAGCAGCTACTTCAGGAGCTCTCCTAGCTCATCAGATTTCCATCCACAGGTCATGAATTCCAGAAGACAAAGTATTCCTCTCACTTATGTTTTGCACGCAAGATGTTATACTCTGCTCATTTAGCAGACTGATTTCATGAGCACTTTGTTCACTGAACTCCTGGTCTGTTAGACAGATCAGACAAGAAAGGTTTTCTATTATCAGCAGGGAGCACAGATTCCTACTATATCTGCTTCCACCCTGGCCCTGAGAGAAGAGACTTCTGGGGTTCTCTGTAGCAACTTAAAATCCTAAAGGTGATTCTCTCCCGCAGTTACCTATGAACATGCTGAGTCACGGAGCCAGTTCTCTTCTCTAAACAGGTCATCAAGCAGTCCTTCAAATACCAGAAAATTCCTGACCTCATAATCTGTTTTAGTATGGCTTTATGGCCTAGAATTCCTAAATTTCATATTCCTGGTTTTCATTACAGACACCAGTCTCTGTTTGAGGAGGTCAGAGGAGGTTGCTTCAGCACAGAAGTTCTGAGGCAGGACAAAGCAATATCTAAGCATCAGTTTGACTGAATGATAGAAAGCCCTTTGGATTTTGAATCTTTGGAAGTCCATTCTATTGAGGAAATAGGCACTAAACAGCATGCTTGTGCTTGTGCTGAATGTTAAACAGGATGACCCCAACAGTGCTGAGAGGACAGCCAATTTCATTGCTGAGCAAAACCCCATCCACTTTGGCACTGAGCAGTGTGCCACCAGAGAAGGACGATAAGGCACAAAGACAATTTTTAAACCAGATAAATGGAGTTTGTGCCTTTATGACTGGGTATTCAACAAGACGCGAGATATTAAAGCTGTTTCCATCAACTGGCTTGCAAGAACTTTGATAAAGCTGACCTGAGTATCATATGGAGCTATAGCCTCTTGTCAATGCAGATATACCTTCCTTTTGGACTACTGGAGGGTTGGATTACATTCCTTTCTCCTCCTCTATCAAAAGATAAAATGAACCGGGAAGAAACCCTTCAGCCTTCCTTCTATAAACTTACAGAACTGGGCAGCAAAGGCACATCTCAGACCACATCCTTTCATAGAGGGCAGCTCTTCCTTAATCAATTCTGTAACTCTTTTTATACAGAATATAATGAAGTAGCTAAGATAAGTGATGCTCTTTGGAAGTAGTTCTTTGTTCAACAAAGTGCTTCTGTGGCACATGTGAGATTCCCATGGATGGCACTTTGCAGAAGCTGGCTTCTTTTGCTAGAGGTTTCTCAAGAAACTGAAAACAAATTCCCACAGCCATCTTTCTGGTCAAGGGCTTCACTTTACACATAATGGTTAGATTTCACCTTTATATTTCGAGCCAGATTTCTAGTTTACCACCGTTTATGATTCATTCCATAGTCCTGCAAGATTTACTTTAGTCCTCGAAGTGATGATAGATTTCCTCACTTTGAGTCTATTGGAATGGCACTTTTATCCAGGGGTGTAACTATGGGTGGCCCTGGGTGGACACATGCCCAGAAGTTTGGCCAGCAGGCCTGCCCACCCCCACCTGCTGCAGCACCGGATAGCAGCTCAAGCTTGGCAGCCACAACCACAACCACGAACTGGCCAGCAGTGGGTGGCTGCAGCTGCAAGTGACAGTGCTGCAGACAGACGGTCTGCAGTGGGCTGCTCTCTGCCCACAGCTCTAGCCCTGAGCAGCTGCTGCAGCCTTTGCGTGCCAGAGGCCAGGCTGCCTCTCTCTTCCCCCCCACCCCCATGCTTCAGTTACTAAGTAATTGGAGCACCAGCTGGAAACTTCTGGTCACATGAGTGGAAGTAGGATTGGATAGGCCCATCCTGCAGAATCAGGGACCTGGCCAGAAAGCAGAGGCTGGCTATGACCCTGCTTTTACCCCCTTAAGTTTTTTGTTGTTTTTTTTAAAGCCATACTCATGGTTTAAGTGTTTGGAGAACTACCATAATAGGTTTAGCTATCAATGTCTTCTCTATCTTTTGGAAGAAGGTGATAGGACAGTCATCCAGAAATTAATCATCTCATTTGAAACAACCTGCAGTTTATAGTTAGATTTTTCCCATCTTGCTTCCAGAGTATGTCAGTTTATTGGCTCTTAAGGAACTTCTAAATTTTTACAAGGCTAGGACAAAAGATTACAGAAGTCCAATTTACATTAAAAAACCCATAAGCCCTGATAAAAACATCAAGGGGAAGAGACTGTTACCAATTTAAGGCATTCATTCCACAAAGACTGCAGCTTTCCTAGCAGAAACGTGTTAAAGCTAACAACGTCATTATTCTTCACACATTCCATCTTGCAGTACACATTCAACCTGCTCTCTGTTTATAAGGCTCCATGGGGGGGGGGGGGGAATAGAATAGTGTATAGGCAAGTTCAGTGCCTTTTAGATCTTTTTATATCAACTCAGGATAAGAAATCTGAGGATGGGGAAGAGGAGGTGACATACAACAAAAGAAAATTACTTACCAGTAATTCTATTTGTCATAGTCTTCCCCTCTTTCCCTTGAAGGAAGGGAGTGGCAAATTGTTCTATTTTGTTCCTGTTTGGTTGCTCTGGAATTTTCTGACTTAAGAAAAAGGAATGGAGCTGTGATTTTATACTGGACTGAATGACAACTGCTGTTTCCTTTTAGGTGTAAGTATAAAAGCTCTCTCCAAAGAATCCGTAGGATGGGTGTGAGGAGGGAAGCTGATCACTAAGTCACACCAAGTTACCAGACAGTAATTTTTCTTTATTCTAAATAGCAGTAAGGATTTCAAATATCTTCTGCGTGCTTGACTTGTAGAGGAGAGAGATATCCAACCTAAACATGTAGAACACATGTTGAATCAAGGTCATAACTGTTTCCTTTTCTATCTCTTTCCAAAACAAAGTGTGCAAAACCTTTTGGAGTTTTATCAAGTTCTAATGGGCCCAAGAATCAGGCCTTAACTCTTAGTAAAGCTTTGTGTACAATTCATCACAAGACCGAACAGCTGACGTGCAGAAATAGACTTCATTGATGATACCAGACTGCTTTCAAACATCATGTTTTCGTTACAAAATCAAAGTCTGCTCTTTCCAGACAGCATACTTAGGGCAAAATTTCGCTGATAACTCCACCAAATATATCTCAGTTCTGTTCTGGAGAGCTATCACCACCCACCTATGCACAACACCAACTCATCTGACATTATTCATTCAATCCCTGGCCTCTGAATTGTAAAGTGTCAGCTTTAGTTATATTTAATGTAAAAAACTTGGCAAACAAAAATTCAGTTTCAACTGAGTTTTATTATTCCTTACCCTTCCCAACACAACCTTCAGTAATGGTGATACAGAGTAGTTCTGCAGTTGGAAGAGCTCTGAAGGTTCACACTCTGTGACAAATTGGTTTGTTTCACTATTGTATTCCACTGGACATACAAAATACTGATGTTGAGCCAAAAAGTAGGCAAACTGAAAAGCAAAGCAAAAGTTAAGATGTATTTATTTCTTACTGAAGTCACACTTGATAAAAGTGTTTTCATTAGGTTGCTATATGATTCACAGTTTAAAAGAATATTTTTGTTACAAAATGGTTCTAAGATAGACAAAAGCTTCCCTCTAAAATAAGTGACTCCTCACCAAGCATGCTAAAATGGACATTCAGCACATTACCAAAGTATCTTTAACTTCTGATATTCTTTTTAGATCCCTGGAGGATGTTCCTGCTGATTGTTACCTTACAACAAACAAGAATGCATCAGAAAAAACACTGATTAATGATTACTTGTTGTGTCTTTATAGTTCACCTTTGAATGTTAAGGAAGAAATAAACCATAACATCTACAATTTTTTGAGCTTTAGTTCTTCACAAGCCTCTCTGCTAAGATATATACACTAACAGATGTCTACAGTTATTTTATTTTATGCATACCATAAATTTAAGCTAGCTGTCTAAACTCTTGGATATCGTGTCAAGAAAGATGACATTTTTAGATCAAACAAATGTAAATCACTGTCACTTTACTGAGTCCAAGCAACACCATCAACAGGTTTCAGATACAAAATAATTGTGTACTTATTCTCATCAGAACTATAACATTTTTATGGATACTACCTCTAAAAAGCACAGGAAACAACATGCAATTTGACTGCTATGATTAATGCAAAAAATGTTAGCTTTTCTCAACTATCTACTGTATTTAAAAGAACTACATGCTTTGCAATTAGCTACCAGTGGAACAAATACTCTAGATTACAAGAGAGCACCACTTCTGTATGCCATAACAACAAATTGATAACTGAAACAATGCTGCAATCAAATTTAAAAATCACAAGGTAAAGGATGAAACTAAGAAAAGAAAATCCTGCAACTACTTACAATAAATCCAAATGTAACTGTGGAAAAGAAACCTCCAATGAACCCTTCCCAGGTCTTTTTAGGAGACAGCTAATCACAAAAAGAGAAGGAGTTACTATAATCACTGAACAATTATATCACAGTAGTTTTGTTCCACTTCTGCCAGAATGTGAAACGTACTTAGGGCGTAGTTTTCAAAATATATTTCCATTACCAACTACAGACATTTCCATGCAAATACCTCACATGTATGTCCATGTAGAGTCAAAAGCATATGTGCAAATGCCTGGTTTGAATGAGCACATCACAGAATGACTCTTACAATTAAGGCTGCCCAGTACTATAAGACTCTGTTTTCAGTCACAATTTTGACAAAAATTAAACCATTTGGGCTGAAGTTTTCCATGCCATATACTTGCCACAGGCCGAATAGTCTTTTTTGGTAAGCTTCAACTAAAATGTATGAGCCATTTCCAAAACTTTTTTCCTAACACTTTACTTAATTGTGGTGTTCTACCCTATTGCTTATGTCTGTATGCTCTTAAATGCAGTAAAGAACAGTTTTAAGGTATGTCTTCACTTACAGTAGCAAATTTGGTACTGTTGAATCAATTGTTTAGGATTAACTGAGTGGAAGTGAAGAGCCATTCACCTGATCCAGACATTGACTGAATAAATCCACCCAGGAAAAAGATTAACGGTGTGTCGATGGAAGGGCATTTTCCATTGGTATAGCATAGCAGGGAAACCATGCTAATTAGAGTTCAGGGATTTGATGGGAGATACACAAACTAATCTAAGTAGTACTCCATGTAGTCTATGGCTCCTGTCAACTGCCACTAAATTTCATGTTAAGCGTAGACCAGGCCTTAGAAAAAAGAACAGGCTTGCTTGTGTTAATCTTCATCAGCTGGAAGTGCTGTGTTCCCATTGATTTACTCCTGATATCGCCAATAATGAAACAGTTAAACTACCGTTGTCTTGGGTGCTGAAAACCCTGGGTAACACCAGCCCCCTCAAAGAGTGACTGAGCCCTATTCCATCGCGGAGCAGTATCAGTGGCCTTTAACATTAAAAAACAACAAGGAGTTGTGTGGCACTTGAAGACTAACAGATTTATTTTTTGCATGAGCTTTCGTGGGAGAAGATCCCACTTCCTCAGATGTTTCAAAGATGGGTGAACTTACAGAAAGGAATGAAACTAAATGCAAGGGGATGTAAAACATAGGATCAGGTCATAAAGTAACAGCAAATCAGAGCCTGAGAGTTCATTTTTAATTTTGCTCTGTTTGCTGTACAGGATGCTGATCAAGTGGTTTCTGAGTTTCTGCGAGAGAGTATCGCATACAGCACAGTTTAAACAAGGCTAGTGCAACCTATTCATTTCCTGTCCCTTCTTTTTCACTGTGAACAATTACTACTTCCATGAAACTAGAGTGCAAGCCAAAAAAAAAAAAAAATATATATATATATATATATATATATATGGCTAACAAGGGAAAACTCCAAACAATTGCTACTCAGATGCAGTATGTGCCTTTTCAGGCAAAGATCAGCTGGAAAGACAACAGAAAGCTTCTCAGACTGTTATCCCAGCTAACTGGAACATAAGAAACTATCTGCTCTGCACCTGTAGAATAATGACCTAACAGTATATATTTGGTCATGTGAATCAAGCACACGACCCCTCAAATATATATCATCAAGATAGTTACATAAAGCTCTATAGAGATTTAACATCTTAGCGCCTTAACACAAGGACAAATCTTTAAGAAGGCTAACTGATAAGGACTGTAATTTCCTAATCATCATTTCCTTTTCCTAAGCTCTACCTGTACCGATGTAATTATAAAACTCAAGCTCTTGCAGCAGTTTAAATATATATTCAAAAAGCAATGGTTTAATTTAATCATCACTTCCCTAAAGAAAAGAGTTCTTGCAAACTCAGCGCGCCAAGGACAATCTGGGAAACCTAATTATCCACTTAAAAAAAAAAAAAAAAAACCCTGAAGACTAAAAAAATTAGACAACTGCAAAAGCTTTTCTTGCAAATGAGAAAAACACCAATGTATCTGAGATCAGGAAAGATAACCAAGATAAAAAAATGTGGTTATGTTTGTGAAGACTTGAACAAACTGCTATTTATTATCCACAGGTAAAAAATGTTAGAGAAGTGGACCATGGGAAAAGATATTTCATGGCTTAATTTTATCCAGTAACTGTTGTAATGAGTGGCCCACAAGTGAAGAAAGTGATGTGACTAAAAATAATATCACTGAAGGCTTCACTTGGTTTGTCAGGCATAAATATTAGTGTTTCAGGACTGCTAATGGCGGAAATCTCTTATCTTATTACATTACCTGTAACACTGGCTATGGAAGTGTAGGAGCACAGGATTTACCATGCCTAAGTAGATAATACCCTGCAATAAACCCTGCAGTACCCTGGCACTGACTTGTAGCTGATTTAGGAAGTCAAAGAGTGTCATAAAAGTATATTTTTCATGAAGTCCACCTCAAAAAGCTAAAAGGAAACCCATCCCTGACTTTAATAGGCAGTAACTTCACCACAAAGCACTTAAGTTCAATTTTTCCAACATTGCCATTAATTTGAATGTGTTTGTTCTTTTACTGTAGCAATATTAAGCAGCTTACAAACTTTGTTAAGTTCATAATTCTGAAGTGGCATGACAGCTGTGTACACCCAGTAGCTTTTCAAGCTGTTAACATTGCACAACCACTACAACTAATGACAAACAGATCAATACTTCCCCAAGGATCTTGCTAGTACCATTATAAGCAGATGGTCCTAAAAATAGAACTCTGAACTCCTCCCAGTACTACAAAGAAGAATGAAGAATGGATATCTATGTAATCAAGTTTCAAGTCAATGAAACTGTAATTTAGTTTCTTTAAAGCACTGTATTTGGAACATACCAAATATGAGATCTACAAATAAAGTGGAGGTTACTTACCTGTAATTGAAGGCTCCTCAACAAGTGCAGTCCCTATCTATATTCCTTGTATACCATGTACTTTAATCGAGATTTTTAATAAGCAGAAGACATTGATCCGCACATGCATTGTTGCTCTCTTTTTGCTCTGAATCAAAAGTATAAGGGGTAGTGCAGCCCAATGCCTCCCAAGTTCCTTCTCTTAGCACAAATCTGGTCATGATCCACAGCGGAACAGATGAAGAATGGGTAGTGGAATACAGATAGGGACTCCTCTGCTTGAAGAGTCTTCAGTTGCAAGTAACCAACGTCCAGTTCTTTAACCATTCCCATTCCAAATATGTGAGATGAGTAAGCAGCAGTCAAGCAGGAGGCGAATGCGAGAATGCAGATAGTATGGACTTCTGTTCCACTGCTGTTCCTATGGCTGCATTTGCAGTAAATATCCTGATCAATGTGTAAAGTTTTCTAAAGGTATAAATAAAGTTGCAGGTAGGCAACATATGTATATGTAGTTGAGCTAAGTTTTGTAGAGATTCTGTAAAGGCTGTTTGAGCTCTAGTGGAGTATGGTCTGACCCCTGACAGGGTAGCAGTACTATGGTGGGGGGGGGGGAGAAACATGCTAGTTGGTGACAAAGGATGATGCAGTCTGAGATCCATTTAGAGAATTTCTGTGCAAATCTTCCTTGACCCTTGGATTACTCTGTTAGAGTGTTATATAATCTAGGTGTTTTCCTAATTGTTTTTATTCTCTGCAAACAGCATGTCAGCACCTATTGGACATCTAGAGTGGTGGTGGGGGGGGAATACAAGTGGTTGATTTGATTTAGGTGAAACTCAGAAATTACTTTAGATTTCAGGTAGAAACAAAAAAGATTTTCACTTAATAAAAAGTGGAACGTGGCAAATCTGCCATGAACCCTCCTGGCTTGCTCATGCTTCTGACTGATGTGATGGCGACTAAGAAAGCAACTTTCACTGAGAGGTGGGAGATGAAATATGTAGCTATTGGTTCAAAAGAGGTCCAGTAAGGAATGAAAGCACAAGAACAACATACCCTTGTGGTGTTGCTTCTTTGCTGTAGGACAAGTGAAGATAGCATTGCCCTGAACTGGGGAGTAACAATCACTGATTGCCTCAAGATGGACCTGTGGATGAATGATAGGTCCAATGCCTTACGAGTGACTAATGTCTAAAATGACTGGAATCTCAGTGGATTCTAGAGATAACTGGTGCCATTGCGATCAAAGGAAGAAACATTTTCATTTGGATAAACAGTATCTCCAGAGACAATCCTTCCTGCTTTGGGTGAGAATGGTTTGGACTACACCAAACATGAGCACTCAACATCTGATGTCCATCAAAATACCAGATCACGAGTAGCCAAGGGCCCACACTGAAATGATTGGTTACACCATTGTGTTCCATCAATAGATCTGGAAAAGGCTAGATGCTGATGGCAGGAAGGGTTGAGATCTTTAGGATACCCAAAAAGCAGAATGGTCTTGGCCAGTTGGGCATGAGGAGGATCCAAGTCTGCAAATCTTTCACAGAACTTGTGGTATTAGTGGAATGAAAGGAAAGGCAAACCTAAGGTGATCCGTCCTAGATGGCAGAAGGGCATCGTACAGATATATTTTTCTTGTTCACCTGTGAGACAATGAGGTTCCAAGACACACTCCCCACAGAGTGAAGATCTCATTTGAGACAGAATCGTGTATCTCCCATTTGTGATCTATGAAAAAAAGTCTACATCTGGCTACAATATAGTCCATATTTTAAGAAAGCATAGCACAGCTACAAGTTAAAAGGAGTATTCAGTTCAGCAAAATACTAGAAAAATTGTATCTCATACATAAGTTTCTGAATGCACTTTGGAATGTCTGTATGAAAACCAAGCCAAGATTGTTGCACGTTTGCCACAGTAGTAATTCCAAAACTATAGCACCTACTTATATTTACAGTAAATGAAAAAAATACAATCAGCAGAGAAATGTGTATGTTAATACCTTAATTAATGGAGTTCTCCCAAAGAAGAATCCAAAAATGTAAGCAGTAATATCATTGCAGATAACACTTGAGATCGGAACCAGAAACCTAAGGAATAAAATAGAAGATTTCAGGGGGGGAAAACTGACATAAAACTAAAATATTAGAATATTCATTGTGAAAGGCAAAAATGGTAGCATTCACTGGTTTTATTCAGTAAACATTGACAGTGTCTCAAATTTTCAGTTAAACCTACCTATTTAGTTTTGCACATTCCAAAAGTTTAGCTACACCAATTTCAGCTTCTATCCAAAAAGAAAAGAACAAGCAAGATCTACAAAAATATTTTGGTAAAACACCTTAACTTGGTCACTGAATTTGTATATCAGCAGGAAAACATTCTGTATCAAAACAGATGTGAATATTAGCAGTACCGGTAACAAGAACAGAAACAAATAGGAACCCTCCAAGGGGAGTTGTGGGGGCAAAAAAATCTAGCTCTCTTCAAAACTAAGCTTAATAAATTTATGGATGGGATAGCATGATGAGAAAGCCTAGTTCGACAACTGACGATATTTGACTATTGGTGGTAGATACGCTAATAGCCTGATATGGGATGTTTGATGGGCTGTGTTCTGAGTTAATACTGAGAATTCTTTCTTGGGTGTCTGGGTAGTGAGTCTTGCTCACATACCCAGGGTTTAACAGATTGCCATAATTGGGATTAGGAAGAAATTTTCCCCCAGGGCAGATCTGCAAAGACCCTGGGGGGTTTTTGCCATCCTCTGTAGCATGGGGCATGGCTCTCTTGCTGGTGGATTCTCTGTACCTTCAAGTTTTTAAACCATGATCCGAGGACTTTAACAACTCAATCATAGGCTACAGATTTATTAGAGGAGTAGGCGGTTGAGGTTCTGTGGCCCGCACCGTGCAGGAAGTCAGACTAGACTGGAGATCAGCAACACAGGCTCAGCGAGCCACAGAGCATCCCCTTCTAGCTCCCTGGAAGTCTTTTCCAGGGAGCCAGGGGTGCTCCAGGGACTCCCTGCTCCCCCCTCCCCCCCCCAACAACTGCATGAGCCTGAGCTGGCTCAGTGGTTGCGTCATGGCTCCCTAGTGCTGGCGGGGGAAAGAGAGAGGGTGTACAGGCAGCACACGCTCCTTCCCTCCGCTGGCATGGTGGAGCAGTGCTGCTCTGCCCACCAGCAAGCCCTCCCTCCCAAAAGCGGCTGGCAGGGAGCTGGGCCTTGCAGAGGCAGAGCCCTGGAATGGCACCTCTGTGGAGTTTGGGCCACTTCTACCCGGCCACCCCAAACCCTGGATCAGGCCCATTCAGCCATGGGGTGGCCGGGTAGAAGCAGCCCAAGCTCCATGGAGGGGCCATTCCAGGGCCCTGCCTCCACAAGCCGCAGCTCTCCCCCGGCCACTTTTGGGAGGGAGGGCTGGCTTGTAGGCAGATCAGTACTGCTCCGCCTACCAGTGGAGGCAGGGAGCACATGCTGCCCGTGCACCGCTGCCCCCCCCACCCCCAAGCGCTAGGGAGCCATGGCTCCGGCTCATGCAGTTGGGGGTGGGGGGCAAGAGTGGAGAATGGCTCTTCTCCCCTCCTGGGTTGCTGACCCCTGGTCTAGATGATCATATTGGTCCCTTCTGACCTTAGAGTTTATGAAGAACAGAGTCACAAGATAATGACACGATCACATCAAGCCAAGAAACTGCCTTATTAAAAATCAAAAGGCAACTATAAATTTTTTTTAAAGATCTCCCTTCCTTCACCACAGCAATACAATACTTGAAGTGTGTTGTTACAGCAGATACTATATTCTTAAATGAGTTCTCTCCCTACTTTCTCCTGCAGCTCTATTAATCTTCCTTTTCTCCTTTTGAAAGTCACAATACACACTGACACAGTTGTGGGCAGACAGACATAAAACATGACTATTTCAATACTAGCTGGTACTCAACAACAAAAGCTGTAACAGGGTAGAGATGGAATCAGGCTAAATTTTCACAGCATCAGTTAATTATAGGAATAAGGTTACTGAGAAAAATCATAACATCAAAACATTGGCTCAGACAGGAACTTCCAGAACTTTTCAAGGGATATATTGATAAAGTGTATTCAAAAAGGGGGTTTTTTTGGTTTGTTTTTCCAACTACATCTTTCATCTGTAACAATCCAACAATTAATGCAATTCCACACATTTCATGAAAGTAAAGCAGAGTTTATGCAGAGCTGTGTACCCTAAAGACCACAAATTAGCACTTGTGGTGCTTGAGAAGAAGAAAACTGTGAGCTCAATGGCAACCCCAACGCCAGATAAAACAATGTTTCACAATTGAAGATGAAGCTAAAAGTTCTCTATGTTCATTACAGTGAAAAGATACTGCTTCCTAAAGATAAGGAGTTTTTCAGTAGTAAAGTTTAAGTACACCATTATAATTTAAAACCAGCCCAGAAGCAAGAAGCAAGTAAAAGCATATATCTGATCCCCAAAGTAGCCAAACCAGTTTCAATTAAACTTTAAATAGAAGTATTTTGACACTCTATAATTCAAACTGTTTATATATGAAAGTATTTAAAAACAGAACAAAAATGATAGTCTTGTGGCACTTAAAGACTAACAAATTTATTTATTGCAATAAATTATAAAAATAAGTTATTGAAATAAAGAATTTATTGCAATAAATAAATTTGTTAGTCCTTAAGTGCCACAGGACTCTCTGTTTTGCTGAACTAGACTAACATGGCTACCCCTTTGGAACTTGATTATGTCTTGGTAAAGCAAAAAGCATCATTTACTAAAAGTCTGGATTTGTTCACTTGACCATTGGGTATCAAAAATATGGACACACAAAGTAAGTGTTGCTTTTTGTTTAATTTAGCTCAACTTCAAGTACAAGCTAAACCAAGTCCAGCAAGTAATAGAGGATAAGATGGTTTGTGTGCTAAAATTCTCTTTGCTAGATGCTTCAGAATTCAGTAGCTTTATTGAAAAATCATTCTGGCACAAATGCCAAACAAGATTAAGAAGATCAAGAATAAAGGACTGCTTTTGGGAGAGTTGTCTGTCTAAAAGAATTATGCACATTATTTGGGTCAAGAATTTTAAAACTTTGGTGCCTGAAGTTTGACTCCTAGATAAATGACCTATTTACAGTTGTACTAAGCAACCAGCAGCAACCAATTAATTCAACAGAAGTTGCTGAGTCCTCATAATTTTGAAACTCAGAACACAGAATTATTTTAGGTCTCAGTTCAGCAAGGCACTTAACTTGTTTAATATGAAAATAATCCCATCCCTAGTCAACAGATTATTGAAGCATAAACTTAAACACAAATCCCAATTACTTCAATAGGTCTTGATCATATACTTGAGTACTTTCCTGAATATGGAAGGGATTACTCATGTGCCTAAATACCTTCCTTTATGGGGCCACAGGCACCAAAATCTGGACTTAGTGACCTAACTTAGGGTATTCACTTTCTTAAAATCTTTACCTTGGCCTCCTGCAGACTTATTTTTCTCTGGACCAAGATTTTGCTCAAAGTTACACAAGTGTATAAACAGAGTAAATCTATTAATTTCACTGGAGTTACTTCTGGACTTATAGTGTAATAGAGGCCATCCAAGTTGCAATAAAAAATTACATTCATAAGTCTGCTCCTCTACTCTTTTCTGATATTTTAAAATGCTATAAAAGTAGTCCTTACAAAACTTCTGCCAACCAAACTATAAAATGAATTTAATAATGCTACAAATGGGTGGATAAAGACATCTGATAGTGCTTTTATAAAATCTAAATTACAAAACTGAAATGCATGTATATGCAACAAAATTACACATCAGCTTAGTTCAATCCCCTTACCAGATCATGCCTTCAAACAGATTTTGGATGACAAGATGAGACTGAGTTACAGTGATCAGCAAAGTGACATGAGTCCATGCGAACTGTTAACAGTGCAACAACAGTTAGTGAAAACACAGATCAGTACACATAAATACCAAATTCAGACAACAGAGCTGCAGAAGAGCACAAAGGAAAGACCAGACTGATAATGCAAGAAACGCAGACACACAGTGTAAGACAATTTAACTACATAAATTTCTGCAACACAGTAATCACAAACATGGAAAACCTCTTGAAATGTATCTACCACATGAATCTTAGAATTTCTGTATCTTGTAGTTTAAACCAGTGGTTTTCAAACCACAGGTCAGGACCCTGTAGTGGGTCACAGACCATCAGGTTCTGGGTCATGGAGTCCCCGGCTGCTGCTGCTGAAAGACTGAAATGCATTGGTGAAAGATATAAATGTTAGGTCTCAGGCATAAATTTTTTTTTTCAACTGAGTACCAAAAAAAAAAAAAAAAAAGAAAAAAAGTTTGAGAACCAGTGGTTTAAACAGTTGATTTATAACAATGTATTTAGGTGAATGAGCAAAGAATATGATTCTGTAATATTCTGTATATGCGCATATAAATAGACAATTAAGGATTACAACGGCAATGACAGTTAGTAGAAGGGTCATGCAACACAGATATGGAAGTCTCATGACTAATGATAGGACTATGAAGAAAGCAAAAAATGTTACTTTTTAGTATATTATGTAATTTTGTTAAGCGCACTGTAATTCATCCCCTCATAGCATGTATTCTGTATCATCAGTACACTTGCTCCTACCACATACAGGTTTCAAGACAGTTTACTAAAAACAGCTGCTTTAAAGTTTAATCTAGTGAAAAAGCTTATTCAGAGTTGATCATTGACCAGGGCTGGCCAATAAGTCTTTTTAAGGTTATGAATTGTAGATGCTTTGTGACTCACCTGTTTTTAAAAGTTAAATAGCCTGTATTCTGGGGAGGGCAGGGGGATTTTTTCCAGTTTCCCTACCAGATGCTATTTCCCGTTCTCCTGTGAGAGTAAATGTGTACCTCAATGTTAAAGGCTTAAAAGGTAAGGTCTTTTTTGTGTGACTGAACAAGGGTGCAAATGAGTTGGGATGGATGATGGTGAGGTTTTTGAAACTATATGCTTTGGGAAAATATTACCTGTAGGTGTGATGGACACGCATCTAAATTACAATACTCAAGTACCATCACATCTGAGAACTGTAATTTCTCTTTTCCTTTCGGTAGCCAGTGAAATTTTTACTACTCTGCTATTGTGTAATCAGAACACAGTTCAAAAGCAAATTCTCCCCTCTCCAGACTGTTCCCATCCATAGACAAATGTTGCATTCCTCACTCCATCCATGCCTCATTCCCTTCTACTCAGGTTCTTATATCGGCCTCATCAGCAGAGCATCTGCACACTTTCCAGAAGGGCATAAGTGATACAACTATCATTTGTCACATGTTTTTTTCTTACTTCCTCTTCCTAGGAAAGTAGTGTGAAATTAATGTATTAGATATAGTCTCAAAAGAATGCACTGTGCACTCAGAATGAAAAGTGATGAGGTTTGTGATGGTTCTTTGATTCTATATGAATTTATTCCTCATTCTGGGACCATCCCTGGAGAAAGCTCTAATTCTTGCACAGAGGAGCTTTACTCTTGTAGAAGACAGCTCTATTGTGCCAGAGGACTAGAGCTGCTGACCATAGTCCTGATCCTGGAGATTATTATTGTTTAGGGAGTCTGGGCCCAAACCACTGAGTACCTTGAAGATAAGGACGGGCTTTAAAAAATAAAATAAAATAAAAATGGTCGTTTCTAAGCTTCCTTGTGCCACAGAGACGGAATCCAGATTACTTACAAGACTGCTTTAACAGCTCTGTAGGGATCATTTCATTTTCTTTTTAAAAACCAGCTCACTGGATTTATAGAACCTACATACTCCTGATCAACTTTTACACTGTTTACTGTGTAAAAGTCTCAGATTCCCTCAGTGTTGGGAAATCAGAAGTGGAAATAAGAATCTTAGTTCAATGTTTTTCTTTTTTAAATGATTCACAATCTAGTCTGGCTGAGCATATCACTGCCTTTAATTATCGCAGCAATAAACTTCTAGCTAACAACCTGAGTTAAAACAATGGGAGTCCAGTGGCGGTTTAAAAGACTAACAGATTTCTTCAGGCATAAGCTCCAACCCACTTTGTCAAATACAGAAGTGGGATGCAGCCCACAAAAGCTTATGCCCAACAAAATTTGTTAATCTTTAAGGTGCCACTGGACTCTCGTTTTTGCTGTATATAGACCAACGCAGTTACCTCTCTGTGGCTTGACTTAAGCTTCCCTTTTTTCACCACTATCCTTTAACTATACCAAAGAACTGATACTCCTGGAGTTGCAGGAATTGCCCTACATTAGGATCCAAATATTTTGCAGCCAGAGGAGTCAATGATAAACACGTACTACTTCCATGTTTTACTCCGTAACCCGTTTCTAGTTTTAAAAATATGCCAGTGAAAAGGAATAAAGCAACAACACACCATAAATTACACTCAATCACTCTGAGGCCATATATTTCAATATAACAATAAGTTAGAGAGATGGAATGGGTCTTAAAACTCCAGTGCAGTTCCTTCATATTATTACTGAGTGTACTAGCCAAAGCTTTATAAAATGTTTCAAACTTTCATGCAATACTAACAAAACCAAGCCTAATGATGATTTCTATAACCAAGAGAGTAACTAGAGAAAAGTGATTAATACACACCATGTAAAACTGCAGACGATAATGTCTCTTCACTAAGCTCAGTACAAACATACAGAAACCTGTACAAGGAAGAACAAAAGAAAAGGTGCATGTTGTGCAGTCTTAAATTCCAATTACACTGGACAAACAGGACTTTGAAATGCAACAATGTTTCCTTTGAAGAGACTTTATCTTCTATCAAGTTCTTAGTTTAAAGGACTTCAGTATATCCAGTAAATGACATATTAGATTTATTTAACCCCATTGGCATGAAAAATTATCTATTTCATGTCCACTTTGTTACTTTCTTAGTTATCGGCAAAAAAGTCACCATATACATTAATTTTATATCATGAACACAATACCTTTAAAATCTCCTCTGAAACAAATGTTAACTATATTATCCTCCAAAACAAGTGTTATATTTTTCTTCAGAACAAGTGTTATCCTGCAAAACAAGTGTTAGCTATCTTATTGCCTACATAGCATGCTATGAGGGTGCCTCTTCAGGGGGCACTAGAGCTGACCCAGCCAATACCACTAAGGAAAAGCTTCCAATAATGGTGCATACAGCACATACACCTGTATGGAATGGACATCAGCAAGCACCCTAAGATCAACACAGAAATGGTATTTTGTTCATTTTATAGTGTAGCCCTACCACGAACCTTGGCCCATAGCTGTGGAGAAGAGGAATGTGGCTTGATAGTCAGGGAAATGACACCCCTGCAGTCCTCACCAGTATGAAAAGTGGTGGTACTTCTTCCTCCATCACAGCAGATTCATGCATGAACTGAGTTTGCGCAGAGCTCAAGGGTTCTTAGGTCCCCCCAAGGGCCCTTTAGTGGCCCCATACAGATAACAGCTTGAAGATAGCAGAGAAATGAAGCAGCCATGGACAAAAACCATGAGCCGTAACTGTTCTGGCTCTTACACAAACTACTGAGAAACAGAGTGCCAATTTTCAATCTGAAAAAGAGTTAACAGGAAGGTGCCACGAAGTTCTGTATGAAGACCAGAACTGCTTCTCTTATTTATGAACTATTTGAAATATGGGAGGAAGAGTGCAATGGTAAGGTCTGCAGATGACAAAATTTGTCAAGATAAGATGCAACTGTGGTGCTTTAGAAGAAGAAAACTGTTAGTTGAATGGAAAACACAATGCCAGATAAAACAGTGTTGACAAATGCAAATTAATATATATAAATATATAGATATAGATATAGATATAGATATAGATATAGATATAGATCAGAAGTAATAATTTGAACTACTCATGCACCTTACTTTTTGTAACAACTTAGGAATGCCTCTTCCTGTAGGCAGGTTATTCCATACTTTCCCATGTGGGGGTTTCTTGCATACTTTTTAGACACTTCTGGTACCGGCCCCTGTTGGAGTCAGGTCATTGGCCTACATGGATCATTAGTTAGGTCCATTATTACAATTTCTATGTTCCTCACTGAGAGCAAAATTACAAGACTGTAGCATTCCACAAGCAACTCTGCCAATGGAATTTAGTTAGGAATTCTGTTTATACATAAGCCAAAAGAGAATCCTACCTTCACACCCGCTTCTAGCCACTCTCAGCTATCTGGTGTCCCATATGTGTTCCTCAACCAGAAAACCTGTGTCCTTAAAAAGCCATAACATACACTCCCTTCACACAGTTTCAAATATCATTAACCACCAGTGTATTTAGAAACACCACCCTTGACTTGGCTAGACAAACAGGAAAAGTATAAAGATGCAGTCTGACACTTCCAGCAGCAATAATAAAATTCACACTGGTCTGTGCTATATAAACATAACTTGAAAAGATCTAGTCATAAATCAACATTCCAGTTCTTTAAATCCACCACTAAATATAGGAAAGCCGACACATGGCTTGCTTTACGAATATTAGTTGTAAGGAAGGGGACAGGAAAACAACTATTCATGTGCTTCAAAACAATGTGATTTAACCAAAGGACCATAAAGCAAAATAAACTGTTTATTCTTATGGGACTGTCAACTTGATTTTATTTTTTTTAAACCATGGCAATACTTCACCCTTTATAGCACTTGAGATCCATAAATCACACAGCACTTTACCAAATAGGTCAATATAATTTCATCATCCCCATTTTATGAATAAGAAAACTGAGACCAAGAAAAGTAAAGCAAATTGTCAAAGGTCACCCAGCAAGTCAAAGGCCAGATCAGAACCCAGATCTTCCGAGTCCCAGTTCACAGCTCTACCCACTAGGGCAGTGGTTCTCAACCTTTCTTCCATAATGACACACATGACAGACAATGCTCCTCTGCATGACCCACTACAGTTTGCTGGTGGCAGTGGCACTCAGGCTGGGAGTGCTTGGGAGACCGTGACACTCTGAAGGAAGCAGCACTCCAGGAACTGGGTGATGGCAGAGTCAACCAGGGCAGGCTGGTGCCCTGGCAGTCTGGCTCCATGGGGCCATGTTTATTTTTGTGGGGGCAGGCAGCACCCTACCCTCACCCAGCCCCAGATGTCTTGGTGGCAGCCTTTAAGTCTCTTTACTCATCTGGCCCTGGCTGCTGCCTGTGTTATGCAGCAGCAGTGGGCTGTTGAGGGCAGCAGAACCCCCAAGCTGGCTCCATACTCAGCTACCAATTTTCTGTGATACATCTCCCAGCTCTTCATGAAATACCTTTGCATCCCAATCCAGTGGTTGAGAACCATTGCACTAGAGTGCCTCAAACTAACTTACTTTTAAGAATTCTATTATCTGATAAAAATTCAGGGAACCACTATTTACAGTTGCTTTAATTCAACCATTAAAACTTTAAAATCCTGCTTATATTTCTAAGAGTCTTTCAGCAACATCCAAGAACAACAGTACCACAAAATTTGCTCAGAACACCATCCTTCCCTGTTTATCAGCTTCCTGTAAGTCACTTCAGCAAAAGCATTAATAACAAAAGCCTTCCAACTTCTCATTCGCTGTTAGTGCTTTCCAAAAAACCTTCAAGTTACTTGCACAACAGGTTTTAAACACAATTGTAAATTCCTGTTTGTGTAAACTGTCCAACCACTGTTTATGCTGTAAAGCCCCAATCTAGCATAACATTTGAACACGAGATGTCCCACTGACTGTAAAATCACTAATATGCACAAGTTTAGCACACACATAAGTGCTTTGCCAGAATGAGATGTTAAACTGTGTGAATTAATATATGTCCATTCATGACAAACCTTATTCTCCTTCCCCCCACTGTCTTTGACTTTTTAGGCAACCCCCATGGAAGGAGCAACCACCACCTGAAATCTGATGGAATGCCAAGTTACAGGTTCAGTGTTTCTTTGGCAACACAAAAACAGACATCTGACTTCCTTCAACAAGTGGGAAAGAAAGCAATGGAATGTGAGGAAAGCTATAGGAAATTAAATAAATTTTTAAAGTGAAAATGAATAGGTAAAAATGAGCACAAAAACACTGAATAAGAATTTATTAGTCATTGATGGAATTAGAAATGGTTTACCAAACTCACCTATCAAGTAGAGTGTAAAAGATATAAACCTGTGGTAGCGTATTAGGAATTGAAGTTGCTCTCCTCTCTGAACAAAAGTAGCAAAGTAATCTGCCACTGTCTCTCCATAGAAAAAATAGTTCACACACAACAAAAAGTACCTAGAACATATACAACAGGTATGGTTATTTTTTCTGGACTATTAAAATATATTTTGTACTGTTAGATTCTCTCATCAAAAGAAAAATGATCAGAAAGTATAAAAGGCAGCAAATAAAAAGAACCCAACCGGGCAAATTAAATGCAAACAAAATTTTAATACTTGAGTTAGGACCTGAAGAAAGCATTCAAAAGGCAAAACAAACCACCATATTTTTCAACTTTGGTCCAGTGTCATTAAACGGATTTTAAGCACATTTTGCAGTAGGAAACTAAGTATAATATTTTCGTTTTGAGAGGCAGTATGAGCCCGAGTGCTCCATACACACACAGTCTCATTATGACATTTTGTGGTCAGGAAATTGCCATACTGGTAATTTGCATTGTTTCCCTATCAGCTAGGGCAAAAAAAAAAAATATTTCCCCTGTGCCATATAAGAAGCTATAGTTTGATAACATTCTTCAAATAGCTTTACAAAAATAGTTTCTCAGCTCTGACAGGCAAATAGAAAGGAAGCTACTCATAAGATCATTCTCCAAAACAAACCAATGTGAACCTATAAAAAAGTCAGTGGGCTGGTGAAACTGGAAATATCTGTCCATGCCACAAGTTAATTTCTGAGTAGTTGGGCTACAAGTATGTCTACATTTTGAGCTGGAAGAGCAATTCCAACTCAAAGAGATGTACACTAAGCTAGCTCTCATGATCTGGTGGCTCCTTCAGGTCTCAAACTCTATTCTGTTTTCTCAAACTGGAATTTACACTTCTAGCTCAAAGTGTAAACATACCTAGGATCCTCTCTTCCCTTTTCGTCTTGCTTTCTCAGCAATCAACCGAGTCAGAGAGACAGACAAAAAAGAAGCTCCAGGAAAACCAGTTAAGATGGAGTGTACAATTTATACTTTGACTAAACCTTAACATATCTACCATTGGAATGTTGCTGCGCAAGTGTGGTTCTATGATGATACTACCTACACCACAGTTTAACATTTAACCAATCTCTTCTGTACCTAGGATTCAACCAAGGGATAGAAAGTCTTTTCTGTCACTTTCTTCAAGTCTTCCTCTCTCTCTCCTCCCTACCCCTCCTTTTTTTAGGGACTTCAGAAGAATGAGATGGCAGTCAAAAGTATAAGTATTCTGGCATTTGTCTCATTTATTGAATAAAGAGCAGTTTACTCAGATTTCCCCATGTCAAGTCAAAACTGGGACATGAACATGCAAACAAAGGGGTAGTCAATTAAAATATCTAGTCCTTTTATGAACTAAGTTCTTGACTTCAATGGCTTCCTGTGGCAACAAGTTCCACAATTCAATTACATATTATGTGAAAAAGTATTTCCTTATATTGGTTTTGAATTTCCTACCTTTTAAATTTTATGAGCTCAAGAAAATTCAGGGATATCTTAATTAATGACAAATTCTGGAAGAGACATTAAAAACTTTGTTCTTCAGGGCATATGCCAATATACAGTTACAATCAAGATGTGACTGGAGGGAACTTATTCCCTGTCTTCCAGCTGTAGGGTTCTTATATCTTCCCCTAAATCATCTGGTACTGGCCACTGACACTGTCAAGAACCTGGACAAGCCAGACCTTGAATCTGATTCAGGAATGCATCTGATATGAATTAGGGCTAATTAGCTGAGGCTCAAATACGAGGTAGATAGGAAGATAGGACACTGGATAACTACAGAAAACATCCAGACAAAACAACAGAATTGATACCTCCCCCTTCAACAGTACTTTACTGTTGGCAAGGAATGCAATTTAGATTCCCAGCAGCTGTCAAAGACTCCAGCAGTAGCATTTATTATGGGAGCTTTTTACTCAAACTCACCCCCACCCTCCACATTTGGCAAGGAAATGTTCTTATTCTGGCAGCCAACCTCAACACAGCAATCCATACTTCTGTCACCAACACATTACGTTACTTCAGTGTGCTTTCCTCTTGGATTGCAAACACCTGAAGACCACTCACACAAGGCAGGGCAGAAAGTGACTTCCTACTCACTTAATAGCATTTTTCACAAACTCTTTGTCAATGCATCTGGAAAAAAGACTGAAAGCCAGTGCAATCAGTTGATTAAGACTAATGCTGCTGTCCAAACAATGGCTATGGGGCCACAAGTTCTTTGGAAAGATTCTCTAGCCCAGAGTCCTCCATTTGCATCAGTTGGCCCAAAGGAAGCAGCAATCACCTGCAAGTTCCTCACTGGGTATCCTGAGGCTGTTCTAATCTTTGCTGAAGCAGGAAACTGAGCAGTTATGAATCATATTTGGGTCTCAGTTTCCCTTCTTTCCCTCCTTTCACAGGTTACTCTGGGTAGCTGTAGGGGAGAAGGGAGCTATCCTTTGTTGTGTGTTACTCTACGCTCATGCACAGCTATTCAAGTTCCCATTTTGCTCCCCTTGGAGAAGCAAGAGCTCAGCAGGGAAGCAGGCACTGGGCCACCAGATCCATAAGGTAGCCAGTGGGGAGCTGATGAGCAGCTGGATCAGAGGACAGACTGCAGCAACTCAGAGTACTTTTCATCAGAGTTGCTTGTAGGGCCACAGGGAAAGCAATGGGAGACAGCTGGAAAAGAACACCTCCCATCCACCTCCACACAGTAAGGTGAATATTCAGTTTTTTTCAGTTTCAAGAACTACAGGATGCAACTCACGGGATCTATTTATTAATCATACAGAGTTTAACACAGGGCTGCAGATGACTCCTGGGATCACGAGACTGACAACCCAAGCTTGTCATGGTGTAGAACACATTTAAGGGCCTTTATCACTTCCCTCAAAGCTATCAGATGTGCTTATTTCCCCAATTTTCGTTAGGAAAGGGAATAGTAACAGGCGATTTTAGTAAGGTCTCGGCTCTGAAATCTGATAACCCACCTCAAGTCAGTTTTCTGATCTTTAAACAAGCAAAGGTATCCCCGTTTACACTGACCTTTGACTGAACAGGTGAACATGAGGATTCCAGGTTGAGGGTTTTTTTTTAAGTTTTGAGGGAGTTTTGGGGGTTGGAAGGGAGAGGGGAAGCAGGATGGTAAACCCTTTAAAACGATATTATTCTGTTCAAATTCTTTATACAACCCATCAAAGGATCTGAACCACCATGTCCACTGGTCATGTTACTTAATGTGCAAGTTTTTAGACTGCTGAAAATGTGCTTCATTCTGATTTTTCGAACACCAAAAAAGTAATGCATTTTACTAAGGAGAGAAACCAAGGCACTGAGACACCAAGTGACTTGCCCAAGGTCCCACTGAAAATCAGTGGTTGTGCTATGGACAGAAGTTACATCTCCTAAGACACAGTCTCATTGTTTAGTTAAAAAGCCATACAGTACTTCCTCTGTTACAGGATGTAAAAGAAAACTGAGTAAGGTAAACCTCAATTTCCATTGACTTAAAGTCTTGCTTGTTACTTACCAGCTTAGGGATCTAAACCATGGTAATTCATAGGAATGATAGACTCTGTAACCTATGGTAATGATTTCATGGAAACACTTTACTTGAATGCTCAAGACCTGAAATTAAGATAGAAAAGATTTATCTGAATGTATGGTTTTCTAATTGCACTGAAAGATATGAATACCCGCATCAAAAATGTCTGTTGCACTATCACTGCATAACCAGTTTGAATAATTTCAAAAGGAATTCCATGTTGAAACTGAATTTTTCTATTTTGAACAAATGTGTAATGTAAAGCATTCTTTAACAAAAATGAAACGCTGGGCCTGGTTCTATTTGTTTCATCATAAAACTAAAAAAAAAAAAGGATTTTTTTTTTTAAAGATAAAATTTTGACAAATGTACTCACAAATGGCAGGTAAGTTGCCTCTCTTGATGACAGGGTTTTCAACCACTTTTTAAACAAAATTTAATTCTGCATATAAGGGGGAGATTTTCCAAAAGCTAAAAGAAAAGTTAGGTGCCCACTACCCACTGATGATCAATAGGAATTGGACATCTATGCCTACACGACACAGTTAACATGGGTTAGCCTAGCACAGATGCTAACATCCTCATTTCAAAGCCTAGAAGTGTTACTGTGTCCTCACAATTTCTGCATTCACCAGTGTATCTGGAGGCAGATCCCACAGTTCTCTGTGCAGAGACACTTCAGGGCAATCGTTTCCAACCTTTTTGGCTCAAGGGCCACAAATATTTTTAAAACCCTGAAGGGCCACACGTCTATCACCCTAAAACACTTATTGATGTATTTGTATACAGTACAGAGAACACTATTAAGGACTATGTATCTTGAAATATTTAGAAGTAAACATTTATTTAGCAAAAAGCACATTTTAAATTTTAAATAATTTAAAATTAAAACAAACTGTTGCAACGGTTTTTAAAAAATGTTTCTAAAAAATTAAATTTTTAAATTCTAAAAAAATTAAACTGATCACATTAGTTCATTTGGGGCTGGGATCAGGCACCAGGCAAAAGGTGGGTGCCTGCAGGCTAAGAGGGCTGGGTGCAGGCCCCAGGTAGGAGACTGCCAACTCCAGCTAGGCTCCTGGCTGTGTACTGGATCAGGCTGCAGGACTGCAGCTGCAGTCCAGCTCCTGGCAGTGCACTGGGACCCGGCAGCAAGTGTGGAGCCACAGCCCGGCTCCCAGCAGAGCCAGGGACTGACACAAGGCTGGTGTCCACCTGCAGTACAGCTCCTGGCAGTGTGCTGGGATGTGGAGGGAGGCTGTTGTCCACCTGCAGCCCAGCCCCATGTTGGGACCAGGCAGGAGGATTGCAGTTGCAGCCTGGCTCAGAGCAGGAGGCTACAGTCTGGCCACAGCCCAACTCCCTGCTGGGAGGAGACAGGAAGAATGCAGCTCTAGCCTAGCTCCATGCTGGGACCTAAGAGGGAGGGGCTGGTGTCCACAGCCTGGCTCCACACTGCATCTAGGCAGGAGAACTGCAGCCGCAGCCTGACTCCCAGGCTGCTGGGAGGGGAGTGTGGATCATTTTAAAAAGCCCCCCAGGCCACTTCTGGCCTGCAGGCAAGGGGCTGGGAACCCGTGCTCTCAGTCACTGTTTTTCCTAGTCAGCTGCATCAGTTGCAGGAGACCTCCTCTGTCCTTCAAGAAGGATCAGAGGAAAGCACTGGAGGACTAACACCGCTTGAATGATTTAGCCTATGTCCTTATTGCAAGTGGGAGAGTTAAACCCTTACCCCTCCTGATAAGCTCGCCAGGGCTTAATACACTTAATACACTACTCACGTTAGGGGTTTTTTCTGTGTAGACAGCATAAAGGCTAAGGCTAATACCTGGGGAACAACTGAAGTTAACAGTGCAATGCAGACATACCCTGAATTTCTCAAGCTTTAAGACTACTAAGAGAACATTACAAGCCTGAACGGATGCAGTGCTGTCTTCTTGAACATGGAATCATTACACATTTTAATTGGTTAAGGTATAACACCTCACTACAGATGAATGGATGTCGACAACTCTGAAGCCCATCTCTCTCATACACTCACTCGCTCAGACTTTGTCTATATAGTACTTTGCAAAAGCACAAACACAAATACGATGTTATAGCTAACAACATTAAAAGTCATGCCTTAATGTGGACAAGATTTGTTCAAGGATTTGTTAGGTGGTCACGGCTAACAGTTGTCATATTTCAAATCACTTTTCACAAAATAAGCAGGTTCTCAGTGTTTACTCTCTAAAAACTTTTACAGATCTAGAAACCTACTCCTCTAAACCCTCCATGCACTTTAAGCAGTTAAAACGGTGGGTTACCTACAGTAACCGTCCTTCTTCGAGATGGGCTGCTCGGATCCATTCAGTAATAGGTGTCTCCGTGCTGGAGTGCCAGATTGGTTGGAAAAACTTTGTCCTAGCCTGTCAGAAGAAGGGAAGTGGCCACTGCCCCTTGCGCCACCTGTGGCTATATATATGGCCGCCTCCCCGCCCCCTCCTCAGTTCCTCAGAGTCGCCAACTCCAGAAGCGGGGATGGAAGGGAGGGACCTGAATGGATCCAAGCAGCCCATCTCGAAGGAGGATGGTTACAGTAGGTAACCCACTGTTCTTCTTCGACCGCTGCTTGGATGCATTCAGTAATAGGTGACTACTAGCCATGCTGACAGATGGAGGGTGGAGTTGGTACTTCTGCCTTCAGCACAGCAACAAGCCCAGTGAGGCAGATACCCTCCAGCAAGGCACTCTCCGAAGAAAAACGGTGAGCAGGCCTAAACGAGGCCAGAAGAGCAAAAGCTGAGGGTCCGCCAGGACGGGCAGGCCCGAACCCACCAAGGCAGATAGTACATATATAGGGTGGGCCAGGTCACCTGGATTGGGGAAGAGGTGCAATCTGAGAAACAGATTGCATGGGTGCCCTGCCTGGGAGGGAAAATCAGAATGTATCTGGCCGACCACAAGTCTGGCCTAGGTCGTGCCAGAAACATTAAAGGCTAGCAAATGGGACTAGCCAAATGAGCGTGTTTCGGGCAAGAACAAAAAGGGAAAGGCATAGGGCACCGAAGGCTTCCAGGAGCCACGTAGTCATGGACTGGTTTGGCGACTACCAAGTACACATGAGGAAAAAGAGGGAATGGACAATGCCCCCTAGGAGGATGCGGCCATGCCAGTTGTCTGGATGAGAGAAAGGAATAAGGGGACAAGCCCGCGAGATGGCTCGAGGGTGACTGAGAAGGCCACGGCATATGGAGTCGAGCCAAGAGGACCAGGCCTGCGGCATGTGAATTAATGACCTAGCAGCACAGAAGCACATGATTTCAGCCGGGTTGGCACCAAGACCGGCCTCTCACAGGAGAGAGGTTCCGGAAAGGTACTGACCGCAATGTGACCTGAGGCAATGCTGATGGGTTGGCCTACTAGGGCCCGCAGGGTGCTAGAATGTAGGGAAGGGCCCCCCTCTAGTCTAGACTTGCAGGGTTTACCTCTCGAAGCTCTCGCTAGAGCGTGAAGGGAAAGGAGAGGAACAGAAGAGAGCTCTCACTGCCGTTCGGTCAGCCCCCAGGTGACCGATGGAATTGGAGGAGAGCTGGAAACCACGGACTCAGTACCTATAGTACTTGCCAGAGGGATAACGATACCACTTTGCCAGCCAGGGCGGCCAAGGAGGGCACTCTTCAATACATGGAAATTGAAGAACTTTGCTGTCAAGGAAGGTTCTTTCTAAGGTCGAGAATGGAACCTTAACGGAGTGGTCGCTGCCACCTCTGAAGGACACCTTGGTATCAGAGAACCCAATGACATCCCCTCCCTGAGGGGAATGAGAGGTGAGTGAGGGGGGAGGGATACCACCCCAAACCGCCATGAATTGTATAGCAATGGGTTCTCTGCGTATCACCCACTTTGGGAGGGGTGAGTGAAAAACCCCCTTCTCACCGTGAGTGCGGTGGAAAAGAAGGGCTGTCCCGCCCAGTGAGTTGGGAGCTAAGTCAGTGGGTCAGGCCCGGGAGGGAGAAGGCCAAAATATTTTGCCTCTCCCCGAGGGTCACAGGCTGTGCCTACCACTGAAAGTGTTTCAGGAGGAAACAAGACGTTTCCTTCACAGGGCAGGTCCAAGACCACCTGCTGTGCGTTAGGGGGCACTCTAGCCTCCCTAAGCCAAGCTACCCTGCGGAGAGTAACCGCTGAGGCGATGGTGTGGGCAGCGGTGTCCACCACATCGGAAGCTGAGGAGGAGGAGGTCCTGTGAGACTGTGCTACCTTCCTCCAGGAAGGCAACATAGTCGTCCCTGGCCTCGGGCAGGAGCATGTTCCTAAATCTCCTGAGTGACTCCCAGACATTCAGCAGGCACCTGCTGGTTATAGCCTGGTTGTTTGCCACTCGCAATTGAAAGGCCAAGGAAGAATACATCTTGCGGCCTAACAAATCCAGTTCTCTGGTCTCCCTAGAGGAAGGGGAGGAGCCCCTAGGGGGATCTCCGGCCCCCATTGCCATCTGGACCATGTCCCGAGGGGGGACTGGATGGCCAGCGAGCGAAGGGTAGTCCGGTTCTGGTATCCGATACTTCATGCTCACCGTATCCGAACCTGGAAGGACAGAGCATGGGCTTTGCCACCGGGAGCGTGCAAGCTCCCATACGCTCTGGTGGGGCGGGATTGCTAAGGGCGCTGTGGAGGTGAACGCCAGCCCGAACAGGGTATCAGGGGGAAGGTTCAGGGGCTCCACTTCCATGCCTAAATGGGCCATAGCTCGGTGCAGCAGGTCAAAGTGCACCCTGATGTTTCCCATAAAGGCCTCTGGTGCCAGGGACAGTGCAGCACCAGGGATTCGCCAGGGAGGAGAGGGAGTTCCCTCAGGGGACCATTCTTGTGCCCAAAAACGAAAAGGGGACGATGTTCAGCGCTGGGGTCATTTAGAGCCCCTAGAAGGTCCCTGTTCCGGGCTGGAGTCGGGGGGAGGGGATCGGGTTTCTCGGCTGTGTGCTGGCGGCAGAGTGGTGCCGGCCCCCGTTATGGGGGGAGAAGGGGAGCGCCCCTTTTGAGCACAAGCCTTCAATGAGAAGGCCAGTTTACCCCTCCTGATTAGAGATGGGGCAGGGGGAGTTGGAAGGAGCAGCAGGGCTCTTGCTGCCTCCACCGCCTCTAATGTGGTTGGGACGAGGATCGCCCCCGCCTGGATCGCAGGCAAGTCCTCGCTACGGAAGGGAGGACTGCTCGGGTGGGAAGGCTCCCGCTCCTTCGGCACTGGGCTCTGTGGTGCCGAAGGTGGAATCAACCGGTGCCGAGGCAAGGTCAGCACCAGTGAGGCCAGACTGTACCGGCCCATCAGCACCAGAGGTGATATGGCACGGTGCTGGGCTAACTGAGGGCGACCTCAATTGGTGCTGAGGAGAGCCTGGTGCCGATGGTGCTGGGCTGGCTGAGGGCGACCTCGATCTGTGCCAAGGTGCCAGGTTGGCACTGCGGTGCTAGACTCAGCACTGAGATGGGGTGGCGCCAGCTGTGGCTGCCACCAGTGACACAGTGCTGTGAACTGGGTCTCGGTGCTGGACTCGAACCTGAAGCCTCGGGTGAAAGGTGCTGAGCCTCCTCTGAAGCTAGGGCACGGCGTCGCTGTTCCCTCTCCTTGATGGTCCAGGGTTTATAGGAGAGAGAAATGGAACGTGCCGAGACCATGTGGTCTTTTGCCCAGACACCTGCGGCACTTCCCGTGGGGATCATCCCTGGGGAAGGCCTTGCTGCATTTGGCACAGGGTTTGAACCCTGGCAATACTGTAAGCTGTTTCAGTCCAACGGCAGAAGGCTCTTGTAGTGGAATTAAATCCATGAAGAGATTCTCCCAGTCGGGCAAAAAGCTGATTCTCAACAGACAGGCTGCTTGCGATAGCACGGAGCAAACATTCCAGGTCCGACACGCAAGGCAGAAGAAATGAAACTGAGGAGGGGGCGGAGAGGCAGCCATATATATAGCTGCGGGTGGCGCGAGGGGCGGCAGCCGCCTCCCCTCTTCTGACAGGCTAGGACAAAGTTTTTCCGACCAATCCGGCGCTCCGGCACGAAGACACCTATTACTGAATGCATCCGAGCAGCGCTCAAAGAAAAATAATCTTTTACCTCCTGACCTCTGAAGATTTAAATCTCTCCCCCACTCCACTGGGGATAACAGAATTGCCAATCTTTCCCCGATAAACCAGTTTTCTTTTTAAAACAGGTTCTAGACTATGTGCCCAATTAAATGTAGTATTTCTAGGTATAATACTCAAAAGATTGAGTCTTTAGACTTCAGTTGTGGTATAACATGAAAAAAAAAAATCTTTCTGTTCTTTTTGCTTCAGAGCTTGACAAGTAAGCCTGTGTCATGCATGCTTCAAAAAGGTAAATATATCAAACCATCTCATAAAATAATCAATTATTTTTCCTTCATTATAACCTTATCAGAATAGAGCATGAATGCTCAAAAGTAACAGATTGACTTAAGTACAAGAAAATCACTCATCAGTTTTTACAGTTCTATCTAGTTTGTTCATTGACTGTAATACAAAAAATGGATATTAAGGCAGAGTGAATAAACCTGACACAGGAAAATGTATTTAGCAAACTTACTAGAAGCATCAGCATAAATGATCCCAGATATATGATCAGGAAAAATAATGAAATCATAGCTAATGTTAAAATTCCACGAATCCACCAGTTTTTCCACCTACAAAGAAAACAAGTTAGGACAATTAAAGAAACTAGTACAGTTAACAGTCTCTCTATGGTAATAGATATCATTTACAGCAAATACTAACCTTACTAACTGAATAAGTCACAGTTTACAAACTGCGGCAACATGGGTAGCATGCTTACTACAACAGTGCAGCATATGCTCCATTTTGTAGACAGGCAGCTCTAGCTGGGTGATGAAGAATGTACTACCAGCAAGAGACTGGCCCCTCTGTGGAGAGATTAGCACCACACACAGAGGCACTAATAGTGACCAAACCTTAGCTCATATAAACACAAGACCTGCAATATCAGCCCTGAAGTGGGAGGAGACAGGTCAGGCCAGTGGTTTTCATACCTTTTTTCTTGGGATGCAGTTGAAAAAAAATCACTTATGCCTGTGACTCAACAATTACATCTTTGAGCAATGCATTCCAATCTTTTGGTGGAGACAGCAAAGGTTGCTGTGACCCAGTGCCTGAGGGTCTGTGACCTGGTACTGGGTCCCGACCTTAAGTTTGAAAACCACTGGGTTAGGCTATTTGTACTCTTCTTGCACACTCATGCTGGATTGGGCCACAGGCTTGTCATTACAGAGAAAGTTGCTTTGGCATGTAAACTTATTTTTTCCCCGAAGACAAGGTTCCTCTTTTAAAACACATTCAAAAGGACTTGCTTAAGGAAAAAAAAATCAAAATGGCTTTTCATACAATTTTTAAACAACTGGATTAAAAATTAGATAGTTGTAGGACATTAAAAATAATTTGCAGCCTACTTTAAGAGTGAACAAAATGTGATTTTTAAAAGACCTACTGTCAGCCTGAAATCCAGTTGATTTTTAACAGTGAGTTAAAGTTTGCAGTACTATACCTACTCTGAAGTCTCCTTGTCAAAACTTGTGGGTTTTAACAGTCCTATTTTCTAGTATGAAAAACCCATGGGAAAAACAGGGGAAACTGGCTGCACAGGTTATACCATAAAACTGACTATATACACAGTACAAGCACATTTTTAAAAATTTCTTTCTATTCTCTTGTTCATAATAATCTTTCATGTGCCCTGTAGCAAAAATAACATTTCTAGATAAATTTGATTAAATTTACTGGCAGAATGTGGAGACCAAAACAAACAGAAGAATCCCATACCCTGAATGAAGCAACTCTTGATCAATGTAGAGTTAGAAAGTCAGCTTTGATAAATAGATGTGAACACCAGAGTCTAGCCAACCATCTAGCATGTGCTAGATAAGTGTGCTTGTTATCTCATCAACTTTTACTAGAGGGCATGGCATCATTAGCCAAGATTCAAAAGGTCAAATATAAAAATCAGGGAACTATTTAGGGGCTTATTTCATAGCTCATCTAGATGCTTGTAAAAAATTTCAATTCCAACTGGTTTGCGGATTCTGATGTTAGACATAAGAAGCGCTGTCTCAAGATATTTAATAATTAGAGGGGATATGATCCCAGTACGTAACTTAGCACATTCTTCATACGACACCAAAAACTTCATTTTGTCTGCACAGAGTACTCATGGACACGCCCTTTGGAAAAAAGATTCAAGAATCTAGAATAGGGGATGGTTTATATCCATGCATTACCTAGACTTCTAGTGCCCATGTTTCAGAAGGAAGGATTTCAATAAATTCTGTAAAATAAATAAGGAGTCCAGTGGCATTTAAAGACTAACAAATTTATTTATTGTACGAGCTTCCATGGGAGAAAATCCCACTTCATCAGATGCTTTGAAGGTGGGGGAACTTACAGAATGGGAGAAAATAAAAGCAGGGAAGAGTAAGTCATAGGAACAGGTCACATTACTTAGCTACCAGAACAGCCAGCAACATGTTAACACTGACACACTAGGCAGCTGGTAAGTGAAAAATGAAGTAAAAGTTAATTAGAGGGCAAATATAAATCTGGTGGGGACTCAGTCTTTGAATAAATACCCTTGAAATTTCATCATGGTTTGGAATGAATGCCTCTTTGCATTTCTGTTTCCAACTCTTAAGAGAATTTCTGTCACTAACTTGAGAAAAAAGTATGTAATTCAACAACTGATTTCATAAGGTTAACATTGTTTCAAAGAGCATACGCATGACATGCCACATACTTTTGTTATCCTGTCACATTACTCAGCTCCTAGTTTGCTGCACATCTAGATGTACGTAAGTAGAACATGAAAGGACAATTAGTGCCACTTTCATTCACTGGTAAGACAGAGTCCTAGAGTAAAAAGTACTTCACACGTGAAGACATTGCAGAAGGAAAAAAAACTTGGATTTCTAATCAGTCCAAATTCCTAGCTAGCTCCATGTACATATGAAACTTCCCTGTGATTGACCTGATTGCTACTCTTTGGCTACTTTTAGCTGTGGAAAAAAAAGAGGAAAAATTAAACAACTAATGAAAAAGAAAGGCAAGGAAAAAAGCGACAAGTTAGATGCTGCTTCACAATTACACTTAATGTATTTGGTTTAAGTTCCTAATAAAAAACTGCAAAACTTGGCAGAAAATTGAACGTAAAGATTACCTATAATCAGAATTTAGAGTCTTTCATTTTAAGCAACATGTCGAATAGCTCTAAAGAAGCAGGGGTGAGACAAAGTTGGCATATTAAACTAAAACTTCTTTTCTCTCTCGGGGGGGTGGGGGGGGAGAAGAGGAAAAAGGTCCTGTGACATCAGTCCATGTGACTACTGACTTTTGTGCTGTACCGGGATAAGAGATAGTGATCAACAACAAAGAACTGTTAAATGTTATAACTTAAAACCTATCTCAGTTATTTAGAAATCGGTGCAGCTCAGTAACTTTTGGGTAGTATATTTTTTAAAGCACGTTAGTTGTATGAAAATTGTTACACAAGCATGAATATAACCTAGATATCGTAATACTAAATAAAAAAACCTACCTATTTTATAGCATGTTTCCTCAATAAACAAAAAACTGACTTTTCAGTTTTATCCATAATTACTTCTAGCCAGCAGCTCTCTCAACACTCTTATCACAAACACATTAAGAATCTTGTTTTACCATACCTGGAAGACAAGCCGGACAAAGCTCTCTTCAGAATTTCTGGAGTGCTGTCTGTTGATGGGGGCACTTCTGGAATATCTGAATCGTTTCTGAGATCTACATCTCCACATCTATCATCCAAATCTATATCCTATGACAAGACATATAAAAGAGTATTGTTTAACCTTCTGTAAGATAGCATATGCTTAGTCTCAAAGATTCATTTGGCTGGTGACACAGAAATACCTTCTTCTAAGTCTTAAGAAAATATAAATGGCAGATCAGCAAAACTATAGAGTCTTAGGCAGAGTGACTTTAGCTCACTGACTGCATTTATAAAGCTCATAAGATGACAAATTCACCTGCTTTGATGGTAACTGCTACCTTCAACCAACCTCACTCTCAAGGCTCATTCTCTGTAACCACAAATTTCTCAGTCATCAATACAAAGTGAATTTGCAATCTACTCCCCAGCTATGATCTATAATCAGCTTCTTATAAGATGATAGGATATCTTTGTAGGACAAGATCTGAAGGGGTAGTTGTGTTAGTCTAGTTCAGTAAAACAAACAAGGAGTCCTACGGCACTTAAAAGACTAACAAATTTATTTTTTGCATGAGTTTTCGTGGAAGAAAATCCCACCATGTCAGGCATTCTTCCCAAAAGAAATCAGCAGTAGTCATGGCTTATTTATTTTTCATTTATGTAGTACAAAAACACACACGTTTATCCAAGGTCTGAAGATCAAGGTGCCTTGCTTTACAGGAGGAAGTCCCACTTCAACAGCAGAAACAGAAGCACACAGTCAGTCTCTAGTTCAGCATATTCTCCTGCAACACATTCAGAACCTGCTATCTGTCTGACTTCATCCACTCATGTCAGCTACTTAGAAGAACTACGCAGTTTGGATTTCATCTTGCCACTAGGGTTTGCTTTAAAAGCCATAAAGAGAGAAACTGAATACTCATAGCTAAGTTTTGCTATGCTTTTTTTTTTTTAAACTACACTTGTCACAACATTCCCATTGCCACTTTCCACCTTTCAGTGTCCCTTCACTTTCCTGCCTCATAACTCCACCAATCTTACCCACCTTCCTTCCTCCATTTGTACCATCACCTTTCTATCGGTCCATCTTCCCCTAAAACATTTCTTAAAAAGACACCTTCAAGCTAACAGGCTATATGACCATTTCATTTACAGGTTGCATCCCTTTCTTCCACTTGTATTAGGGTTTAAAAACCCCATACTGTCAATGACAGGTTTCTCAGTGGTGCAGAAGAAAGCTGAAAAATGGGAGTGGTGCACAGAGAGAGGACAGTTTACACAGATCTTCAATGCCATATCCAACCTTTCCATTCAGTTCTATTCCCTGTCTTGTTTAGGAACTTCCCATCCAATGAACTCAAAGGGGTAGTCATAATCCTTTCCCAACACAACAGATGTTGCCTACTCTCACCATGCTCTTCTCACTAGTGATGTTAAACTAACTAGGACTCTATACTATTTGCCCTAAATAGGTGCCAAAACCTTGCACTAGCTGTATATGCAATGTTACCATTCCCATGTCAGTCCCAGGAAAAGAGCTCTGTGCCAGGTCAAAAGCTTGTTTCTCTCACCAACAGAAGTTGGTCTAATAAAAGATATTACTTCATCCACCTTGCCTGTATGAGGTTTCTTATAGTGCCTAACAGCTAGTAATCTAAGTAGACTAGACAAAAAGTGAGACAAGAGAGTATAACAGAGTGATGTCTGACAAATGTTTATTCAATTTGTGTTTCAGGGCTTTGCTTTTTTCTAATAAATAATTCTTGAATACATTTTGGGAGGGTTTTTGTTTGTTTTTTAAACAAGGTTTACATTTTGTTGTATACCTCAGAACCATAGGACAGAATAGTTCTTACGTGGGGGATTACTAGATTTATTATGGAGAAAGAGTTTGATCAAAGCAAGTTCTTTAATCTATCAGATTCCTCTTTTAGCTGTGAAAGAACCCATACATATTAAAAAGGATTACATTCTCAGAATTATCTGAGGGGTTCTCCAATTCACAGGATTTTATGATAGGTCAGTAAGTCATTCCAAAACTTTATACTGAATGTTAACAGGCCTCCCTGTCTTCAGACAATATTCCAACTGCAATTGCTTGTGTGCATTTAATCAAAGGGTAATTTGGTTATTCATCTATCGCTACAGCTTACAAAAGCATGCCAGTTCACTTTCAACAGCTGGTAGCAGTTAAAAACTGAACAAGTTTTAGTCTCAGGTTAACATTTTCAGAAGTACCTAGGTGGAGCAGAGTTTACTATGAATAAACTCAATCCACAGCAATATGTGGTGTAAATCTACCTCATGTTACCTCGCTGCACACTAAGCATCCACGTGGACCCTATTACTACGCACTCAAAGTTCTGTATTGCACTTTGACTATGCCACTTTTCTAAGTCCCAGTTTCAAAAGTCATTTAAAGAGCCTAAGTCCTACTGACTGTCACTGAAATTTATGCTCGTAAGTGACTGTCACTTTTTGGAAAAGGGACTGACAGTGGTCTACCTTATATTGGCATAACGATGGCTCTCAAGACGCAACTATGTTGACCTAACAATCCCCTGTGTAGACAGCACTCAGGCAACAAATTTTTCTGCTGAACTAGCTACTGCCTCTGGAGAAAGTGGACCAACTATGGCAACATACAACCCCTTCCTGTCGCTATAGTGAGCATCAACACTGAAGTACTATGGGGGTCCAGCTGTACCACTACAGTTGTGTTTTCTGTAGCATTTTAAATGTAGACATACCCTGAAAAGCTTAAGTCTCTCAGGCATATTTGAAATTTTTTGCCCATAGCCTCACTAAATGAGCTATAGAACCATTAGTGTTTTGGTCTTTGATATACAGGCTCCAGCTATGTCATATGCAATGGACAAGAACAGTAAAAAAGGATGTCCATGTTAATAGCAGACAGTGAAACCATCCTGTTATTAGCTAGGAATGTGCGTTGTGTCCAAACTCCATCCAACACAACAAAATAGCAATAAAGGCAAGCATACCAGAATTTATGAAAATTAAAATTATATGACCTGAAAAAGAGCTTTGTTAAGCTCAAAAACTTGTGTCTTTCACCAAATAGAGATAGTATCTTTGAGTGGACCAATCTCACCCAGCTTGTCTACCTGTTTGAAATCCTCTGTCTTCAGTTCCTTAAAGCAGGCAACATTGTCATTTTAAGTAAAAAAGTGAAGGAATTTGGATCTTCAGTGGGGCCTGTTTTCTTAAAACTGCTGCAGCATTTAAGTATCAGTTAGACAATTATCTGCTGCAGAAAAAATACAAAAGCCTTAACTCACATTTGGTAGGTAAAAAATTTTTCAAATAATTTTTTAAAGGATTAACACAATGCATGGAAGAGGAAAGAAAAAACTCCTAAAGACACTATAATTGATGAGGTGGATAAAGCCCTGAAAAGTACAGTATTTAAGCTTAATAAGTTAATGTAATAAGTTAACAAGTTAAAGGCCAAAGGACAAATCGAGTTGCGGCTAGCGAGGGATGTAAAGGATAACAAGAAGGGGTTCTACAAGTATGTTAATAACAAGAAGAGGATCAGGGATGGTGTAGGCCCCTTGCTGAATAGGGCAGGCATCCTTGTGGCAAAGGATGAGGAAAAAGCTGAAGTGCTCAATGCATTTTTTGCTTCAGTTTTCACAGGCAGGGTCAGCTCTCAGCCCACTACCATGGGTGTGGCAGATGGGAGAGAAGAAGAGAGGCCCTTGGTGACGGAAGGTCAGGTTAGGGACTGCTTAAAGAAGCTGGATGTGCACAAGTCCATGGGGCCGGACGAACTGCATCCAAGAGTGCTAAGGGAATTGGCCGATGAGATAGCAGCACCGCTAGCCGTTATCTTTCAAAACTCATGGAGAACGGGGGAGGTGCCAGAGTATTGGAAAAAAGCAAATGTAGTGCCTATTTTCAAGAAAGGGAAAAAGGAGGATCCACGGAATTATAGACCAGTCAGCCTCACCTCAGTCCCTGGAAAAATTATGGAGCAGGTTCTCAAAGAATCCATCCTCACACACTTAGAGGAAAATAAAGTGATCAGGAACAGTCAGCATGGATTTACCAAGGGTAAATCATGCCTGACCAATCTCATTTCCTTCTATGATCAGATGACTGGTTTTCTGGATGCAGGAAGAACCGTTGATGTGATATACCTTGATTTTAGCAAGGCTTTTGATACAGTTTCCCACAGCATTCTCATTGGCAAATTAAGGAAGTATGGGTTGGATAGGTTGACTATAAGGTGGATAGAAAACTGGCTAGATCAACAGTTTCAGCGTGTAGGAATCAATGGTTCCATGTCTAGCTGGCAACCAGTCACGAGTGGTGTGCCCCAGGGGTTAGTCCTGGGCCGGTTCTGTTCAATATTTTCATCAATGATCTCGATGATGGAATAGACTGCATTCTCAGTAAGTTTGCGGATGACACCAAGCTGGGGGGGACCAGTAGACACGTTGGAGGGCAAGGACAGGATTCAGGGAGACCTAGAGAAACTGGAACAGTGGGCCAATAGAAATCTTATGAGGTTCAGTAAGGACAAGTGTAAAATCCTGCACTTGGGACAGAAAAACCCCATGCACCGCTACAGGCTGGGAAACATTCAGCTAAGTAGCAGCAGTGTAGAAAAGGACCTGGGGGTCATGATGGATGGGAAGCTAGATATGAGTCAGCAGTGTGCTCTTGCTGCCAAAAAGGCCAATGGCATACTGGGCTGCATCAAAAGAAGTATTACCAGTAGATCAAGGGATGTGATCATTCCCCTCTATTCTGCACTGGTGAGGCCACATCTAGAATACTGTGTTCAGTTTTGGGCTCCCCACTACAAAAAGGACAGGGACATGCTAGAGAGAGTTCAGAGGAGGGCAACCAAAATGATTAAAGGGCTGGAGCACAAGCCCTGTGAGGAAAGACTGAAAGCATTAGGCTTATTTAGTCTGCAGAAGAGAAGATTGAGGGGGGATTTGATAGCAACCTTCAACTACTTGAAGGGATGCTCTAAGGAAGATGGAGCTCGACTGTTCTCGGTAATAACAGAGGACAGAACGAGGAGTAATGGTCTCAAGTTGCGGTTAGGGAGGTCAAGGCTGGATATTAGAAAAAACTTTTTTACTAGGAGAGTGGTGAAGCCTTGGAATGAGCTTCCAAGGGAGGCGGTGGAGTCTCCATCTTTGGAGGTGTTTAAGGCCCGGCTGGACAAAACCATGAGTGGCATGGTTTAGTGGGAGTGGTCCTGCCTCTGGCAGGGGGTTGGACTAGATGACCTATGAGGTCCCTTCCAACCCTATGATTCTATGTATGAGAATGTCAGCATCATAAAGAGGAAGCAAGATGCATTTTTCAACAGAGGTGTGTAATAAACATAAGATACTCACACAAATATGATAAATGAAATCTAATTTAAGATTGTAAACTCCTCCAAAAATCAACTTCTTCTGCATTATCTAGCACTACAGGTATCCATGGTGTTTTACAAGTAAATGTCAAGCATGCAGTATGCATCCTACACCTTTTTTTACTAGAACAAAACATGCTTTTGTTTCCAGGAATTTAGAGGACTCACCTCCAAATGCTAGATCACAGGCTCTATAAACAGAATTACATTGGTATATTGCAGGGGTGGCCAAACTTCTGGAACTTAAGACCCACACAAGTTGATTATTAAACCTTTGAGAGCCGCACTGAGGCACATAGCCACATGCTTTTACCTACTCCAAAATTACTAAGTTTAAAATTCATTGCACACTTTAATTTTATCATAAAAAGGAGGGCAAATATTGATTCTACTAATGTCTGATTCTAATAATTACTTAAGGTTGCCATGAAAATTGGGTCTATACAGTAAAACTTAGCTACTGCTCGATGTAGAAGACTGTAGGTTAGTGGCAAGCTTTTTAAAATCCCGACCATGCCGTGCTCCTCCCCACCATTCCTGATCATGCCACGCTTCTTTCCACCATCCTGACCCCCTCCTGAACTCCTAGGCTGGGGCTGCTTTCCTAAACTGATTTATTGACGTTCTTCCAGGAGCCACACTTCTTCATCCAAGAGCCGCATGTGGCTCCTGAGCCACAGTTTGGCCACGCCTGGTATATTGGATAGCTAGAGTTTTGTCCAGTTAGGAAAGTGGCTACTTTGATCAAATAGTCTAGTTTGCAGTTCCACAACTTTAAGTTTCTTATCTCCACACAGATTTCCCCCTTCCCACCCCACACGCTATCCCACACCTGAATGTAAAGACTGTTGGTATTATAGGTACTTGAAGCCACTTATAATGAGAAAACTAGCAATTTACCTCCATTGTTTAAAAGCACGGCCAGCTTCTCTTTCAGAAATAACCTAACATACTGTCCAGCCAACAATACTCTGAGTTCAGTTGAAATGGTGAGCATAGCCTTAAGTATTACGCACAGAGGCTGTGATGTTGGCAGACCAGGTGCCAGCTCATGACAAGGCCCCTAGACCTCACTGAACACTGAAAATGCACAGCTGGAAACCAGTCCACCTTGCCATGTTGTTAAAACAGATGTTAAACTTTAATGATGTGTTTAGACTTGTGAAATGCTTGTGAGTTGCTACATGTATTAATCTCACTTATATCTGTATCCTGTTACAAGGTAATATTAAATTATTAATATGTAATATTAACATTAAATACCATAGCAAAGGTAATATTTGCTTTGTAACTATAAAAGTGTTTGCCCTAGAACTGTAAATCCCCACCGTCAAGAGAGAAGCATTACTAAGTGTGAAATACTAGTCTACCAAAAGGCGTCATCTCTTGCCCAACAAAAGAAGGCCTCTAGAATCAGCCATTGTGGAACACCAGTGGGCAAAACACCTTGTTGATTTCAATCTCCCTACACCCAGAAAGTAAAGCATACACAAATCCTTATTCCAACAGTTTGAGCTCTGAGGGAAAGGGATAAAAATCCATGTAAAGAAAAGCTTATTGCTATGCTTTTTGGGATATGGAAACCGCTATGTTACTACACATAAGCAAAGGATCCCCAAGATGTTTAGCTTGGGTTGGCCTTAAGCGGCATACACAGCTTCAACATTAAAGCAGCTTCTATTACAGGGTGGCCAAACCGTGGCTCAGAAGCTGCATGACTCTTTTTTGTTGTTAAAGTGCAGCTCATGGAGCCCCAATGCCTCCGCCTGGTCCCATTCTCCACCTACCAGACTGGGACAGGGAGTTTAGGGCTTCTGCCATGCAGCTGAGCAGGGGAGGGTGAAGGATAGACATTTATGCCCAACAGGGTGGAGGGTCCTCAGGGCTTTAGTCCCAGCGGCACACCTGTCAGGTCTTCAGCCACACAGGGGGGTGATGAGAGTAGGGGCTTTTGCCCATGGAAGGCACCTGCCGGACACCCAGGCTTCTGCCTTGTGGCAGGGGGCCTAAGGACTTCTTGTCCATGGGAGTGTGCCCGGCCTGTCCCAAGCCTCACCACCACCAACAGGGCTTAAGCCTGCAGGTTCAGCAGGTGAACTCCAGCTCCGGAAATTCTGAAAATTATTGCATGCAGCTGCAAGGGCCAGTAAGTTTGGTCATACCATTCTACTACATTTGAAAAGTAAAACTAACTCATTTGTGTGTGTGTGTGTGTGTGTGTATATATATATAAAAAAAAAAAAAACACACCTCCCCTCTCACCCCTATGGGTGGTATGTGTCATCCTCAAGCTAACAATACTGTCTAGGGGAGCATAACAACTATAGATATCTAATAACATGGTTTTATTTCATTATTCAGGCTATGACAACAGAGAGGAGGAATTTGGGGACGGGGCAGAGACTTCTACAGTTGCTTTTGTCCCAGTTGCACAACTTAAAACAAAACCTCATCCGTTTCTCAGGGAACAATGGTAATAGCACTTTGAGCCAAATGACATACCTACCCTACCATCTGTTTCCTAGGAAGAACCACATCATAACTCTTTAAAAGGCTGTTATTACTATTTGTGCATTTTGTAGAAACTGAGGACTTTTGGAGAAAGACTTTTGAGTCCTTCATAGGTGGAAACAATGCAGTCAACAGGACCACAATTGTAAAAGGAAAAGCTGGTCGAGTCTATTATTTCAGATAGGCTTGGCCTCCTTCAGATTCTATGACATGCCCCATACCATGATTTTCCATCTGCAGCTATCTATTGATGATCACAACTCCCCAGTTCAAGATTTCCAAAAGCAGTCGCGAACTTGAAAACGGAGCCTTTAGAGCAGGGGTACTCAAACTTTTTGCGAGCCGGTCCACATTCAGCCTTCTACCTTTCATCGGGGTCCACAAGCAACTAGGGTAGGCCTACTGCTGGCAGCGGGGGGGGGGGGAAGCCACAAGCGGGCGGGGTGCTCCAGGAGCAGGGGGGCTAGTGGGAGCGGGGGGGTGATGCTGCCAATTCATGTTGGAAAAGGCTATAAAATTTAAATTGTGTGTAAAATAGTTGTTTTTGGAGACTGATTGCAGGCAGTGGTATTTGCCTCCTGTGAACAGCCACACTCTGGATATGTTCCCACCTCTTGGGAGCAGGTGGGGCCCAGAGCCTCAACTGCACTTCTGCAGCATGGCTGCCTACAGTCAGCCCCTATAACGACTATTATCTTTTTTGGGGCCATGAAATTTTTTGACATTAAAAAGGGTCCTCGTACTCGAAAAGGTTATGAACCACTGGCTTATGAGACTGTCAAGTGGGGCTGTGTCAAAGCCCTGGCAATGTTCACTGAAATCACTCATTCACAGGCCTCTGGGGCTGCCTCTTTGGTTGATTCTTGGTGCCTCTCTCCACTCTGCTCTGCTTTGGCACCCCCACCTCAGCCTTACAGACCAGGAACTCAGCAGGGGGGCAAAGTGCAAACTCAGAGCACAACAAGTTCCAGTGGGGCAGCTGTCTTAGTCCAGTTCAGCAAAAGCAGCAAGGAGGCCCGTGGCACTTAAAGACAAACAGATTTATGATTTTCTCCCATGAAAGCTCATGTGATAAGTCTGTTTGTCTTTAAGAGCCATAGGCCTCCTTGCTGCTTTTTTCTGAGCACACCAGTGCGCGCACATGGACAAGAGCCGGCCCACTCCCGCTCGCTGGAGCCTGGCCTGCTCCGCACCTGCGCAGTAAGTACCGCGCGCTGCGCCGCCAGCCGAAGCGCAGTGGCGCGAGGTAAAGTTCGGTTGCCAGGAGACGGGAGTAGAGACGCCAACAGCGCCAGTCGCACTGACAAGTGTGCATGCGCCTTTCTCCCTACTCTCCCCGCCTTGCCCTCATGTCAGCGCTCAGGAGAAAAGGAAACTCTTGGGCTGGGAGGGGAAGAATTTGTTTCTCCCTGTTGCCGCAGCGATCCTGCCAGCTCGTTCCCGGAGTCCTACGCGCCCAGCTCCTGTTGCTGGCCAACAGCGATTGTTGCCGTAGAGGGAACATTGCCGCGGTCCACCAGAAACGTCTTTATGGTCCGGATTGTGGACCGCGGGCCGCCGTTTGAGTACCCCTGCTTTAGAGTGTCTCTGTGTATAATTTATCCCAAGATATCCTTTGGTCAAAAATCCATCATCCCCCAATCATTTCAGGAGACAAAGATGAAGATATTTTCTTTAATAGCTTGCTAACTGTCACTTGCATCTTTGAGAGTATATCAAAGCAAGTGGCTCTAAGTTAAATGGAATGCCTTGTTGAAAATGAAGCTTTTTTTTTGCTTTGTCACAAATCCATGTGTTTGGAGATCACATATGTTGGATTCCAACTACAATGGAAAACATCCTGGGCAATGACACTGAACATATGGATACCTAAAAAAAGAGAATAGTGACTTTTTTGTATTGGAAATGGTTGTTCTGAAGAATGAGATAGTTTTATTAAGAGTGAGGACTTGGTATATGGAGGCAATCATCTAGCAAATCAATGAACATTAGAAACTCTTCAGGAAAGTTCAGATATACCACGCATCTTAAAGAGCCTCCATCTTGAACAAAACCCTCTTCACAAGCCTGCAGTCATGCTTCATGTCTTGTACTGACCTCGCATCTCCTCCCTCAACACACATTTTTAAGGGGTAATTAAATAAATGTGGCCTGATTTTCAAAGGCACTGAAGATCCAACCTCCCAAACTTAATCACTCTCTTAAGATGGTGTCGTCGGGTCCTCCCCTCATCACGGCGAGGCAAGCAAACAGGCATGCAGTTCAGGCCTTCAGCCCTAGCAGGGGCAAGGCAAACCACAGTTATCCAGAGTTCAGGCCTTCAGCCTCAGCAGGGGCAAGGCAACCAACAGTTATAGAGTTCAGGCCTTCAACCCCGGCTGAGGTAAGGCAAACCAACCGTGGCTCGGCTGGTAGCAGGGGAGGGAAGGAGAATGCGGGACCACCCGCTCCACTGTGTTCCCGCGGAGGGCCACTGTGTCAGTGGGGCTCCCGCCGAAATGCACTGACTCACAATTGTCCCTGGGCTACTTCCTTCCCTTGCTTGGTGAGGCCTGGGGCACGCTGTCCTTGTGATCCTCCGGGTAGGATCCCCAGGGCATCCCCGTCAGAACCTCACTATCTTCGGGAGGCAAGGCTGGGAACTTGGCCTCCTCAGCCAACAACAGCTCCTCCAAGTCGCACGAGTCTGAAAGCTCGGCTCGCTGTCCTCCCCAGTAGAGGAGAGCTCCTCCAGGTCCTCCCCGGCGTCAGGCTGGTCCACAGGGCTCAGGCTTTCTGCAGAGGGAAGCTCATCAAGGTCCTCCCCTGGAGGAGTTTTCTCCAGGGGTGCAGTTGCCCAAGGTTCCTCCCCCCAGCTCTTCTCAGGTGGGGAGTCTGGGCGCCAGTTAGTCTCCTTTACTCCCCGTGGAGGGAGGTCTGCTGGGGGGGGGGGGGCAGCCACTTCCCTCTAGGCTCCCGCCATGGCTGCCTGGTCTGCTCCCTTTTATAGTCCTCCTGCTCCCGGTGCCCTTCCTTTTGGTTCCGGCCCCGGCTGCTCTGCCGGGTCTCCTCTGGCCAGTAGGGGGAGTGCGGGCGCCCAGCTGCCTCTCTGCAGCTGCCTAACTGCTCCCCTCTGCTACAGATGGTCATTAAACTTACCAGAAGGTTTCCAGACATTTGAAATTAATTTAGACATAGGTCAATGTACCAAGTGAACAAGCATGCAACACCATCAAGGATCATGATCAAGGATATCCTTTAAGATTTTAATAGAAAATTAACCCATTTCCTAGAATTATCCAAATATTAAAAGGCTGAGATAGCCATTCCAGAGTGTAAAATAAAATTTGTGAAAGTTTGAGCAATTGAAGGGGGCTGATTAAGAACAAAATGTATAAAAGGTATGCCAGTTGCCATTTTTTTTAATTAAAAGAACCATGGTCTAAAGTCACCTGAATGTTAGGATTACAGATGGTAAAATATTTTATTCAGAACACAGAAACAGCCACAGTGCATCAGAAAAATAATCCAATTAACCCAGTATCCTATTTTCCGACAGGCAGCCTTGCCAGGCGTTCCAGAGACTGAATAGACCAGGTAATCATCAAGTGATCCAACCAACTGGCGCCTTCTCAAACCTCCTGCAAACAGCAATCCCTGTCCCTTCTAGTTAATAGCCACTGACGGACTGATCCTCCAAGAACTTATCTAGTTCCTTTTTTAACTAAGTTATAGTCTTGGCCTTCATACCACCCACTGGCAAGGAGTTCTGCAGGCTGACAGTGTGATATGAAAAGAAATGCTCCTGTTTGTTCATTTTAAATCTGCTGCCTATTAATTTCATTTGGTGACTTCTACTTTTTGGGTTATGAGAAGGAGTAACTAACACTTCTTTGGAGTCCTGTGGCACTTAAAGACTAAAATTTATTTATTGCATGAGCTTTATGGGAGAAAAATCACACTTCATCTGAGTGGGATTTTGTCCCATGAAAGCTCATGTGATAAATAAATTTGTTAGTCTTTAAGTACCACCAGATTCCTTGCTTGTTTTGCTGAACTAGACTAACATGGCTGCCCCTTTGGAACTCAACACTTCTTCATTCAACTTTCTCCACACTAGCTGTGACTTTACAGACTTCTGTTATATTCCACCTCCCTTTATTCATCTCTTTTCCAAACTGAAGAATCCCAATCGTAACCTCTCCTCATGCTCAAAACGAACAAGAAGTCTGGTGGCACTTTTAAGGACTAACGAATTTGTATATTGCATGAACTTTTGTGGGAGGGAATCCTACTTCAAGTCTCTGATGCGATAATACTCATGTGATAAATAAATTCGTTACTCTTTAAAAGTGCCACCAGACTCCTTGCTTGTTTTGCTGGCCTAGACAAACACAGCTACCCCTTTGGAACTTGATCTCCTCCTACAGAAGCTTTCCCATACCCCTATTCGTGGAGGGGTGGGAGGCATTTTCTGAGATGGAACAACCAAATCTGCATGCAGTATTCAAGTGGGTATGCAATGGATTTTTCAATAAGCAATATATTTTTCTATCCTTTTCCTAATGATTGCCAGTATCTGTTAGCTTTTTAGACTCCTGCTGCATACTGAAAAAATGAGAATCCTAAGGCATGTCAGGACCAACAAATTTCTTCAGGCATAAACTTTGGTGGGCTACAACCCACTTCATCAGATGTATGAAGTGGAAACTACAGTTGAGAGGTATGTGTGCACATACCAGGATAGAAGAGGGCAAGTGTTAAAAGTTAATTCAGTTAGGGCACTCTCTAATGAGAACAGTTGATAAAAAGTAGAAATAAATGGTCAGTTTTCAGGATTGAGAGGTAAGTTGTGATGCCCACAGGAGTCTGTACTAGGACTAGTGCTGTTCAACATAGTCATAAGTGATCTGGAAAAAAGCGTAAACAGTGAGGTGGCAACATTTGCAAATGATAGAAAACTACTTAAGATAGTCAAATTCAAAAACAAACTGCAAAGAGTTAAAGAGATCTCACAAAACTGGGTATAAGAACATACCACTTGGTATAGATCTGAGATACGACTGTGGTATCATAGGATGATGATTGTCAATTTTTTCAAGTTGGGTTCTGTTTATGCAAAACCAAATTCAAAAAAAAAATAAAAATAAAAGCCCACAAAACAGTGATAAAGATAAACCCAATCTAATCTAATCTTTGTGTTCTGAGAGTTTGACAGAGAGGTTGAATGGTAAGGGGATGCAGGGAGTGGGGGGGGGGGGCACGGAATGGGATTTTCTTTTACGAGTAGTAGTAATCACACCATCCAGCAGTCCTAGTCATGGACCAGTACCCTACTGTGCTAGGGCCTTTACAGCATGAATACTATTGGGCTGTATTACAATTTTCAATGTCTCATGTCTCCCCCTCCAGCTGCCTTTTTTGCCTTCCCCATGTCCACCTCCACTTCCAGGAGTCAGGATCTACAGTTAAACACTTATCTAGCCCTTTATGAGGCTCTACTTTCAAATCATTTGCCAATATTAGTCTTCAACACCCTTGTATTACCTCCGTTCTACCAATGCAGAAGTCATTTTACTTCTGTTTTCAAAGCCAGAAGCAGATAGTGAATCTGAATCAGCAATCTGGAATTTTAACTTCCAGTTCAGTTCACATTTCCAAGTCTTGACATGCTCTCTCACTCACAGCCCTTCCTCACAACTCCAGCCCAGGAGCCTGCTGGGTTTGAGGAAACAGCCAGTGCTGTATGTCAAGAGCTAGGTAAGGGTTGAAGTAAGAAGAGCTCCCAAGATCTTACTCCAGGAAACACTCTACCACTTGGAACACTCCGAAACCAAGATGTATAAAGCCCCTTTATTTCTCATCCTCCTAGGAAGAGTCAATTCTTCTGTGCCTCCTGACAGACACAGCACAAGCCCAGATCCTGGGTCTTTCTCTCAGCTGCACGGTAGCACTATGCTTCCACTATTGTATTCATTGCCCAAAAACCTTAGTAAAGCTGAGTGAGCGTCAGTAAGATATACAAAGATGAGCGACAACATGGCACTGTGCTAGATACAATAAAACAGAGAAAATGAAAGATTGTTAGAGGTGTGTTGCGGTTTCTTGTAGCGCCTACCATCAGTTTCAATTACACCTGAATGGATACAGGCAGGAGACATTACCTTAACCCTGCATATCTTGATTTTAAGATGCATGTTTATTTTAAATTAACTCTATTTTCTGATTTTCAGAGGTTTATGTACAGGTGCATTTGATATTCTGGAAGTGTACAACCTTAACTTTACTTCAAGCAAGTTTTCAAGCAGTGAATTTCTCTTGTTTGAGAAATTATAATGTTAATACATAGACACTTGGAGGGGCGGGGGAGACAAGGAGTCTTCTTGCAATGCTACCAGCTATGCCTGCCTCTGGCTCCCCCATGTCCCCAGCAGGGGTGGAATCATTATGAGGAAAAAGGCAGGCATTAGTTAATGGGTTATAAGGAGCCTACCTAAGTGGAGGCAACTCTTTCCAGCCTTTCAAAATATAAGAGGACCACAGAAGTCCCCATTCATAGCGATGAGATGTGCTCAGGTTAAATTCGACACCTCTGAAAGATATGCTATGTATTCATCCCAAAGGATGTTTTCTCCCCCCACCCCTTCAAAATCTATCACAGCCTCTCTCGCAGAATACCAGTTTTCAAACACATCTCCTTATGCCAGTAGTAATCTATCAGTGTCATTCAGCCTGACATACAGCCCAATCAGTGAATTCCCTTCCCCCCGCCCCCCCCACAAAATCAGGATCATTTTCAGCTTAATGCCCAGTACTAAACTTGCTCCTAGAACACAGCATACACTTCTGTTCTCTGGATGATGCGACAATACTGTTGATTCTTCTGAGTACGAAGTCTCCACTCACACAGAACTAGTTCTTCTAGTTATGTTCTCTCTTGCAGACCCCTGAATATCACCCTAATTTTCCCTCAGTCTCCAGTCCCTGGCTATCTCCACTGTCTCCTCTCTTCTGCAGGAATTGTCTTCCTTGTTTGATTCCTTATCACCCCGTTTTCTGTTTCTCCACTTCACACCTCAGTTCAGCAAATCTGCTACTCAACAGAATTCCACTACCACTAACTGATCTGTTCCTCTACCTTTTCCTCATGATCCTTCTTCAATAGATTCCCCCCTCTTCTTCTAAAGGAATGCCCTCCAGTTCCTTTTGTTGGACAGGTGTCCGAAAATCTTGACATCGATACCACCTTTGCTCCCCTTGCCTGTTATAATGTTAAATCCCCATATAAATCTCATCATCTCCACTGCATCTGCAGTCCTTGGATCTTCTCTACCATGAGTTCTACCAGGTATAAACAGTTTCCATCAGGTGTTCACTCAAGGATCACATGCGTCCCACAACTTTTGCACACAGCCACCTTCTTTGTCACTTCTTGAGCTGCTTCAATAGCCACTGTCATCTCTTCTTGGACTCTACGCCTAGAAAAAGTAAAAAAGGGGCAAGAAAAAAAAAATCTTCTACAGAAATATTTCACTATTCCAATGTTTCCTAGGGAATGGCTTTTAAATCTAACTAAACCAGATCAGCATTGCCTGAATGTTAAGGGATATCAGTGAGCACTAACTCAAGCCCCATTCCTGGAAGAAATCACTGAACCTTCAAAATCAACACTCTTCTCTCAGATCAATCTCTCACAGAAACACAACCTTCCATAAAGCTCCAAAGCTTTCTGTTCTGTTTTAGCTTCTGTTTGTAGATTTATTTTTGCTAGTGATGGCACTGTGTAGCAGGTCTTGCTCAACCATTATTTAAGTAGTTACTTGGCAGTCTAAGACGTTTGAGTTAGAGATACAATTTATACAAGGAACTATACTGTAATCTTGTTTTTACTCAATGTGGTTGAAGCACTGAAGAAGCAAAGCTCAGTACTTCTGTTCTCTGTATCAGCTGTTCTCAACCACTGTGTCAAGACACATTACTGTTTGTCACACAGTGGTGAGTGTGTCACAGAGAGCTGGGGAAACAGCTGGATTTAGCCTAGGAGTAGGGGTGGGCTGGTGTGCCCCAGAGGGTCACAACATGCCACCTGGTGTGTTGCAACCTATGAAAGGTTAGAAACCATATTCCCGAAACCAGCAGTGCTCCACTGTGGGGTATAGAGTACTTGCTAGTGATACATGAAAAACAGTCTGGTCACACGGTGCTGAGTACTGTCAATTCAAGTTCATAGGTTATATTAAAAGATAAGATAAAACGTTAAATACCTTCTCAATATTGGATTGCATTGTTTCTACAGTATGTGGCATGCAAATAGAAGGGAATTTGGGTGACAGTCAAGTAGGAGAAGATGCAGTCAACTAGATACACTTCAATTTGAATCTGTACTATGAAAGTTTGAGAACTTTGTGTTCGTGCCTGATGTACTAATAGAGGGGCCGCTTGCCCGGACACCCCATTTGCCACCAAGTGCACACCAAAAACCCCTTATGGACAGCGTAAGAGGCTCTGGCCTGGAATCTGGGAGGCTACAGACTAGCATAACTCAAAGGCACTAACTTCGTGGGAACCGAAACCCACCTAGGAATTTATGGCCACCTGGAAATTTGGGTCCCACCTAGGAATTTATGACCCTCCTGGGAATTTGGGCCCACCTGAGAATTTACGACCCACCTGGAAATTTGGGTCCCACCTAGGAATTTATGATCCACCTAGGAATCTGGACCCACCTGGGAATTTAAAACCTAATTGGAAAATTACTCTCTCAATCGTGGGAACACAAACCCCCACCAGTGTGGAAACCAGAAAAACACTGAGCTAAAAATCCTATAAAAAAGGGGATGCCA
>ML681966.1:75826936-75876232 GCA_007922195.1 Podocnemis expansa
CGGCCGGGGACCCGCGCGCGCGCGCCGCCGCCGCCGCCGCCGCCGCCAGCCTCGGCTGCAGTCGGCGGCGCCGCCAGGTGCGCGAGGCGCTCCCTGCAGGACGGGTGGGAGCGCGCGCGTGCGCGCGGCCCCCGCCCGCCGCCGAACGGCCGCGGATTGGTTCTTCCAGCGCCAGGCGGGATGTCACAAGCCACGCCCACTCCCTAGCTCCGCCCCAGGGGCGCTAGAGCTCGGCTGGGGTAAGTGGGGGTAGGTGCTGTGGCAGGGAATGGCGGGGCGCCTGCCCTTCGCTCTGCTGGTGCATGCTGCAAAAGCAATAAGGAGGCCTGGGGCATTTAAAGACTAACAGATTTGTTTTTGGCATGCGCTTTTGGGGGAGAAAAGCCCACTTCGTCAGGGCAAGCAAGGGGCACAGACCTCCCCTACTGCACAGCAGAGGGGGCGGTGAGGGGCAAGACACAGGATGCAAGCGCCACAGCCTTTAATAATGCATGGGGGTGGAGGACAGGCTTGCTGCAGGGTGGTGCCACTGCCACAACTGTTCCTGCAGCAAGGAAAGGAGCCCTAGCTGCAGGAGCTAGAGTAGGGATCTCATGCATGTAGGGTACAGGCTACATGCAGCCCCCAAAGCTATTTCCTGTGGCCCACTATGACACTCTTGGTACCAATATTTCCAATGTCGTATGCAAAGGTTTCAGTGGTGTGGAGCTTGGGTTAACATACTAGTCCTCAGGCAACCCTTTAGATGATGTCAGCTTGAGAAAACCTTGGACTAAAGGGGAGGGGGGGGAAGCAAGGAGGCTTGTAGCATTTAAAGACTAAGATTGATTTAGTGCATGAGCTTTTGGGGGAGAATATCCTACTTTGTCAGATGCCTTGAAGGAGGAAAGCTTACACAATTAGAGGAGAGTAAATGGTGGGGCCCTGATCCCACATCTTAGATGACAAACACAGGAGAGTGTAGGACATGGATCAGGGCCCCACCTTTATCTTCATCCAATTCTCTAAGTTCTCCCTCTTCAAAGCATCTGATGAAGTGGGATATTCTCCCCCAAAAGCTCATGTGCTAAGTAAATGTTAGTCTTTAAGTGCCACATGACTCCTCACTTTACTAGACTAACATGGCTGCCCCCTAACAATGGGCTAGAGGATGTACTTTTCACAGAAATGAACACCAAAGGAAATAGGAAAATCATAGTCTTTAACTGACCTTGCCTGCTCCTGTGGACATCTAACCAGATGCTGTGAAATTACAGCAATTTTAACTCAGGCAGTAATAGAGGGTTAAAATTTTTGAAGAGTAAAAGAGCATACCCCAGTGCTTTTCAACCAGCATGCCACAGCACATAGGTATGGTTATGGTATGAGAATATTCCAAAGGAGCAGCCACATTAGTCTAGTACAGAAAAAAAACAAAACAAAAAACCCCACAACACCCATCAAGGAGGTCCATGGTACTGGGACTAATTTATTTATTGGATGAGCTTTCATAGGAAAAAAAATCCCACTTTGTCAGATGCTGGGGGGGGAGATGAGATGAGAATGGTTCACCTGTGCTGTGAAGTTTTGTACAGATTAGAAGTGTTCATCTCATAACCCTGTCCAACCAAAATTACAGCTCAAAGCCAAATTAAAAGTGAGGTATTGGGCTTTTGCTTCAAAATATGAACATTCTAAACAGGTGGCTGAAGGTCAAACCTGGAATGATTTGTGTTAGTAGATTTGAAACAATGCATTTGTTCCTTTGTTTGTTGTATGCTGTATGTCAGACTGCGCTAGTAAGACTATAGGAATAGTAAAGGTGTTACAGTTAGGAGCAATCGATCCAGCTCAAAGTGAGTGTGCCAGGGAACTGTTTCATTGAAGCATACTGTTCCAAAGGGGCAGCTGTGTTAGTGTAGTTCAGTAAAAAAAAAAAAAAAAAGTCCTGGGGCACTTAATGACTAAAATTTATTTCATGAGATTTTGGGGGGGGGGGAACACCACTGTGTCAGATGTTTCAAAGATTGGGGAGCTTACAGACAGAGGAAATAAAAAGCAGGGAAGTGTAAGTCATGGGATCAGGTCCCACTGCAACAGCAAATTAAAGCAGTTAAGATTCAAATACCAGGGAACAACATATAGTGGAAGATGGCATGAAATCACCTGTCATAGTGAGAGAAAAATCCAAAGTCCCTATTAAGCCCTGAAGAATTGCAATCAAATTTGCAATTAAATTCAGTCTCTGCAGCTTCTCTTTGAAGCCTTGATCTGGTACTCATCTGAGCACTGCAATTAGGAAATTGTCAATGGAGTGATCAGGAAGATTGAAATGCTGATCAACTGGTTTTAGAATGTTGTGATTTCTGATGTCAGATTTGTGCTGAGATCATCCTGTTCATCTTATATGTCTGAATCTTAACTACTTTGATTTGCTGTTAATGTGACCTCACCCTATAATTTACACTTCCCTGCATTTATTTCCTCCCATTCTGCAAGTTCCTCATCTTCAAAGCATCTGACAAAGTGGGATTTTTCTCCCACAAAAGCTCATGCAATAAATTTGTTAAACTAAGTGCCACAGGACTCCTTGCTTGTTGAAGTGGGCTGTGTTACTGGAAAGGATGGGAATCACTGACCTACACAAATGGTTTTCAAACTTTTTGCCTCAGGACCTGGCTGAAAAAAGTTTTGGTAGAAAACCAATAGAATTTCCTCCCCACCCTCACTGCTTTCTGGCATTGCTTTCTGGCATTTGCTACAGTAGTGGGGGAGAGAAGATATTAAGTAGCAAGAATAACTTACCTGACTACCACATTCTGTATATAGTTTCCCTCAGGATGATTAACACTGCTCAGCTCTTACCCATTGAGCTGGCATTGTGGGAACTTTGATTAGTAGAAACAGGAGCAATTGTCTCCTCACTAAGCAGCTAAGCTACTTCACAGCAAAAGTCCTATTATTTTGCCAGGAATGAGGGAAAACACACAGTCTAAACAAATGTGAGTTCTTTATAAAACAAAACACCTAGTCTTTTTTCCATGCTACTTACTGACCAAATAGGAGGAAAATACTCTCACCTGCCTTTTACTGCAAAGACAGCTCTGAGAAGCAGTAATGAGGTAATACTATGATTATGGAGTGAAACCCAATAAAAACAAAAGCAGTGTCCAAGCATAATGAGAGCACTTGCGTATCAAGTGTGCTCAAGCTATGTTACACAGATTTATTCTTTCACTGCACAAAGGCACTTACGTAACACTAGAAAAAAAAAACAAGTCTTAGTTGTAGTTGAAGCACAGCCAGATATTTTTAAAGGTAAAAAGGTATTTAAGTAGATGGGGCTCTCAGTCTTTGCATTTTAACCATCTTGATCATAAGAGGGAAAGACTACTTCTGTTGCTTATGGGCCAAGAGGAAGTTCTTGAGAAGTTTTTATAATCTTTCATAGTGTAAACTAATGTCAGTCTGTTTTGCAGTCAAGCCTTGTATTCAGTACACTTGTGCTCTTCTGCCTACACATGCACACCTATCTTTAAATAGAAAGGTTCATCAGAACATTGTTAATAAAGAGCTACTTGTAAGTAAGGCATTAAGTTCCCATTCCTGGCCTTTCCTTCTTCTATCTACATCCCCAAGACCAAAACAATTGTTATACAAGTAAAACCTGAACACCATGGTACAAGTTGAAGCTAAAATCATTAAACTTGTGTACCAAATGAAGTACAAGTAGCATAAAGCATTAAAAAGGACTGAGGGAAAGTAGTAAGGAAGAGGGCTTCAGAAGGGAATCAAAACTACCCACCAATTTCACCATTTCTACTAAGTCAGAACAGATGTTACCAAGTTTTTGATTGGGTGAGTTGGGGAGTAAAAATTAACTTTTAATAACTGAAGCATGTTATTAGCATTCTACCTTTAATGGAAGAGAACCTTTTTTAGGGCATAATTAAACATTGTAAAATGAGTAATTAATAAAACCATTGAATGTCAGAAGTACCATAACAAGGGATGGGCAAAAGAACTAGAGTTGAATTCTACAGTAAATAGTGTAAGGCAGGGTAGTCAGCTGTCCTGGAGAGCTGGAAGCAATTTGTTTTGAAGGTCTTTGCAACATCACCAAGGGGGCAGGGTGGGGGGCAGACTCTGTAAACTTACCTAGGATTTTTGTAATGCTGCTTGAGAGCAGTTCCTAACTGCTGAACTGGTTGGAGTTTGAGCAAGCAACTACGGTAATACAACTTGTGGCTCCACTCCCTTACCTTCTTGCCACACAAGTCCAGATTTTATCATGATGATAGGGCCACCCTAGGCACCAAGTTCGGCTAATTACAGGAAGCTCTCCCAACAAAGGCCAGGTGTGGGCTATAGCTTATGATTAAGAGGGCAGGGAGCCCAGTGACTGAGTACTCTGGGCAATGGGGCAGTTGTGACACACAGGGCAATATGACCTTCCAGAAAAGTGACAGATTACATGTGAACAGTGAATTGGAGGTAGCCAGTCAGTGGCCAGAGACTGAGGTGGGGAGAGCTGGGGTGACCTGATCAAGGTCATTAAGAGCACTCACATAGGAGTCAGGGCCAGAGGAAAGAGGACATGAATTGGCCCATTTCATAATAAAGTCCAGTCAGGGAAGGGAAGTCAGTTTAGTAGGGTCAGCTAAAACACAATGAGAAGAGTCATAGCAACCACTCATCACTAACAGCAGTCCCAAAGCAAAGTAATCCAAGGGACACAGGTGACAGCTTTTCAGAAGCTGTTGAGATCCAAGCATCAGCAGCTGGAGCAAAATACAATAGGATTATGTGCCTGGGTACAATATAAGATACCATCAGGGGATGCAATACCCTCTACAGACCAATGTAGTTCTGGTTGCTGCTTTAAGAGGCTCTGGAGGCGCAAGCCAGACCACAGGGGTTGTTACAACTTCCTTAGAAGTCCAGCTGCACACAAGCTACAATAGACAATTTAAGTGGAAGAAAAAGATTGGACAAAAGACCTGACAGTCAGTAGTTGTAACTCTATTGGCAGTGAGTATAGAATCAAGTTAGATTTTTCCTCCCATTACTTCAGTGCAAATGAAGTGTTCATGTCAGCAAGATCACAATTCGAATGGCCTTGTAGATTCTGTTGAGAGCAAACTGAAGAGGTTATCCAAACATCTGGAGCAATGAAGACATTTTTGCATTCATTTAATGATGGGTCTAAGTCAATGCAGTTTTGCTAGTCAACCATTGGGAATGCACTAAGAATATCTTGCTGCAAAACCTCACTCTGCCTTATTGGGTAGGAAGATGAACTAAGCCCTTCTTGCTGTGTGGTAAGGTAAACCACACCCTACTGTATTAGAAAGGAACCTTGTTTTCTCTTGGCTGTAAACTTCAAGATGACAAAGACCAAACAAACAATGAAGGGCTTTTGTTGTAAGACCTGCTTGTATTTCCCAGAGGTGCACTGGTGTAAGGTCACTCACTTAGCCCTCTCCAGTGGAATTGAGAGGCCTGCAGCCAAGTGGATCTGCAGGCACTGAACCCTAAGCAATGGTTTCAGCCACTGTCATCTAATACCAACCCAAGTGCATATCATGTGCTATCTACTCCAGCACTTGGCATTCATCCAAGGAAAGGCTGCCCAGGTGGATGCCATTTTCCATAGCACAACTTTCTTCACATGACTCTTGATGATTGCATAGGCAGGGATGTGCAATATTGCCCATGAGGCATGGTACCATTGAGACATCTGGTATATATGAACATCATGCTGTCCTTTGCCTGGGAATCAGACAAGTACACTAACCTATGATGGTCTGCTTGCAGCAAATGAAAGGTGAATAAGTTAATGAACTTTGTGGGAGTAAGATAGAAGGCCTGTAAATGATCTAGTGCTAACAGGGGTTTCAGAGGGTGAACTGTTTATAAGATGGATGGAACTACAGAAGGACTGTGTATACAATTTTCTTCAGTAAGTCAGAATAGCAGACATTGGTGAGTTAGCCTAGGCTCCACTACATTTCATGTATCTGTTGTCCTCCATTCAGTCCTCTCATGTCTATAGCACTGCCTGCCTATAGCACTGATTTTACCCAGTAGGACATGACTACATGACCAAATGCTAAAGTGAATTTGTTTACATTTATTCATTGAAATTCTTTAACAAGCTGGTTACAAAAGACAGTAAGGTAAAGTAGCAGGAAGGGGCAAATGACTAACAAGAATCTAGGATAAGGATGTGTTGTATTTGCATCTTACCCTGTTCACCATAAGAGCCTCTGCTATGCTGTACATTCTAACAAGTCATACACATTTCCTTACCATATGTGACAAGACTGGTCAGACAGGAATTCAAGGAAACCCTGTGTTACTCCAGTTATGCAGATTAGCCATTGGGTTAATTAACATTCCAATATATGAAATGTGACAAGGTCCCGTTTTCTGAAAGAACCAAGTGTTGTAGGATTCACAGCTAAGCACAAGACAGAAGGTACAAAGATCATATTTACAACATTAAGAGCTAGATGGTGCCTTGGACTGCACACCCACTAGGCATATATGGGAGAGTAAAACCCCTCCCTTGCACTTTCCCTGGATCTTGACTGGGTGGAAACTGGTAAGGTGGCACTACACACATGTTCCTTTTGTGAGAAGTGTGGGGACTGAACAGAACCTTGATTTCACTACCCACAATATCCTGGCCAGCAGACCTGAGCAAGCACAGCAATAGATTTGCTGCTGGGAACTGTGACTCAGTCAAGAGTTCTTCCTTGTGCCACTCCTAGGTAGCAAAGCAGTAACATCCTACACAGGGTTTATGATAAAGATACAATCTAGTCCTGGACAGGTGGATTGTGTCTGAAAGTTTTGAACATTAAAAGTAAATATCTCAAATGATCAGCCATTGTTCATACCTCACTTGTGAAGTTGGTGTTATGGTCTATTAGCAAGGATAAAATTTAAGGTCTTTTCTCTTGTTTAGATTCCCACCTGATTTTAACAGCCTCTGTCTTGGAAGACAGGTCAGCAAGTGACATGACAGAGCAACCTGAACAGAGGCTCTCCAAACAGCCTTACCACATGCCCTAATTCAAGGCACCACAGAGCAATTGCACTTCTTTTTAGTCTGCTAGTTCCTGGAAGGAAAGTATCTGAATATTAGCATCTCGTCCTGTGCTGACCAATGGTAAATTTAAATAAATTTTACCTGCCTTGGAAAAATCTGAGCAGCAGCTACTTTGAGCAGAATGCAAGTATATAAGCATTATAATAAACTGGCTTCTTATCCTATGAGAGATTAAGGTCCCCAAATCTCACCACACACTCTTAATTTTCTGTAGGCAGGCAAAACAAACCCCAAGCCCCATTTGAAGTGTTTATGTAAAAAAAAAATTCAAGGACTAGCTTAGGACTAACTAATCATAGGTGATACAATTCTGGTTGTCAATGGAAAGTTCATATATGGACATCTGTCTCAGCTATGCTGGCCATGCTGTTCCAAACCAAGTATTACAAGCTAAAATCTTAACTTCAAGGCATATCAAGTAGGTCCTGCAGGGATCGGTTCTGTTCAGTATTTCAATCACTTAGATAATGGCATACAGAGTATGCTTATGAAGATATCACCCTAGGAAGGGTTGAAAATGTTTTGGAGGATAGGATTAAAATTCAAAATTATCTGGACAAACTAGAAAAGTGGTCTGAACTAAAGAGGATGAAATTTAATATGGACAAATACAAAGTATTCCACTTAGGAAGGAGCAATCAGGTGCACACATACAAAATAGGTAACTACCCAAGGAAGAGTATTATGAAAAGGGAACTGGTGGTCATCACAGGCTAAATACAAGACTGAAACTGTTGCTGTGCTCCCTCCACACCCCCCAAAAGCAGCCACCATCATTGTGGGAGGCATTAGCTGGAGTACTGTAAACAAGACCAGAAGCAGCAATTCTCCTCTATTCAGGCCTCAACAGGAGTAGTTTGTCCAGTTCTGGGTGCCATATTCCAGGAAAGACATGGATAAATTGGAAGGACCCCAGAGAAGAACAAAATGATTAAATGTCACTCGAGACAATGAGACCTGTGAGGGAAGATTGAAAAAGGAATGGGCTTGTTTAGTCTGGAGAAGAGTGTGGGATGGGGGTAGCACACAACAGTTTGTGCATAAAAGATAAGGCATTAACCACTCAGGATAAGACAAAGCAACAAGCAGCATAGGTGGTTTAGGTTGGACATTAGGAAAAAAAATCTTCCCAGTCTCAGTGTAGTTAGAGACTGGAATAAATTGCATGGCAAAGTCATGGCATCTTCATGGGAATTTTTAAGAGCAGGTTAGACATACTTGTCAGGGATGGACTGGGCAGTAGTTCATTAATCCTGTCTTGAGTGCAGGGGACTGAACTAGAAGACCTCCAGAGGTCCCTTCCAGTTCTAAGATTCTTATTGGCATAGAGTGGAAACAGCAGATCTCATCTGCCATACACAGTTTTTCCTGAAGGGATCATTGGACCTGTATTGTAGGTGCAGAAGTATGGTTTTATGCACATCTGAGAAGAGATGAACAGCACTGATATACTCTTGGGATAGTTCTAGATTGCATTAGACAATCTTTCTGAACTACTGGTTTCTCTGTAGACAAACTAATCCAAAAATGGAATAAGGGAAAATTGGGCAGTTATAAACTGACAATGTTCTCAGTATTTATTAGAGCTACAATGCTAACAGTTGATGCAGATGTGTTTGTATGACAATCCAAAAGCAGATGAAATACTCTAAGTACTGAGACCAGATAGCAAGTGTATGTTTGAGGGGGTGGGGTGGGGCAGAAGAAGAGAGCCAGACCAAAGTGAAAGGTACAGGGCACCTATATAAAGTGAAGCCCCAAATAGCAGTACTGTCCCTATACAAGCAAGGACACCTGGTCACCCTAGCTCTAAGATACAGCGGAGACAATAGGTCTCATGAAATTTCAGTTCCATGAGCTTCTGGACTTGAATACTTTCTGTTCAGAAGTTTTTGATCATATAGCCAGCACAGTCAGAGCATCCTCTCCAGAAGCAATGGTGGGTCCAGGCCCCATGGGGACTGCCCCCCCATCCCAATTCAGGGCCTGAGCCTGATCGTGCCCCCATCAGGCTCCTGCTGCAGGCAGCCTGACCCTGGACCCCCAACAAAGGAAGACAGCCACCGCCATGGGTGGCCTGGCCCTGGGGCACTGTGCTGGGACTTGAGCCCAGTGCCAGCATTGGTGCTGATCCTCTCCATATAGTAAATCCTTCATCCTGGAATGAGCTGTGTCCAGATGAATCCTACATCTACGGGAGCAAGTCTCTTGAACAGCCAGTCAAGGAAGCTATGCTGAGGAAACTTCAGAACTTTTGCTGTACTTTGTGCTGGATGTGGGTTGATATGTTTTGTTGTACTTTTAGAGCTGAGGGCATGAAGTATCAGTATTTTTAAAATAAAAATTCAATACTCTTTACTGATTGTAATTTGAGTTTGTTTAGCTAGTGTCACTTACTGCGTCACCATTTTACTAATGATCATGCTCTTCCAGCTATATTGTGCTTGACTGGTCTTACTTGTTAGGCCTGTACCTTTCAACTGTTTCATGAAAGTTGAATCCTGCATCCATGCAATCTTACTTTGGCCTCCTTGTATAAGTGTACTGATATCTCTAGTTACGTGACCATAGGATTTACTGATCATTCAGTGCCAGACTAAGGTAGGTGGGGTTCAAGAAAAGACCCTGTTTTTCTAGTTACAGCACTGGAGTGGGATCCAGAAGGGTTGAGCTATTCCTGACTTTGTGCCAGTCTGCCTGTCTTGTTGGTCAGGATGCATAGGCAACCTTAATTCTGGCATCTCTTAGTTTAAGTATCTGTCTGTGACATTAATGATCATGTAAGGCAATTAGTTGGTTTTGGGGAGGAGGGCAAGTTTGAAGTATTATGCTAAGCCATAATCAAGGTGTTGTAAGTGAAGTACCTCAACCCAGAGGCCACTTGAAAGTTTGAATATGAGTCTTCAGATTTTGTTTTAGTCCTGTTGTACTGCAACTATTTCCAGCAAACAAGAGGTGACAAGATATGAAGGAAAAATAATGTGCATTACCTAAATCCCAGCAACATTAAGCATTTCTGAAAAGGTGGCTCAATGTGGACTGTCAAATGCCAGTCAGCTGTTCTCCTGATGTTAAATTAATTCTTGAAATTGCTCATTCTGGCTGCCTGAACATGCCATGAGTTTATAAACACACCCTTCCTGTAAAATTCAATGCATGTTGTACAATTCATTCAAATCCAAGGTGTTTAGTGTCCACCTTCTATGGTTTTCAGCCTTATTTTAAAATAAGGACACCAAATTATTTGGTCCATCTCCAGAAACATCACAGCTGCATGGGAAATCAAACTGAAGTGAATACTATAGATTTTTGGCTCTAGCTTAAATGGATTTTAAAATGCCCAGAAACTCTGGGCCCAGCTGTGTACCAGTGTTCACAGCCCTTTTGCAAGGGTGAATTTAGCACATTGGAATTAGGTCAGACACAAGAATTAACCACCATTACAAAAAAAAAAAAATCATGGGAAACTTATGACCACAGACAAGCAGGACCTCACTTTTACAAATCATATCTAAAGTGGACAGGATTTATAATGTTGAGCAGAAGTAAGTGCTTTGCCTGACCAGTTAATTCAATGCACTTAGAAATAAAGAACCCAATACATTTAACTTTGGGGAGCGGGGGGAATCAGGGAGCCAAATCTACAGAAGTGACAAAAATGCTCACTAGATGGAGCCATAACAACATACATACCATTCCATCACAATGCTAGAAACACCTTATTTCCCAAGTGCTGCACTACATACAAGTAATGTATCTTATTTTTATGCATTTACCAAATATTTTAATGCAAGACTATACATGTCTAAGATCTTAATTTTCTCTGCAGGAGTTTAAGCTATTAACCATCATTCAATTTGTACATGCAATATTTTCACTCCAACCTCAAGTATTCAAGCTCTGTGTGGAACAGGGATTGGATCCACACCTCAAACTAAGAATAGGTATGTGGGGCTACTGCACAACACCCCCTCCTTCTGTCACAGCTATTCCAGTGTACAGACTGGAATAGTGATCATATCCTTTCTGCCCAAGTCTCATGAGCTGTGAGGGTTATGGGCTATGTTCCCTCTAAGCTGTGCGCATGTGCGCGTGCACACAGGTTGTGAAGGCCGTGCACACAACAAAATAAAGCATGCACAAAAAAAAATTCAACAGTGCTAATATTTTTGTGCTACTTTAAGAAGGTGGTTTCAAAGAGCATGTTTCAAATAAGGTTCTGTAATTTATAAAATCATTTCCATCACCATATCAAAATAAAATTTGGATATTATTTGCATCATACACACTTCGTTGCACTCACAAGTTTGACCACACTCACTGAATTGTGCACAAATTTGGATACTGGTTCTGAAAATTTGCACAAAAATTTTTTGTGCACACAGACTATGAAAAATTAGAGGGAACATTGGTTACGGGACCTTTGAAAACATGGGTATGTGCTCCTCTCCTCTGGCCTGTTCCTGGCCCAACCCTACACCACCTTAAGCAGCAGTATATGTTGGGACACTTGCAAGGATGCCCTTTCTGCAGGGAGTAGTGGGTACCCTTTAATGGGTGCTTTACCCACCAGTACGAAGTGCAGCCTCACAGGAGGGTTTGAAATGGTGCCTTGCTTAGACCCATCATGCCACATATGGATTTCATCACAGGCCATTTACACACTAAATAAAATGAGCCATAACTGAAGATGCCAAGGCTGGAGTAACCCTAAATTCTGCACTCCTGAATGCAGTAAGAATAGGCCCATTATGAATTATGACTTATTTCTGCCATGAAGCTTAAGGTATTAAAACATTTCCCATTTTTGCCCTTACCAGCTACACTGAGTGATTTAAAAAAAATTCTAATCAGACAATAAATGAGTTCCAACCCTGTGAACACACACTTCACTGAGCCTCAGACTTCAGTAGAGCATCTGACATGAGTAAAGTTAAGCAAATGCATTGATCAGAGCTGCAATGTGAGGAGTCCCTTCTGAATTGAATGGCCAATTGATACATAGATCAGCTTGCATTAACTCATTGGCATATTTGGACTGCCATCTGCAAAGAATCCTGAATCCCCAAGCAGCTGTATAAACAATGTCAACACAGAATATTGTTCAGATTTTAGAATTCCACCATGTTTGAGATAATTTCATGTTCACTGGAAGTGTTCAGGCTTTAACAACATTGGTACAAAAAGTAAATTTTAATCTCAATTCCTTGAATTTGCTGACAGATTTCTATTTGTATAGAAATTTGTGGTTAGATGTTTATAGTGTTGATTACACAAGTTGACCAACCCAAGAACAAAAAATACCACTTGACTTGTACAGCTAAAGATTGCAATGTGAATTCTGAAGTTTGAAAACTTAATGTTTGCAGCAAATGGAATTGATTGCCCAAAGAAAACTTCAAGGACTTGCACAATTTTGAATGAATAGTTTCAGGAATTTGAAACTGGGTTAAAGACATTGTGATTTTTTTTTTGTTTGTTTTTTTTGTTTGACAAACACTGTGATAAATTAACTCAGCAATCCTGATGTGCTGCAGAATGAGAATATATGCATTTGTATGCTATCCAAGACTAGCTCCCACACTGACACTCCTCACCCAATCTCTACTTACTACAGGTCTATTCAGGAAAGTGCATGGTTCTGGCCATGTGTGCTCAGGAACACACTTACAAACATACTTTAAGTTAAGCAAATGCGTAAGTACAGTTCAGATTAAGGATATCTATTCCTGCTTGTAGGTCTGAAGTCAGGAAAGTCAGCAGGGGTTCTGGGACCCATTAGCTATTGTGCATGGATCAGAACAAGCGTGCACACATGTGCACACACACAGCCCACTATTTCTACTCTTGAATCTGAGATTAGCCCTCTCATGGCTTCTGCCATTTGTGGCTGTGCCATAATCCTTCTGAGACATTTCAAATAGCAAAACTAGATTCTGCTGCATGGCCAGTAACTATGGGTTTTCCAGCATAGCTATTTTAAATGCCAGCCAAAATGTTCCACTTAATATGGAAGGAATAATTATTTAGCATAGCTTCTCACATGCCATCAAGTTGCATAACATTGGCCAAATTCTATTCAGAGTAAATTTAAAATCTAGTACCACTGTTCAGAGAGATTTTACAAATTAACATCTGGTTTCGAGAACATCCTAGAACTTTTAGACTAAATCGACACCAGCTGTCCATAAAAAACAAAAAACCTACTTGACATTCCGTAATATTACACTTAACATGAAACTAAGAAAGCCAGCTCTTTGCTTTAAGAATTCATCTGCCACAAGGAAAGTCTACTTGTTATTTTCTGTAAGATTTAGTCTGAATGTTCAAATCAGTGGAACCCTGCCAGAGTCTGATGTGCAAGAATGATTTATTTTCTTAAAAAACTAAAAGTGGACACGAGATCTGCTTCTCTTCCACCACCAGTCAGAGCATCGATTTATTTCTAGTTGCTTGATATGTGCCACAACACGTCAACAACTTCTAAGCAGAACTCCCCACTGATTTTGATGGGAATCTACTTAATTTATGGCAAGACATGGTCTACTAACAAAAGTTCAAGGTAAGATGGTTTAATTACAGCATGTTTACTGTTATGTGAAATCAATACATCCAGAGATTTTTGAAACAAAGTATATCTAATTCTTGTTTATGAAGTTTGCATATATGATCAAGACGAGCACATAAGCCCCTATTCATAATTACACCCAGGCAGGCAAACTCTAACCTCTGCAGTGCTTTGCGAGCAATGTGCATATGTGGATGCAATTGCTGGGTCATAGCTGGAAGTTTGTGCTTGGTTCAAATTTACACTTCCATAGATAATCCCCAAATCTGAGAAACTATATGGTGCAACAGAAGTTTCTGCACCAGAGTTTCCCCATGAAAAAAGTAACTGGAGAAATTTACCACAGCACAACCAGCATTTTTCTGCAGCTAAGCCAAATGACTGCTTTGGAGGACCTACATTAACATGGTCTGCTCACACCACAGTGAAACGGTACATGCACACACTATGTTGCAGTGCAAGTATTGCTAGCAGGTTCTTAGCATGGCTTCCCTGATCATTATGGAGGACATTGTATTTATGGCCATGTTATAACCTTGTTGAGTAGATGACTACATGTAGGAGAATCAGTAGCATGGTTTTATAACAAATGTACTTGTTCACACTGCTTAGGTTAACCATACTAAATCTTTATTAGTAATTGAGCCTGATTCACATTTACACCAATGTTTTGTGCATTAAGGGAGCTTAGTATGAAGGGAAGTCAGGACCAATTGTGTTTAAACAGAAGAAGGCTAGAAAGGGTCATATAGTTTAGCCCAATCACCGAATCAAATACTACTTCCCACCTTTGACAGTTCAAAAGCCATGAGTCAATGATTCACTGCAAGAATGTAGTTGTCATAAAAAAAGACAAGGTTGTTTTTTTTTTTGGTTGTTTTTTTGGTTGGTTTTTTTTTTTTTTTAAGGGTAGAGTTCTCCATTTACCTCCTTGTTTTTGAGATGTTATGACCCATGTTTTCAAGCTATTCTCAACAATCAGGGTAACTAGAAAGTTACTTATTTTTTAAAGGCAAGATGAGATTCTCATGCAATTCCAAGGACTGGGATTTTAAGAACCAAAAATGATCAGATCTGAAGAGTTGCTGTCATGGGTTCCACTCACCTCAGTCCATGCCTCCTCCTGGTCTTCTCTGTCCATAATCTCACCTTACAATGCCTCACACTCCTGGAGTTGCAGCCACTAAGGTCCTCCCACTGCAGAGAAGTCAAAGTTCTTCTGAACCAAGTGTCTGCCTGGCATTTCCAACTTTCTGTACCACTTCCCAGCAGCTGGTAGAGGAATCCATGCTTCCCCCCAGCCCTGAATTTGCTGGCCCAAGATCCCTCTTCCCAGTGACTAAGTTACTTCCTTACAGCATCATGCTCCTGACAGTTCTTGGGCTTTCTATAGGCCCTTCCTGTTCCTGGCCAGCTCAGTCTATTTACAGTTAGTGGCCTGCTCCCTGTATCCTTCAGGTCCAGCCTAGTCAGTTAATTGCCCCCCCCCCCCGGTTACTTTAAGCTTCTCCAGACCTTGTGTGAAGTGCCCACCTCTCACCTATAACCCTCAAGGGGGTGTGGAGGCCACCTGCCCTTTATTTCCCATCATTGGGCCCACAGAGATACACTCCCAAGTTCAACTTCACCCTTCAGGATACATGTTTTCCTGGCTTTCCATAGCATATCTGTAGAGCCCTGCACAGATGCAAATAAGGGGATCCGTATCTGACCTGCATCCGCAAGAAATGGTCCACAAATATCTGTGTTGTATCCACAGATGCGGATATCCATGGATATCTGAATATTTGCAGGGGTCTAGCTCTGTGCAGATAAAAATATGTGCATCCATATCTTATCTGCAGCCACAAGAAATGGTCCATGGATATTCTTGTTGTATCTGTGGATGTGGATATAAGGCGGATATCTGCAGATTTGCAGGGCTTTACGTATCTGAACCTTTCCTCTGGACTGCCAGTTCTCCTTCAGCTCTTTGTAAGGCCAGCTTAGCAGCTACCAGATTCTCCTATAGTTCCTTTACTTGCCCCCATGTGATTTCACCCCTCTCCCCCCCACCATCAGTATCTGGGTCCCCAAAGGAACCTGCTCCTGTATTTTCCACTACATCTGTCAGGACTGTCTGACCATGACTCAGTCATCTTGTTGATTAGGTCCTTCTTAGCAACTTCTAGGAATGTGAATTGACCACTTGCCAGGTGCATGATCCCCACCAACACATTTACTCTGACAGTCTACTATATTCCCCTCCCCACATACCTCCTTTTCATCTACCTCTAACTACTCTTTTAGAGAAAAGCAGTACTTTTCTATATGGTCAACTTCATTGGTACTCAAAACAAACCCTTTGCCTTGTATTGTAGTTATGCTATTCTTCAGCCTACTCTTCTTTAGCCTCTTTAAATAAATGGGTATTCCTCTCTCAGGTACCACTGCTGATGACAGGCAAAACATGTCCCTCCTTTTCCTGTTCTTCCCACTGATTGGGGTCTTCCAGGTTTTATTTCCCTGCCTGCTGGGTGCAGCTTCTCATCCCTGTACTGGTTGGGGCACACCCCATCACCTGGAGACATAATACTCCTTCAGTCAGTCCTCTGGTCTTCTCCCCACCTCACTCTTCACACCCTCTGCCCATTTCCTCTTGCAGGAGCTTAAATAAATACAGCAGCTGATCAATCAGCTGCCACAAGTAGTCTTGCAGGTATATGTCCTCCCCACCCCATCTCAGGTGGTTCTTTAGCACTTGTCTCAGCAGGGCCTGGACCCATCCCTGTTTCTTTCACATACTGCTTCTGTAGTGTCAGCACCTCAGGAATCCATCTTAGAAGGGGATAAGGATCCTCTGCAGAAAGAGGCTTCTGCATACTGCAGCTTTCCTGCTGTAGTCTTTTCGGACACCCCTTGTATCAGGTGTGACTACCATATGCTGTCCTATATAGTCTATTACAGTGTAGAGATATGGTGTTAATTATGAATTCATTCATAAATTCTTCCAGCTCACTCACAACTTTATAGAGTTTATTGGTTAATGGTTTAATTCACTCTTGTGTCACTTTCAATGAGGTGCAACTTATTTCCTGTCAATCTTTATATATATTGTAACTATGTTTCCCATTGGCAATGTCTCCTAATTAATTACTTCTCATTTGTAGTAACACCCCAATATTTGTATTTTACTCTTGCCAATCTTTTTGTATTTATTTGCAACTTTGTTACATCAGTCATATCACTCTTCATTTAGCCTTAATAGTGTATAATAGGTATTTTTCTCCTGGACAGGCTGTGGCTTTTGGGGAGAGCCTGGACTCAACCACTGTCCTCTGGGGGGTCATGGGGGTTCAGGGGAGCAGCTTTTGCCCCTGAGCCACCAGCCCATACTGCATGTGCATTTGTATCCATTTATCTTTAAGGCTCTGGCTCTACAACTACCTTTTCCCCAATCCCTGTAACATTCCAGACTCCATATTGTAAATGAAAACTTTAGCATTTCAGACTCCATATTGTATTGTAAATAGAAAATTGTTAAGAGGAAGGTGTGGATGAAGGGTGTATGCTGTATGTGTGAACTAGTCCCAAACTGCCAGTTGATCCTGATGAGGCGTGAAGTCCATCCAAGGCTGAAGAGTGTGAAAAGGATCCACCCCAGGAACAAAACAACTAAAACTCAATCAAACCATCAAGATCAAGCTGGAAGTCACATCTGCTAACAGGAGCAGTGTGACTCAACAGCACCCATGGACTTTTTGTCACGCCTGCTATTGTTCAACAATCAGTAGTGGTGCAGAAGCGACTGACCCACCAGACTTCCACTGAAACCAAAACAGTATAAAAGACTGGGTGAGATCAGAAGGCTTTGAGGGAACTATTCTACATAAGATACAGGAGCAAGGAGCATCAGGGCACCCAACAGAGACTCTGCTCCCCTCTCGTGCCCAGCTTCCCTGGCCAGGTAGCTGCCACGAGCCATGAACTCCAGCAACGCACCCAAGCTACAATCTCAACCCAGGACTGGTAACTATCAGCTATAGGACATCTACTGGTGTGTGTGTGTGTGTGTGTGTGAGAGGAATTAATTTTACATCTTATAATAAATGTGGCACATTGCCTTTTCACTCCTGAAAAGATCCTGAGTGTTTTTGCATAACAGTCTCTCAAACTCCTTTTGAGTGTGTGCTCACATTCTCTGGTCCAGTGGGTCTCAGCCTTCTGCAGGTCATGGCACACTTGGCTGCATATTACAGCCCACACCAGTCCTCATCCCCCAGGCAAATCCAGTCATCTCCCCAGGTCACCACAACAAACTTACCACTGTTTAGCAACACAGTCGTGCGTCCTAACACAGTGGTTGAGCACCACTAGTCTAGTCCTTCATACAGCTCACTCACAACTGGGAGCTCCACTTTCTAGTCAGCCTCTCTGTCAATTCTCTGTTTCACCCTACAGCCCTTCTCACTTCCAGAAGGGCAGCTTCTTGTTCAGGGCTTAGCATTAGCCCACTGACTAAGTCACACAAGTCCTCCCCATCTGGAAGCATCAAAGTCATTCCAGAGCAGTTGTTCAGCAGATATCATCAACATCCCAAATCAGTTAGGTGACTCCTCTACACTGGGCTCTAGCCCAGAGACCCTTTAACAAGCACCATACAGTCCTACCCCAACTCCTGTTTCCCCAGGTATCTGCCTACTTAGCTCACTTTTCCCAGCTTTACTAGCTTAAACCCTTTTCTCTTCAGGAACAACTATTGAACATTATTTTACAACCTGTAAGGGTGCACCACTCCTGGGCTTTATACAAGCCCGTCTTGTTCTGGCCAGCTGAGCTCATTTCCAGTTAGTGGCATGTTCCCCTCTTCTTCAGGTGAAACCTGGGCTGTAAATTGGCCTGCCCAGTCACTTCACACAACAGTGTTTCCTTCAAACACACATGCTGTATTAGTCATCTTGGCTTGGATTGTTATTTATGCTTCTTTCCACTTCCTAGCAAGACAAAGAGATGTTCTATTGTAACTGATTATTTTTGTATGACCTGCGGAGCTACAGAGAAGTGTTTTAATACAGGCCGTGTGAAACTAAAGATGAAAATATTTCTGAGGCAGCACTAGCATGAAGGAACTTGTGTAATAATGAACCATTAATATGTACCTGTTGTGCAATCTGGTATGCTTAATTATATTAGATGAATGGAGACTTGATAAGCATTAAAACTACAGTTATTGTTAACACAGTTTCAACTCCAGCATGAGCAAGGTTTGAATGTCTGCAGTATTCAAAAGATTAACAATGGTTTTAATGAGCTAAATGTGTTGCAATGGGAAATGAGCCAGGATTTTAGATTAGGAATGTGTAACTATTTGGATTAAAGAGAAATGAAAAAGAATCTCATGTGTATTTCCTCCAACAGTCCTGCCATTTTTTCCTTTGTTTTAGACTTCAGACAGTATGATTCTAAATTTTAAATGTAAGAAATTTGTCTGGCCATGGAAATGGTATTCTGTTGGGGGTTTTTTTGCCTTATACTTAGACTGCAAGTCTTTTGGGACAAGGACAGGATATTTTTTTCTGAGTTTGTGCAGTGCCTAGCACAGGGGGGCCCTGGTCTATAATTTGGGCTACGATGCAGTACGGTGAAAGAAAGGAAGGAAGGAAGAAAGAAGATGGAGCATGAAAGGCCCAGTCAGCTTTCTGTTTTCTGGAGAGCTTATATTTGTTATTTCATCATTAATGTTCTAAAATAAAAGTCACCTAGACAGAATGTAAATGTCTGGTGCTTTGCATATGGAAAACCAAACAGACAGGATTTGCAAATGTTGAAAAGAAAACAAAAAATCCTACAATACTATATAACAATCTGAAGAGCCCAATTTTACGTTCTCCTAAGTTGCAGCTGCCACTGAGACCAATGGGAGTTGTGTGCACAATGAGGGCAGATTTGGGTCTCAGATGTCTGCGTACTATTGAATCCCAGTAAAAGGGCCTGTGGCTGTATCACTCTTTCACTTTCTCCCACCCACGCAGAGGATCCCTCCCTTTAAAGTAGGGTTCAGCAACCTTTGCCGACCCCTGGGCAGACCCCTCCGCCTCGACTGTCAGCCAGTGCCAGTGGCTCCATCCACAGAAATAAAAGCGGCGGCTGCCTGAAAATTTGGTGGCAACCATGGCTGGAGGTTGGAGGTCAGGGAGGGGGCACTTCCCTGGCATGCCACTGAAAGGAGCCACTCGTGGAAAGAAGCTGCCTGCAGTAGCTCCTCTTGGCAGCATGCTTGGTGACAGGCGTACCCAGGGATGCCATGGAAAAAAGCTGCCTGGAGCAGCTCCTCTTGGGGGGTCCCCAGACATGCTGAGGGAAGAAGCTTCTCAGAGTGGCTCCTTGACAGCTGCACTCCATGGAGAAAAGCTGTTCCAGGCATCTTTCCACACCATGCCTGGAGCATGAGCATGGTGGGGACCCTCCGTACCCCTACTGCCCCTGAAAGAAGCTGCCCAGAGTGGCTTTCAGTGGCAGGAACCACAGTTTCTGTGGCATTGCAGAAGGTGCCACGTTTCACTCCGAATGGGCTCTCGTGCCACTCTCGGCACACGTGTCAGGGGTTGCCTGCCCCTGCTTTAAAGAGATTATGGATCCAGCCACCCAACTGCAGAAGCCCTGACAGCATGGCATGCCCTGCCAAGGAGTGCCACATGAACCACAGGAGTCCCAGAGCAGAACGAAGGAGAAGGGCCTCCATATGGATGACCTTGGACTTTGCAGATCTCTCATGAACTCAGCAAATCCTGAGGGATCAACAGAGTTTGCGGCAGGCCCCACAGCTTAATCTATGTGAGTGACAAACTTTGCCTTCTCCTCGACAAATTGAACTGGAGAGAAACTGCAAGGAGAATCTTAGTGATTTTGTCCCTTTTAGTCCCCTTCTGCTGGTTTTCCCCCAGGAAGGTGTGACCAGGACTAATGATTAAAGAAGGGGAGGGGAGTAATTATTCTAAGTGAGCTAGGTGAAGATTTTAAAAGTTTAAGGAAAAAATCTGCATGACTGAAGGCATGTGAAATATTTTTGATCTCAAATGTAGTTATCTCCTTTGAGGGAAAGCAGATGAAGTACATAAACCACATCATGTAAAAATGAAAGTGACGTGCTGATAAAAATGTTCCTTCTTTACAGTGGGCCAAATTATACTCTGGTTAACTCTGATGTAAATCCAGGCACCTTCACTGACTTAATTGGATTCATTTGGGAGTCAATGTCAGCATAAATCCATGACTTGCACTTCCTTGAATTTATTTTGCTCCCATTCTGTAAGTTCCACCATCTTCAAAGCTTCTGATGAAGAGGGATTTTCTCCCATGAAAGCTCATGCGATAAAATAAATTTGTTAGTCTTTAAGTGCTACTAGACTCTTTGCTTGTTTAGTATAAATGAGGAAATAGTTTGAGGAGTCATTAAATCTGTATTTTAAATCTTATGCATGAAACTATGGAATTGCAACAGTAAATTGTCATCAATGTATTCTCAGAAGACTACTTCAAGCAGGCATGGCCAAACTGTAGCTCAGGAGCCACTTGTGGCTCTTGAATGAAAAATTGTGGCTCCTGGAAGAACGTCAGCAAATCAATTTAGGAAAGCAGCCCCAGCCTAGGAGTTCAGGAGGGGGTTGGGACTGTGGAGAAAAGTGCAGCATGGTTGGGGATGGTGGGGAGAAGTGTGGCATGGTCAGGATTTTAAAAAACTCACTACTAGCCTGCAGTCTTCTACACTGAGCAGCAGTTAAGTTTTTACTGTATAGGCCTTAATTTTTATGGTAACCTTAAGTAATTATTAGAATCTGACATAAGTTGGATTGATATTTGTTCTCTTTTTACAATAAAATTAAAGTGCACAATGAATTTTAAACTTAGTAATTTTAGAGTAGGTAAAAGTATATGGCTATAGGCCTCAGTGCAGCTCTTGAAGTTTTAATCATCAACTTGTGTGGCTCTTGAGTTCCATAAGTTTGGCTACCCCTGACTTCAAGCATTCACTTGGGGCCTGATCCTGGATTCCCTGAGGACTTAATCTTCTCATAGACCTCACAGGCAGGTTCGGATCTTCAAGGAATATGGACTCAGGCCTATAATGGTGAACCAATAAAATAAAATGAATGTAAATTTAACAGATTATTTTTAAAAATGAAGGATGACTGTGTGCACAATTTTCAAAGTTTGAGATTTTCAAAGCAATCTAGACTCACATCTTCCACTATGTTTAATTGTTTAATGAATTAGATTGCTTTGAAAAGTCCAATCAAGGTGTCAGAATAGCTATATATATATAGATAAAATTTTTTCAAATCTATTTTACTGTTCAAAAATGAAGGAAAAACTCTACAAAATACATTATTTGATTGTTATATATGGAGTGCTAACTTTTCTGTGCTTATATTACATCCTTTGTTTTAAGTTTTTGCTTTCTAAATCTACTTTCTTCTATGTTTAACTCTTATCACATTCAAGACACTTTACTAAGACATCACCTGTCTTGAAGAAAAAGTAAAGAAAACGGGGAGGAGGAAGAGCCATTTATTTAATTTTACAATTTACATTATGTCCAGTATTGTATTCAAAAAGCTACAATAAACAAAATTAAAATTGTAAAGTAAAGCACTCAAAAGGTAGGAGATGCCAAAATTAAGGTTGTTTGTGCAATCTTAAGTCAGCTTCTTTGTGCCCATATATTACAATGCAGCCTTTATTTATATGATCACAGTTTTAATTACTTTAACCCATACTATTTTTTTTTATAGAAATTGTGCCTACTTCAGTGCATAGGATGGATGATGTTCACTTAATTAGGAGCCAATCCATATTTAGTTTTCTCCTGTTCATTTAACTTGTAGTCATAGGCAGAGCCCTGCACGGATACAAATAAGTGGATCCGTACGTGACCAGCATCCGCAAGAAATGGCCTGCGGATAGCTGTGTTGTATCCGCAGATGCAGATATAATGTGGATATCTACGGATATCTGCATATTTGCAGGGCTCTAGCTCTGTGCAGATAAAAATATGTGGCTCTGTATCCGATCTGCATCCTCAAGAATTGGTCTGCGGATATCCGTGTTGTATCTGCGGATGCGGATATAAGGCGGATATCCACGGATTTGCAGGGCTCTAGTCATAGGCCTTGGTTACTGTACCTAATTCGAACCTTGCATTGAAGACAGAAATATTAATTTCCTCCCTGGGTGTTTCCCTGATCTCATTCTCAGAAATAGCTGAACCATTTTGGCTGAAGACAGACACCCAGCATAGAAAATTTCACTGTAAATGCTTAAAGTTGGGCAAAGTTAAAAAGAACTGAAAACAGGGTCTTCTAATGGGAAGTGGCAGGCAACCTGCATGAAAGACAGTACTGCCTGTCCCATGCACTTAGAATAACTTAGATGTTTGTTTATACACAATTATTTGACTTTGTAAAATGAACCATTAACTTCTATCTTTACACAGCATAAGACATTTCAAAGTTGGCCCTAATCCTGAACCTGCCAGACATCAAATTCCGATGGAAATGAATGACTCCAGGACCTGGTTCACTGACTGGAAATGTACAGTTGTTATAATTTGAAACCACTCACGCATTTTCAGAATAAATAAGTAACATAAAAATGATAATATCATACTCAGGTTGACATCTCCAGTAAACCCCTAGTTTCAAGTGTCAGCAGAACTTTGTTCCCATGAGACATATGAAGAAAATATCACTATGAGCAATAATACTTGACTTGAAGGGTCAGGTGGTGTGCTGCCCTTGCTTGGATGTGCAGGGGCAGAGGGCCTATAAGGGATGGCATAGCTCTGCGCTACCCTTTATGTAAAAACTAATGGCTAAATGCCACAAGCCAGCTTTCACCCTGTAAAGTGAGAAATCAATTTTACTTCCCTCTTCCATTTTTCCAATGATTTGCTTGTTCAGGCTCCTCTCCATGCTAACTGAATTCTGTGTTCACCAACTATCAAAGGCAAATGATTTGGATGTTTGGTGATTTCAGAATTCATGGATTCACCCAATCCCAAATTACCGGTTATTCTAAATTTTAATCATGGTAACAGTGTTAGATTTAAAACAAACCAAAACAAGCTGACATTTTAAAAATTGAAAAACAGGTACATTGTTCTAGTGGCAAAATGCTACTAAATTCCAAAGGGGTAGCGGCGTTAGTCTAGTTCAGCAAAACAAACAAGGGGTATGTCCACATATCTTTTTTATTTCAAAATAACAGTGGTTATTTCGAAAGAAAAAAGTTTTAGTCCACACGACGTATACTTACTTTGAAATGACAGAGCCCATCGTTTCGAAATAAGAGCCGCCGTTTCGTGCTCCCTAGTGGGGCAGCCTGGGCGCCCCGTCCCTGGCCGCCTGGAAGTGGTCAGGGAATGTGCAGGCTGGGGCTCCCCCAGCCCCTTGTGAGCGGTGGGGAGGGGGCGAGGAGCTGGGGAACAGGCAGCCCCCCCCCCCCGCCACTCACAAGCGGCTGGAGGAGTCCTAGCCCGCATGTTCCCTGGCTGCTTCCAGGCAGCCAGGGGCTGGGGGAGCAGGGCACCCAGCTCCCTCTCCCCAAGCCTCCACGCTCTCCCCTGCCAGGGCTGGGAAAATGCCACCCAGGCGGGTAGGGGCTGCAGGCACCCTCTCTGCCCCCACCCAGGCTTGGGGGGGTCTGCCAGCCCTGTGCCAGCTGCGGGCACCCGCTGCCCCTCCAGCTACTGCTGGAGCCTGGGCAGTGGGGCAGAGTGGGGAGCAACCGGGGGGGGGGGGAGCTGCAGCACCCAACTTTCCCCACCACACTAGCTCCAGGCAGCGGCCCGGAGCTGGGGTGGCGGGGAGAGCTGGGCCCTGCAGCTCCCCCCTGCTGGGCTTCAGGGCAGCCCTGGCTGGCATAGCCTGCCCATCCAGGGTGCCCCATGCTTCCACCCAGCACAGTGCCTCCCCCACTGCCCCAACAGCAGCGGGGGACAGCAGGGCAGGGGATCTTCAGGTGAGAGCCAGGCAGGGGATTGGTTGGCAACATGGCCCTGCCAGGGGGCCACATTGCCACACCTCCCATGCTGCCTCTCTCCTGAATCAAAATAGCATGTCCATTCACAGGGCAGGCTATTGCGATTTCAGGGTGTCCCTTATTTTGAAATAAAAAAAAAAATTATTTCAAAATGTCATTTCGAAATAAGGCTTTTATTTCTAAATGACTTATTTTGAAATAAGCCTTTGTGTATGGACATAGCCAAGGAGTCCTGTGGCACTTAAAGACTAACAAATTTATAAAGTTGTTGGTTTTTAAGTGTCACAGGACTCCTTGTTTGTTTTGAATAAAATGTGTAACTATAGGGCTAGTCCTGGCACTTTGTGAGTTGCAGGTTCTTGGCATCTCTTGAGTCAGACTCTAGGTCTCTCAAGATAGGCATTCAACATTTTGGACACTTTTGAACATCTGGGCTGGGGCATATCACAGGTAAGGTTCCCCTTCTTTCATCCAGAAAACTGCACCTACTATTCCTACATCTTCCTGCACCAACAAGAGTATTCCAGTTCAGGAGAAGAACGCTACTCACCCAGTGGGACTGAGTAACTCCTCTTCCTGGCACAGGTAGAGTAGGAATTTGGAGCACAGAAATACTGAAAAGCACTCTGTTGCAAAGCTTGTGCTTTGCAGACAAGAGAGCCCAGTCAAATGGGGCCGGGAGCCTAGCATTGGCTAAATTAGCCCTGGTTCCCAGCCTCTGATGAGTTCTGTGGAATTTGATGGCAAGTGACAGATGCGTGGCTTTGCAAGTGAACTTACCAATGAAGTGGTGGTGCTCGATTTAGTTTTTATCAAAAATCCAGGATGAATTCTCAGAGGCTAGGGTGGCACAAAACAGACAGACCATATTGGTAGATCTGGTCCTTTGTTTCTTTGTCTGAAGAATTCTCAGGTCATATGAGAACTTCCCTTCAACTTCATCCACATAGTGAAAAAGGACACAGAATAGAAATTCATGCATGGAATGCTAATGATAACTTTTTAATATTTTAATGTATTATTGGCTTACAATTTCGTAATGTTACAAGAAAATTTCCGTTTCCACATCTCCATTAAATGTCTGATTAATTTTCCTGGCTCATGATAATGCTTTAGGGCTACATCACTAAAGAATCAGTATTCTGTATTAGATAAATATAAGACCAAGTGTGATTAACCTATTAACTATATTTAATTACCTTTTAGTGTTCTTCAGCTATTCCCTGTTTTTGAGGAAGCAGGGAAAGAATTAGAGTACCATGATACTAGAGGGCATTTTAGGGCTAGTATATGGATCTAGATCATTCATCATACTTGGTAGGAGTTCTGCTGTAGGGAATCTTGCACCAACATCACAATTTTCTTGCTGTAGTGACTGTCATAATGGACACATTTACAGTGTGAATTATGGACAAGAGTGAAAATTTTTATACCTTTATAGCATTTTTATGTTCTGTCTTCCTTTTTGGTAATCAGATCTTGATTAAGAGTTGGAATAGCACCCAGTAGAACATTAGAATTTCCTGGCTCAGTTCCTCTTGCACTGCTGTCTTCACTATCCAGGATAGGCAACAAATAATTCACAGGCTTTACAGTTCTGCTGCAACAAAAAACTAGCTGTCACTTTTTAAAAGTAACTGACTACTTCGTTGCAGGGAGGAACATATTGTGATGGCAGAGCATAGAAAGACAAATGACATAGTCCTAGCTTAAACCATGGGCATTTAATAACATTTAGAAAAAATGCAGTTTGGCAAATTCAATTCCTTTGGAAGGAAGGTAACACATTTACATGAAATACAAACCTTTCAGAGATACAGAAATAACACACTTTTTTTTTGTAAGCAGGAAAGCTAGTAAGTTTCCTACTGGAAGATGGCCTATGAACACAGGCCTGCAACCCAGGAACTCCTGTATTTCCATCCTGGACAACCTAGCTGTAAACAGTTCTAGCGCAGACAATCTTGAAGCGCTCTGTAGCCTTGTGCAAATGTCCTGAGCCCAGATTTTTGAGCGTTCACTATATTGTACCCTCAGTTTCCATATGCCCACTTTGAGGCACCTTGGATCAGCTTTTCCAAGGTGCTGAGTGCCCAGGACTCTCAACAGAGGCACAGTGCACACTGTGAGTGCTTGGCACATCTAAAAATAAACTTGTGGGCACTTGAACCTTGGCACTCAAAGTTAGCAGACACGTTTGCAACTGTTGACTAACTTAAACCTGTCCATCTCCATTTCGTCCTCCTCAGACAGAGAGTGATAACATTTATCGTCTTCTTTAAGGAATATTTTGAGGGTTTCATTATCTAGTCTGTGTAAACACTTTGGAGCTATAAGGCATTGAGCACTGACATTGCTTCCTTACAGTTTTCCTTTGTTTCCCCACAAGGTGGACCCAGCAGCCCAGGTTTCAGAGAATGCTGGGTCCCGTGGAGTCCTCAGTGACATGCAAGCACTCTGAACAAACCTCTTCAAACAATAAAAGATTTGGCTGTTAGCAGAATGTATTCTTATAACTAAAAATCCACCGTGGCAACAATTGAATTTAGCTGGCTTCCTAAGCTTACTGCTCACCCTCCCGCCCCCAAAGGTGAGTGACAGTAAAAAACGTTTAAATAATGAAGATACAGGCTTTATCTCGTTTTACAATTTACTTCCTTTTAAAGGAAGATAATACAGAGCCTGGACTATTCGATTGAACCTTTGTTTATTGGAGTCCAAAACCTTTCTGTTTCTAAAGACCGATTTCATGGGTGTGTGTGTGTGTGGGGGGGTGTATTTTACAACTTATTTATTGAAATGCTTCAGTGCAGACCCTTGAGAGCAAATGTACATTACTGTAGGAAATACCTAAGCAAGGATTACAACTCCAAGTGAATAATCTGAAACTGAAAATCAATTTCCTTCAACAAAGTGGGTGCCTTAATATCTTTTATTACCAACTTCAGTAGGTGAAAGAGACAAGATGTGGGGCTCCACAGAGCTCATCTTCGGGTAATTTGTTCCCTGTGCTTACGATACCTGATTTCCATAGCATCTTGAGCTGAGCCCATGTTCCCAGTCTGTCCAAACGCCACACTTTTTGTTCCAAGGCAGCCACTTCGCCGCCGCCTTTTTCCCTAACACATTACACAAGGAGCTGTATCAAAGTCAGCTTAATAGTGTCTGCTTTTGAGAAGTTTGGGAACAATTTTTATGCTGTTTAGAAGACCTGATTGCTTCTTGATTAGTTCCCCTTGCTTTTGCATAGTAATAATCAAGCAATTGACATGCTTTTGCTCAGCCTCAGTCACAAAATTCTGGTATCAAAAGGGGTAACGATAATAAAAAATTATAAATTCATCTGTAGTCGTTAGGAAGCCTAAAGTTTATGCCTACAGCATCTTTGCAACCTGAAGATTTCTCCTCGTTTACATGTCAGCCTGTGTGTAGGAGCCATCGCTTTGGGAGTGTGTGTTTCCTCAGAGAGATGGCTGTACCACATATACCACCTTCTTCAGAAACAGATCATTAACACTGCTTACAACCAGCTATAAATTAAATGTCCCACAAAGATGTTTTGAGTGAAAGCAATCGCTCTGGGCAGGGGCATGGGTTTGCGGTATGTCAGTCTCTAGAAGTATTTCTAGACCTGTGCCTTCCTTTCATTCTAATGATCTTCAATAAAATTTGTATTTCTCAAAGCAAAACTTAAATCCTGTAGCTGTGACTATAGGAGCTATTGTGGTACAGCAACAAGTTTAGCTGCTCCGGAAAACGTTATCCGGTGCAGTGTAAACTGAAGATGTAATTTTTATTTTTCCGTCTGTTCGGTAGGTTGTAAGTCACCTCTTCATTCAGTGCTTGTCCTCCGGTCCCCACTTCCAGAGCTTTGTCAGCCTCGATTCATGAAAACAAAATGCAGCCTATGAAGAGGTGTGTGGGTAGAAAGATTTCAGCTAGGAGTTGTAAAAAACAGGTGGTTTGCAAATCCAAGTCCTTGGGTTCAAAGGAAGACGTGCAAGTAAGCAGGCCTTTTATTCTTTCAGTCACTTGGCGGTCTGAATTGCTAACACTGCTTTAATTTCTTTTTCAATTAATATGCAAATCAGTTACTTTAAAGTATAAGAGCCCTTTAAAAATTGTTGAGCCGACCACGTGTAACCATCTGAACGCCTGACGATTTCCTTTTGAACTTTTGAGATGTTAAATGAAGTGCGTGTGTGAGGAGGGGGAAGCATTTATATATCTTCTGAATACAACAGTGGTAGGAATGGCTCGGTTCCGTGCTGTTTACCCTTCTCAGATGTGCTTACTGGCTGCTCGAAAGGACTCTGAAAGACAATTTCGGATGTCTTTAAAGTCCTTTACCTCCTTTCTAGTGCTCTAGAGACCAAACCAGGGATTTAAATGTGATCTTTTCAGTCTTAAAGCTCGTGTGGTTGCTTTAATTAAACTGGGTAAAGCCGGGTGTTTGGTTGACAGGCTAGCGCAGCCGAGAAAGCAACCCGTTATCTTCCTGCGGATGTGGTATTGTTTTGAGCTCTCTGTTCCCCCCAACTCCCAGCTTTGCAAAGAAATCCAGATTGATGCGGAGCAATCGCTGGTATTCAGAAAAAGAAGGGACTCTATTCTCACTCAGTGGAAAAAACCCCTTTCTTCAAGCTCTGCAATGAAAACGCCATTTGCTCCTCCATCCCTGGGATGGTAGCTGCGGGATCTGCAGTTTGTTTTAGGACGATCGTGTGTGACTGTTTGTCTCTGGATAGGGCTTTCTTCAGGGGCAAAGTTTGCAAAGGGGGAATGTCTTTCTTCAGACCCAGATGACTGAAAAGAACCAGCAAATCTTGCCATTGCAAGGGAAATGGGAACAAGCTGGGCTCTCTCGCTGTCAGATGTCCACTGGGTTGATTATTTTGGGGGCGGCGGGGAAAGGACGTTCAGAGACAAGGCAATCCTCTGACTTTCTCTCCCCGGCGCAAGGGGGAAACTGGTGTTTGAGACCACAAAAGAAGAAAGCTCAGGAGACTGAGATTCTTTGATGAGTTTGGAATCAGAAAGTTTCAGAAAGACCCAGCTGTGCAGACCTGGTAACAGAAATACTGAGCTGGGAGGAGACCGTGCCCGCCTGTGAGAAAAAACACTTTTTTTTTTTTTTTGCTTGATTAAACCGTCCAGCTGCAGAAAGTGTTTAGCGAGGCTTCCCTCCTTCCCCAACACAGACACGTTGGTAGCGGTAGCTGCCTTGGGGAGCTTTGTTAGGGGGTGCAGGGGTGACAAGGGTAGGGGAGAGAAATCTTTAGACCTCCACTCCTCTAGAGACCAAAGAAATGATCGTCTGACAAACTGAGCAGGTGCTATAGAAGGAGAAGAAAGCTAGCAAAAAAACCAAAAACAAACAAAAAAACCAAAAAAATACCCCCCAAAAAACAAAAAAAAAAAAACCCTACAAAAACAAACAAAAAACACCATACAGGCCACGACCCAGAGGTACAGAAACAAACAAACAAAACCAGCAAACTTTTGGCAACGCCTGATTAATAAAACCGAGTTAGATGTCCCTGAGCCAGGTTAAAGGAGCTTCCTCCAGGAAAACTGCACTTTCTTATTTAGGAGGTGCAGGGAAACAAGTGTGAATCTCCACCGCTTGTTTAGAATAAATAATCTCTCTTTGGGTCTCAGCACTAGAGATGCACAGGTTTGGTTGCTTGCTTGGTTTGCACGCCGATTTGCTTCGTCTGGACCTACCGATTGCTCAGCAGACACCCCAGGACTGGCTTCCTGAAATCACAAAACGTTGCTGGGCTTTCGATAATTGTTAAAGTGAAATAATAATGAGGGTTCATCAAGCCTCTTGAGACGAGCCAGAAAACAGCCGCCACAGCGAAGAGAAACCCTGATAAAAAAGGGGACGGGATCCTCGCCAGCAAAGCATCTGAGTTACCCCCTTGTTCGTTTATTCCGCCACCCGCCTCGGATTTTTTACAAAGCTTTCTTGTGGGGTGGCTGCTTTTCTCTCCAACCTGATTCTCCTAGGATTTTGCTCGCCGAAGTGGAAAGGAGTGATCAGAAAAGAAAGGGTCCCTGAAGAGAAGCCCAACAGGCACAGCCAGGTTGGGATCCTGTCCTGGGGCTGTTTGATGAACACCTTCCCGGTGCTGCTGACGGGCCTGCCGTCTCCAGGAGTGGCCGAAAGCCCCGAGGGCGACCCTGAAGGAAAGCGACTGAGCGACTCCGGCTTCAGCCCCTAACTTCAGAGGCGACTCCGGGCCTCCTGTTTGTTTAACGAGCAACGAATGAATTGGCGCGATTTGGGGGACCCCAAATGGTACTTAATGAAGCCTTCCAGAGGATTTCCCGAACACCCCCTGAACTTCCCAACACCCCCAGTTGTCAGCTAGTAACAGAGTTATACCACATTCGTGAACACCGCTACACCCCCAAACCTCCCCTGCACCCCCGATATCAAGTTCTGGGGAGAATACTGCACCCCCAGTTGTCAGCTAGTAACAGTGTTAGACCGAATTAGTGAGCACCCCTACAATCCCCCAAATCTCCCCCTACAACCCCCAATTTCAAGGCCTGGGGAGAATACTGCACTCCCAGTTCTCAGTTAGTAACAGTGCTAGACCAAATTAGTGAGCATCCCCTCACCCTCCCAAACTTCCCCCTGAACGCCCCCCCAATTTCAAGTCCTAGGGACAATATTGCTCCCCATGCTGTGCGGTGACTGAGCCTGCCATCGGCTCTGTTTCCCGTCTGTCGAAGAGAGCGAGACAAGGGGGTCAGGGATTTCCCAAACACCCCCCTACATCCCCCTGGATTTCCCAAGCCCCCCAGTTGTCAGCTAGTATACCAATTTAGTGAGCACCCGCAATATCCCTCCTCCACTCCCCGTACACCCCCGCTAATTTCAGGTCCTGGGGAGAATACTGCACCCCCAATTGTCAGCTAGTAACAGTGTCAGACCAAATCAGTGAGCTCTCCTACACCCCCAAAACTTCCCTCTGCACCCCGCAATATCAAGTCCTGGGGAGAATACTGCTCCCCCCACATGCCAGCTAGTAACAGCGTTAGACCAAATCAGTGAGCTCCCCCACAGCCCGCAAACCCTCCAGCCCCCTAATTTCAAGTCCTGGGGGGAATACCGCTTCCCCCAGTCATCAGCTAGTAACAGTGTTGGACCAAACGAGTGAGCATCCCTGCACCCCCCAAAGCTCCCCTACACCCCCCTGAATTTCCCAGTACACCTCCACTTGTTAACTAGTAACAGTGTTAGACCAAATTAATGAGCACCCCCACACCCCTCAAGCCTCCCGCTGCACCCCCCATTTCAAGTTCTGGGGAGAATACTGAACCCCCCTGTTGTCAGCTAGTAACAGTGTTAGACCAAATTAGTGAGCACCCCTGCTCCCCCCCAACCCCAATTGCAAGTCCTGGGGGGACACTGCTCCCCCCAGACGGCAGCTAGTCACAGCGTTGGACCAAAGGAGCGAGCAACCCCTGCACCCCCCCAGCCCCCTAATTGCAAGTCCTGGGGCGAAGACTGAAGGGCCCCGTGGAAAGGCCACTTTTGCCCGGGAGCTTAGCACCGCTCGGCCCCTTCGCCGGCTCCCCCCGGCCCGGAGACACAGGCGGGCCCCGCCCCTCCCTCCAGCCACTCAGGGGGGCGGCGGCGGCGGCGGGGCCCCCCCGGGCCCTAGAGGAGGCGTCGGGCCGGGCCCCGCCTCCTCGGCTTGCGGCTGCCGCCGCCAGCGCCCGGCTGCCCCGTCGGCTAAAGGCGGCGGGGGCGCGGGAGAGGGGCCAGTAGCGCCCAGGCGGGCAGGCGGGAGAGGGGCCCCGACGTGGCGGCGGCGGCAGAGCCATGGGCCGGCGCTGAGTCGGGGCGGTGAGTGCCCCGGGCGCCCGGCGATGCTGGCGGTGGGGCAGATGGACGGCAGCCCCCGGGCCGGCGCCTTCCTGCTGGGCAGCCCGCCGCTGGCCGCCCTGCACAGCATGGCCGAGCTGAAGAGCCCGCTGTACCCCGCCTATCCCCCGCCTGGCCCGGGCGCCGGCTCGTCCTCCGCCTCCTCCGCCTCCCCGTCCCCGCCGCTGGCCTCGCCCGGCCCCGCCGCCGGCCTCAAGCCGCCCGCCCTGGCCAGCCCCCCGCAGCAGCTGTCGGCCGCCACCCCGCACGGCATCAACGACATCCTCAGCCGGCCCTCGGTGCCCCTGGCCGGCGCCGCCCTGGCCTCCTCGTCGCCCTCCGGCTCCTCCGCCTCCGGCCTCCTGGCCGGCCTGCCCCGCTTCAGCAGCCTCAGCCCCCCGCCGCCGCCCCCCGGCCTCTACTTCAGCCCCGGCGCCGCCGCCGTGGCCGTGGGGCGCTACCCCAAGCCGCTGGCCGAGCTGCCCGGCCGGACCCCGATCTTCTGGCCCGGCGTCATGCAGAGTCCGCCCTGGAGGGACGCCCGCCTCGCCTGCACGCCCCGTGAGTAGCGCCCGCCCGCCCGCCGGCCCCACATCGCCCTGCCCGGGGCTGCGGGGCCGAGACCGCCCGCTTCTGCGCCCGGGCCGGAAAGGCGAGAGATGTGCTCCGGCCCGCGTCCCTCCTTTCCCGCAGAGCCTCGGAGACGCGCGGGACCCCGGCCGCCTCCCTGCCGGGCTTGGCTCAGCCGCGGGGACTCTCCGGCGCCGCAAGCCTTTCGAAACGCTTCAGAATAGAGGCGAGGGTGGCCTTATTTGGCTTCCCGGCAATGTGGCACACGCCGGGGGTTTCTGACAGCAGCCGGCTGTTTGGTGCTGCTGCTGCCAAAGCTTTGAGCAAAAAGCGGTGTTTTTTGCTCTTTTTCTTTTCCCGAATTCCTCCGACCCCGTCACGCGCCAACTTTCCCCATGTGCGGTTCCCCACTTTCACCGAGTTGCGTTTTTTGGAAGAGTCGTTTCTGCCTCTTCAAAACGTAGAGCCGCCAAATAAAGGGGCCACCGACGAGACCCAGCGCTCCGGAGCTGGCTTCCTTCCCCCCGCACGGAGCAAAATCCCCTTCCCCTTGCCGCTAAATTTGGTAGCTAAGCACGCTTTCAAAGAAGCAGATTAACACATCTGTCCGTGCGTTCATTCTTTTCCAGATCAAGGTTCAATTTTGCTGGATAAAGACGGGAAGAGAAAACACACAAGACCCACTTTTTCCGGCCAGCAGATTTTCGCCCTGGAAAAGACTTTTGAGCAGACCAAATATTTAGCAGGACCAGAGAGAGCCCGGCTAGCCTATTCACTGGGGATGACAGAGAGTCAAGTGAAGGTGAGATGATCATGTCAAACACTAGATAAGAGACTCAAGCCCCACTTATTGCTGGGACTGGGCGGAGTGTGAAAAATACATATACAAAGGAGCCCTGATATAAGATATTGGTGAACAAAAGGAATCAGACGCATGCCTTGGAAATCAGCTTAATCTTAAATGGGTGCATATGCTCCGCACATACACCCTCACGGCCAGAACAAAGCCGTTGCAAAATGCTGCTGCTAACTGAATCCCTTGCATAAATAGCTGCTTGTGGTATATTAGAAATGCACTTGGCTTGGTAATTCTTTGCAGTTTATAATTAATGATGCTATTTATGAGACTGGGGGATAATGTCCGAATACCTTCGTTTATGGAGGAATAGCTTACAATTAGGAATGCTTGTAAAATGACCCCGAAATGTCCTGTTTGATATACCATGGCATTTGGAGAGTTGAGGTGTAATCTTGGTGGTGAATCCTTAGATAGAAACAACTAGAGTTTGGGTTGGGAGGCTCATGCTTGGCAACACATTTTCTGACCCGGCAGCCGTGCCGTGTGTGGTCATTAGGTGCTGAAATTATTAGGACAGATAGTTAAAATGTGACATCCTTCTTTCTCCCGGCTAAAGGCAAAACACCACTTTGCAAGGGCGCTTGAACGCTTCAAACTTTAGAGACCTTTACTTTACTGGGAAAGAAACGGAGTTAGCAACCCTAAAGTAGATCCGCTGGTCTACACCTTCCCTCCGAATTTGTTTATTTTAGTTAAATACTGAAATATGTCTTTTGAGAAGTTAAAAGGCCAGTCCAGGCTATCATGTATTTCTCGCACAGGGAATAGGGATAGAAAGATAACAAGCTGCTTAGAGAACTGAACGTATTTAAGAGTTTCTGTGGTAAGGGTCTTCTTTACCTATTCTCATTCTCCCAGAGCTATCTGGAGACCCTCATTTGTCACTGTAAATATGTCTAAATGGCTGTGAATAAATTGTTACAGCCCTTACAATTAAAATAACAACCCCTCCTCTTACACTGAGCTTGCTAAGATACAATATATATAAGCATGCTATTGGCACGTATGAGGAGGATTAAAGTATTGTGCATTCAGTGAGGGCACTGGACATGTAGCTAGATTTTTTTTCCTTTCAAATGAATGCTTTAATTCAACACAGAATTTATAGTCTGAATCATAGCATTCCTGATTTATATTTTAGAGGGTGAAAACCCTGGTGTGTACACACACCCAGCCACCCACATACTTTGGAATCTATTTTTTCATTTATTGTAGAAATGTAATTTCATCGTTAAAAGCCAGTGGGATTAAAAAAATTGCATTTTTAACCTGATGAGGCAGCACAGAATAAGTTTATGTGACCAATTAGTCTTGTCTCTATCTATCTGGCTTAGAAACACATGTTTTTCATTTTGAATTACATTTAGGATCAGAGATAACACATAACTAAAGAGTCATATATTTTCTTGGGAGATGGCCTTCTACCAAATTTGCTACCTGTTAGTTGAATTTTGATTAAACGAACTGAACAGGGAGAAACACAGAGACAGGAAAGACAAGGGAGAGAATAATAAATGTAGAATTTAATGGGAAATTAAGAGGGGAAAAGGATTTCCTCCCTCTATTAGAATGTAAAGATTTATTTAAAAGTCTTCAGGACTTGCTCTGAAACTCAAAATAAAATAAAATAAAATAAAATAAAATAAAATAAAATAAAAAGCAAGCTAACCAAAACTGCACAAAATGTTTTTCTATCAGAGAAAACGCAATTTACATAGGCAGGCCCTGAAAAGAATCTTTAGCTACCATAGTAAGTCTGCAGTAGCAAAATCAATAAGTCTATGGTTATAACAACAATATAGCAATAATTATAATAACTTAGAATAATAGTAATTGTGATAATAACCAAAAAAACTGAATTCTAAGTATTCCATGGTAGCAACCTTAATATTGAGTATGATATGCATACTGATAACTTAATATTCATAAGTACATTTATGGTATGAGTATGAACTGATCTATAATAATAGTAGTAATAAAAGTATAGCACAACTATCACTCATTATATGTTAATAGTAATAATCCTGTGTGGTGATAAGTGCAGTACTTTTAGGATTCTAACTATGATAGGAGTAGTCTGGGTCCCTAAAAACAAACAAGGAGTGCTGTGGCACCTAAAGACTAACCCATTTATTTAATCGCATGAGCTTTGGTGGGAGGTAATCTCACTGCCTCAGATGCTTTGAAGATGGAGGAATTTACAGAATGTTTTAGTTTACTGAACTAGTCTAACAGGGCTGCCCTTTGAATCTGTGTCCATGGTAATAAAACAATTATTTATGAATGCCATGTGGTGTAATAACAACAAGAATTCTAAAGCATAAATGTAATAATTATGCCAGGGACACCAATAACTCTGTGGCAGTATTAATAGTAATAACATGCCATAAATAAATCTGTTAGTCTTTAAGTGCCACAGGATTCTTTGCTTTTTTTTTTTTTTCTTTCTTTCTTTTTTTAACGTGGGTATTAATTCCTCTAGAGTAGCAGTAACTTCACGCTATCAATAGCTAGTACAGGAACATTAACACTACACTAGTAGTAATACAAACAAGGAGTCAGGTGGCCCCTTTAAAGACTAACACATTTATTCATCGCATTGTGAAGTCTTTAAGTGCCACTGGACTCCTTGCCTGTTTTGCTGAATGGCACTGACACGGCAACCCCTTTGGAACTAGGAGTAAGGACTTAGTAAGGAGCAGTCAGGACTTAGTATTTGAATCAGGATTCTCTTATAATAATTATAGGAGGGATGGAATGAATGCCAGCGCTGATGGTTAGAGCCCTGCAAATATGCAGATATCCGCATTATATCCACGTCCGCAGATACAACATGGATATCTGTGGACCATTTCTTGTAGATGCAGATCGGATATAGGTCCGCACATTTTTATCTTCACAGAACTAGAGCCCTGCAAGTATGCACATATCCATGGATATCTGCATTATATCTGCATCCGCGGATACAACGGGGATATCTGGGGACCATTTCTTGCAGATGCAGATTGGATACAAGTCCACATATTTTTAGCTTCACAGAGCTAGAACCCTGCAAGTATGCAGATATCCGCATTATATCTGCATCTGTGGATACAGCACGGATATCCGGGGACCATTTCTTGCAGATGCCCATCCGATAGAGATCCACATATTTGTATGGTGCAGGGTTCTACTGATGGCACCCAAGGGCCGGACATTGCTGGGGCGTGGCAATAACAAAACCATGCTAGGAGGGGACTATTCCTACGGCTAATTCCCTAGTAGCAGTGCTGTAATAACCCTGGTGCAAATGCTGGGCTCTGCCAATGGTGAGAAGCCTGGACTCGCAGGCTGGCAGCTCCATTGGGTGGCCTGCAGCCCAGCTAGGCATGCCCATGGTTCTGGGGGGGGTCAGGGCCAGAGCTGTGGCAGTGTTCTCCCCAGGGCTTGAAATTGGGGTGTGTGCAGGAGGTGCTCACTAATTTGGTCTAACACTGTTTCTAGCTGACAACAGGGGGGTTCAGTATTCTCCCCAGAACTTGAAATGGGGGGGTGCAGCGGGAGGCTTGAGGGGTGTGGGGGTGCTCATTAATTTGGTCTAACACTGTTACTAGTTAATAAGTGGAGGTGTGCTGGGAAATTCAAGGGGGTGTAGGGGAGCTTTGGGGGGTGCAGGGATGCTCACTGATTTGGTCTAACACTTTTACTAGCTGACAAGTGGGGGATGCAGTATTCTCCCCAGGACTTGAAATTAGGGGGGGCGAAGGGGGAGGTTTGGGGGTGTAGGAAAGTGCTCAGTAATTTGGTCTAACACTGTCACTGGCTGACAACTGGGGGGTGTTGGGAAATTGAGGGGGTGTAGGGGAGGTTTGGAGGGTGTAGGGGCACTCACTAATTTGGTCTAAGACTGTTAGTAGCTGACAAGTGTGGGGGGTATTAGGGACTTCAGGAGGGATGTAGGGGGAGGTGTAGGGGTGCTCACTTATTTGGTCTAAGACTGCTACTAGTTGACAGCTGGGGGTGCAGTATTCTCCCTGGGACTTGATATTGGGGGGGCTGCAGGGGGAGGTTTGCGGGTGTAGGGGTGCTCACGCATTTGATCTAACCTTGTTACTAGCTGACAACTGGGGGTTGCAGTATTCTCCGCAGGACTTGAAATTGGGGGGTGCAGGGGGAGGTTGGGGGGAGTAGGGGTGCTCACTAATTTGGTCTAAGGCTGTTAGTAGGTGACAAGTGTGGGGGTGTTGGGAAATTCAAGGGGTGTAGAGGAGTTTGGGGGTGTAGGGGGTGCTCACTAATTTGGTCTAACACTTACTAACTGACAAGTGGGGGGTGTTGGGAAATGCAGGGGGTGCAGGTGAGGTTGGGGGTGTAGGGACACTCGCTAAGTTAGTCTAACACTGTTACTAGCTGACAACTGGGGGTGCAGTATTCTCCCCAGGACTTGAAATTAGGGGAAATCTAGGGGCAGGGTTAGGGGGTGATCACTCATTTGGTCTAACACAGTACCTGACAAGTGGGGGTGCAGTATTCTCCCCAGGACTTGAAATTGGAGGGGTGTAGGGGGACGATTGGGGGGTGCTCCCTCATTTGGTCTAACACTTACCAGCAGACAACTGGGGGAGCACCTAGTCTCCCCAGGACTTGAAATTGGAGGGGTGGAGGGGGACGATTGGGGGGTGCTCCCTCATTTGGTCTAACACTTACTAGCTGACAACTGGGGGAGCACCTAGTCTCCCCAGGACTTGAAATTAGGGGGCTGTAAGGGGAGGGTCGGAGGGTGTAGGGGGTGCTCCCTCATTTGGTCTAACACTGTTACTACCTGACAACTGGGGGGAGGGGGTGCAGTATTCCGCCCAGGACTTGAAATTAGGAAGGGTGGAGGGGCGCTCACTAATTTGGTCTAGGAGTGTTAGTAGCTGACAAGTGGGGTGTTGGGAAATTGCGGGGGTGTAGGGGAGGTTGGAGGTGTGGGGGGCTCACTAATTTGGTCTAGGAGTGTTACTAGCTGACAGGTGTGGGGGGTGTTGGGAAATTGCGGGGGTGTAGGGGAGCTTGGGGGGGTGCAGGGAGCACTCACTAATTTGGTCTAAGACTGTTGGTAGCTGACAGGTGTGGGGGTGTTGGGAAATTCCGGGGGTGTAGGGGAGCTTGGGGGGGTGCAGGGAGCACTCACTAATTTGGTCTAAGACTGTTGGTAGCTGACAGGTGTGGGGGGTGTTGGGAAATTGCGGGGGTGTAGGGGAGCTTGGGGGGGTGCAGGGAGCACTCACTAATTTGGTCTAAGACTGTTAGTAGCTGACAGGTGTGGGGGGTGTTGGGAAATTGCGGGGGTGTAGGGGAGCTTGGGGGGGTGCAGGGAGCACTCACTAATTTGGTCTAAGACTGTTGGTAGCTGACAGGTGTGGGGGGTGCTGGGAAATTGCGGGGCTGGGGGGCGCTCCCCGCTGCGGGCCCGGAGCGTCCCAAGCCGACACGCGTGGGGCTGCGGGGGGCGCCCGCTACTTTGGCCGCGTGGCCGAGGCGCGTGCGGGGCGGGCGGGGAGTGACACGCGGGGCCGGGGGCCCAGGTCTGGTTCCAGAACCGACGCACCAAGTGGCGGAAGAAGCACGCGGCCGAGATGGCGACGGCGAAGAAGCGGCAGGACTCGGAGACCGAGCGGCTGAAGGGGGCGTCGGAGAACGAGGAGGAGGACGACGACTACAACAAGCCGCTGGACCCCAACTCGGACGACGAGAAGATCACGCAGCTGCTGAAGAAACACAAGTCGGGGGCCGGCGGCGGCGGCGGGCTGCTGGTGCAGGCGGCGGAGAGCGAGGGCTCCTCCTAAAGGCCCCGACGGGGCGGACACGTGGCCTCCCGGAAGCGCCCGGCGCTGGGTCCCCGGCTCGGCCCGGCCCGGCGGGCGGGAGGCCGGACGAGCCGCCAGGAAACGGCCGGGGGTCCGGCTGAGCGCCCCCCCTTTTTTGTTGCAAACTGCGGAGCAGCTGGGGGGAAGGAGGGACCCGCCTTGGCCCCCAGCGCCTGAAGCCACCTGTTGGAGGCTCTTTGTAAATAAACCACAAGTCGCACCGACTAGAGGAGTTACTGTACTGTGAATATTTAAAATGTAAAATACTTTTGTTTGGTTTTAATAGGAAGGGTCGGGTTGGGCCCTCCCCTCTCCTCCCCCCACTCCTCTGGCTTTTTGAAGATCTTTTGACTAGTGGACTCCAAAGGCTGGGATTTGGTTGGGGGCTGCTTCGTTTGAACTCTCTCCTGCAGACCTTGCCCCCCAAATTTGAAGTGAGGCCCGCCGCTAGGGGTAAGGAAGAGATTTGGAAAGGTCTTTGCTGCCGTTTTGCCAAGGAGCCAGACGTCCTTGCCGGGAGCGTCTGAAATTGCACACGCCCGTAATGTTATTTATGAGGGTTTTTTAAAATCCGTCGGGGGGAGGAGGGCAAATTTGAAGTAGTTTGCGTCACTTTCACCCCCTTCCGATCAAATCCGTGTTCAAGTAGCAGGTGGGCATTGGGACAACCACTTTCAGTCGAAAATATACCGTTCATTTAGATGCTGTCAGCGGATTTCACGTGTGTTTTTCTTTTGTATCCTACGGAATACTAGAGAGTGTAAATTGTTTTCTTTTTAAAGCTAATGCTGATGATCTATTAGCCTCTTAACATTTATTAATTTATATTAAAAGCCTTCGGGTTGTACAGAGAAGAGCCCTTTGCAAGACCAGTTCCACGAAATGCACTTTGTTTTCAAAAACGGCAAATCAATTAAACCCGGTTGAAAGACGTTTGTTGCCTCGACTGAAGGGTCCAGATAATCTGATCTCAACGGAGATTAAATAATAAAACTGATGGCACGAAAGAAAGAGAGAATTTGGGTTTTTTTTCGTTCGTTTTCAGGGACGTTTTTTAAAAAAGTACCTAAAATGTCATTTAATTCAGAATATTCGAGAGTAAATACAAAAACAAAAGGAGATCGTTTACTGGAAAGTATAAAATTGCTCTTCCTGGGCTATCTTTCCCCCCCCCCATGCTGTTTTCCTTATGTCGACCCTCCCTGGGGAATCCCGGAAGCCCTAACTTCCCTCCATACCCGAACTAGGTTAATCTCAGGCCAATGCGGGGTGTATTAACTTTTTAAGCAGGAAGCAACCTAAGGCATTATCGGGAATAAGGTGTAACATCATTATGGAAAAGAGCCTATTTTCCAGGAAGAAAGAGATTAATAGGAGTCTAGCTAGGGGTCTAAGGAAAACCATCAGACTCAATACCGGAACAACTGTTTTCAATTAAAGGCGTTATTCAGCTCTGATCATTTCCATATTTGACCAGTGGAAAACTGTTGTTATGCCGTTTATGGATGAGCTGAAAGCCAAAAGCTGAGAGGTGAGCGAAGGAATCAGTGACTCTGAAATACAGACCAGGGATTTGATCCGTTTGGGTGAAGTGTTTTATTACTAAACCAAAACAGGCCGAGCACCACTTTGCTAAAGCTACAGCTTAACTTCCCCGCCAGAGGGCTTGCCTCTGTGTTTTGAGCGAGCGTTTTCTCCTTCAGGATCGGGGCCAGAGGGATTTATGTGGCTGTAAGGTTTTACAGATACAGGAAAGCTGGGGAATTTGTTTCTCTCGATATTTGCTCAGGCCAGCTTTCCCCAGCGCAGGGAGAAAGGCACGGCATGCAGATTACAAGGGAGGCTGGAGGGCGTCTAGTGCAGAATAGTTCAAAATTTCAGGCTGTCTGCAGTTTAGGCTTGCCATTCTCTTCAGATTTTTGCCTCTTCTTAAAACCTGTGACACCTACGCAACATGACTGAGAGGCTGAGCTGTTCACAAGGCATCAAGTCAAAATGCTTCTGTTTTTGCAGTTAGGCTTGAACCAGGGCGATTTCAAATCAAACAACCCATTCACTGTTGTCAGCCTGCCATCACTTTCTACAGCTGGAAACACGACTTTCTCTTAGGAGTGGAGGAGGCAAACCACGCAGCCCAGCCGACAGATCTGGAAGACAAAAATGTGTGAGCGTTTCCAAACTCTCTTAAAACCCGCCCCAAATGCCTTGGGCTCTGTTTCCTTTACTTAGTCCTGACTAACTTCAGTCAAGCAACGTCTTTCTCAGATCCCTGCTTGGGCTACAAAGTGTCGATCCCTTCCCAGACCAGGATTTATTTGATTTTATTTTGCAGGTATATGATTTGATTTTCCAAGAATTTTTTTTTCTGTCAATAGCTAGAACAGCTTTAGTCCTGTATGTCCTGAGTCAAAAGTCTGTATCACCAGGCGAAAAACATTTCTTGATGCCATACTTGGCGTGTCACTGAGCAGAGGTTTGTATACAGCCAGCCATACTGTACTAGTTGGCTTTTCTTTCTTTCTTTCTTTCTTTCTTTCTTTCTTTCTTTCTTTCTTTCTTTCTTTCTCAGTTGACTGCAGTACTGACTTTGGCTTTCCAGTTAATTTACTTCTACACAGAGACCCAGCTGGCCCTTGTTGCAGTTGGCACTATAAAACTGGAATTACAGGGAAAAAAGCCCAATTCTGATCGCTTGGTTAGTTTGGTTTTGTCTAGGGTATTTAAGAAAAAGCACAGTTTATTCATATGATCTCACCTCCTCCCCCCCCCCCTTTGTGGTTAAGGCTCTGAAAACAAAATGAAGCTTAGAGCGGGAGGCGAAGCATCCTTCACATCCAAAATAGGACTTTTATGAAGCAAGCTAATAAATAATGTCCCGATCATTGTTACAAATACCCTAGCTAAGAAGCAGGGATAAAATGTCAGTGGTTTTTATAAGGCTTCAAAGTTCACCTGCTGGGATTGGAAAATCTGTGCTGGCCACTGGCTGAAGCTCAGTAACACAGCCCTTCCCATCCAGGAGGGACAAAGGTAGCATGTGGTTTAATTAAACTAACCAGGACCGGGCTTCAATCGCCCCCCTTCCTAAACAACGTGTCAATGCGCTGGCCACCAATGGGGCAAATCCTGCTGGTGGGGCTCATGGGAATAGTCTCCATTTAAGGCCGCCCATAAATAAGTAAATAAAGCGAGTGTCGCACAGTGCCCCTGCCAAGCGGAGTCGTGTAATAGGGTCTAAGTGTTCAGCCGAAATCCTATGTAGATGAGTACATTAAAGCGGGATCAATTTAGGGGCGATCAACATCTTCCTGCCCATTGAATCTGTCAGCCGCAAAACCAGTGAAAGAGGGCAATTCCGCTTGGGAGCCCCGGCCCTCGCCAGTGGAAAGAGCCAGCAAGTCTTTTGTTAATCATTGACAATAGCGCTGTGTGATAATAACCAAGATAAGTAGCAGATTTCATCTCGGTTCTCCTTCAGGCTAACGTCTACAGCCAGATTTTTTTTTTAATGCAACCTTTGCTGTAAATCGGATCCTCTATTTTGCGTGTTTTTCTGACTGAGGGAAATAAAGGCTGTTATTTCAGTGTTTACCCACCCTGCTTTATTGACATCTGTATCCTCTCCAAAGCAAGCGAGTAAGACAGTGCGAGATACACTGAGCGTGGGAAGTTTGATGGGATCCTTCATGCTCTTTAACGGGACGTTTCCCACATCTCTGCTGGAGAAGCTCGCAAGGAAAAACCCTAATCTTTCATTTCCAGGTCCTCCTTGACTTAGAGAAGAAATCTCTATGGGTATGTCCACACTTATCTTTTAACTTGAAATAACACTGGTTATTTCAATTTAAAAAAAATTAGAATCCAATCAAATCAAATCATAGGGTTGGAAGGGACCTCATGAGATCATCCAGTCCAACCCCCTGGGGCTTGAACCTGGGACTTTCTGCATATTAAGGTCCACACCACATTTTTCTTAATTCCAAATTAGAAGCTCAGTCATTTGGAACCAAGAGATGTTATTTCAAAATAGCTTAAACCTACGTTCATTTGAATGGTATGTTATTTCGAAATAAGGTGTTGTTTCGAAATAACGCTTTTGCCCTTCTTCCCAGGGTGCCTTCCTTTTTGCATACATTGGGTGGGGGCATGGCCCAGTGAGGGGGTCATGTTGCCACACTTCCCATGGTGCCCCTCTCCTGATTTGAAATAGCAAGTCCTGCGTCTGGACTGGCTATTTCGATTTGAGGCTTTTGCTAATTTTGATTTGTTAATTCAAATTAAGGATTTTATTTCAAATTAACTTATTTTGATTTAACTTAAAATAAGCATGTATGTGTGGACATAGCCATAATGATTTTGTTCCAACAACTATAACCCACCCACAGTATCCTCAGCCAAAGGAAGAAAACCCTTGCCATGCAATACTCCATGGTCCACAGCTGTTTGGGGTCCTATATTTATCTGCCCCCAGTCCCCTCACTGGTGACACCAGGCGAGTTGCAGGAAGCACTGACAATTTCAGTCTTGGTGTTCCCATCCTCCATAGGTTTATAATTTGGCTCCTTTTCTCAGCCACGTGGAAGAATACCCCAAAATCTAAAGACAGACGAATGCAAATAATATTTAGACAACACCCAGGGGACTACTGGAGAACTAGAGAAAGGAGGTTATTTCAGAAACAGATTGGCCAGTCTCCTTTGAAAGGTTGGGGAGCCAAGTTGTTATTTTAACTCCTTGGTTTTGTAGTATTTGTCAAACTGGAACAAATCTATTACCATGCAGCATGGATGAGTACGTCTCTGTCCCTCGATCTGTAAAAGTACCTCTATCAAGATGGATGGCTCCAGTTAAAAATTAGAACAACACCTAATATTAGATGAAGGCTCCTGTGTAAGGGCCCAGTCTGTCATTTTTGTTTCAGACCAAGCCCCCAGGGAAGTCAGTGGGAAGTCTGCCTGAGTACATGCAAATCAGGGCTCATAGTTCAAACTGGGGGGCTCACCTGATTTCTTTTGACTGATTTCACTGTGTGCTGCTGGAGTGAATAGCTGATGAACAAGATTTGGCCCTTGCTCCAGCATTTTAAGGTAGGTGTGAAACCAGCTGCCTACACCCCAGGAAGGGGCCAGTGGCAAACTCTGGTCATCAACTCTACCCCTTTGATCATTGGAGAGACCACTGAAAGCAAGTGCCTCAGGGACCTGGTGAATTCAAAAAGAGAAAACCTGGCTCTTCCCCTTTGGGTGTTTAATGCTCAGCTTTTGTACATGACCTATCTCAGGCAGGCAAAGGCACTGGATGGTAAAGCAGTTTGATCTCTCTCTAGTCTGATTCACTCTCCGAGCTGTGCCAGGCTGGACAGATGCTACCCATTTTTGTGACCCCGCTGCCTTGGGACTCAGCCCAGTGTGCAGCAGTTGCCACCAGTGAAGACATGCATATTTATATAGCGCTAACGTGCCAAGAGGGAGGCTAGGGAAAAGAAATAAAAGGGGAAGAGGGGAAGCTGAGATATTCGGCTGCCAGGAGTTGCTTAGTAGTGACTTCATCATAGCCCCATGGCAGAGTGAGGACAAAGGCTAGCCTAACTGGAGTCAGGGGAAGTCTGGCCACTGGCCTCCCCATGGGGGTTGGCTTTCTCCCATTCAATGCATGAGAGTTCCCACCTTCAAGCTAGCCAGCCAAAGGGCCCCCAAATTTCCCTCTGGGCTTGGGAGATCCCTGGACATTAGTTGACCAGAGTGGGAAGGACAATGGGCCGGGGCTGCATTGGCTGTGGTTCGCCCAGCTTTATCCTCCCATGTCACTCTGTCCTTCTGCAGCACGGGTCAGTGTGACTGGCTGATTGACTGGTGGGGTGGCTAGTGGGGCATGGCCTTTGTCCCACAAACAGAGTAAGAGGTTGCATGTCCCTTGTGGGATGGGCCAGATGCCTTCTCTGCCAAGGTCATCTTCTGTGAGACGGATGGCAGGGGATAGTTATATTGCCCTGATACTTTCAGGACCTGGGGAACATACAAAATGGTTTCAATCTGGAATTTAGTTGCCACAGTTCACATTGCAAGAGAGTTTTTAGAAGCACAGGTGTGTGGAAAACTGAGTCTTTGGTTCCCTATGTCTTAGCTTTAGAGCAGGATTGAAGGACCTAAAAGATACGTTTGGTGCAAAATTAACTTTTACAGTCAAATACAGACCAGGGGTTCCCTCCTGGTAGGCCCAGCTATTCACTGGCAGGGCCTGGGTTGAGTAAATAAAGTCTACCTCAGGCTTTTTCTTGGCATAAAGAGGTACAAGAGACCACCGGTTTCAAAGGCACATTGAGCTGACTGGACACCAAGGAGGAGAACGGGATGTCTTTACTCAGTTTGAATAGCACTTGACTGCAAATGCAGGCTCATTGATTTCCATGGAGTTACACCTGTAGTAGAGTTACTCAACCTGAGTAATGGGTAAGTAGAATCTGGCCCTAAATTTGGACAAGTTAACTGATCAATTAAGAAGCTGCTGGAGTTAATAAAATTATAGCCCCTTGATTAAACTTTGTCCAGTCTTACGCTAATAAATGGCTGGGTGGCATCAAACAGTGCTTTGGGGCACTGGGTGAGAGGTTGGCTAATGGAAAAATGAGGTGGCTTCTTTTCTCATACTCAATCCACTCAAACATAAAATAAAAAATCTGACAGTGCCCCTCACTTTGTGTAATAATGGCAAAATCTTGGTGGATTGAGACCCAAATATATAAAGCAACTTTCATATTATATAGCCCGTGCTAGATGCTGTGTTATACTGGCTATCATCTCATTGTGAATCAGAAGCCATGGAGCCAAGGCTGGAAGACTGATTTGTTCTTGAGGGTTTCACCACCTTGTCATCTGCAGTCACTCTGCTCCTGAGCCGCACTGGGCCAGTCTCACATTATTGCCCATAGGATGTGCAGCCTGCGGAGTGACTGCAGAGACAAAAGTCCTGTGGCATCTTAAAGACTAACACATTTCTTCATGCACAAGCTTTTGTGGGCTCCAACCCACTTGGTCAGCTGCATGAAGTGGAAACTACAGTTAGGAGGTATATGTACACTTGCAGGGGTGAGAAACATTACAGTGGAAAGGGCAAGCTTATGCTCAAACAGATGTGTTAATCTTTTAGGTGCTACAGGACTTTTGTTGTTTTCCGTATACACAAACTAACAGGCTACTCTCTGGGTCTGAGTGAGGACACAGAGGCGGCTGTGTGTTAGGGACATTGGAGTGGCTCTGGGAGAAGCGCTGCCTCCTAAGTCAGGACAGCTATGTGTGGATCAAGGCTCAGGTTGCTGAGCTCTGCAAGAGGAGCTTGTTCATCACCTGCTAATTGAGACCACTGAGCACAAGGCCCTCACCTTTTGCTGTTGTCCCAGCAAACTTCTGCTGCATCCTGACAGAGCCCAGGAGGAGATACAGAGATAAAGATCCATCCAGGTATGTCTCTGCTCTGTGGTACAGCTTCTTTCTTGGTGATGAGGATGGTTTTCCCTGGGGAAATATAGCTGCAGCATCTATCCCTGCCAGCCTTATTTATTCCTGGAGGAGGAAGGAGGCTGCTACAGGAAGAGGGAAACCAGCAACAGCCAGGTCACAAGGCCTGGGCTCAAACTATGGTTCATGTAACAGCTGAAAGTGAATAAAAGCTGTGAATGCCATAGGGCAGTTTTTGATCTTTGGCAGTAGGAAAATTACAGTGCCAAAGTTACTGTGAGCCTAGAGACTTTGTCCTGTTAATGATGGGCTAAAAGGTTTCTCATGTTTGTTCTCTGGTCTACATGGGTGCCTGGGCCCACCCTGTGCATCAGAGAATTCAGCAAATGCTAAATAGGAAATATACCCAATATAAGTTTCAAAGGGGGGAAAGAAACAAGGAGTCCTGTGGCACTTTTAAAGACTTATAAATTTATCACATAAATGTTCGTGGGAGAAAATCCCTCTTTGTCAGATGCTTTGAAGATGGATCATCCCACCATGCAGTAAATAAATTTGCTAGTCTTTAAGTACCACAGGACTCCTTGTTTATTATACAGGACCCATCTAGTGGGAGACTGCTCCCGTTGAAAGCAACAGTATATTTTTTGCAATTGAGTTCAAGGTGAGCAGGCCCATGAAGTTTTAAAAGAAGCAAACGACAAAGATGCAAACAGAGTGCTCTTCACTTAGTATAATCCCCGTGTTTTGCAAGAGAAAATTAAAAATCCCCCGGGGCTAAATTTCAGCAGCTCTAGTTTTCGCTGGGCGAAAGGGAAGGCAAGATGGGGGGGGGTTGTTTTTGAGCCCCAAAATGGTTAATTTGAAATAAAAGCTTTAATTTCAGTTTTGTTCATAGCAACGCAGGTTTGAATTATAGATGGAAGCAGCACATACTGGCTTGGGAGCGACTCAGCGTTTGAAGCTTAGAGCTAGGAAAGGTCAGAGGGATTCCCGTCACCCCGCCCCATGAGAAGACCCTCCTCCAAACTCTTTGGAGGACGGGTTTCCTTTTCTTTTTAGTTTTTCTTGATTTTTTTTCCTCCTAAAAAAAATCCAAACAAAGAAAACCTCCAACCACTTAACGTTACTATATTGTTTCTTGGGTTAAATAGAGAACTTCTCCAGAAAACCCCTCCATTTCATAGTATCCAGGGAGCCATTCAAAAAAGAAAATGAAGGCAGTTCAATTTATCTTTTCAGTTTTCAGCTATACTTGTCTATGCCGAAGACAGAGACCATTTCCTTACACACACCCCATGAACTGCTCCTAACTTTACAGCCCAACGGCCTTTTACTTTTAACAAGCTGCAAGAATAGTTCAAGGATCGGATTTTTGCCTCCCCTGCTAACTGGGAAGATAATGGTGCTTCATCGAGGGTATGAGCCAGTTAATAGCGGTTCAAGTTCCCCTCTCCACCAGCCAGCTGCCAAGATCCCCTAGCTGAATTTCAGCAGGCTGTTTGACACCGAAAGCATTTCGCCCCCGACAAAAAAACGGGAGAGATAAACAGCCCACTCCGTTATTGCTTCATTGAGTCCTGCTGCAGCGCCTCTAGCTGGAAAGGGGGAGGCTGGGGCGATGTGTAGCTGTGTCCTGTCGCCCTCCCCACTTTCCTCCCTCCTGCCGCAGGGCTGCGCTGAGGTCAACCTGCTTTGCCACTTGTGATTTTAACAGCCTCAACTTTCAATTTCTTTTTTTTTTTTTTCATACTTTCTCTATTATACCGCCTTACATCAACAGCAGGCTCCCAGACTGAATTTACTTTCATCCCCAAACTCGGGTATGTTGAACCTGATAACCTCAGCCTATCCTAACGTGCAGCAGAAAAATACTAGCTCGCATGTCTGCTCACCTTGGGTCAGGGATTTCCCTAACACCCCCCCCACTGCCCTCCTGCACCCCCCTGAATGTCCCAACACCTCTGCAGTTGTCAGCTAGCAACAGTGTTACACTAATTTAGTGAGCACCCCC
>ML681966.1:75876242-75903691 GCA_007922195.1 Podocnemis expansa
GAATTTCCCAACCCTCCTCCAGTTGTCAGCTAGCAACAGTGTTACACCAATTTAGTGAGCTCCCCAAATCTCCTCCTACGCCCCCTTTAATTTCAAGTCCTGGAGAGAATACTGTCCTAGGCAACGTGGCTAATATCTCTGGGATTGCCCGCTCCCCTAAATTGGGGGGGAGGGTTTGCCTTATAACTCAAAGGGAGAAAGCAAACATCTGTCAAAAAAATGAAGCGAGCACTTCCCAGATCGGTTCACCAGTGACTTTGGTGGAAATGAGTATTGTCTCCAGGACTTGAAATTGGGGGGCGGGGAGGGTAGAGGGGGTGCTCATTAAATTGGTATAACACTGTTACTAGCTGACAACTGCGGGGGTGTTGGGAAATTCAGGGTGTGCGGGGGGGGGGGGTAGGAAAATCCCTGGCGGAAATAATAAATCCGTATTGGCTCCCTTTCTGGGTAGATAAGGTGAAGCTGTCACACGTTGGGAGGCTGTCTATGAAATCCCAGTCCTGTAAATAATGCTGCCACCGGCGCCACTAACCTGTCTCTCCCATGCCTGCATTGGTCTCTATTAGACTCTAAACTGCTTAGGTGCCAGGGGATGCTCCCCAGGATAACCAGCTGGTCTGCTGTATGAGAGATGGTCTTATGGGCAAATCCCAGGAAGAGCCGTTTTCTAAAAAATGGACAAAATAGGGTTGTGAAGATGGCGTTTTATGTACCGACTACCTTATTAAGATGGTAGTTATGTCAGGGAGGGCACATCTCCCACTAGAGAGTAGCACAAAGTTGCCCCCCTAGCAGGGTAGAGAACAACTGACCCCATATAGCGCTCGAACCTGGGGCTTTTCTAGCTCTATATTTACCAAGACACCAAGGAAGGTAGGAGCCCAACTTTTTCCACCAGGGGGAAAAAAAATCCCCTCTCAGTAGTCTTTGGTCTCTCCTAAGTCACTGCCCCCCATGCACACCCACCTCCCAGCGCCTGCTGCCATTTAGGTCCAGCCCAGCTGATATCAACTGGAAGGGGCAGCTTCTTGCAGCCAGGAGGCTGGGAAAGTAAATGGGAATCTAGGAAAGAAATGAGAACGATCCTCCACGCCATCAGCTTTTCTTTATTTCTTTTGCTGGCCAGTCAAGTTTTTTTGAAGCAAGTAGTGAGAAGGTAAATCTGTCTGCACTGAGGCAAAGGGAAACAGGCAAACTGGGCTGGTCCCAGCAAAGAGCAATTAAAACATTCCTAAAGCCGAGGAACCAGAGATGGAGCCAAATGCCGATCTCGAAGCCAACACACCCTTTTATGGCCCTTTCAAATTATGATGTTTGGGTTGGATTCGGCTTCTTTTTGCCCCCATTGGGGCAGCCCTTTCCCCGGCCACTGAAACTGCATCCAAAACAGCCCGGCCCTCCCCAAATTTTGAACAGCCAGCGAGTTGCCAGAACTTTTCTGTTCAGTGCCATGCTTTTGCTCCATAGGTTTTTATGAAGGTAGGAGATATGCATAAATTAAAGGTGAATTTAGACGAGCAAAAAGTCCTGCTGAATCAATGCAGCCTCCCAGGAGCGATTCACGCCTGCAAACTCTGCTATAATTCCTCTTCTGTAAATTATAGGAACTTTTAAATATACCCTGCATAAACATCAAATAAACAGGCTGGCCAGTCATGGAGCCAGCTCGCATAACGTCCTAGTAAAATAACCCGTTGAGGTGAATTTGATGGCAGTCACATTTACTGCCCAATATCGAAATTGTTCAGTAAACACAGAGGAACAATAAATTCGCCATATATCTCTTTTAAACCGCCCGCCTTTGTGTTAGCTCAACAGTCTTAAAGCAGAGCATTCATAATCCCAAGGACAAGGCCTTCAAATTCATTTACCCTAATTGCAGCTCGCACAAATAACCTTTAGCATATACAATATATAAAGTCAATGCATATGCAAAGCGAGCTGATAGTCAAAGACATGACTGGATTGACAACTAAGGTGGGACAGATCTGGCTATTTCAGTGAGTGCTGACCTCATTCGCCCTTTCCTTCTGCATGCTTGCCTTTTATGAACTACAGAAATCCCATTATCATTTATCACTTTTCTATTATATTAATTTGTAACTTTTCCCTATTGAGCACACGCTGCGTTCATGGCCGGGCTCCCAAGTTTGCGGTGGGGATGTCATTTCATCAAAGGCAGGCAGCTGGTTGCTTGATTTTTTTAACAGCCAGCTCCTCTCCAGAGTTGCTCACAGCGCCCCAGAGAAAAATGGGCTTAAAAATACACATTTGGAGTGCCAGTCCTATGCCCCCTTCTCCCCGTTTTCCAGATTTAGGCCAAAGGAGAGAAGAAAACTCTAGCTGCAGAATATTCCGGTGTTAATCGCCAGCAAACTTGCTGGAAACAAATGAAAAACTAGGTGAACTGGTCTAGTCTATCTCAGCCCAGCCTCGACTTTCTGCACAGATAGGTAGTTTCTAGATCCACTTTTATGGCAACATTTAGCAGCTGTCTTGAACATCAGTTACAAATCTCTGGGCGGGACACAAACAGCTGTTGTGTAGCAGAGGCTGAGTGGATGAGCCACTGGGATCCGGCACAACCAGAGCCGAAGCGCCAGGGGAGAGGTTCCTCAGTCAATCAAATATTATTTATGAGAGCCAGGTTATTTAAATCAGAGAGATTTAGTGAGGCACCAGGGAAATGGGACCTTTGAGTCACACCTTTTCTTATTTCAGCTCATGCCCGTCGACCAGGAGAAAATTTGCACAGAGGGCAACTTGCTGCAGGTTGGGTGTGGGGCGCTTTTGACAGTTTTCAACCAAAACAATTCTGCATCTAGCCTTACAAACACACACCCAGAGAGGCCGGTTACAATTTCTGGCCCCGATCCTGCAATCTTCAGGCGAAATTCCCACTGCTGTCCGTGTGGGAGTCACCTGAGTAAAGAGCATTTTCGAGTTGCTACAGAGTGCAAGTGAAGAGGGAAATACCCTGCGGGGTGCTCCAGAAATGGTGCCTTGTCTTGCTAGTTGCCTTCTTGTTCTCAGGAGCATTTACTTAACCAAGCAGCCTAGTGCGGAGGGGCTGAGCTGAATAACAAGTCAGAAGCAGTTTATTCAGAGTGCATTGAAAACCAGCATTTTACGGTTAAGGCTGAATATTCGGCAGGAAAATAAAATTTTGTATTCACTTGCCTCATTTAGCGAGCAAAGCTTTTATAGGGAAGTCAAAGCTGCACAGGGGGTGGTTTCAACCAGTGGCTGGCCCTCGAAATAGCTGGGATCCGAACATATGCACCAACTTAGCTTATTTCTTCATAGCTGAAAAATTCTCTCTCTCTTGAATTTATGCAAGTCTCTCTATGCATCGGCGCTCATGTATGCGTACATATGAGGTATCTGTGCACATGTGTATGTACAGTGTCTACTCAGATATAACACACACTCTTTTTTCTCCAGTCCACCCCTACTTAATGCTCTCAATGGCTAATAAAAAGCGGCTTTCGGATGTGATATAGGGGCACAGCCATCCCCATAAATGTCATCAAAGAAATTTTAAAAAAGACCCCAGAGGTTGTAAAGATCTCTCTCATTGCTCGCAGTTTTGGCAGTGGCTGTACTAAAATAACCTGTTACACACCATAGCGCATCTCTATAACAACCCACTCAATCATTTATTAAAAGTCGTGTCAAGCAAACCCCTAGAATTCATCTTTATGCAGATACATCAATGTCAAGCCATTAGTGTATTGCTCAGGTTTTTATTAAAGTGCATTCTTTTTAATTCAGCTCAGTAAAATACGAGCCCCTATTGCTCAAGAATTATAGCAACTATTAGAGTAACATATGGGCAACAGGCACTCAGAAAATAAAAATCAACAGATAAAGTGGTAGGGTCACAACAGGGAGCAAACACTTAGCAAAATGGCAGTGGGGTAATAGATTTTATTTCAGTGCTTTGGAGATTGGGTGTCATAGGAATCAAAGCTGCATTATTGGCAAAATACCTAAATTGCCCAAATACTGAGCTACGCCCGATCCTGTCATCGATTTCTCCAGGGGACTTTCTCTTCTGACACCGCCCTAGGTCTCTCTGTGTTTTGCAGGAATGGGGTGAAGGAGAGCTCCCCCGAGCTGGGTCACAAATCTCACTAATGAACCGATTAGTGCATCTTGAACCAGGGATGGGATCGGCTCCTTTCCACCCCGGCTTTTCGTGTTTCATTGTCCCCGACAATCATTTCAGCATTCATACGGAATCGTCGGTACATTTTTAGTAAAAACAGCTTTAGAAACGTCAATTCCAGCTTTTATTGATTGTGGGAGGAAAGCCAAATGCATTTGCTATGCGAACAATGGAATCAATCAACCAATCAATCAATTTATCTATCTATTTTCTGCCTACTGAATGCAATTAACACCAGTAAGGAACCTAAACAAACGTTATTTGCTTTTGGACCCAGCACCTTCCGGAAAAATCCTGACGAGAGTTAAAAAATAAGGCGTGTGGATAGAAAACAACAAATAAATTTAAGCTATGCGGTAGTTTTTATGTTTACTACACGGTCACAAACACCAAAAACGAAGGGTTAGCGATCTTGTGCTGTTTTAGGAACGTCCTCCTCTAACCCATAAAGCTGTAATTTTGTACCAGAGGCGAAATTGTTTGTTACATGAACCTCTCCAGTTTATATACCTGGAAGAAAGAGAGATTGTGTTAAGAGAGGCGTTAGGAAAGCAGAAACCCGCACATCTGTCTCAACGGTTGTATAGGGAGGGCCACTGTGGAGATTTTTGGCTTTACAAGAAAGGTCCAGATGCAAAACCCAAAAGGCTGACCATACACAGAAGTTCCCAAGGAAGCTTTTAACAGTTTATCGCCTTTTCCGAATGTCTCGGTCCCCGGATTCTGATCTGCTGCTCTTCTCTCTCGGTTCCCCTTCCCCACCAAGAATAATAATAATAATGATAAAAAAATTCTCAGGTCCCCCTGCCTTAAACCCTGAATATTGTCAGGTCAACACCATCAAATCTGGTTTTTATTTTAATTGCCAGACCAGCAATCAATTTTCCAAGGGTAATAAACAAGAAACCAACACAAACACAAACCCAAGAACAATCTCTTGGATTTAATGAGAGAGTTGCCCACATCCTCATCACCCCAGCATGGTAATTGAGCAGATCTATTAACTTGTTACACTAGATTTGTTTAAAGAGACTATTACACAGTCATTTAATCAATTTGTTACACTGGAGGTCCTGACTTATGAGACACTTGCCGTATGATTCCTTAATGACTGAATTAATTTGTTTTAATAAAACCAACATTGTGTACAAGCACATTTCAAGAAATGTAATTTTGGAGACAGAACAGCCCAATGCTTCATCTGATTAGGTCTTTTCTATGGTTTATCAAAGTCTGGAGTTGCCATCATAAGCTCCATGTATGGGGTATTTTTCTTTTTTATAGCATCATTAATTTAATATGGATCATTAGTTCTTTATACACATGCATGTTCTGACAAATGTACCCAATGAATAATGCACCTAATGTGCTTGGGATCAAATGCATCACATCATAAACAGAAACTGCTGCAAAATAAATAATAACAACAACAATTAATATCATAACCATCCTGTTCCGTCACACTTCAGTGCACTAAAGACTTGTTTTACAGACAAGGACCCAGATCACCCGGAGATTACAGCACCATAACAAACTGGGGTGGGGGCTGACTATGTAGAGCACACAAAGAGATTTATGGTGAATTAAGGTTATCCTGAGAGCAGATGTAGGACAAGAAAATCGGTTTTGCTCCTGATGGAAACTGACGTGTGTGGAATAAATGTAAATAAACAGGAGGCCCTTCAAGAAAAGGGACTTGATGGTATCGATTATGTAAAATAATTGCTACATTACAAATGTTAATGTACTATGTTAATATACTACAAATAGCTGGCATTTACAGTCTGACTGTGCAGAGAAAAAAGATCAGGGGGATATAGTCTTGAGAAATGGAACTGGAAAGGAAAGGGAGGGGGAAGGGGAAAGCCACCAACATGGAGTGAAATTCTCAGTGTATAAGTAATAACTGATATAAATGATCCCCAAATAAAGCTAATGTAGCTAATTATGTAAACATTTTAGCTAAGATAAGCAGGAAGCCAGAGCCATGGCCTGAGACGATTATTGTAGGCTTAAGTGGTCTCATGTAATGTGGGCAAGTACACGCAGGCCAAATATTGACTAAATAGCTTAACAATTATTGTAGAGGAGAGGAAAAATCTGGGTATGTTTCCAATAAGCTGTTCCAATGCTTTGGGAAAGAGACTACTATTGCTGCAGTCAATGACAGAACTCCCAATGACTTCAGTAGGAGCAGCCGAGCAGCAGCATGCTCTACGGCTCTTAGCCATGCATAGTATGAAAGCATGAGAGGAAATTTTGTCAGATAAAGACCCTTGACTAAGCACATGTGAACATTTTATCTTCTGTGGACTCTTTTCATTGGTGTGTGTGTGTGTGTGTGTGTGTTTAAATGAAGTCAACATGTAGTCCATGAACAGGATTTTTAAATGGAATATCAGCTAATGGGGCGCTAGGTAGAGTAAAGACTTGGGGATTCATGGATAGGTGTCTGTTTAATGCATCTTTAGGTGATTACTACACAGGGGCCACTGAAAGAAACTCAATGGTCAGCTCACATGCATGCAAGCACACCTTGCTTCACTGAAGTCAACAGGGGTATCGCTGCTGACTTCAATTAAAGCAGGATGAGGGCCTCAGAAAAATGACACACTGGTTTGACCAACTTGGCACATCTTACAGTGGCAGTGTTCCACTTTGAGCAGTAAACAGCTGGAATTCATAAACTCATGATACTGGTTCTTGTGGCCCAAGACTAGCCTGATCTTTACTTTCAAATTACTGGGCCAGATTCTCCTGCTGTTACATATGGTATACTTAACTCTGATCTAGAACTAGAACTGAAAATAATGGAAATGAAGCGACACAATGCGGTTTTGGTGTTATAAAGACAGCATGTGTCGAATCTGGGTTAGCTATACGTAGCTAGCACCTTATTTAAATGCACAAGCTACATACTACTTAGAGCAAAGATAACAGAATTGGGCCCAGAGGCTAATTTAGCTATGCAGAGATCATAGTACTTCTCTTTTGAGATAGACTGCCCTGTCTGCAGGTTGGTGATGTGTGGAACAATTTCTAACTTCACTAATCCATTTAACCCAACTATTTATACCACAATCTACTGGTAGTATTTTCATCCCGCTTCTCAGCATTTAATCCTAGCCCCTGTGCTGTAGCTAGTTCTGCTATGACTGGCTCATCTCCTTACTCAGTCGAGTAGTTCCACTGAAACCAATGGGCCTGATGCAGCAAAGTCTCTGATGTAGAACTCCCCCTGAAGGCAACGGGAACTCTGCATGTGGGCGGCCTGCACAATGCTATCTGATGGGGCCACTCACTGAGTAATGCAAAGCAGGATTTCGCCCTTAGCCATGCCACAGTCCATTTATTAGCAAGCTATCTCATAAGTAATTAAAACTAAACTACACTTGTCCCAGTCTTGAATAAAATTCATGTTGTGGTGCCATGGTTTGATGTCTCTATTAAGGTTGTTTGAGGCTTACTTAGGCCTCATCTGCCCTCTGCTTTCTGATTAAAAATGCCTTCTTCCTCTCCTGCCATGGCTAACACAGTTGCAGCCCTACTGATAGTACCACTGATGGGAACGTGGGTGCCGAGCAGTGCTGAGAAGACTTCAGGCATCTGCTGGCATTTTTACCCCCATGTTGTATAAAGGTGCTCTGAGCAGGCTTAGATGCGCTGGTCACTAAAATGCTGGCTGGCAGCCCTCCGGAGGCCCATCTACAAGAGCACGCTTGCTATTGCATCTACTGCTGGAGCTGCACAGTCAGTATCAACAGGTGAATCTTCCAGAAAAAAGGCCTAGTATGGACAGAACCATAGGATGAAATCCTACATAAACCTGCAGTGTTCAGCCTTTGTGTATGTGAGTCCCTGACCCTGAAGGGCCACAATATCAACCTGCAGTCAGGAGCTGGAGCTGCAGCAACTCCACTCCAGCACATGGGGTGTTGTGGCTGCTGGATCTGCACATAAACAAAATTATGTGTCCTGGGGCTAGTACGGTGTTCTGCACTGTCCACATATGGCTGGTGTTGAAAACTCTGCTGCTTCATGTAGGGGGCACCACTGAGTGGCCTCTTTATTCACAGTGGACCTGCAGAGTGTTTGTACAGGGTCTAAGCACAACAGAAGGCTTTGCTCAAACTCTTCAGAGCACTGACAAATTTCATCCTTGGGACTCAATCTTGAAATCCTCATTCCTGCACAAATCCCATTTGCCTAATATACTAATCATGTGCTAGAAAAGCTTATTTGTACTTGCACTTCTCATAGATCCCAAGGCTAGAAGAGGCTATTGCGATCTTCTAATATGGCTGCTTACATAATGCAGACCACAGCACTTCCTCAAAATAACCCCTCAAACCCATCTATTAGGGAAAAAAGCCCATCCAATCTTGACTTAAAACTTGTCATTGATGAAGGATCTGTCAGGGCCCTTGATAAATTGTTTCAATTGTTAATTGCCCTCACTGATGTAGACTCATTCTCCTTTCCTATGTAGTAAAACTCCATATTTGTATAGACTGGAAAAATATTAGAATAATCTTCTTTGGACATTTGTACATCAATCTCTAGCTATGGTAATATCCTAGTATAACTGTTGTTTGTGCTGATCATTAGTGGCTTAAAAAGGATCCAACAAAAAATGATCTTTGTGCATTAAATCTGAATGCCTAAATACCAAGTTGGGAAAACAATTTGGGGTATCATTTTGCTTTCACTTAAGCTTTTCCTCTGATAGGCAATGTGTGGTTAAATTCTGCTCACTACAATTCTACTACATTAAGTTTCCAGTGCAGGAAGACACAGAAGTATGTGCTTAACTTTATGCATGTGCATAAATTGCATCCTCTTCAGTGGGACTTAAGCATGTGCTTAACATTAAAATTAACCACCTGCTTAAGTGCCCTTCCTAAATATAGATGCTTGCCAGAATCAGTGCCTCACTGGGACCTACTGGTGCAAATGAAAGTAGAATTGACCTTATGTGTTTCTCTGAAATCAGGCAAAGAGAATATGCAGAATATATGTAAATTTTGTCATAAAACTGCATTTAAGATTTAAAAGAACATATTATTAAGAAGACAGAAGAAGAGTCAATACAAACTATTCTGAAGCAATTATTTCTCCTTCTTCATATTTTATACATAATTTCTGGAACTTGAGTCCTCTTGTGTCCTATCATGTTTCAAATGAAACTACAGATTATATCTCCTTTAAAAAACATAAGCAGCCCATGCACCGGCAATGTAAGTGTTAAAATGTACAAAAGGTTGGATCGATAATAGATGCTACTTGTGACTGTCCCAAAAAGCTAGGTTAAAGTTAACTGCATTAAGCACTGAAGGTCAGGAGGCCAAACCAAGGTCATATTAATTCTGGCTAAAGGTTAATTAGATCACTGCATTAAAACAGGAATAAACTGAACTCAATTTTACAGTAATGAGGATGAGCCTGTTTGTCTTATATAACTCTTAACTTCCTTTATGATAAGCATGAAGTACAGATATTGGGGAAAATTCTTGCTCTCAGTGAATGAAGCTTCTGGTGTTACTCTGGATTACACTGATATAAGTGAGTGCAGCATTTGGCTCATTTTCTCACTTTTTTAAATCTGAAAATGATGCTTCTGTTGAAACTGTTCTTAATTCTCCTTCTAACAATACACAGAACCATGAAGCCTAAAGGACTTTTCCAGATCATATTGACAAAGGGGTAGCTATGTTAGTCTATTTCAGCAAAACAAACAAGGAGTCTGATGGGAACTTTTAGGTTATGTCTACATCTAACTGCTTAGTTCCAACTTGCTCAGTCGGATCTAAACCGTTCAGGGTTAGCTTGAACTAACCGAAACTTTTTAGTTGAACTAACTGTGTTTTTTTTAGTTCGCACGGCTACATCGTGCTAAGTTCAAACTAAGCAAACTAAATTTTTAGTTCGAGGTAGGCAAGGATCAAATTAGTCCAGATTAAGCCTTCTTAATCCTGACAAATTTGCTAGTGTAGACATAGCCTTAAAGACTAACAAATTTATTTATCTCATGAGCTTTCGTGGGAGAAAAATCCCACTGTCAGATGCTTTGAAGAAGGGGAATTACAGCTCACGCAATAAATTCATTAGTCTTTTGTCTTGTTTGTTTTTCACCTGTTTCCTACTAGTGTTTCTGTTCACAGTAATTTCTGTCACATATTCTGTTCTTTCACTGATACAGTCATAATGAATTACAAGGTGTTACAATCAGATATGAAATGACAGGCCCATATTTTCAAATTCAGGTGTCTGAAGTTTGGCATCTAAAGCCATATTTAGGCATCTAAATAAGTGACATTCAGAAGTGTCAAGCAACAACCTGAAATCAATGGGAGCTGATGCATTTACATCCCTGAAAATCTGTCCATTTTAATTTCAGTGTTTAAATGTGGACTTAAATGCCTAATTTTAGACACTCAGGTTTTAAAAAATTGAGCATTTGTTTTTTGTTAGGGCAGCAGTAAGGTTTTGCAGTAACTATTGGATTATTTGCATCAGATGTATTAGTCACAACAATGATAATGGTCTTATATTTAAATTTTACGTTCTATTTGTCAGCCTGAAGTATTGCAAAGAACTACTGAAAAATGTGTTATTTGTTCCTCCAGTAGATTTTAAATAGAATTATCTTGTTGAGTAACAGCACTTTCTGGTAGGATGCCTGACTGCAGTGTGCATGTCCATTTTGTTGCTTAGTGTTTGAAGGATTTTTCCCCATTACTTTGTTAATTTTTTGCATTATTTTAAAGCTCAGGTTTGCTACAATGTTACTAACAAAAGACATTCAGTGCTGTTGGAAATCTTGAAAGTAAATACCTCAAATAGGCCATTGTATGTCAATGGAACCTTGATGATTTACCTTAGCCGAGGATTTTGGTCTGTGACCTTTTTTCCCCTCTGATTGATAAGTCTCACCATACTGCATGTCTCCGGTGCACCCATATAACTCGATTCCAGTGTTGGCAGAACTATTTGTTTCATTGGCTTGAAATGATCCCTGGGCTAAAGTGAATTGCTTGTTACTGTTAATATGGCAGGCAGTCAATAGCATATATAAGGCATATCCCTCTACAGAACTTTATTTGAAAGGTTGTTAATTGTTAAAGTTCCACTGAGACCAGCAGAGTGAATTCCAGGGGCCCTGCTCGTAATACAGCTGAATACCTGACTTTTCCTTTAAAAGGTACTCTAGAGCTGCATGAATCAGGAAGAAAACAACTCCCCCATGCATTTTATTAGTAAGCAATAAAATCTGGTGGCGTCTCATTAAATTTAATGAGCTTCCATAAAATAACCATTACGCTGTGGATGTAATGAAAAGAATAACTACATTGGTTAGTAAATAAACCACCAAGGATGATTCTATTAGATTCCCACCCCCCAGAAACCCAACAACAATGAACAGGCTAGGTATAACTCAAGGGATAACCAACTGTGGGCAATAACAGCTGAACACAGCACTTCATACTGAGTACATTAATTTTGCTCGGCCAATAAAAGATTGACTCAGATCAGAAGCACAGCTAGAACATACCTTGGGCCAAATACAAAAGTGCTGCGTAAGGTGAAATAAATTACACATTGGTAAATAGGTCTTAAGCATGTTTAAGGATTTCTTATGGGCTGATTCTCCTCTCCCACTTGTTTTACTTCAATGTATCTATACTGGCTTCTACACCAGGGTGAGTGACATTGGAATCAGGGGCTTAGTTTTTAGAGCCTCTGAGCAGCCGCAGCTTTTGCTGATGTGTGGGTGCTCAGCAAATCAGAAAAAGACCACAGTCTAAGCTGGTTCACTTCTCATGCTGAGCGGTAGGAAGACAATGTAAGTTAATGTAGAGGGCGCTACAGCTTTGACCTACAGCTTCTTACATCCTCCAATTAGTTGCTTTCTCTGCTCCCATTTACATTCCCTTGCTCACAACTTTAAATTCAGCCTGTGACTCCTTTCCTCTCCCAAAGTATGAGAATAGCACATTAAATATAATGCCCTGTAGTTTTATAATAGTATAAAGCTCAGTCTTGTGCACATGTTTAACTTGGAACAAAATAACAGACTAATAGCTCAAAAAAAGTAGGTCCTAATTTTCCAAAGGGGCTACTGATTCTGGGTGCCTTAATTTTTGGAGTGCCATCAAAATCAATAATCACTTTTGAAAATGTTGATGTGTACATATTTGGCCCAGATCTGCATCTGGTATAAATTGCACAAAAATTTGTCTCAGATGTCCAATTCTTTTTTCCCCTTACTCATGGGAATGGCATCAGTGAAATAAAGGAGTTAAACACATCATTGGTATTACTCATTTGGAGTTTATGGTTGCAAATTGAAGGTGCAAGAAAGGAGGTTAGGAAAAAATTCCATGTCTTTTGGTGCCTGTTTAATGTTGCTGTAGGAAGGGAAGGTGATTCACCCTATGCAGTAACTGAGGGTCTTTGATATGAGTGTCCTGTGGCTGCTCCACTTCAGGTAATGTTGTGTCCTTGCTTGCTCAACTGCCGAGTTTTAGCAGCAGTGCCAGTTCAGGTCCTGAAGGTAAAATTCCTCAGTTCTTTCTCTATTGTAAAACAACAAGGAGTCTAATGGCACTTCTAAAGACTAACAAATTTATTTGTTACATGAGGTTTTGTGGGAGACAATCCTACTTTGTCAGATGCTTGAAGATGGAGCACTACAAATGAATGGGAGGAAAATAAATGCAGGGAAGGGTAAGTCATAGGATCAGGTCAGACTGTTACAACAAATCTAAAGAGTTGTTTAGATTTAGTGGAGAACAGTATATTAGAGTGAGGCGAGGTAAGAAGAAAGCAAAATTGCCTGTTGTAGTGAGGGAAAAAAAAAGCCTAAATCCGTTTTTAACCATAAGGCAGCAGCGTCAAACCTGCATATGAATTCCAATTCTGCAGTTTCTCTTGAAGCTTTGCTTTGTAATCCATTTGTTCAAATAAGGCTATTAACAAATCATCAATGAAGTGAGCAGGGAGACTGAAGTATTCCCCTATTAGTTTTTGAATGCTGTTATCTCTGATGGCAGATTTGTGTCCATTTATTCTTTTGCACTAAGACAGTATTTACTGCAGGATTTATTTACATATTTATTATAGGATCTGGAAATTGAATTCTGAAGCAGAGGTAAGAAGGGTGGGTAGCGGAGCACCACAGGGAAGCCCATCTCGAAGAATGTCTCTTACTGTACAGGGTGAGAAACCTTCCCGTCTTCTAGTGATATCCCTAGGGGCACTCCACTTCAGATAACTGTAGAACAGAGCCTCCCGTTGGATATAAAGGGCTTTGGTATTGCTTGTGTAAGTGATGATAGTGCTGTTAAGACCTACGAAGGCACGTGATTGTGAACTCTGATAGGTTGCATGGTGTTTTGTAAATGTGTGCAGAGGTCCAATTGGCTGCTCTATATATGTCCATGATTGCTGTTTAAAAAGTTGAGAGAGTTCTGGTCAAGTGAGTGCAGGTCTCCAGGGTTAGGTTGTGTGTTCTTTTGTTAATAACACAGGTAGATGCACCACAAGACCTATTTGGATTGTCTCTGTAGATATAGCAGAACCTTTGGCACAGGATGCAGTGGAAATGAATAGCTTTAGGGATTTTCTGAAAGATCTTGTCCTATCAAGGTAGAATGCTTGGGCATATCTGCTGTCTAACCATGTAATTCTGAGTCTTGTGTATTGGCATGTGGGTTGGAGAAGAATGAGGGAAGATGGATTGGTTGATTGATATGGAAGGAGGAATGTACTTTAGAGAGAAATTTTGGATGAGGTCTTAAAGTGGTCTTATCCTTGAAAAAGATGAATTCCAAAGGGGTAGCCGTGTCAGTCTAGTTCAGCAAAAGAAACAAGGAGCCTTGTGGCACTTTTAAAGGCTAAGAAATCACATGAACTTTCCCACTTCATCAGATGGTTGAAGATGGAGAACTTACAGAACGGGAGGAAAATTAATGCAGGGAAGTGCAAGTTATAGGATCAGGTCACACTACTTTCAGCAAACCAAAGCAGGTGTTCGGATTCAAACAGTGTGGAACAGCATATTAGAAGGAGGAGAGGCAGAGAGAAGACAAAATCACCTTTTGTAGTAAGAAAGTCAACTGGTATCTATATTTAAGCCCAAGACAATGATTTCAAATCTGCATATGACATTCAGATCTGCAGTTTCTCTTTGAAGCTTTGATTTGCAATCAATTTGCTTAGGTATATCAATTTGCTGTTACAGCCTGACGTAAGCCAGTGATTTACACTTCCCTGCCTGTATTTTCCTCCCATTCTGTAAGTTCTCCATCTTCAAGCATCTGATGAAGTAGGATTTTCTCCCATGAAACCTCATGAATAAATAAATTTCTTGGGTTTTAAAAGTGCCACAAGATTCCTTGAAAGAGGTGGTGTAAGATGGGTGTTTAATGAGGGCCCCCAATTGATGTACCTTGATCAAGCTATTGGAATATATAGTCTGATATTACTGATAGTGGCATGGAAACTGCACAAATTTATTGTTCTGAAACCATGTATGGCATCTCTTCCATTTCTGAAGATATGTATTTAGCGTGGGTTGACTGTCTGCTGTTTAGTAGTATGTCTTCACCTGTTCTGAAAAGATTAGTTTGTCCTGATGGCACCATGTGGGACCCATGCTTTCAGGAGAAGCATCTCCAGGTTCAGGTGGTGAAACTATCCATCAGCCTGTGATAGAAGATCTGGAAGAAGAGGGAGAAACTGAGGTGCACTCACTGCCACCCACAACAGGTAATAGTCTCAAGTCTGTCTGGGCTATGTTGGGGCTATTGATATGACCCTGGTCTTGGCAGTACATATTTTGCATATTACCCTTGCTAACAGAGACCTCGGAGGAAATGCATATAGCAGAGGCACATCCTATTCGAGGAGTAAGTTATCCTCCAGGGACTGAGGCCTCACACCTGCTCTGAAACAGTAGTGCTATATTGTTACAAAGGGCAGGGCCATCTCTGTGTGGCGGGGTGGGCTAGAAAGATGATTGCCTCGGCCCTGTGGTTCTGTGGGCCTGTCGTGGGGTAAGCGGCCCTTGGACCAGGGCAGTGCAGCCTAACAGTCACCATCTATGTACAATGAGTCCTTAAGGAGGCCCAGGGCCCAGGTAGGGGGGCTCAGGCCCTCCCACTACTCTGAGCCCCAGCCCAGGGCCCTAGCGGTGCTGGGGTACATCACCCAGTCAGCGGGGATCCGTACTGAAACACGCTGATTTGTTCATCTCCACACCCCAGTTCTATCCTTCAGGCCAGGTCCCTGGGCTGCTTCCTACTTGGAGCGTGCTGAAAGTCCGGTCTGGTGCTAAGGTGCAACTTCCCTCTTTCCTGGTACAGCAGGAGTTAACTTTCTCCTGGGTCCAGGTTGTCCGGCACAAAGCTCCCTCTGGGGTAACGGCTGCCTAGGATCTACCCTGGTCCTCAGGTCTTTGCTGGAACGTGGCTGGTGAAGCTCTGGGGCAGGAGCCTCCTGCAGATGTCCTTCCCCTTCACTGGCCAGTCAAGACTGAGTTGATCTGCAGCCTTTTATACTTGAGCAGGAGCCTGAGCATGCCCAGCAAGGCTCTAGGGTTGGGGCTTCCTCCTTCTTTCGTATACAAAGGGCTGCTCTAGTACGGGATGTATCTACCTTGTCACAGGGCCCCACACTGTCATGCCCTGGGCAGGGCAGCATGGGGCCTGCACTGCTGCCTCCCATGACCGCGCTGTATCCCGCCCCCGCCCTGCTGCTTTCCGTGTGGAGCCAAAGGCAGAGGGGTGGGGGGGGGGGCTGGGAGTGTGATAACTGGCCTCTGCTCCAACCCACCCTGCCCCGCGCCCAGGGCAGGGAACAGCCAGCCAGAGGTGGAGTAGGCCAGTCCAGAGACTGGGATCCACTCTCCCACCCCTCCCCTGTGCCAGCTGTTCCACCCTGGGGACAGGGAGGGCCGGCCCAGAGGTGGAACAGGAGAGCAGAGCCCAGCCCCCAGACTGGCCCACTCTGTCCATAGGGTCAGAGTAGCTGGTTTCAGGAGATTGGGAGTACGGGGCCAGCCTCTGGGCGGGCCTGGCCCGCCCCCACCAGTGCAGGGGATTGGTGCAGTGGGGCCTCCTCACAGGCGATTGCTTTGGACCCCTCACCCCCTAGGGACAGCCCTGACAAAGGGGCCAATGGATGGATGACCCCATTATTTGAATATGGAGTGTAGGATCTTGTTATTTAGTTCCCTTTTGTGAGCCTAGGGAAATGCTCTGTTGAGAGTATCCACTATAGTATTTTGGTATCCTGAGAGGTGCAAGGCTTAGATATTGACATTATGTTGGATAAACCAGTTCCACTGTTTCTTGGCTTCAGTGTATAAGGGCTGTGATTGGGTTCCACCCTGTTGATTTATGTAAAACATGAAAGCAGTGTTGTTGGTCATAATTTATATAGTCTGATTTCTGAGCAGTGGCAGGAAGTGGAGGCACATGTTGTGAACTGCTCATAGTTCAAAGAGATTTATGTGAAACTGCATCTCCAACCACCTGCCCTGAATTGTGTGGTGCTGCAGATGGGTTCTCCAGTCTGTCAAGGAGGCATTGGTTGTGAGTATCACTGAAGGCAGAGTATGGGTGAAAGGCACTACTGTGCACACATTGTTGGGAGGTGTCCCCGGTGTAGAGTCTTTAACTTTGAGCAGCATTGCAAGATGTCTGTTTAGGCTGTGTTTTCATTGTATGTAGACAGTTCTTAGTGAGCCCTGAAGACAGCACATATGAAGGCAAGCGTGTAGTTGCTACCAAGTGAGCTAGAAGTTGGAAACAGATTCTTGTTAATATACGGGATGCATGTCTATGCACCCCTGGCTTATTATCTATATGATTTTCCTGTTCACTTGTGCACTGTGATTGTACAATTTGATGACAATTAGACCATGCAAGGCTTCTTTATGGATGCTCATAACCTAATCTACAGGATTACTGTGGTATCATGTTTCCTGCAGTGTCATGTATGTGCACAGGTGTGTAGCATGTTTTGCATGGCTCAAGGGGGTGGGAGACAGAATGAACTCTTTCCCAGCAGCATGTAAACAACCAAAGCTGGAGGAAGCAAAAACCTGGAGGAGGCAACAACGACTATGCTAATTGAGGTCCTTCGCTCAGACTAGACAAAGGCTATGTTTATGCTGGCAAATTAGTCTGGACTAAGGAAGTTTAGTCTGGACTAATTTATCCCATGGCTACACTAGACTTTCCCTAGTTCAAAGTAAAAATATTTCTTAGCTCGAGCGAGGTAAAGTTTAGTCAGAACCAGTTAGTATCAATGTTAGTTCGGACTTCCACGCTTAGTTCAAACTTTAGTTCTTGTGTGGGTAAGACCCGAATTAAGGGTTAGTTCCAACTTACTAAGTTTGAACTAAGCCATTAGTTCAAACTAACCATGCGTTCCAGTTTGAACTAAGTGTTAGTTCAAACGAATGCATGGCTAGTTTGAACTAAAAAGTCCGCGGTTAGTCCAAACTAGCCCGAGGTTAGTTCAGATTAACCTCAAACTAGCAAGTCCAAACTAAAATTTCATATGTAGACATAGCCAAAGAGATCACCTCTGTGTAGGAAGGGAAGGGCAGGGGCTTTGGAAACAAAGAGGGACACTTGAGGGTGGGCGCTTGAGGCTTTTTGCTTGGGAATCTCCATCTTGAAACAACTTCAAGTAAGATCTGGGCCCTGCCTGGTCTCAGGCGGAGACTGACTGTACAAGCATCTGACAACCGACCATCTTGAGCATAAACTTGGAGTATGAGATCAGTTTAGGTGGATATATTAGTTTATTATTTATGTTTTACCTTTTATTTCCTTGAGGTCACTCTTGATTCATTTATATTATGATTCTGCTTTGATTGGCCATTTTCTCACTTAGAATTGTAATCGGATCGCTCAACTAGTAGTTGTTTTATCTAAAGCTGTCTGGTATTTAGAGGGTGTGAATGAAGAAGGCTGGGTACGATCCATTTCTTTGTTAGATGCACAGAGTTGAGTGTACGGTGATTGGGAGTGTGTCCCAATCCCTGTAAGACTGTGGCTCCTGGTGAGGTAACTGGGGCCAGGGGTGCTTGCTTGGGGACAGTCCCTCGAGTAGCCAGAGGGCATACACCCACTTCTTGGGACCGATTGCACACAAGAGGCTGGAGTAGACTGACTCAGGAGTGAGTGGTCACTTGGCAAAGTGGGGTGAATTGGGACTCAGAAGTGAGAATGGGGAGGTCACAGTGGCACACTAGACCAGATCTGGAAAGCAGCCTGTCATGTATATGGATACTCTTCAGTACCGAGGAGTTGGTCATGGTAGTGAACCTTTCAGTTGGTAATGATGTTTTGGCTTCCAGGGGTTTGAGGTGGGCCCCAATGATGTCCAGCTTTTGTGTGGGCATAGTGTTGATTTTTATACATTTACTTGTAAGCCACATCTTAGGAAGAGGGTAAGTGTCCTGTGAGTAATGATGAGGATGTCTGCCTGAGTGGGAACTTTTACTAGACAACTGTCCTGATGGCAGACTATTATCACTTCTTTATTTGCAAAGGTGTACTGCTATCATTGTGTGGATTTTGGAGAATGCTTGCGGCACTGTTGAGAGATGTAAAGACAAGACTTTATATTGGGAATATTCTGTTCCCAGAGTAAATCTGAGAAACTGCCAGTAAGTGGGATGTATAGTTATGTGAAAAGAGGCACCTTGGAGGTCAGTTGCCTTGTTCCAGCACTAGTATTATGTTTACTAATATGACTATCCTGAATAATTGGACTCTTATAAATTTGTTGAGCTTTCTGAGAGCTAAAGTAGGCCTCCATTTTCTTCTGGACTAAGGAGCAGTGGAAATAAAAAGCTTTTCCTCTTTGTTGTAGTAGCCTACTTCATGCTGTTGAAAGTGCTCAAGAGAAGGGTCCCTGAAGAAGGATGGAGAGGGAGGGTGGCTAAGGGGGCCAGTAGCCAAAGTAGATTATTTCTAGGACTCATTTGTGTGTGGTGGTGGAAGCCCATGCCAATCAGAAAGGGGTTAAACGGTGCCCAAAATGAAGCATGATTGATGCTGTCAGAACTGGTGGATGTGAGAGGTTGCTCAGGCACTTGACCAAAGCCTCAAAGCTTGTTTTGTGAAGGATGGTTGAGATGCCAATGATTGTGGTGGTGGCCGGATGTCTCTGTTTCTGTATCTTATAGTGTCTATGGTGTTGAGTATATGAAATGGATCTTGTGTGCTGTATAGGGATGATACCTGTTTTATTTTCTTTGCTTGCAGGTGTGTATATGCGAGGTGGTTTACTTCTTACTTTAGAGGGTTGTATGAGAATTCTTCAGGATGTGGAGTACTTCATCTGTCTTTGAGGCAAATAACTTCTCTCCATCAAAAGGAAAGCCCTCCACAGTGCACGGAATTTCTCGGGGAAACCCAGAGGAGTGAAATCAGGATGTTCAGTGCATAACAGTAACTGTGTCCATGGAATGAGACACTGTGTATGCCACCGCTGGGGTGCCTGTAAGGCATTTCTGGTTATGACTTGGCTGTCAGTTAAAATACACTTGAACTGACTCCTCTTTTATCATGGGAGATCTTCAATAGAGTCTCCAAGTTTATAGTAGTTGACATAGTCTTATTTAGCCAATAATGCCACATGGCTGGCAACTCTAAACTGTAGAGTTGCTGATGAACAGGCCTTGCAACTGAACAAGCGCAGGCTTTTCCATTCTTTGTTATACAGAGTGGACCTGTACCGATTCTGCCTACCATGCTGGTTGAAGGCATCAATGACCAAAAAATTTGGTGCAGGGTGGGAGAATAACAGGATTATGTCCATCACTTTTGGGAGGACATAATACTTTTTATCAGCTCTCTCACAGTTGAATGGTGGTGTTGCTGGGGTCTGCCATATGGTTTTGGCTGGTTCCATGAGTGCATTGTTTATTTAGAGTGCTATTTTTGAAGATAAACAGAAAAGGGAGTCCTGTGACATGTTTAAAGACTAACAAATTTATTTATCAAATAAGCTTTTGTGGGTACAATCCCACGTCACCAGATGTATGAAATGGAAAATGTGGTAAGTTGGGTATGTGTGTGTCTGTGTGTGTGTATACCTATCTATCTATCTATAAATGTAGATATACACACACACACAGACAAGGGTGGGTCACAAGATCAGTTCAGACAGTTCCAGAAGCATAGTCTGCTAGTCTGTCTCAGAAAAGCAAACAAGTTGTTTTGATTCAAACAGTATGGAAGAGAGCCTTGCATGCAACAGGTGAGCATGTTAGTAGAGGGGAAGTTACCTTTTGTAATGAGTTAGCTGTTCCCAATCCCTATTCATTTCAAAGTAAGTGTGGAGGTATCTGGTTTGCATGGGAATTCCAGCCCTGCAATTTCATGTTGGAGTCTTTCTTTCTTTCTTTCTTTCTCTGAAGTACTGTAATTAACATGATTTTTTACAGACTGTCCACGTAAAATGAAATGTTTCTCTACTGATTTTTGAATGTTACCATTCTGAATGTCTGGTTTGTGTCCATTTATTCTTTTGTGCCGAGACAGTCCAGTTTGGCCAATATATATGCCAGATGGGTATTGTTGGCACATGATGGTATATATCACATTGGTAGATGTGCAGGTGAATGAGCCCCTGATGGAGTGGCTGATTTGGCTAGGTCCTATGATGGTGTCACTTGAGTAGATGAGTGGGCAATGGAGTTTGTTGCAGGGCTAAGTACCTGGCTTAGTGTGTTTGTTGTATCGTGTGTAGTTGCTGGTATTTGCTTAAGGATGGGGGACTGTCTGTAAGCAAGGCCTACTTCCCAATGCCTGAGAGAGAGTGATCATCTTCCAGGATAGGTTTTAGGTCCTTGATGATGTGCTGGAGAGGTTTTACTTGGTGGCTGTAGGTGACTATGAGTTGCACTCAGTTGTTTTCCTTGTTGGGCCTGTCCTGTAGTACATGACTTCTGAGTACCATCTGGGTCTGTTAATCTGTTTCTTCATTTCCCCACTTGGGTACTGTTGTTTTAAGAATGGCTGATAGCGATCCTAAAGGGGTTAGTCTCTGTCTTAGGAAGTGGAACAAATGTGGTTGCATCTTAGGACTTGGCTGTAGACAGTGGATCATATGAAGTGTCCCGGATGAAAGCTGGAGGCATGAAGGTAGGTATAGTGGTCAGTAGGTTTCCAGGATAGGGTGGAGTTTATGTGACTATCACTTACTTGTACTGTGGTGTCCAGGAAATGGATGTCCTGTGTGGACTGGTCCAGGCCGAGTTTGTTGATGGGGTAGAAATTGTTGAAATCATGGTGAAATTCCTCAAGGGCCTCTATTCCTTGGGTCCAGATGATGAAAATGTCATCAAAGTAGCGTAAGTAGAGGAGTGGCACTTGGGGATGAGAGCTGAGGAAGTGTAGTTCTAAGTCAGCCATAAAAATCTCAGCACATTGTGGGGCCATACGGGTACCCATAGCGATGCAGCTGACTAGAAGCTGAGGAAGATTGCAGAATGTCCACCAGAGCATGTTGGACTCTGGAATTTCCTCATGCAAACTCTGTCTCGGTGGCATACCAGAGTCTGGACAGTTCCTGCAACTGTTTAAAATCATCCATGGTTGTGGGTAGCAGAGGCATAATGACATCTTCAGGGGAAGAGGAGGAATTGTGGATAGGCAGTGTAATGTCCTGTTCCAGGACCTCTTCCTGTTCTTTGCCAATCTCCTCAGAGGGCTCTGGTGGTGCAGGCACTGACTGCTGTGGTGGAGATCTAATCCCTGACCTGTAAGGACTAGAAAGCCTGTGGAATAGCCACCTGTATGAAGTCCAGGGGTTACAATAAGGCTATTATGTGGAGAAGGGCATGGGGTTGGGGCATCCATGGATGACTTTACCATGGCTGGATGTCACATCCATGATGAGGGCTTTGTCAGACATTCTAGAGCTGACAACGGTTGGACAGACAGGAGTGTTGTGATGAGAAAACACCCTCCTTCTCATTATCTTCCTCCACTCTGGAAAACAGAGGGGCCACCTGTGAAGCAGGTAAGTCTGGTACCATGCATACTGGAGACCTGTTGAGGCCAAAGAGTGGGGATTCTGGTGTCAATGATACCATTAGAGCTGTATATTGAAGATGTAGTGTGGTGCGTGTGTTTTCAGTGCACATGTGACCTGTTCTGATGATTTCAGTGTTGAAGCTGGCAGTGCCAATGGTTTCAGAAGTTGTTGATGCCACTGATTTTGGTGCCAAGGAGGTTGGTGATGATGTTGCCATTGTAGTTATGGCCATTGGTGCTGATATGTGAGTCAGAGCTGGAGATGGCAGCATACAGTAGTCTGTGTAGTGCCATGTGTTTATGTAGTGCTGCAACAAAGGAGATGGGCTTTTTCTTGCTTCTGGACTCTGAGCTTGCTCACTTGGGACTGTCAGATGGCATGGCACAGGCAGTGCCAGAAGATCCCAGTATCTGCTATGTACTCAACTGAGATGTGGTTGATACTGAGGATAGAGAATGCATGGGAGACTAGGGATTTTTTCAGTTGCTCTTTGGAAGGAGAAGTTGCTGCTTTTTTCTTCATGGCTTTTTTTGGAGGAATGAGCCTTCATTTGAGAAGAGGGTAAAGTTGCCAGGAAACATTGTCCAGAGGAGGTCTGCTGGTGAGGATCAGATGCCAGTCCCAGAGACTTTTCCTTAAGGATAAATTTGAGATGCAGGTCTTTGTCTCTCCTGGTGTGTTGCCTTTAAGATGATGACGCGAGCACATGTTTGTGAAATACATGACTCATCCAAGCAGCAGACGCACTGAGGGTGGCCGTTTGATACTGAAATCAACTCTTGGCATGAAATGCAATGTTTGAAGCACGGTGAATCAGGAATGGCTATGAACAATAGTGATTCATCCTGAGGGTGAAGACTAAATTATTCTATGGGGAGGAAGAAAAAAAATTAAATAAAATAAACAGTGAAGAAAGGTAAGTAAAGTAATTATTATGCAACAGCTATGCTACCAAAAGTATTTTAAGCACTAGACAAACTGGGAACTCCATCTCAGGTTAAGGACAGTTGCAAATTAACTACATTGGATGAGACTCTGATGGTGCTACAAGATGGGGAAAGTGCATGCATGGCCTGAATTGGCACTGCTGCTGAAACTTTCTGATCAAAGGCACAAGCATGCACCATCATTTGAAGTGACAATACAGGGACATCACTCCAAAAAGTTTTAACTTTTGCATTTCCTGTTTGTTCTGTAATTGCAGAAGGGATGAGTTTGGCTTAGTGGGAGTATTTGTGTGCGCAAAGTAAGCAGGATTTGATCTATATAATTACTTCTATTCCTGTTTTCCTTCTAAAGGCTCAATACTACTCCACCTGACCTCCATGGGAGTTTTTCTGTGGACTTCAATGGGACCAGGATTAGTCAGTCTGTTATTGGATGTACATCACCAGCTTGTGCAATGTAGAAAGGCTGGGGACTGTGTCAGAGTTAACTTACAGAATTTGCAGCACACTGGAAAAACCTTCACTTTTACATTATCTGATTTTAATTGTGCAGTCTTGATGTTGCATATATTGAGGCACTCCTTTGAGTTTAAGATGGATTTCAGTCTATCGTTAGACCTGCAAATTTTATCACTGTGTGTCAAAGTACCTGACTGAGGTATGACTGAGGTTCTCACACCATGCTGTAATAGAATTGTTAAAATGTCCTGCAGTGCTTCAAGAGTGAAATTATCAATCTCAGGCAGACTGTTAAGAACCAGGGCACAAATCCCCCATATTGTCTGTGCATTCTATACTTATCAAATGTGAAATCTTCATGCACTATAACAGCCTTTACATAGAGTCACAGATAGCCCCCTGAGGTATTCCAATCTGCTTTACCACCCAGGAAAACTTGCTGTTGTGAGAGATGGTCTCTTACACAAGAGATCACAGCACTATTCAGGTTAGTCCTAATCCCAATGGATCCCAGATCAACTGCATCTTAGACCTCATTCCAAAGACAATGCTTGTAGCCAATATCATAATAACCCTTCTGAAGACTTATTATATAGGAAAAGGAATTGGAAGAGTTATTTATAAGGTTAAAGCAGGTAAACATATATACACATGAGTTCCAATTTTAAATTTCAAAAGGTAACAGGTGGTTCTATAATAAGCAAGATCTATATGTCCTTTAGGGATAGCTCAGGCTAAGCAGCTGAGGATCCCTTGCTTATTCCTAGAAATCTTGTCCCCAGGGTCCCAACAGCAAAGTGTTCCTCTTTGTTAGAGGTTTTTATTCTCTTTCCCACCTTCTGCTTTGAGCAGCAAACTCAGCTGGTGGGAGGCGTTCACATGCAAAATTCATCTTCATTGAGTGGTGGGCAGAGTAAACAAAGTCTTTTGTCATCTTTAATGTTCCGGTCTAGTCTATCTGCTGCTAATGGGTCTTCCTTGGTGATCAGCATATAAACATCATCTGTTGGCGGTGAGTGTTTCACTTGGTCTGTCTCCTGGTCTGGTGATTTACACAGCTACATGGGATTAGAGTGCAAATACTCAAATACTACCTTACAGCATGGGATACAGATATTATATGTGAGACTAAAGCAGGCAGTGACTCACAAGTATTCCATAAGGTTTAAACTCATTTTTGTAATGCTAATACCTTTTTTAGCAATACTGGAACACAGGTGAACCAAGCTGTTTTCAGCTATATGTTTGTATAGGAGCAGTGGGATCTTGGTGAGTGTCAGTCTCTGGTCTGCAGGATGGTTCAGCAACTTGAGCGATCTGATTGACTAACACATTTCTGGTCACTAAATGCTTTAGCAACAGTAAGTGGTAGAACGAGTATTCATTAAACAATCTGCATCTTGGATACGCTTTGAAATACTTTTCTTGTTGTTCACGTAAGGGACCAGTAGTGGGGTCTCCTTGTTTCACACCTGTTCAGGATGCTTATGATGAAGGAGTAAAAGCATGCGGTAGGGATATGAATGTCCTTAAGGGGAGACAAGTGGGTGACTGCCCAGGGCCCAGTGGTTTGGCAGGCCCTGTGCTGCCTTTGGTAACATTTTGGCTGCAGTGGGGCAACGTACTTCAGTGGCATTTTGGCAGTGACAGGCAGGGGTCTGCATAGGACAATTTGCCCTGGGCCCCAACCACCCCTAATGGCAGCTGTGGTTGGGGAATAGGGGATAGAAAGGTGAGTGAGAAAAAGAAAAAAAGAGGGAATGAAAAGAACTGTTTTTAATGTTTGAATTACTGGAATGATTTAAACTTAAATACTTGTAGCCACGATTTCAAACCCTCTAAAAGATAGCAAAATCAGTGGGAGCCACTGGTAGAGGTTGGACTACTCCCCTGGGGGACTTAAGGAGGAATGTTTTTGTGGGCCTCCTTACCTGCCTCCCTAAAATACTATTTGCAGTTATTTCCACAAACCAGAAAATATGCCAAACCCACACCTATTAACACACTTGTTTAAAAGTCCATCTTAAATAAGCTGAATGGTATTTTGGGGGTCCCCTTGAGCTGTTTGGGCACTGTGCAGTTGCTTAGCTCACTTAGGTAAGGAAGGTCGAGAATAGAATAGACTCATAAGGTTGGAAGGGGCCTCATGAGATCATTGAGTTCAACCCCCTGGGGCTTGACCCCAGGACTTTCTGCATATTAAGCAGAGGTGCTAGCCACTACACTATTTGCAGATGCCGCAGAGTGGGTGTGTCCAGTCTTTTGGAGGAGGGGGTCACATTGCAATTCTTTTCTCACTCAGCGTGAGCAAGCGTTGGCTAGCTAAGGGATAGAAATTCATCTTACTATTAATAAAATTTAAACAGTTTAAAATAAGCACCAGCTTACAAATTCATTTTGTTTCTGTAAGTCTGTAGACGTTCTGTAAAAGCAAGACTGGCAAGGAAGAGCAGAGGTGATAGGGCAGGAGTGGCCATGTAGGACGGTAGGGGAGAGTGTGGGGAGCTGGCTAGGGGGTGTGTGGCAAGAAAGGGGAGGTCAGGGCTGGCCATGCGGTTTGGCAGGGGAGAAAAGGGGGAATGTGGCAGGGGTGAGAAGGGAGGGTCGGTTTGGGAGGGACTGGAAATCAGTTTCCCCCTCCCCATAGCACCTCAGCTGCAGCTCATGACATCCCTCTGCCCCCAACACCACATGCTGTTGGGCATTGACAGTGCCTGGTTTCTCCCTCCGCCCAGCATCTCATGCCTTGCAGCTCTTCAACAGTGGTCTTAGAGTTTTTGGGACCCTGGGCAAAAGTCTAGGATGCCCCCACCCCCACCCCTTGGCTTTTGCTAGCCACTGAGCCCCCATCCCCCACTGCTTCACAATCCTCCTCCCTCACCTCACTAGCTGCCACCTTCCTCCAGGCCCCCTTTTTTCCCTGTGCTGTGAGCTTCAGTTCTTGCCCATCCCAGTTGCAGAAGGCAACATATTTCTGCCCTGGTAGCTGCTCTTTTGACTCCCCTGAGCTGCCAAAGATGACTTCTTTTGCTGCCCTGGCAATTGAGCCCTGCCTGTATTAGCACTGGCAGAGAGACATGCAGGCCACACAGCTAGAATCCTGTAGATCCGTGAGTATCCGCTTCAGATCCGTGGGTGTCCGCATATGCGGTTCCATTGTTGTGGGTTGGAGCTCAGATGCAGATTCCATTTTTATCTGTCCAGGGTGCATTAGCTACTGCTACTGGTGCTGCCTCTGCCACAGCACAGAGCAGTGAGCAATGTAAATAGCACAGCAGGGATAAAAGGACGTGCTCCAGCCAATCCCAGCCCAGCTCTGCTTGTGGTATGCTAGCCAATCAGAGATGGGTGCTAAGCTTACTGGCTGGTCCCTCCTCTCACTCAAAGGGACCCAGTGGCCAGTCCCCACACCCCACCAATTAGCTTGTGATTGACAGCTACCCGCATCCCCTCTCTTACTCCTGGCCACCAATTCAGATGACTGGCAACTGCAGGAGCTGCTGTGAGGTAGCGGGCAAGGGTGGTGAAAACCTGGCATGTGGATCTAGGATCAGTTTTAAAATGGATAGCTGTGTTAGTCTAGTCCAGTGAAAAAACAACAAGGAGTTGTGTGGCACTTGAAGACTAACAGATTTATTTTTTGCATGAGCTTTCGTGGGAGAAGATCCCACTTCCTCAGATGCTTCGAAGATGGGTGAACTTACAGAAAGGAATGAAACTAAATGCAAGGGGGTGTAAAACATAGGATCAGGTCATAAAGTAACAGCAAATCAGAGCAGTTTACAGGCTCAAACCGTGGGAAG
>ML681966.1:75904091-75953404 GCA_007922195.1 Podocnemis expansa
GGTTTGAGCCTGTAAACTGCTCTGATTTGCTGTTACTTTATGACCTGATCCTATGTTTTACACCCCCTTGGATCTAGGATCAGACACCAACCAAATGTGGTTGGATGCAGATCCACATTTTTGTATCCACCAGTGCTCTACACATGGCCTGTGAGTGTGGGCCCATCCAGGTAAGCATGATGGGGGTTGGGGAGGGGGGGGTACTGCCTCCTCCCCATCCTCACCTGCCTCCTCCCAGCTGCTGGCTGCCCCCTTCGGCTCCTCCTCCCCTTGGCTACCAGCTGCTGTCTGCTTTGGCTCTGCAGCTCGTCCTGACTCACAGCTGCACAGCCGGGCAGCCTGCAGGGGTGTTTCATATTTCCAGGCCTGCGCAGTCCACACAAGTATGTGCAGCAACTCTGTGGGCCGGATAAGAGCCCTTGGCAGGCCAGAGTCTGGCGCATGGGTGACAGCTGAGCACTTCTCTTGCTTATCAGCTAGAAAGGGGGCACTCCATTTGCATGAGCTTTGAATTTGCATCAGTACAATTAAGTACTTACTGTGTAATTATGCTATGTGGATGAATCCACCCAGGTGCTGTGCATGATGGGAAATCGTATGTGTTGCCGCTTTGGGTTACCAATCCTGTGTTTTAACTGAAGGGGGAAATGAAATGTTATATTTTTCATGATATGCTGCCTTTTGATTGTATAAATTGTGTTGAGCTTGTTCTGATGGAAGAGTCACCATCAGCAGCATGGAACTGAGTGGCCAACCCTGTTTTCCCACCTTGTAAGAAAGGGAAGGGTGCTATTAACTTTGCTGAAGGGCTGTGCTTTAGGCAATGCCTAATTCCTCCTCCTGTTGTTAAAGGCTAGACTTAATGATTCCTTGTGGAGTCTTCTGTTATTCTGATGAGAGTCTTTTGTTATTCTCATGTCCTAAGTGCTGAAGCCTGGAGCGGAGATCACTAAATAGCTGACTGAAGCCCAGCAAAAGTTGATGTCTATGGCCAGGAGAGCATCTTGCAAGAAGAGAACTGGCAGGAGTGGATGGCATGAGTAGATGGGCCAGCAGATGGCATGAGTGGTGAGTGGAGCAGCCAGTGGACAGTGTGAGTGACCAGCAAGTGGTGCAAGTGGACCCAGAGGTGGCAGAAGACAACTGGAGAGGACTGGATGAGGGCCCTCCTCCTTGAGAGGTGAACACCGGAACTATGATTGTCAGCATGGCAGGTCATGGAGAAGTGAAGGATGCGCTCTACGTACACTGAGATGGGATGAGTTCTGCTTATTGGTTTTTAAGGAATCCTGCACTGCACTGTCTCCCCAAATTCAGTGCTGGTTTTGATATTGCCTCTTTATGTTGCTATTAAAAGTTTTATGTACCACACTCAGATCTGTGCTTGTGAGAGGGAAGCATCGCCCATCTAGGGCAACTAGGGAATAGTGTGTGATTTCCCAGGAGACTAGATGGGGACTCAAGCCAGTTGGTTTTGTAACATTGTTTAGATACAGAACCTGGCCCTTTGCTGCTGCCATCTTGACCCAGCAGAACAGTTACATTTGTGCCAGGCACTACCACTATTGCAGGGTGCTAAGCATCTGGAAATTCAGGGCACTTTTCTAGGTGCCTAAATATTAATTTAGAAACCTGATTTTAGTTGCTGATCTTTGAAAATATTGATCTTTTTTTTAAAATGGCTTTTTTAAAAAAAAAATAAAGTGTTTGATGGAGATGCAGCTATGACATAATGATCTGACTGGGTAAGCGCCTGAAGAGTCCCAAGAGGTTTACATGTGCTGAAAGCCTCTTCAGTCAATCCAGGCATAGTTTTCATGCAGCCCATTTTATAATCAGGTTATATCCTCTTGGTATATAATAATCAGAGCCAAGTACTTAGTAATTCTTATACATTATTGTATGTTGTGTCCTGAAACAATCTTTCTGATTTCCTGCAGGTTTGCCCAACCTACTGTCTTCGCCTGACGCTGGGTTACATTTGGCTTTTAGCCATAGCCTAGAGTAAAGGGGGCACTGTATTTCTGTTACACTCCACTGAGTCATTGTTCATCCATTGCTTCCTTCTTACCCTAGAGGTGTATGTGCATAATAATTTTTTACAAGCCCACCCCCAGCAATAAATACTTTGCTATCCTGCTCTGACTCAGTTACCCTGGCTAGTTAAGTAAAAGGGTTGCAACCAGTGCTCTGCCTGTTCTCCACCCCCTCCTTATTCTGCTCCATGCATTTACTCCAAGGAGAGCATAAACAATTAAAAAGGTCCACTTCTGTGCAGCCAGAGCTAAAACCAAAGTAGACAGCACAGAAATGCAATGGAAATTCTTACTCCCTTGAGTAAGTACAAAGTTCAAGTAAGAATCTAGCTGTTTGTACTGATTTCATGACAGTAGTATAGAATGTGGTTTTAATGTGAGGTCTTTCTTTAAACCCTTTACTCAACCCATAAACCAATCCTTACATGTAATATTAGTATTTTACCATAGCAATGGTATAATTTTTTTTTAATTAAAAATATTGCAGATCAAAAAAAGTTTTTTTTGCACCACCACAGCTTTTTCTGAAGACATGTAAACCCATGGTGTTATTGCTCTTTAATCTACATGAGGTGATGAAATGGTGCCAAAACTCTCATTGCAATTTCATTAGCATATTCATGAGTCGCACTTTTGCAGTGTTGCAGAAACAACACAAATTGGTCTGTGAATTGTGACCTCCCCCTTCTTCGGAATCACAAATGGTGGATTAGCAAACCAAGTTGCGTTGGGCAACTTTGGGACCCTGAATATAGAAGTTTGTTAGTGTCTCTGGTTTTCATTGTTAATTTTTCTTTCTTATTGCATTGATGTAGGTTCACTGTGCGCTAGTTGCCTGGTAAAACAGGCGGTAGGATGCCTAGATTATGCATCTAGAAAGGCTATTGTCTGTTCTTTCACTTTCAGCACATAGTTTACCCTCCACAGCTCAGTTTCTCTCTAGATAAAAGGAGCACTGTTAATTGCCTAACAGATAGACCAAGAGGATTAAATGAGCTGGGTACAGAGATTTGAAATTCTTGAATGAAAGGCGATAACTAACACAAGATGTTATTCATTTAAAAAAAAATTCCCTCACTCCACTGAGAATAATTATACTAAACCAGGTTTTAGGCTAGGCCTTCCTTCCTGTAGTCAATGTTTCCTTCTCTCTCCTCTTGCCTGACTCTAGGCTAATCTTCACGGACAGTGGCAAATTCACCACCATCAGGTCTAACTTCCTGATCATGTGCTTGGGGGGTCTGTGAGAACCTGCTCAGCTGACCAGGTAGTTTATTTCTGCACACCACCCCAGCAATTGGCTGGTGCTGAGTCGAAGGGAGACTTTCTCCCTTTGGCTCAGCACAGTGGATGTGCCCAGTGTAGGGAGGTCAGTAAGCAGATACGCAATTTATTTAAGTAACTTGCCATCAAAATCAGCGGTAGTGTACACCTGTCCTCTGTCCCTTTCTAAGCAGTCCCATGTTGAGCATTCTTTGCAGCAACTGAGAGATGGGATTTTCTTGGCCCAGCACTGCTCCATCTCTCTTCTAGCGTTAGTGTATGGTCTGTAAAACCTATCATATGGGGTATTCACCAGTGCCAAAATACTAATGGTTGATCACTGATGGTTGGAATCTCCCATGTGGATAAAACTTAACATGAGCAAAAGTGCTTTGAAACATAATGAAATGTCACTCAATTTCACTCTAAGGGCAGGGTCTACAGTTGAAAAATGATACTGTGTAAGCACACATCAACTGATATATATGTTGGGACCTTTGTGTCACCCTGCTGCTAAGCACAATGGTTCAGCTCTATAGTGAGTACTTATGGTACTGCTAGTCATTACATATCTCCCTCTGCCCAATGCACAGAGGAAAGGATTCTGTTACCTGTTCTCAGTTCAACAGCCAAGACTCATGCATGCAGCGACTCATGCTTTCCAGCTCAGTAAGTCCCTTATTCAATCGCCAATGTGTTGACTCGCATGCGGACTGTCACATAAGTGGGAGCTCATCTTGTTGGGAAAATTTTACTGGTTATAAAGGTATGTTCTCCTCCCCAGAAGTGGGAGCTTTATGTTCCTTGTATTGTGTTCACTGTTATTGTAACAGTTAAGTGACCTGAGCTCTAGAGCGTGCTGGAGAGCAAGTCTGCCTGGCAACTGGTGATGCGGGCTCCCTGGTCAGACGGACAGGAGCCTTGGCAGGCAGCCAGGAGTCTGTGCTCTGCCCAGCAACAGGGTCGGTGAACTGAAAGCAGTCTGCCTAGTGACAGGGGCCGTGTGCAGACTGTAGAGAGGGCCGTGCGCAGTGGGCAGAGGGCCGTGCACACACCTTCTAGAACCCTCTCCACTGAACCCTATGGAACCTGGTTTGGGTGCGAAAGCTGCAGCTTTCTGATTGGTTGGCCGGCCAGGTACTTAAGCTAGGGCTCAATGGTCGTTCAGGGTTCGGACCGTGGCGGACAGGCTTGAGGTTCGTTCCTGGCTCTTTGGGCGCGCTCCCTTGGCCACGTGGCAGGAGCTGTAAGAGCCGAGATCCGAAGAAGAGATTCTCCAGAGGACCCCCTTTTGGACTAGGAGCCTTGAGCACCCTGGGACTCTGCTGGTCTCTCTGAGCCTTTGGTCCCTGGGATCCGAGGTTCAGTGAGAGCAGGGTGAGTCAGGCTCCGAAGACGATGCTGAGGGATCGCATCCAGGAGCCGGAGAGGGCATCGTGGACCAGGAGGGAAGGAGCCGTCGTCGTGCCGGAGGGAAGAAGACCAGTCCCCGAAGGGATAGGGTCCCCGCGTGGCCCTATTTGGACTTTGCCTTGGGGTGAATGGACTATTGAATAAGGACCCAGGCTACCAGCAGCCCAGAAGAAGATGGTCCAAGTCAGGTTTATCTGGACGGGAGACGACGCGGGAGCAGACGGTCCACCGAGGGACCCGGAGCAGCGCCTCGTGGAGTCGTGTCCAACGCCATTCCGGTGAAGAGCAACTGTGAGGCGTTGGGACTGTGGGGACCTCAATTGAGAGAGAAGCTCTCTGTCCGGTGGGGTAGGGACGCGGGTCCAACCCCACTGTTGGGTACTTGTATTTATTATTTAACTGTGTTGTGGGAACTGTTTTAATAAGTGTTTGTTGGGGATCCGGTGGGAGGTTGAGGGTGTGTTGCAATAAACCTGTGTTTTTGAAATCCTCAACCTGCCTCTTCCTTGACTGTACCTGTGGTAGGAGCCAGGGGTTGACAGACGCCCCAGGTGAATAGGGCTTGCCATTCAAAGTCTTTCCCAGTAACAATCTGGGATTTAAACCTTATACTATTACAATCATATGGGCCAACACACCAGGGACCACTAGAGCTGAAAGCAAGAGTCACTACAGCTTGAGGTAAAGAGCCAAACTGTATAGCTGGGGGCTGTAACAGGCCTACATCCTCTGTGGCTCAGGCACAGATTCTGCTGGTTAGTGAAATACTTCAACTCATGTTAAGATAGCGCTAGTCAATATGCATTCTCATACCATATACTTCCCTCACTCTGCCATGCAGACTAAACCTAAGCAAAATAATACTATAACTAAGTACCAGTCAGGTGGGTTCCACTTTCATTAAATACAAAGAAAAGACTATCTGGTAATTTAGCAGATGCTTTAATTAAATTATTAAAGGCAAACTGCCCTTTTGCAGATGACATGTTAGTTTACTGTGTTGGATAGATTAACAAGCTCTCAACAGAAATAAAATTATAAATAGGGTGTCAGAATGGGATTCTGGATTTCTATTTCTAGTGATATTTTTGTAGCAAAGTTGCTGTTATGTACAGCAAAGAGCAGGGGTGAACATAAGCTATGAAATACATATGACATGGCAGACTTTCATATAAAGCTTGATTTAATTTTCTATGGAAGGATCATTTTAGATTCACATTGTTCACACGAAATAATGAGACATCACTGATTTAATTAGAGCTCAGTTTTTCAAGATGTACTTTCTATACTTTTGAAATTGCTTTTAGCATGGGACAAAACTATCAATAGATAACGCAATTTAAAAGATACAGCTATAGAATACCTTCTCCTGACTCCCTCCCTTTCTCTTTGCCAGTTCCAATTCATTGCTCAATTTAAGTATGGAAATAACGTTTGTCAAAGACTTCTTAACATATGAATTCACAAAAAGGAAGAAAGAAAGAAAAAGATCAGTGCACATACTGCATGGATTCCTAACCCATTTATTGTACAATATACAGGTAATCCAATCTACTGCGGCAAACATGGTTTGTGCAGTTATGCTCTGCTACATCACAATGGTTCACCGGAAACTTGATAGTTTTCTCATATTTTGTTTCTCCTTGAATTGAGAAGATGGGCCAGACAGCTCCTGGCTGATGAAAATAACTATGTTAACTCACCAGCAACATTTCTGTGATGCTTCACCTAGGGCACTGAATTAAATTTAGGAAAAAGAGATGACGGCTGGATTGTAACCTGAGGAACCAGCAGTATGTAGCAGCACAACTCTTAGGGTCAGGGCAGGAGCCAGATTGTACTGCTGAGAGCCACAGTCTGGTTCTTGCCTCCCTCTTACTCCAGAGAAAACTTCCAATGAAAAGAATAAATGAAAACTGAGTTATAACTTCAGCATTTGAAAAAGCCTGCAATATACTGGATATAATTAGCCTCTAGCCTCTTCCTTGCAAATGTAGGATAGCAATACTACAGAGTACTGTGGATTGGATTCTCCACTCTTTTACAGCAGCTATGACCCATGGAGCCCATCCTGTGATTGGGTCTAGGCACTACCACAATACCAACAACAACAATAATCTTATAAATGGGTTAAAGTAAGCCGAAACGTGTCAGAATGCTATTCTGGGGCCCACCATTTCTAGGGGCCAGCATTCCAGGGCCCCTAGAAACAGAAAAATGGTGCAGAATGCCGTGTTCTGGTGCATTCCCACTGCAGTTTTAAAAGCGCCTAGCCTAGGAGAAGCTCCCTGCCAGCCAGAATACTGTGTCTTCCTGCTGGTAGGGAGCTTCCCTGAGGTTGGGAGCTTTTAAAACTTCCTCCCTGAGTGTGCTCAGTCCGAGCACGCTCAGGGCTGGAGGAGGCGCCCATGGGGAGGCTGCACAGCTCTGGCAGCTGGGTAAGGGTGTTATTCCAAAAAGGGCACCCAGGAGAGCACCCCCTAATAAAAAGAAAAGACTAGCAGGATCTTATTCAGGGGGACAAGGCAATATGCCACATTTATTGTAAATAATTAAGAATAGCAAAGGGCAGTCACACACACACACGAAGTTCTGCAACCTGGTATGATATAATTACCAGTCCTTTCATGTGTTGCTTGAGCCAACCTAGTGACCAACTAGGCTGGGCACAAGGAGGGAGCCAGGCCTCTGTCGGTCACGATTCGATGCTCCAAGCTGACAGTTGCAGAATGAGACCGTGTAGCAGAGGGGAGCAGTTACGCAGCTGCAGAGAGGCAGCTGGGCGCCCGCACTCCCCCTACTGGCCAGAGGAGACCCGGCAGAGCGGCCGGGACCAGAACCAAAAGGAAGGGCGCCGGGAGCAGGAGGACTATAAAAGGGAGCAGACCAGGCAGCCATGGCGGGAGCCTAGAGGGAAGCGGCTGCCCCCCCCCCAGCAGACCTCCCTCCACGGGGAGTAAAGGAGACTAACTGGCGCCCAGACTCCCCACCTGAGAAGAGCTGGGGGGAGGAACCTTGGGCAACTGCACCCCTGGAGAAAACTCCTCCAGGGGAGGACCTTGATGAGCTTCCCTCTGCAGACAGCCTGAACCCTGTGGACCAGCCTGATGCCAGGGAGGACCTGGAGGAGCTCCCCTCTGCTGGGCAGGACAGCGAGCCCGCCCTACAAGACTAGTGTGACCTGGAGGAGCTGCCGTTGGCCGAGGAGGCCAAGTTCCCAGCCTTGCCTCCTGAAGATAGTGAGGGCCTGACGGGGATGCCCTGGGGATCCTACCCAGAGGACCACGAGGACAGCGTACCCCAGGCCTCACCAGGCAAGGGAAGGAAGTAGCCCAGGGAAAATTGTGAGTCAGTGCATTTTGGCGGGAGCCCCACTGACACAGTGGCCCGCCGCGTGGCCACTGCTAGGGCCCTGGGCTGGAACGCAGTGGAGCAGATGGGCCTGCGTTCCCCTTCCCTCCCCTGCTACCAGCTGGGCCACAGTTGGTTTGCCTTACCCCAGCCGGGGTGGAAGGCCTGACCTTCCTGACTGTTTGTTTGCCTTGCCCTGACGAGGCGAGGACCCGACAACAGACCCCAAAGTTTTCATGGTCTCACCCATCTTTTATACTTGCAGGCCTTCATGTAAGTCTATGGGATTTGCTGTGTCACATAGCCTCAGGTTCCAGTGAGATCATTGGTCACTAGCCACCTCAGACTTGATTGTATTTTGTTCTTTTCTTTCTGGGGTGGCTCCTTCTGTTTGCTTTAATGGGATGTCTGCATTGTTCAGCCAGTTAGATGGTACTTGTGCTTCATCAGGACAGCTGGCAGTTGAGACTGCCCGCTTCACACACACGCCCTTCATTCACACACCTTGTTCACACCTTTAAAAGAACATATACAGCATACGCCTAAACCAGATTTCATCAAGTATCCAAAATGGAATTCAGTGTTTAAGCAGGAGTTCCAAACTGACAATATGGAGTCCTGTTGCACATTGGTCACAATGTCCATTACACAGGGTTACAAAATTATTTTACTTATAACACTGAAAGACATATACAGAACATTAATTAACATACTTTAAAGGTAAATGTAATTCATTATCTGTCTGTCCCCCTACATTATCTGTCTGTGCTCCATAAGGGGGTCCTGGGGTGAGGGGTTGGGGACTGTTGCGCCAGCTCAGGGGTCCCGGTGTGACCTGGGGCTGGGCTTGGGGGGGGGGGCCTGGTGCAACCCCCGGCTTCTTGCCCTGGCTCAGTTGCCTGGCATGACCTGTGGCTTCTTAGCCCAGCTCAGGGCTCAGCCAGTGGCAGGGCTCAGCTTGGGACCCAGGGCTCAGCTTGTGGTGCAGCCTGTGGCTGGATCAGGTCTGTGGCCAGATTGAGCCTAGGGTTGCTAGAAGTCGGGGATAGAGGGGGACCACCATGTGGTGGTGGGGTCTGTGTGCCCCAAATTTTTTGGGGGCAGCAACACCTCTGGCTGAAGGGGGTAGAGTGGGCGAATGGGAACGAGGAGACTGAAGGGGCTGAGGGGATTGGGGTGGAGTGAAGACTGGGAAGTTGGAGGTTAGGAGGACTGGGGACTTGGGGGTAGGGAGCTTAGGGAATGGGGGCTGAGGAGGACATGGGAAAAGAGGGATCTGATGTGGGCACTAGTGGGCAAAGTTGAGGCTGTGCTTCATTTGTGAGGAAAGAGCTGGTGGGGGCTCAAACGTACCAACCTGGGCTGGGGCTCACACATGCATGAAGGGGGCCTGGACAATATAGGAAGGCGTCCCAGAGTTTAGGAGGGTTCCAGGGTCCACCAAATTATACTTTTACCATTGCTTATAAAGTATATTCAACCATGAGCATGAAATAGTGGCTGAAAACATAGATCACGGTCAGCCAGATTCTGACCACAGACACAGCTGTACACACAGAACAACTCCATTAACTGCATCAGAGCCCATAGAGTTAAACTTCAAAACACTTTGCTTCTTGCTACAGGTATACAGTCTATCTGAATGTGCGTGTGTGAGACCAAATCCAACAGACTTAGAATGGCATGTTTGCAGACAGTGGATGACAAAGGTATTTGTGTAAATAGTCCTTGTTTTTGTTTCATGGTCACATCTCCACAAGAGGTTCCTGTTTTAATTGATGGAGCCTACAGAAAGTTTTCTCTAGGTTAAAGTTTTTTTTATTCTCTTGTTTATAGTAAAGACACAATGGATGCTGTCTAATCCAAGTGATCTGACAGCCACCCTTAAATAACTTGACACCATAGGATATCAGTGCAGTATAGTGGAAGGAGACTGCTCATTTTTCACATTTATTTACAAGAGGCAGGGTAGCAAACATACAATTAATAGTTGACTTCACTGGAAGCCAGCTGATAGTCTTATTTATAATTTACAATGGAAACAGCTTAGTTTAAGAACAAGAATTATACTAGTAACAACTGTATTTTTAATATTTTTTTAATGTCAAAATCCACTTTCATTAAATTAGTTAGTGATTCTAACTGAGTAAAAACAGCATTATTTCCTCATGCAGTCTGTATGCATTCGTGAGTTGTACGAATGGGGTTATTTAAAAAAAAATAGTGTGTTGGAATCCTAGTGTAAGGCTAAATTATTTTTCCCATGTCAAATCAATCAGAACTTCTTGTGTGTGAATTTCTGAATCTATGTGTCATCTAAGACCAATTTAAGAGTTCCTCTGGCCATAAAGTGGGAAAGCATCCTTCAAGAAAATGCTTACCTACATGTGCTTAAATACTATTGAAGGTAATGGGACTTGATCACATGTTTGAAGTTAAGCTCATGCATAAGTGCTTTCCTCAAGTGGAAATCCTTTGTGAATGCAATGGAAATCTGACAGCTGGAAACCTCCCAAACTCCAGAGCTGTATTCTTTTAATAGGTTTAACTTCTTACACTTCAAGAAGTTTGGATGACCATTCATATTATTATTGATACCAAGAATGCAAGGAATCTTACAAGGTGTGGAATGTAAAGTATCATGGAACAGTTATAATTTGCAAATTACAATAATATGCTTTATGTGTAGGTACCATTTTTGTATTGTAAGTTATGAATGTGTGTGCTAAATCTGTATCTAACCCTTGTTCTGTGCTACTTGGTGATACTCCTGGACTGATTAGCACCAGCATTATCCAGCCTGCTTGAGGGACCATCAAGGCCAATCATTCAGCTATACAGTGGCCCACAGAGAGAAGCCAAGGACTATGCATATGAGTCAGCAGGACATGTAGGACAGGCCTGTGGATAGGGGACTCCAAATGTTTTTCCATGTCCATGTACTGAATAAGCATGTGAAAAGCCACATGCTAAAGAACGTAAAAGGCAGCAAAACCTCTCCAACTTGTCTTCATTGTTGCGTCTTACCTCGGGATCAACTTCTCTACAACTTCTCTGAAGCTTTGAACAAAGGACTAACAGACCCATTCAGGTACGGGGTGTGTTCCAGAGGAAATTTATAACCCATCAATACTATATTATGATATATGGACTATAAAGTCATATGTATTTATCTGATTGCTTTGTTTAACATCTCTTTTTTTTGTTTCTTTTCTTTTTTTTTTAATAAATCTTTAGCTTTCAATAGTAAAGAATGTTTGAGCATCACAGGTTGGGTAAGATCCAAATCTATAATAACCTGGTGATGAGGCTGATTTGTAGAACATTTTGTAACGGAATAGAGTTTTAAATAACCTATGTCTTTACCAGATCTAGGTGCTGACTACGAACCTAACATTCAAATGTGATAAAAGACGCTGTGTGATTTCTTACTTGGCTTCTTGATAACCATCATGGAAATTTAGGAGCATGGATTTTGCCTGCTTGGTAAATCAAACTGCTGTGGAAGCCACTAGCTTTGGGAGAATTGGCTCTCCTTTTTGCAGCCTTTCTTGACCTTTGCATTTTCAGTATGAGCCAGGGGCTTAGCCAGCACCCATTTTCTTCAATGACTTAAGAACCTCCCCCTCATTGTAAATCAATGTGTAAGTTACTCATATGTATTATTTCAAATTCTCACATGAGAGCTTTATGAACTGTCTTCTCATAAGGCAATATCTGGCATTAGTTTACTATATTGTCCAAATATACATACAGAAATGCAGGGGATGAGGGACAGTATTAGCAGACTTTTGTAGTGGAAATACATAGATGAACTGATGATAATGTCATGTTGCATTTATCTAAGGCACCATAGAGTACCCTCCTTCCAGAAGGAAGGAAAGCACCTGCAGACAACTATCCTATAGTCCCAGGTGTTGGGGCCATAATGAGGGTTAGGGCACATCCTCATGGGGAAGAGCACTGTTGGGCACCATGTGTTCTGGCACATCCTTTGCCCCAACCTTGGCATTGACTGGGCTAAATCCAAAGGGAGTGGAGTCCTCCCCCTCTCATGCAGCTGCTCATGTTTGCCTTGCTGCTGAAGAAGAGGACCCGAGGGGTCTTGAGTCTTTCCCTGGAGGAGTGAGGGCAGGGTCTATGCTGTCTCCACAGCCAGATCCCTGCCTTCCACGTCCAGGCCCTGCAGAGACTCTGCTATAATGCAGATAATCTGGTTTGTAGTAAGCTGGCACACACCTTCCTTTGCCACTTCCAAGGGCTCTGATTCAATCAGCAGCTCCTTTATCTCCATCTGAGCAATCTTCTGCAAGACCTCTCTGAGCTGCTGGTCTTCTACCATGACCTCGTCCGGACCTGGCAGCTGATCTCAGCCACTAGGCCCATGGCACCTGCTATGGGGAGGATCCTCTTCATGGAGCCTCTGCTACACAACCCTCAACTCTGCATGCAGGTAGCAGTGATCCCCTTGGTGTGACGGAGATTAGTCCTAGCAGAATACACCAGGATTGGAGACCTCCTGGACTATGACTGAGGGGATTGGCTTGGGGCATGGGGTTCTTCACCTGCAAACCCTTTGGCATATTCTCCAGAATGTGAGAGAAGCCTTGCTGCCTGCTGCTTGGGTTGACCTTCAAACAGTTCCTGCAAGAGGGTATTCCCCTCATGCCTAGTCATCCAGTGCTTTTCATTGGGCCCTTGCCCTTTAAGTTTCCCACCTCTGTGACCTCAGATGACCCCCACCTCTGACTCCAAAATGGTGTTCACTGACCTTACATGACTGCCCCCAATAACTACAGCCCTCTTCTCTGTGTCCTTAGGTGATCCCGTTGCCTCCAAATTGAGCCTCATTGACCTTGCCTGACCCCTCTGTAACTGCAGTTCTGCAGGCTGTGCCCTCAGGTGACTCTACTGCCTCCAAATTGGTGCTCAGTGACCTCACATGACCCCCCCCCAGTAACTATAGCCCTCATCTGTGTGTCCTTAGGTGACCCCTTGAACTCCAAATTGTGGCTCATTGACCTCACTTGCCCCCCTTCAGTAACTACAGCCCTGTTCTCTATGTCCTCAGGTGAACCCTTTTGACTCCATACTGGTGGTTATTGACCCTGCATGACCCCCCCCCGTAACTGTAGCTCTGCAGTCTGTGCCCTCAGGTGCCCCCCCGCCTGACTCCAGATTGGGGGCTCATTGATCTTGCATGACCCCCCTGTCTGTAACACACCCCATTCTCTGTCTTTAGGTGACCCCATTGCCTCCATATTGCTCCCCATTCACCTTGTATGACCTCACACAGCCTGAAGAATTTAGCTCTGTGACCTCAGGTGACCTCACTGACTCCAAAGTGATCCTCTTTACCCCACATGACCCCCCCCAGTAACAGTAGCCCTGCATTCTGTGATCTTAGATGACCCCCCTCTGCTTCTAAATGAAGCTTTATTGACCTTGCGTGACCCCCCCAGTACTACAATCCCTGCTGTTTGTGTTCCCTAGTGCCTTCTAGTTGAGATCCTTGAACCCCCCCCTTCATATCCCCCCTGCATCATTAAGATTTTAGAGCTGTAATCTCACGTGGTCCCCAAATTGCTCCTTCTTGAGCCCTTCTGCCTACAAATTGATGTTTATTGGCCTCTTCCTGAATCCCCATTACATACAGCCCTGCTCTCTGTGACCTCATATGACCCTCACTCTCTTCTAAGTGATCTCTGTATGACCCTCCAACTACCACCAGCCCTGCTTCTTTTGATTTGAAGTCAGGGGGTGGGGGATCACTTGGAGACAGAGCAGGGCTGGTTCAGGGAAAGGACCTAATACCATCACCAGCCTGCTCTCTGTATCCCCATGTGATGCTCCTGACTTCAAATTTATCTTAAGTGAGCTCTACATGGCTCTCCATTACCTCTTCCTGCTGTCTGTGGCCCAGTGTGACTTCACTGCATGTATTTTTCTTCTGTATAACTCACAACTATCCCATCCTTGTGCTCTACTCTCGCTGGTTCCAAAGTGATTTTCATTCATCTCTTCTGGACCCCATTGCTAGCATCTCCCTTATGCTCTGTGATCTGCATGATCCCACTGCCTTTAAATTTATTTTCACTGATCTCAGTGTGACTGCCCCCCACTACCTCCAGCATCAGCCTCCTGGCCCCATCTGAATTATGTCATTTGATCTCTGCATGATTCCTCTTCCTGTGACCCAACATGATCTTAATGTCTCTAAATTTATCCCCATTGACTTGTCCATTACCCTCCCTACTTGTAGCCTTGCTATGCCCACTTCATGACTCTTGAGCTCAATACTTGCCATCATTTGCCCCTTCCTGATCCTGACAGCATCCATATTAATTTTGATTGACCTCTGCATCACCCCCACAACCTCCAGCCTTGCTTTCCAGATGAGCCCTCATGATTGATGTGTGGCTGTCACAGCCTCTGATGGAATCTCACAGGAATCATGCTCTGATCCTCTCTTCTCCTTGCAGATCGGGACTCTGCCACAACGGAGTCTGTCCCAGTCCTCTTGGGTCTCCATGTTCTTACCCTCTTCTCAGCACAGCCAGACAAGACAAAAGCATCTTGGCAGAAGTCTCACACCCCTGAGATCTCCCCACACCTGCAAAGTCCTTTCCTTCCTCTGACCCTGAAGCATTTTGCACTTCTGTTCAATCAAGGATTCCCACTGTGGGTGCACCCCCCTTTCTGGGGTCCTAGGGAATTCTGCCATGGCCCCAATGGACAAAACACCCCACCTCCACCGTCAGAGTGATTACCAGCCAGTGTTGAAATCAGAAGGGTTCATTAGGTCTCAGGATCACAATGAAGAAGGGCTTTGCAAGCAGACTGATTAGCAGTCCCAGCAGCAATCACCTGGGAAATCCTATTCTCAGGGTGTCCTCCCTTTTGTGCCCCTCCTGGAGGGACTGATCTCTTTCCCCCCAAGCAATCCTCAGACCAAAGCTCAAGCTGCTCCCAGTTCTAAGTGGACAATCCCCTGATCTTCACCTGCTTCAACCTGGTGACTGTGGAAGGCCCATCCACCCTCAGTGGTCTTTGCACTGATTACACACTAAGGTCCCATCACCAACATACATGAGTGACACTCCTGGGGAAACTGAGGCACACAAATAGCATCCAGAGAAAATGACCCAAATATCCCCACTTCGTCACACCTTCAAATGTCCCCTGCATGACACAACTAAAGTCAGACTCACCCACACTGACTCCTCTTTGGCCCCCCATTGCCTCCAGATTCAGCTGTCCCTACTCCTGCATAACTGACCACTCCAGACCTTGCCCTTGTTCACCATACATACTTACCAAAAACAGAAAAGTGAGGCAACCCAAAAAACAAGTGTCTGCTACAGTTCCTGGGAAGATGGGCTTGATCCTATTGATGGCTCCCTTCATTCAGGCTTTGTAAAGGATTTGCTCTTTTATCCGACTGTCATAGCCAGAAGGCTAAAAAGGAGGAGAGAGACAGCCTGGTTACCCCATAAGCCCTGGTAGAAGTGACTGAAGAATGCAGGAATCACACACTGCTTTTTATGTATGATGCCATGGCTCTATCCTTTGAGCTGATACTCCTGATCGGAGATTGTCCCACCCTGTGTTGTGCCATAGCCATAAAGTTCCCCTGGCAGCCTGTTGTTCCTATCCCAAATGTCCATGGGAGACCTGCTTCTTGTGGGCTGGTTAGAGTGTGGTGCTAACCATTGCAGTGTTGTGGGTTTGAGTCCCCAAGGTGGCCATGTGGTGACCATGGGCCTTGAAAGCATAGCTTTTACTTGACTGCTACAGGGAGTGGGGGCAGAAAGGGGAAAGGGTGTTCACTGGCCACCTTACAAGAAGTGGGAGAAAGTCCTTGCTCCACTATTTGGAGGGCACAGTCATCAATCCATCTACTTCTCACCTGTAAAGAACTTGTATTTCACTGCATGAGCTAATTCCCCCCAACACCTTTTGTTGACCTGCTGCATGCCAGGATGATACAAAGAGAGAGCTCTGGGGTTTTGAGTAAGGCAGAACATATCAGCAAGAGAAGACTGCCCCCAGTGAAACAGAGCAGGCTGGAGAAGGCAGACCTTTAGCCTGCTGCCACTTAATGTAAATCAAGTGCTCAGCCACAGGAGCTAAGTCCTCAAGCTCTCAACCAGCATCTGCTGTTTCATGGCAGTAAAGGGCCAGAGCCGAACAGCTTTCAGCCCCACCATGGCTCACTTCTTGGGAGACTAAATGCAAAAAAGAGTTACTGCAGGTGCTCAGCCCCCATACTGACTACACCTTCTAAAACAGAAAGAGAAAGGGCCTGTGCCCCACTCTGACAACCTGCTGTCTTGGTCCAACAGGCTGGACTAGACCTACTGAGGTCCCTTCTAATTCTCCATTTCTATGACTATGAAACATGCATTGCTGAAATATGGGGGTACAACACTGAGCAATGAGATCCCATCAGACTTGAGTATAATCTATACAGGAGGGATAGATTAAGTCACAAAGGTGGGGGGGGACTACATCTGAAACTAGAGACTATATGTAGAACACCATATTTTGAAATAGAACAGTAGCATTATGTCAACCAACAAAAGGATGTGGTGCTTCTCATGAGCAGATTGTCAACCTACAGTAGTGTCAATGCACCCTGACAGAGACACGCTGTCAGTAAATCCTGTCTGCATTTTTTAAATGGTTTCTCAGTGAGGATGAGGGGAGAGCAGACACCAGCCCACTGATCAATATGCTTAGCTGAGAATTTATATCTTATTTTGACAATCAATATTTATAATCTTACCAGTGTTAAGAGGGAGAAAAGATGGAATTACTTAACTTTACATTTGATTCTGATACATATACACAAAGTTTGCAGGTGAGATCACAAGTGGACATGCAAATCAGGACACAATTAGAAAACTAGTTTGTAACATTTCATTAAATGTATAACAACAGAAGATCAACATTTGGCTTTATGGAAAATCCACGCTAACAAAAACATCTCTTTTCACCTGACAAATGTCTTCTCAGCTTGCATCTTTGTTTCAGTAGAAGTCCTCTGTGTATCTCCATCAAGTTAGGTGCCATCACTTGCAGTTTGGTTGGTACTTGCTCCTGATCAAATTATGAATTCCAGGAAGAGGCGAAGGAGTCTTGATTAAAAAGCAACTAGAGGGTGGCACAAAATGGATCTGAGGTGCATACTAGAAGTTCCACAACAGCTATTGCAATTACTTAATGCAGTGCTCAATTTTGTTTAACTCTGAATAACTTGGAAGCAGACCCATCTCCAGAATAAGCTCCTTAATATATGCTCTACATTCTTTCACACTTCTCAAAGCTATGGATGGACTTTCAAATTCCTAGCCCCAAACTAAAACAATTCCTAAATCTATTTGGATGCTTCCAGTTTAGCTAGGCCCAAGTTAAACATCTCTAGCAGCAAAAATTGTACAAACAATAGACAATTAAACATTTTGATGAATGGGAAGGAATTAGACAGGAGAAGCCCTGAACAGCTCACATTCCATGACTCATTGCTTGGGAGCTTCAAACAACAGGATGCTGCAAAAACTGAAACAGAAAATGGAAGAATTGATATTTGTCTAACAATGCTCCATGCGCATCAAGATGCACTTCATATGCACAAATAATGACCTGTGTGCCAAGAGAGAACCATCACCTGGATGCTGACATTGCATATTTAGTACAACAAGCCCATTCACCTCGTTATTTTCACAATCCCATTCCATTGGCTATGTAACACATAATCTGATGGCAGAGTCAGAGAAGTAACTCTTTTCCAAAGAGTAAGGATCATTTTTCCTAGAGAACCTCATGTGTAATGTATTGCCCCATTTTCAGGTTTAAGTGCCTAAAGTTAGGTTCCTAAATAAGTTAGCTGACTTCCAGAGTTTCCAAGCACTCTGAATTCTTACAGAGACATGTCACTGTCTTTCTGTTTCCAACTTTTATATGACAGATAATGCTGAGTCATGAGGTTCAGATCTGGATCTCAGGTTACTTAAATTATCAGAAGTGACTGGATTCTTGTTTAGAATCCCTACACAGAAAAACACAAGCATCAGATACAAACATTCCTTCCATTTTGAATCTGTCTCTTATCCATCACAAAAACTGGTAAAGAAATGGCAAACCCTCTCTCTAGAAATTCATACATGAGACTGACTCAAAAATCATTACTTAGATGAATAAATAAAATATTTTATCTTTCTCCTACCCACATCAGCTTGACTCCTTCATTGATCAATGCATTACCCATTGCATGGAGATCTTTGCAGTTTACAAGACTTCCAGAACACAATAGCAGTTGCCCTAAGGAGACACTTCCATCAGAAGCAGGAGTGGAAGTTCAAGCACCTGGTTTTCCATACCATCTGCAAAGTGTAAGGCAGCCCCACAGCAGATTTTTTTGCAATTATGGACAATAAAAAATGCTAAATCTTCTGCTCCTAGCAGAACTTGGCCACAATTCCTTCAGGTGTGCCCTTCTACTCCCCTGGCTGCACACCCTCCTATGTGCCTTCCCTCCAACTCCATTAATTCTCAAGATACTGATCAAATTACACCACAGAACGTGAGAACAGTGCCTTCTTGGCTCAGACAAGTGCTGTATTGGGAGCTACTTAAGCTTTCTGTAGAGACCTGCAGACTCCCCTTCCTATCCGATCTCCAGACACAGAACTCAGACATCATGAACTTCTTCCCCTAAACCTAGGCTCTCATCTCTGAACCTGAAGGCCTAGCTCCTCTAAGCTTTATAGTTCAACTGCTTCACAGATGACCAGTCTGTACTCCTCAATAATAGGAAGCCCTCTATACCTAAAATTTACTTGCATAAATGGATGTGATTTCTTTTGTTGTGTTCACCTCACTCTATATCCACTCCAGAAGCTTCTCACTCCTGAGTCCTCTGTTATCTGTTGGAATTCAAAACAAGTGAAGTATCTGTGAGTTCAGTCAAAGAACAACAAGCAATTAGTCTGGCCTTTCAAGGAGGCCACACTCCTTTGACCAAGCTGAGCATGCTCCAGCTGGAGGTAAGGTATAAGAAGGTACAGCAGTCAAACCCACCTGACTACTTGCAAAAAAAAAAAAAAAAAAAAAAAAAAAGAGAATGTGGGCTGCCTGTTCCAGCCAGAAGCTGAAAGTCTCAAGCCCTGGGTGGATCTCAGGACAAAGGGGGCTGCTTGGGACTCGATAGACCTACTGGGAGTCACCCAAACTGAGGGAGCCCAGGACCCTGAGGAGGTATGGATGACTATTGAGGAGACAGGATAGAAAGTAGTTCAGGATGTGCCTTCTCAGCAACTACCTGCATGTTGAGTTACTGCTTTGGAGTCTCCCACAGCAAAGCACCTATATTTAGTGCCCTACTAAATTCCTGGCTGTGAAAAAGCATTCTGGGCCATGAAATCTGATGTTGCCTGTGAAATATGGCTATAGCAGGGCTGGGTACACCCATGCTAGATGTGTCTATGTGTACTGGGCCCCATCAGCTAGTCCCAACACAGATGGGTGGGACTTTCTCTTCCCCTGCATGGACTCTTCCAGGGCTGGGTCACATCTCCTCCAGATGCAAGTAGCTCTACAGCTGCTGGCCCAGCTCTGAAGACTGTTCCACATCTAGCAGTTCAGAAGTGCAGTTGTCAATACTGTGACACCTCTACAATAGTCTTGTGACTCCTGCCACCATCCCCATGGCCTTTTTTTGGGTCAAGACCTCCATGGTTGTAATGCTGAAACTTCAGCTGCAGATGACTGGAACCATGCAATTTTTTTTTCCCAATCTAATGACTGAAATTGACCAGCACAGGCAATTGATTTGGTAGGGCCTTATTCAGAGGTCTGTATGCTCAAAGACAAAAGTGCACATACTTACTTTTTTTGTAAGCTGAGTTCTTTGAGATGCTTTGTTCTATGGGTGCTTTACCTCTTTCCCTTCTGTAGGGGGGCAGGAACTGGTGTGATGGTGGGTCCATTCCTCCCTCTGTGCTCTTGCATTGTGGCACGAAGCTGCACAGTGCAGACCTGCAGATGCTGTTAATTCAGCTCTCTGAGAGCACTCGGGCATGTGCACATTGACTTCAATGGGATTATCTGTGGAGTCAATTGAACCTGACCTAGCTACTCTATGTGCATAGTCTCCCTTATACCAAACTTCAGAATTACAGAAAACTTACAACCAGTTTTCACTGGAGCTCTGCATGGAAGCTATCCTTTTCTGTCTTCTTTCTAATGTCTAGTTGTAGTTTAAAAAAGGGGAGCTGCCCTGCTATCGTTCCACTTGGACTATGAAATTTGTGTACTAGTAGGAATGCCACCTTCAGGATCACAAATTGCCTTTGCCCTTATGCTGCCAGGTGTGAATGGAACATGAGGGAGCTGGCTGGGGCCCTGCATTTCTTTATGTGCTGCCCTGAAAAAACAGAATTCTTGGCCTCATCTAAGAGAGTAAGTAGAAGGCAAAAAAGCATTTCATGAAAAGTGCATGACTTTAATCACATACATTCAATTTTAGTTTCAGCAGCCTTACAAAAGTAACAAGACACTATTGGTGACTTTTAGAATGTGGATCCAAGAGGTCCCATCTACCTCTTCTCCTTCTACTTCTGTGCTTTGAAGAAGGTGCTTGATCGAAGGGGTGATTCTAGACTTGGTCCGAAGTCCACTGAAGGGAAGCCTTCCATGAGTGCCAGTAAATTTCAGATCAGGCCTTATTGTCTATCCCTCTCAAAGGCTGATCTCTTTAAACACAAGACAACGTGGCAGAAGTGTTCTATTTTCACAGATGAAAAGGAGGGGTCTGAATTTTATTGCCTAAATTTTTAGTGGAGAACAAAGGAAAGGAAGTTTCTTAGAACTGCAATTATATCCGCTTGAAAGAATTCCTGATCCCTAGCCCAAACCCTGTCTCATTTTTTGACTGTATTCATCCAGCTCATGTAAAGTGGACTAGAAGCTTGGACCAATAGTCAAAGTTTTACTGTTATCTTGTTATCCTTTATCTGATGATTAGGACACTTTTGTGCTTGGACGTTGGCTATCTTATCTTCAGTTGACTGGTGGCCCTTTACTGATCTCATTCCTACCTGCAGCTTTTGTATTTATGCATGATTTAACAGAAAAATTTGGCATGGAGCAGATCTTCTTCAAGCTGAATGGTATTCATATTCTCCCTTCCAACACAGTATGTGGCTTTGTGGGGCAGTTACTCAGTTTGCATAAACTATATAATTGGAGCTATGACTATTTATGCCCGCGGAGTCTCCCCCCCTGGAAATTTATCACGTACACGTAGTTAGGGTGTAAGGCAAGGGGATACAGGAGAGGGAAAACATCAAATTACCTCTGCCTACATCAGTACTGGTTCTCTTACAAAAAGTGGAAGAATTACACCAGCCTAAAATTTTAATTTCATGACTAGTACTTAAGCAACTGAGTCATCATCCTTTAGGACTCCGCAATCTTGGCAGCATTACAAGAATCATATTTTTAAACAAACCGGTCTTAACCAAGTGTGTTAGTTGCTAGCAGAATGTTCTTCTCCATTGTGCCTGCTTTTGAGAAAGGCCTATATCCTTTTTATCTGGATTAAACCAATTGAGTTCTACAGAAAGGCTATGTCCACATGTAGCTTTTAAAGCGAAACGACGATCATTGTTTTGATTTAAAAGTTGTCATGTCCGAAAAACATTTTGTTATTTCAAAATGATGAGCCCCATCATTTCAAAATAACAAACCATATTTTGAAATAGTGAAACCTAGGCTGAAATCGAAATAGCTGTTATTTTGAAATAGTTGTTTCAAAATAACGCCATTTGGATGTTTTATTTTGAAATAACCATTATTTCAAATTAACACTTTTGCCCTTCTGCTTCCCAGTGTGCCTTCCTTTTTCTATATATTGGGTGGGGGCATGACCCAGGGAAGGGGCCATGTTGCCACACCTCCCTTGCTGCCCCTCTCCTGATTCAAAATAGCAAGTCATGTCTTCAGACTTGCTATTTCAATTTGAAGTTTTTGCTTATTTTGATTTAAGTTATTTCAAAATAATGATTTTATTTCAAAATAAGTGTCTACGTATGAACATAGCCAAATTGAGCAGGGCTCTATAGAAAATACTAACTTAGAAGTTTGAATTGACAAAAGTAACTTAGTGCTATGTTGAGGGACCTATATTTCACATAACTGTCTGTTATTCTGTCTCCTTTCTTCAGCTATCAAGTTTTTTTGGGGGGGTAGGCCAGCTGTGACCAAACTGCAGCTTCGGAGCCACATGTGGCTCTTGAATGAAAAAGTGTGGCTCGCGGAAGAACATCAGCAAATCAGATTAGTGGGCAAAATATATGGCTAGATGCCTCAGTGTGGGTCTTGAAGGTTCAATAATCAACTTGTGTGGCTCTTGAGTTCCATAAGTTTGGCCACCCCTGGAGTAGGCTATGGACACTCACTTTTTTTACGCTAACAGTTAAAGAATGAAAATCTATGAAAGTGCTCCCTTTAAACAAACTAACTAAAAACAGATAGGGAAAGCTGGTGAGGTACTCTATGAGGCCATGAAAAAGAACAGCTGGAGTAGGAAATAGGCTCCCACTGACTTCAGTTGGCTTTGGATCAGGCCCTTCTTGAGTGTCAAACTTCATAACTAAAATTGTGAGATACAAGGATCACAAAGGAATTGTACAGAAAAGTGGAGAAAGTCAGGCACACAACTTCAGCTTTCTCCGATAGCTGAGTTGCAATAACAAGGAAAGATCTATCGTGTTTTTTTGTTTGTTTTTTTTTGTTTTTTTTTTTTGAGGGTGAACAGAAGGCCAGAACCTCAGCTGGAGTAAATTGGTTTTGCTTCATTGGCTTAATTGGAGCCATACTGAGTTATGGCAATGGTGGATCAGGCCCAGACTCTGTATAGGATGGCAGTGAACCACAGTGAAGCAACAGAAGTGAAAATGATATGTTCGGAGTTCCTGAAGTGGTTCCCAACCTGTGGGCTGTGAACTTCTGGTGGGCCACAGCATGGCTCCAGGAGGTTTGTGGACAGGCTGGGAGCTCGGGCCAGAAACCTGGGGTCTCTGATTGCCAGGGAGACCCAAGCTTCTGGCCAACCAGCAGGGAGCTTCCCCCAGGCTGGGAGTTTTAAAAACTTCCTCCCTGAGTATGCGAAGCATGCTCAGTCACCTGAGCTGGAAAGAGGCCATGGCTGTGGCGGCTCCTGCACAGGGGGAAGGAGCCATGGCTGCAGAAGCTCCTGGCTTGGGAGAGGAGACCGTGGCCGCAGCAGCCCCCTCTCCCTGACAGGAGAGCAGCAGGCCACAGTCTGCCGCAGATGGGCTATATTCAGTGTGCAGAGGTGCCTTGTTCAAACCAGGGGGCCACAATCTTCCTTTTCCTTGCCAAGGGGCTCCCCAGCCTTAAAAAGGTTGGGAACCCCTGGGCTAGTGCTTCCACCCTTACAAATGTGGATTATCCTGACATTCCAGGTGATAAAGAGAAAAGAGGCTGGGCCAAAATATGTAATCACAGTTTCCTCTGCCACCGTTGGATTTATTGAATTATTTTTTAACTGGATCTGATCTGTTTGCAGGTACACAGTCACTTATGGCCACATATTGAAGAGAAGTGAAAGCAGGCACAGACACCAACTGTTTACTGGAGTCTGCAACAAAGAGAAACTAGCATCCCCATCCCTGCATCTGAGACAAAGAGCACTGCATGAGACATATAGGAATGACTTACTAACTAGACCAGTAATGAGCAGGGAAGTGCAGATGGAGAAGTGAGCCACATAGCTTCCAGAGGGGAGGAATTATTTCACTCTCTGTAGATTGATTTGGTTCTGATTGTTCAATTATTCATATTATAGCATAAATGCTTCTACTGCTTACTCAGGAGGAATCATGTGCCCTGATCAATTTTAACAGGATACCCTCTTGCTCCTCTCAAACAAACATGTATCCTGATATTATGCATTAGCAAAGGCTGAAAAATTCACACAGATTTGTTTGCCTTTTTTCCCTTTGCCAACAAAAGGATTGTCAAAAGTGAGGTTTATAATAATTTAATGGATTATTTGCTTATTAGATATTAATCATTCTGCTGCGGCAGAGGTCCACGCTGGTGCTCCTCTACTAGAACAGTGATTCTGATCTCAATTAGATTATGTCTCTCTCCTTTACCTCCCCATAAATCATTCCAGCAAACTGAAATTAACAGCTACTGGAGCGCATTAATAATCTGCCTCACACATTGGAAAATGCATTAGCCGGAACCCTCCCATCGCTCTGACTGTTAAGCACATCATTTTGTTTATGAAATATAAACATTTCATGGAAGAGCTCTCACACATTTCCCTGGGCCTTGTGACAGCTAAAATGATTGCCCACAATTGCCAGTCAGTCAAGCGCCCAAATAAAGTTTGTTTAAAGCCATGGCTCTGTGACTGCCCCATTTTCTCAGGCATTTAAAAATCAGCACTTAAAATAAAACCCTTTTATGCCCAGGGGCCATGGAAAAAGAAGGAATATCAGAGCTGCATGGAGGGCAGAGTCCTGAAGGATTTTGAAATTAGGCTTGATTCCCAGCAGAATCAAAATCCCCAAACTTTGAAACTTCATGAAGGAAAGCTTTTCCACTTTGGGCTGGATTGAAATTTTGTTTTGGTTCAATCAATTAACATTAAGGAACAATTCTTTTGTATACAAAATTCAGATCAAAATGATTTCAAAATGAAAAATCCAAGTTTTGTTCCAAAAATGTCAAGAAGGGAAATTTTGTCATTGCTGGAATTTTTTCCCAATTTTCTTCTGAAATGAGCTTCTTGTGAAGCTGACTGGACTTCATGCAGCATTTTGATTTGACAAAATCAGGGGTGCTGGAACCTGGGCTTAAAGTATAATTTGGCAGGCCCCAAACCCTCCTGCATGGGTGGGCCCCCAATGCTAGGACCATGTATTGGCTCACCATGTAGAGTGCCTTGCACCCATGTGGTAGCATATGCAAATATTAAATGTTTTTGTATTATATTATCCTTTAAATTCAGAGGTACAGATTTTTAAAGGTAGTTAAGTGTTGCTGTGCTCAGAATTGCAATGCTTAACTGATTGAAGAGCCTAAATATTTTCACAAGTGATTTAGACACTTAGGAACCTAAATCCCCTCCCAACTCAATAGGACATGTGCTTGTAAGTGTCTAAAGATAAATTTTAATAAGAAAAGAAGACACTCAAATCTGTAGCTGTAGTGGGGAGGGGCCCTCCCTGGAATCCCAGTCTGAGATTACATACCTGTCTCAGTTTCCCTGTGTAAGAGCTTTAAGTCTATTGAGGCTTGTATATTGAACATCACTCCTTCAGGGGTCTGGTTTGTTCAATCCCAAAGGCAGATCATTACACAAACAGGCTTCTCTAGCACATACCAGGTACTCCTCTAAGGGAGCCTTGTAGGCAGTCCTTAAAGCTTCCTTCAGGTAGAAGTTTCCCACAGCTGTTCTCTGTGGAGCTGGAACCATGGTTCAGGCCAGCTTTAGGGCCTTGGCTAGTTTCATTTCCAGCTGGGCCTTTTGACCAATCAATCAGTTTTCTAGCCTTCAGACTGGGAGGGTTACTGAGCAGACCTCCTCTCATCCTTCCTTTCCCCCCGCTGCTTCAAGACATTGCAAGAGACTTCTCCTCTAAAGTAGGGCAAGAGGTTGTAGGTGTTACAGGAAGAAAGAAGGCAGAATTCACATTGGCCCTCATTTCCAGCTCATTCCTTATGGTATACAGAAGAGAAGAGCTTTGTCTCTCCCAGATCCTTAAATAAAGCTACAGTAACAGGATTCAGAGATAATCTGTAACTCTTTATTGAGGATGGGGCAGACACCATTTACAGGTAATGGGGGGGCACATTGCCACCCCACATGTTGTCTCTGGCCTCTTTTCCACTGGCCCCTGAGCCTACCTCATCTGCTCTCAGCCACCACCACCTTACCCCCCATTCCCTCACAGCTCCTTTCTCACTTGCTGCTTCCCTGCTAGGAACACAGCACAGGCCATTGTGACTCCACATTGGAGCAGTGGTAATTTCCTGCAGATGAGGAAGAGATCAAATTGAGCATCTTCCTTGTGCCTGAACTGTGTTGTCAGCCCCCATCTCTCTTCCCTCCTCCAGGTAGGACTCAGTGGGAATGCTAGGGGCTGGTGCATTTTTCAGGCATGTCCCCCCTCAGGTGGTGCTAAGCCCAACTCCCATCCTGACAAATTGGGGTTGGGGAGAGGGAGAGCGATGTGACCCTGTGTGCCTTTCCAACAGGATTAATTTCGACTGCCTGTTCATCCCAGGTCCTTCCCTCTCTCTTTCCCCTGTGGGCCATGTTAGAAGGGAGCAGAGTGACCAGTAGGCAAGTAGCACCCATAAGGGGCAGACTGGTGTGTCAGTACAAGTATACTTTTACTAGCTGAACTAGAAATTAAATATATAACATGCAACTTGGGTAAGTGAATATTATTAAAATGTTTTACCTACCCATTCCCTGAATTGGGTGCAGTTCAAAAAGTAATGTTAATGTTGCATTTCTCTTTACTACTTTCTTTAAAGGAAGAAAAAGAAATTCTGTGCTTGTTCCTGGCAAGAAATGAAACTCCTATCTCATTAAGATGAATGAAGTGCCTGGGAATAGTCACAATTGAGGTGAAAAGGGTGGGGGAAAGGGTGATTTCACAACTTTGCTGCTATTTCAAGCCTGGGTTAAAGGGTGACACCATTTGAAAAGGCAACAGCTGAGGCTAGCAGAAACAAGGGCATATTGAGATTTTCTAGGGGCCATTTAGGAGTTAGGCCATCTAGGCCCAGATTCTCAGAGGTAGTTAGGCACCTAATTCCCACTGATTCCAATGGCTTTTGAGAATCAAGACCCTAAATCCTATCTCATTCAGTGAGAGTTAGGAGCCTTCCTTTCTTAAGCTCCTCTGAAAATCTGAGCCAGAAACACAATTTGTAATGGTGTCTTTAGGGGGTTGTTTCCTATGTATGTGAAGGAGAACTTGAAGGCCTGGGATGTGTGCACTGCTTAGGGCCCTGATTCTGCAAGGTACTTTTAAGCACACATGCCTAAAATAAAGCCATAACTTCAGTGAGGCTGCTCATGTTCTTAAAATTAGGTGCATAATCCTTTGCTTTGGAAACAAGGCTCACATGAGTAAACTTACTCTGATGCTTAGCCGTTTGCAAATCTGGACCTTTGACTGCATCATCCTTGGGGCAGGGACCTCTTGTTACATGCCTCTAGGGTGTTGTGAACATCACTTGCATTATACAAATAAAAATGAATACCATTTTTTTTAAATACAGGAAGAAGCCCATTTAAAATTTAGCTGAGCTTTTTGGTTATTCTCAAAATGCATCCACAGCATATAGAGAAGCTACTCCAAGGGACTGTGCTGCTGTGGAATATTATTCAACTCTTTTTATCAATAAATGAGACTGCTTTTTTCCAAAAAGAAATTATTGCTACTCCTTGTGGAGTTAGTAATTAATTGCCTAATTATTTTGTTAAGTGTCACTAGTAAAAGAAAAACATTACTAGGGTTTTATTGGCACATTCTAATTTGAACTAAGGGTGAAATTCTGGGAAGGAGCACACATGCTGTATATCTATCGTACTGAAATATTAAATTCTAATAAAGAAGGCTCTGACTTCAGTAAATGGAATTTCTTTCTTTGTAAGTAGCTCTGTGCAGGTTTTTTCATTGACTTGCTCTCTCATCTTTCATGGTCTCTCTCTCAGGCTTCCTTTCCCTCCCAAAAAGAGAGCAATTGTACTACTGCCAGCTCAAATATACCTCTACAGAACCAGCTTAGGGATAACAAAATAGCAAGGCATGGTGTGTGGGGAGATGTTTTTGTAATGCCAGGGGTTAGAGTGTAAGTTGATAGGCCCCAGAACCCCCCTTATTGCATGGGTGGGCCCCCTTCACATACCACATCTACTGCCCCCAAATGCCTGCCTTTCCACCCCAGCTATTGCCCCATAAATGCCTGCTTCCCAGCTGCTGCCCCCAAAATGCATGCTGCCCATCAGACCCCTCCTTTCCCATGTCCTCCTCAACGCCAATCCCCATTCCCTAAACTCCCTGTCCTCACTTCAGCCCTCCTAACCCCCCAGCTCCTGTGTCTTCACTCCACCCCCCAAGTCCCCCAACCCTCCCCATACTTCCCCAGCCCACCATCATGACCCCTTCTTCACCCCCTCCACATGCTTTCCCTGCCTGTCCCTTTGGCCCCCTTACCCACATTGCCAATATGGCCAAGGAGCCCAGCTGGGGTTGGGGAGGCTGTGGTGCCGGTGAGAGGGGGCCTGGGCTGGAGACTGCGTCCGGGTTGTGGTGTTGCCTGGGCCCAGCAGAAAGGGGCAGGGTTGGCACAGGCTCTGGGGCGAGAGGGGAGGGGTGGCCAGGTTTGCCTCAGCCCACAACCCCTTTCCTTAGCCAGCCATGGGGGGGGGGGAATGTGTGGGAACACTGCATTCTGGCATATTCCTCTATTTTTGGGTGGGGGCCATGGAATGCTGTTCCCGTAAAAACAGGCAGCCCTGGAACAGTGTTCCAGGGTGTTCCCCCTTACTTTAACCCTTATGTAATGCATAGTACTCCCTGCCTAATACATAATGGGGGGATGTGTAATCATACTGCACAATGGAGTTGCTATATCTGTACAAACATAACCATTACTGTCCTCCTCAGGACAGACTTTCAGTGCTGCCAGAGGGTAGGCGCCCATGGCATATAAAGCACTTTATCCAGGGACAATAATACAAGTTGTAGAATTGGTAGCCTTATCTATCTATGTTGGCAGAAAGAGTGATCCTACGTTGCTTCACACTAGTATACAGGACTGAGCATCATTTGGCACCAAGTTAGTTTGGTCTATGAATATGTTTACATTGCTGATAAAGAAACCTAACTAGCTGCAGATAAACTCATGGTTCCATGAGTGTTAGTTTAGCTCTATCATTCAATATATGTTTGCATTAATTGAACAAAGTCTTCAGTCTGTAAATTTGTACTGGTCTGATTTATCAATACAAATGTGTACATATATTTTTGAAATGTAGTGTTTGATAACTTGCAATCTGTGCAGACAAAGCCAATGATATTTGTATTGACTATTTGGGCCTTATTCTCTTCTCAGGTCTTGATCCAAGACCTTAGAAGAAATGGAAGGCTATTCAAATATGTCAGCATGCTTTTGAAGAATGAGGTCCATTTACTTGTAATAAACCAGAAGCAGTCCAACATTGTCATGATGGTCTTATGTTAGCTTGTATGAAAAGATCTTTACTGTAGAAACAGCTAAACTAGACTTTTAAAAAGGTTTTTAAAGTATGCTGTATGGTTTGTTTGAGCTTAATCTTATGGATGACTCGGAAGGTGAAACTGCAGAGCATAAACCAAATTCTCAGCTGGTGGTGTAATTTGATGTAGCCCCCATTTGATACTTCAAACACAAAATGCTCATTTATGGACTCTCCTTTACACAACTGAGGTAAAGCAATGTGGTCTACTTAACTAATGGTCTACTGACCTAAAGAAATACAAATTCAGCCCTTTGATCAAGAATTGATGCTTAAACCGGAAATGGTTTTGAAAACAAAATATTTGACTTTTAATATTTAATGTGATAAAATGCAAGAACTGAAAATCATTTCTCGAAATCACTCCTTGCCTAATACATTGGTTGCAGTGCACAATGGCAATCACCTGGATGCTGCCCTGGAGTGGTGCACTGCACTAAACCAAGTTTGAGATAAATACAGTTCTAAGCATTTAAGGCAGTTAACATTAAAACACTAAACGTTCTTAACACCTACCATAAATAACTAAATAAAACTTAAGTATTCAGCATATGCTGATCAGGTGTGGGTAATTTTTTTTTTTGAATGGGTGGAGGCAAGTCCCTCAAACACATACCCAGTAGCATTCACTTAGCTTTATTTACAGGCAGATTCCAAGCACTCCTTTTACTTTCAAAATCTTAAAAATCCCTTTGACTTGTCAGAAAGGGTCCTTCTGATCTTTTCAAGCGAAGGACTGCCTTTCAGTTAAGAGTGTAGGACAGGGATGCAGTTAGCCTGATGACTCCAATCTAAAGAGCACCTATGCTGTTTTCTTTGCTGTTCTGTTTTGCTGCTTCTTTCCTCTTGCTCTGAAAAATGTTTATGGGGCTGACTGCTGCAGTGTGGAGGTCTTCACTTTCTCTCTTCAGAGGCTCCATGAGCTATCAGTGTCACTTCACCTATTTATAGGCAGGTGGGGGGGGTAGCACATAAGACGTGGGTCATTGAGAAGATGAGGTAGGGTATCACTAGGGGAAGGGGACCACAAGGGATGGGAGGAGGCAGGAACTACAAAGGATGTCACTCTAAGGGCTACATAAGGGACTTGTATGGAGTATCCTTAGAGGGTTGCTCGAGGGATGGCATTTTCAGGGCTATGGAAGAGACACCTTATGCAGGGTGACAGCAGAGGATGGGGTGATATCGCCAAACGCTGAATTTCCTTATCACTTACTTTTTATCTATACCTAATTACTGCATTTAGCTAACACAAAGTGCTTTAGTACTGTCATCATCCTAGGCTATGTCTACACAGCACTTTTATTTCGAAATAACACTCGTTATTTCGAAATAAAAGAAATTAGGTCAACACGACGTTTTCTTATTTCGAAAGGATGGACCCCTTCCTTTCAAAATAAGAATCATCATTTCGAAAAAGTAAAACCTGCCCCCCCTCGAAACAGCCATTATTTCGAAAGGGATATTTTGAAATAACGCCATTAGACCTGTTGTTTCGAAACAACACCATTGTTTTGAAACAACTGTTTGAAACAGCGGTCCAATTGGCATTATTTCAAAATGTCCCTTTCGAAATAACAGCCGTTTCGATTGCACGGTTTTCCTTATTTCAAAACGAGCCCTTTCGAAATAAGGGTTTTACTTCGAAATAAGCCATTTCGAAAGGACTGATTTCAAAATAAAACTGTGCGTGTAGACATAGCCCTATAGCTGGTTGATGGCTTCATTGCTGTCTATAACAAATTTAAACCCCTACTGAGGGTTTTTTTTTTTTCCCAATTTTCCCCTAGCATTCTATTTGACCATTTTAAGCATTTGGAGACAAAAATCCTGGCTACACATTGACCTTAAGGGAACTACATCAGAAGGCACCAGCAAAAAGTCTTACTCTAAATAAGGGATTAAGGTCCCAGTCCTGCTGCCATTGTGATCAATGGGTTTGTTGCTGTTTCTGTAGGAGCAAAACCAGCCCTTAAATCCATAAATAACAGACATATCATTGCCACAAAGATGAAAACAGAAGAAACTGTTAATGCCTACTTCCAGTACATCGCTTTTCTTTTTAGAATAAGCAATAATTTTTTGATAGCCATAGGAACAGGCAAAAGGAGGGGGAAAAAGTGTTACCTTTGTCTACACTAGGAAGTTTTGTCAAGAAACATCGGCTTTTGTCAACAAAACAGTCCAGGTATACACACTAGGCTCCCCTCTTTGACAAGACTGCCTTCTTTCATTGACAAAATAAACCCGCTGAGACAAGTGGCGTAGGACTTTTGTTGGAAAAGTGAAGGTGGTAGAGTGGCAGCGTGGACACTCTGCCTCCTTAAAGTGGCGGGGAGCTGTCATGCCTGTCAGTTTCACTGCTCTAACAGCGCAGTGACATTAACCAGTAAAGGGGGGTCCCTGCAATTCAGCTGGGCTTCAGCTGGCTCTGGTTCCCTGTGGCAGAGGAATTGGCAGCCAGTGGATGAGCCCCAGGGGTTGCCACCCCTGCCACTAGGGTGGGTAAGCCCAGTTGGCTGCAACCACACTGCCACCTGAGGCCGAGGAGCCCCAGCCACTATCTCCCCTGCCACCAGGGACAGAGGAGCACTGCTGCAGCCACTCTGGCTCCCTGGTCCTTGGTGGCAGCACCTGTGGTCCCTGGGACTTCTCCCTCCCTGGTGGCAGGAGAGGAAGCAGCCACGGAGGGAGGCTCCCCATTCCTAGCAGGGATGGGCTGCTGCCAGGTCTCCTCCATCCCCAGCAGTGGGGGCTGCTTTTGGGGACAGATGATCCCTGGTGACTGAAGCTGCACTGCTGTTAGAGACAGGGAGCCACAGGTGTCTGCAAGCCCTGGCACGGGTAGGGTGGGGGGCAGCAAGGAGCCTAGGGCTCTGTGCAGGGAGCTGGGAGATTCTTCTCTCAGGTCCTCACACTGCCATTTCTGGCAGTGGTCGTGGTCCTAGGAGGACACACTCCACCAACAGAAGGATGACTGTGTGGACAGCAGCCACCACTGTAGAACTGTCCAGTGCAGACATAGCCTAAGACTTGTCAAATCCAGTACTAGTGAATCCTGTCTGGGAGGGAAAGAAAGGCAGACACAGATTCCTCCCCATGCACCTATAGTACCAGAAGCATGTTATCTCTGTCATTTTGCACACCATAAATATCATGCTTGTTCCTCCATAGCTGCAGACTACTGTTAAGTGACTTCTTGGGGAATAACAAATGTGGCCATGGGACACTAATGCCATAGTGCATTATGTTTCCATCTACATGCAGTACATCTTTTATGAATATTTCTCATGAGCTACTTATGGTTAATTTCTGCGCAATCAGTGAAGAAAGCAGACTTGTGAGAAATAATGCTGTATGCAAACCCCCCCCCCCCCCCCCGCAAGCTTGTGTGGAACCTATTGGCTCAAGCTCAAGAATTACAGGTGTGATCAACAGTATTGATTAAAATTAGCTTTTCATTTTCTGCACTGTGGACACATGTTTCTTTTTACCCTTAACTCCCAGAATCCTGAATTTCAAACTTTTTAGAAAGTAATAGATGTCTATTGGTGACTTATGGGGCAACTCAACCCTGCTGCTGCAGGAAGGCATGGATAGTCCTACAGACCCTCAAGAGTCTGGGTGTTGGAGGTGAGATTCATTCCCAAGAGACAGTGGACAAACACCCCTTACACCATAACCTCAGCCTTGCAGAACACAATGGCATCCACAGGCTCAGAGACAACTCTTACATTATTATTAAGGAGATTGACAAAGGAGATGCTGTTGTCATCATGAAAAAATTGGATTACGATCAGGAGGCTTATAAACAACTCTCCAGCACAACATTCCAGAAACCACTCTTCTCTGACCCCACTGAGGAATACCAAAAGGAACTACACCACCTACTCAAAAAAGTCCCCAAGGCAGCACCGGAACAAATAAAGACAGACACACCACCAGAACCCCAACCGGGGATATTCTACTACCTAAAATCCATAAAAAAGGAAACCCCTGATGCCCTATCATCTCAGGCATTGGCACTCTTACAGCAGTCTTATCTGGTTATGTGGACTCCCTCCTCAGCCCCTATGCTATCAACACTCCTAGCTATCTTTGAGACACTACAGCCTTCCTGAGGAAAAATACAATCCATTGGTGAGCTTCCAGAAAACATCATCCTGGCTAGTGTGGATGTAGAAGTTCTTTACACCAACATCCCACATAAAGATGGATTACTAACTGTTAGAAGAACCATCCCAGAAGATGTCACAGCACACCTCATGGCTGAACTTTGTGACTTTATACTCACAACATTTCAGATTTGATGATAATTTATATCTTCAAGTCAGTGGCACCGTTATGGGGATCCGCATGGCACCCCAATATGCTCACATTTTTATGGGCGACATAACAACGTTTCCTCAAGTCTCATCCCAAAGCACCTCTCCTCTCCTTACACTACAGCGATGACATCTTCATCACCTGGGCACACAGTAGGAGTGCCCTTGAGGATTTCCACAGAGATTTCAACAATTTCCACTCCACAATTAAACTTAGCCTGGAATGCTTTCTGGACACTACAGTACAAATTAGGGCATATAAGCACCACCCTATAGGGAAAACCTACTGATTGGTATAGTTACCTACATCCCACAAACTTTCATCCAAAACACACCACACAATCCATTGTCTAGAGCCAAGTCCTAAGATATAACTGCATTTGCTCTGATCCCTCAGATAGAAACAGACATCTTCAGGATCTCTGTCAAGCATTCTTAAAACTATAGTGCCCAGCTGTGGAAGTGAAGAAACAGATTGAAAGAGCCAGGCAGCTACCCCAAAATCAACTATTACAGGAGAAGCCCAAGAGAGAAAACAACAGAACACGTGTAGCATCATCTACAACTCCCAAATCAGACTCCTAAAGCACATCATCAAGGATCTACAGTCTATTCTACAAGACAATCCCACACTCTCAAGCCCCTGGGGGACAGACCTCTCCTTGCTTACAGGCAGCCCCCCCCATCTTAAGCAGATATTCATCAGCAACTACAGAGCTAACACCAGAACCATTAAGGCAGGCACATATCCCTGCAACAAACCATGCTGCCAACTTTTCCCACATATCTGCATGAAAGACTCTATTACAGGTCCTAATAAAACCAGCTACTCCATCAAATGCTGATTCACCTGTTTATCCACCAATGTGATTTATGCCGTCATGTGCCAGAAATGTCCCTCTGCCTCATATATTGGACAAACACGACAGTCTCTGCTCAAAAGAAAAAAAATGGGCACAAATCTGACAGCAGAAACCACAACAACATTCTGAAGCTAGTGGGTCAGCATTTCAATCCTTGTGATCACTCCATTGATGATTTACTAATTGCAGTACTCAGGCAGATGAATACCAGATCAAGGCTTCAAAGAGAAGCTGCGGAAATTGAATTTATTTGCAGATTTGATTGCTTTGTTGCAGGGCTTTAAGAGGGACTTTGGATTTTTTTCTCATTACTACAGGTGATTTGAACTCAGCATCCTCTGTATGCTGTTTGCCAGTGTTTGAATCTTAACAATGGCTTTGATATGCTGTTACAGTGTGACCTGATCCTATGACTTACACTTCCCTGCATTTATTGCCTTCCATTCTGTAAGCTGCCCTATCGTCAAAGTGTCTGATAAAGTGGCATTTTCCCCCATGAAAGCTCATGGAGTAAGTAAATTTGATAGTTTTTAAGTGTCATAGGACTCTTTGTTTTACATTCCCAAGAGAGAGCAGGTGATGTTCCCTTAGGGTCCCTGCCTTGGCAGAACAGTTTTAAGTTCCAGTCAGGAGGCTGTGGCATAAAGAGACTATCTTTAGCTTTAACCACACCATCCCCTGCCAGTACGCATTTCTTGCTTTCTTCTGAATGGGCACTCCATTGGGTCCATGCTGGCAGATCCTAGTTTACTCCCAAAGATGAATCTGTCTTCTTAACTCTATAACTTTAAAAGAAACAACTCACACTTGAAATTCTGTGGACGCTCAAAGGCCAAGCCTAATGGGAACTACAGGCTGTTTATTGTCCAGAGCCATTCCTAAATGCTGAGGAAAGCTGCTTGGAGAAGTTCACTACTGTTTTCATGATTTCAGCTAAATCCCATGCAGCATAGCATAGACAGATGTGAAACATACCTACATTTCACACCATCATCTAATCCAGTGACGCATGATCTTTCCATCCTGCCTCATCTAAATTAAAGAAAGCTAGAGCCAGGGCATGGCACTAGCTGCTCCTCTCCACTGCCCAGCTCCACCTACTCCTCCACAAATCATGAGTATATTTTATTGAATGAGTGGCCATTGATTAGCATTTATTTTTCCTGTCCTGTAGGAAGCTTTTGAGAAATGTTTTACAATTTATGACGCTTATCAATGCTTTTCACTCACTATGTAGGTGAAAGTATGAGGAATATATTTCATGATGAAGCGGGTTTCTAGTTAACAGGCAAACATGAAAGCAAAGTCATAGATCAGTGTAGTATGTCAAGAGAAGAAAACGGTTCAATTTATTATAAATAATATCCCAGTTGTAAAAGAACATAATGGAAACTGAGTCTTTGATTCCGGAGAGTATCCCTAATCAGGAGACAAAAACCATGCCCTTTGCTTTAAGCACATACTTAACTAAATTGGAGTCTAGCTTACAGAGGGGAGGAACTAAAAAGGATCTTTTTCTTTGACAACATAATTATTGCAGCAGCAAAATATTTACCAATATTATAAGCATTGATACCTTATGACAAAATTAAAAATGTGAAATATCTGGGAGAAGATATGACTTAGAATTGTCTAGCTGTGAGTTGCATTTGTCACATCAAGTATTTTATCTGATGTTTGAATGTGGTGGATAACGGAGATAGGATCTAATGCTGACTTGTGCAAAAGTTGCAGGGAGAAAAACTCTGTATCCAGCTTGATTGTTTGCTAGTTTGACCCTGAGATGCTGAGCGGGGCTTTGTGACTTCTAAAGTGTGCAAACAGAGGGGTCACAAAAGAATAGTCACTGTGCTTTTTTTTTTTTTAAATACAAGGTAAGGGCTTTTTCCCACAGGAAAAGCCTTGTCTGGAACTTCCAAGCTTTATCAGCACACACTAATGTTTTTGTCAACCTGTGTGTTTATCAGGGAAAATACAAACCTATTTCTTTCGTCATGCAGTAGCTTTTCTATCTGAATCCACACGTCCCTTTTCTCCCTGATTTAGCCATTGGTTCTCATGACTATATTCTGAGTCCCTTACTTAATGCTGAACAGCAACTTTCTACATCAAGAGATACTTTGAATTTCACAGGGGCTACTTGTGGAATGAGGTGGTTCACAGTACGAGTAGGAATAAGTATCTGGCCTTGAGCTAATACAACCCTTAAAATTTGTTTGTATTTCTTATTTCATTTTAGGGTGACTTGGATTCCATAAATGAGTGGAAGTGGTCCTGATTTACCCCTTCCACTAGTTTTACCTTCATTAAACTCATTGATACCAGAGGAATTACTCGTGATTTACAAAGGTGTTGGTCAAGAAGAATAAGGTCCAGGGAGCATTATGCCATTTTAAGAATGCTGGTATAAAGTATCCTGCAAGATTTTCAGACGTGACTAAGGAATTTGGGTGCCTAGCACTTTCTAAAAAAGCAGGCTCCAAAAGTTGCATGGAAATCTTGGCATGCATCTATAGCCATGTGAATATATATAATCCTATATACAGATCAATATACCACGAGCAATTTGATGAAAAATGAAGTGGTGACATACAAGCATCTTACACAACCTGCTTTTAACAGAGCCCACAAAACCAGTAAGCTTTAACTTAAGTTTCAATGGCTTCTCTGTGAGTTCAGAGATGCCGATGGAGAGTCTATAGCAGGGGTGGCCAAACTTATGGAACTCAAGAGCCACACAGTTGATATTAAACCTTTAAGAGCTGCACTGAGGCTTATAGCCATATACTTTTACCTACTCCAAAATTACTAAGTTTAAAATTCATTGCACACTTAAATTTTATCATAAAAAGAGGACAAATATCAATCCTACTAATGTCAGAGTCTAATAATTACTTAAGGTTACCACGAAAATTAGGCCTATACAGTAAAAACATAGCTGCTGCTTGATGTAGAAAACTGCAGGCTAGTGGTGAGCTTTTTAAAATCCTGACCATGCCACACTTCTCCCCACCATCTTCGACCATGCTGCACTTCTCCCCACTGTCCCAACACCCTCCTGAACTCCTAGGCTGGGTCTGCTTTCCTAAATTGATCTTGCTGATGTTCTTCCAGGAGCCACCATTTTTCATTCAAGAGCCACATGTGGCTCCCAAGCTGCAGTTTGGCCACGCCTGGTCTATAGTATACTCACTCGACCAGTCTTTTCTTTTTCTTTTTTTCCCAGTCTGAGGCAAATAGTAACTTGTCCTGCATTGGTTTTGATGAGTGGGGCACATACCTTTAATTTGTTGCCTTGAGGTTGGCAATTCAATACAGAAGCTCAGATAAAGTGGAAGCGTAGGAAGCCTACTACAGATGTGTCTCAGAGTGCCTAATGCTATGCTTATCCTTAACAGACCCCTTCTTTAAAACTAGAATGCACACTGACTCTCTTACTACTCCTTAACATGACACAAGGCAGTGGGACCCATTTCAGGAGGTGCTCAACATTTCTGGTGATTGTTTGGGCTCCCATTGAACTCAATAGGCTAACGAGGTACTCAGGTTCAACACAGATTGACAAATAAAATGACAGTGAAATTTTACATTTATATAGCATCTTCCACCACAAAAATAGTAGCATACTTTGCAAACTGCAACTATCTGAATGACTTCAGCCACCACACACATAAATGATGCTGTATCTGGGTTAGGACATAAGAATTGTTTACCAGCAAACAGCAACCATACCCAGGGATTTAGAGTGAGAAATAAAGACAGAATCAGGAAAGAATTCTTTTAGTTGTAGGTTCTGCTCAATCCTCCATAAAATAATATCATATTGGGGGCAGCTGAATTTCAGCAAAACTAAAGAAGTGGTAGGCAGCTTTCATTTGAGGAGTACTAGAAACTATACAGAGTCTTTTCTGGGACCTCAATTGTCTCCTATACCACACCCCCAGTTGGTGTAAACTGGCACCATTCCTTTGATTTTAACAAAGTTGTGGCAGTTAATGTGGGATCTGGCCAGTATCTCACTACTATATGAGGATGCAGTCAATCAAAGAATTTGCCAGGCTTTGCTAGCTACGACCTTTTATTGTAATTGCCTCCTCCTGGGCTCAACTACTGCAGAGCTACATGGGGAGAGCAGAAGGTAGTAGCACTCACCCCTCCCTGCACTTGGACACCAGGATCAGGGCCATAACTAGGAATTTTGGCACCTGGGGTGAGGAGCATGAAATGCGTTCCCTCAAATCAACTAAAGTTACACGAAATGCACCCCCTCAAATCAATCAGTAGAATTACATGATATATAAGGCAAATCAGACCCACTGCATAATTACTGCAAAATGCACCAGGTCATTTCACCATAATTTCTGTACACGTATATAACTAACTCATCTAGCATTGTTGCTGGGATTTAAATCTGGAGATATCAGTAATTTGAACTGTAAAACTAGATTATTTTTTCTGTGCATTTTTTTCGCATGAAAGGCAAACTGTTTTCTTTTTAAAAAAAACAACCACCAAAGTAACCCACACCACCCCCATCCCGCAGAGCAAAAAAGCATAACCTGGTAAAGGAGTGCAAATTTTAACTTTTAGAGGAGCAGTAATTGAGAATGAAATGTTACTTTGTTAAAATGTTCATGTCAATTACCTTGTTTAAAGTCATTGTTACTACTTGCAATTCATGGACCCTTTTCCCCCCTGCCCCTTCTCTGAAATTTGAAGATCATTAATGTTAGCATTTTTCACCTGCTTCCAAAAAACTGCCTGTGTATAATTTAGAGTGGTTTTTCATCACAGACTGATCTCACTTGAAGACAGGTACTTTAGACTTCGGGGAAAGTTAGAGATAAACCTATTTCCTTTCCTTGACGATTTGTTAAACAAACATGATCTCTATTCTAACTATATACAGCTTCCACAAATCTCGATTGTAACAGTGATGTAGTTCTAAAAACATTGATACAGATATCACAGTTTCAGCCTTACTGCACCTCTATTCCACTTCAGGGGGGGGGGGCCCCCCAGGCCCTCAAGGACATCCACTGAAATGGGTCCAACTCCCAGCCATTATCTCCCCTGAGCAGAGATCAGCATCTCATTTCCTCTTAAGTAAAGGTATGGCCACACAGCTCTTTTATTTCAAAATAACACTGGTCATTTTGAAATAAAGGAGATTAGGTCCACACGACGTATTCTTATTCACCCGTCATTTTGAAATAAGAGCCGTCATTTCTGAATAGCTTAAACCTTCTTTAAATCGAAACAGCTGTTATTTCAAAATGGTTATTTCGAAATAACACTTTTGACCTTTGCCTTCCCAGGGTGCCTTCCTTTTAGCCTATGTTGGGTGGGAGCATGGCCCACGGAGGGGGCCATGTTGCCGCACCTCCCATGGTGCCCCTCTCCTAAAGCGAAATAGCAAGTCCTGTGTTTGGACATGCTATTTTGCTTTGAGCTTTTCCCTTAATTCAAATTAACTTATTTCAAAATAAGGACTTTATTTCAAAATAACGATGTACGTGTGGACATAGCCTAAGAGTTTTAACACATCACAGCATTGAAGAGAAAACATAAAAATTACAAACATTCCCATAAGCATGCTACAAGTGCATCAGGTTACCCATAAGTTTGATGAGCTCCAGTGAGTATAAGTTTTTGCAACCCTTGTGCAAGGGCTGGGGACCACGTTGCAGAGAAAATCCTGTGTGCTGGATCAAGAAGAGCACACTGTCAGTTTAAGTGCATTCATAGCCTTTTATCCTTCTAAGAATCATTCCTTTCACTCTTTAAAAGTGCCACAGGACTCCTTGTTTGTTTTGCTGCGGCACACTAATATGGCTGCCCCTTTGAAACTTCACAATATTCCAAGATCCAAAGGGGTAGCTGTGTTAGTCTAGTTCAGTAAAAACAAACAAGTTCTGTGGCACTTAAAGACTAACAAATTTATTTATTGCATGAGCTTTCATGGGAGCATCTGACACAGTGGGATTTTCTCCCATGAAAGCTCATGCAATAAATAAATTTGCTAGTCTTTAAGTGCTGCAGAACAAATTGTTTATAGTATTCCATGTACTCATCATAATCCAGGGGAAATCACATGATTAGAACTTGTATAAAAATATACATTTCACAATAAACCAAAGAAATGACTCTAATACCTTTTCAAGCAAACAGGACACAAGTACATGCATGGAACAGTGTGTAGTTCCAAAGGAGCAGTCATTTCAGTCTAGTTCAGTAAAACAACCAAGGAATCCTGTGGCACTTAAAGACTAACACATTTATTTATCATATGAGCTTTTGTGGGAAAATCCCACTTCCTCAGATGCTTTGAAGATGGGGAACTCATAGAATGGGAGGAAAATAAATGCAGGGAAGGATAAGTCATTGAATCAGGTCAGACTGTAAAAGAAAATTAAGGAGTCTGACTAAGTAGGATTTTCTCCCTTAAACTCCTACAATGCATTAGTAAACTGCCACAGGATTCTTTGTTTCCCCTGTTTGGCTCACCGAAGTCCCAGGCAGCACCGAGCCCTTGAGCTGGGCAGGTGCCCCCATCGGCTGGCCAGAAAAACCTTGCCAGCCAGCAAACACAGGGTCAGGGGTGGGGTGCCTTCCTGGCTCCCAAGCCTGGCTGGCCATCCAGCCAAGGTTGGTGGGGTACCTCTCTTGCTGGCCAGAAAACCTGGCTGGCCAGCAATACAGGGTTGGGCTGGGACAGGGGAATGCCTCCCTTGCCCACCGACTAGCCAGCCCAGCTGGGCAGGTGCCTCCCTTACCCCCACGGCCAGCAAAGCCTGGCCACTCAGCAACATGGGGTCGGGGAGAGGAGTTGCCTCCTTGGCTCTCTCCCCCACCAACCAGCCAGTCACCCAGGGCTGGGAAGGTGCCTCCCCCCAACAACCAGCCAGGTACTGCTGGTGCTCAGCTCCTTCCACCACCTTCTCCTACCTGGCTGTGGGTCCCACAGAGGCCGAAGCAGCTGTGCTGCTGGCCGAGTGGCTGGTGGCCAGACTTCTTCTCTCCCCTTTCCCCCAGCATGCGCCTGACCAGACCTTGCATGCTGGGGGCAGAGGGGGAGATGACCACCTCCAGCCGCAGTCTGGCTCCCGGAGGAATGTGCCTTCCCCAAGGCACACTCCTCTTCGGGACTAGGCAGGGTCATCTGTTGCTCTGTGAAATCTTTCACCCAGGGCCTTGCCCCTTTTGCCTCTCCGTAATTATGGCCCTGATCAGGACCTGTAAGTAATTTGTATGAGCGAGGAACACAGATAATTGCCTTGCTTCTGGGACATTTAAAAGTTGGGCCAATTTTCATGGTAATCAATGTAACAAGTGTGATGGTCTATGGCACAGTATATGGTATCTTCATAAATCAGTATTGGGTGGGATACTCTCTGGGGGACAGTTTTTTGCCTGGCCTTTATGTGTGCAGCTTGCATAAGTACAAGGCAAAAATTCAGTCCACCTTCCTGTGCTACCTTCAGTGTGTACTACCACCCTACTCCAATAGGAGAATACAGTGCCTTACAGGGTATGGGGAGGTTTGAGGAAGAAGTGGAGTCATGGCTCTACCCTAATAATCCATTGAGTGGTATGGATGAATGCTTAGACAGGGAAGGAAGCTAAGTCCTAGTGTGCATGTGGGGAGTATTTCAGTAGTTCCTTGTGGCGGGGGGGGGGGCTGTGTGTCTTTTCTAGCCCCCGTTACTATTTCTCTGCTTTATAGAAGCTGTGGTCTAATAGCTGCTTTCTTATTCCTTAGAGAGGGAATTATATTTTTATTTTCTGGTGGGTGTCCCATGAGGATCAACAAGACAGTTCATTGTGTGAGGAGGGGGCACTGAACTGTTTGGATATTGTGACATTCTGATTTGTATTAAGTTGTCTAGCGTTGTGGTGGGCACTTATTCCAGGTTCACATCTTCAATCTACCCAGCCATATGTAATTATATGAGGAATTACCAGAGCAGATTTCCCTTGTGATAGAACTCTGGGATCTTGGAGTACATGACTGAATTTGGGATCAAAATTTATCTTGCACAGAACTATGGTGGTGCCCCTGGAGCAATCTAAGTTAGCAAACTTATTCCCATCATTTTCTAAAATAATATCTCAACATATTGATATTGATAGAGATAGCAAACCTGATATCATATACTGGTGGAATGGGAAAACCTGTTTTTGCAATTAAATAGTTAAAAGGAGAGGTGAACAGCTAAATTGGTAGCAAAGCCACATAACCAGCAAACTCCAATTAATTTATTTGCTAATGGATATTTCTCTCCAAATTAAATAATGTAGGGGAAGACTTGTTAGTTCTTTCAGAGACTATGCATGTGTGCGTATGGACATGTGCACATATATTCCCCCAAGTGTGCAAAGATGTCTGTGTTAGCCTAACTTAATTTGTTATAGCCCTTATAAATAAGATCATGTGCAGAATAACTCCCTGTAAAAGTATTTACACAATAACTTTCAATTGCTGATGGCTACGGGCTAAGAACTGAATGCTAAAGTTTATGATGTATAATGTCTTCAGCTACCATGGCCCCAATTTGGACAAACCTGCCATTAACACCAGTGTGGCAGTTATTTTACTGGGGGTGACAGATTGTGAGGTAGGGAGAGTAATTCAGACTATTACCCAGGTGAAGGCATGAAAGCTCAGTGATATATGAAGACCACTTAAATTCATTGTATCTTGTACATCACATCTTTGATAGATTATAGCTGTGGCATTAAAATGGAAATGGTTTCTCTGAGGCCTGACAGGGCCAAGGGTGACCTCTGACCTCCCTCTGAGGAATGTGACTGACCGAATTATCAGTTAAGAGAAAAATCTATGGGGAATAGACTCACAGTGATGGAGAATCCACCATGCATATATATTTTTTTTTAACTTTTGGTTTGATTGAAAGCTGCAATACTCAGACCTCTCCCCCCCCTCAACCTTTCTTCTCCCATTCTGCAGCCAATCCCCCACTCCTCTGCTCTGCTTTCATACCAGCAGGGCCCTTGATATTGATTGAAAAATTGTTATTAGAGATAGTAGGCCCTCCTGCATGCTGCCTACTGATTTAATTTGGAAAACATTTAATTTTATGAAGCGGTAAATGATAGTGGCATGCTCTCTCATGTTAGGGAGCAGCTGGCTCTTTAGCTGTTTGCCGTCACTAGTCCCAGGTGTCCTCTTTGCAATCATGTGTTCCCTTCCCCTTTGCTTAACAAGTTATTTCAATTTCTAAACGAATGCTGAACAAGAAAAAGACAACATGCAAATTGAGAGCCAAGCCGCCATTCACACATGAAAAAGTTCCCCTGGAATTCCCTCAACTCTGCCCGCCTGTCCCTCCCTCCCTCCCTGCGTCTGTCATGAAAAAAAAAGAGTCCTTGTTCTCATCAGATTGTTTTTACCAATGACCTGACACCACCATCTATAATTAATTACATCATTTACATTAGACTATTGACTAAACAAACACATAAATCATAGGCAGAGTCAATAGATGCAGACATATTTAATCATGTTCTAAATAATGATTACTGCTCCCATAATGCAATAATTATTTTCAGCAGCTGACTTGAATTAATCTTCTGTCAAAGTGCCATCTGAAAAAAGGAAGTAGACCAAGACTAAGATGAAGGTGGCGGCATTGGTGATGGAGAAGCCATCTAATTTCTCTCGCTTTCTTTCCATCTTCTTCTTTCTCACACTCCCTCTTTCAGGGCCTGATCCTCCAAGTTGCTGAGTAACTCCCAAGAAGTGAGCTTTTGTTGACTTCAGTGGGAATGGTGGAGGCCAAACACTTACCTTCAGGAAGTGCTGAGTATCTTCTAGGATTAGGCCTTTTGTTTCCCCCAATTTCCCCATTTTTCTTCCATTCCTTCTTCCTCTTTTGCTCCACCTCTCTTTTTATCTTTCCCTCCCTCCTCATCTTTGAAGGCCTCATCCAAAGTTCACTGAAGTCAATAGCAAGATTCCTATGAATTTTAAAGGTTTCTTTCCTTCAAAAATGCACCAAATGTTTGAGTACACCTACCATAGAGCCCCTTTGGTGCACACACAACGTGATTTGCAGAGCTTAGTGCATCTGAAAACTAGGCCAAAAAAAGACTACATGAAGCTCTAAAGAGATAACACTCCCTGTAAAGGCTAATGCAATTAGCAGGAACTTAACTCTCATTTTCTTAAAAGCATTTCACAAAGGGCCTTTCATTAATTTGCACAGACACATCTGGTCTATACTGTCACATACACTCCTGGCACATTCTATTAATGGCATCTTTGCAAATGACCAAATGTGAAGCAGTACTAAACTTCTCCCATTGATTGCAGCAATGGCCCAATCCTTCTCTCACTGAAAGTTAATAGGATTTTTGCCCAGTACCTCTCAGGATTTGACTCCAAATGATTAATTGACAGTGGCATGATGACTGAAGTATAGTGTTATACCATGGAAAGAGGTAAGAAGCCTAATTAAAGGTGCTACCACCACTACCTGCCCTTACAATAGACCTTGAAAGGCCAGTTTTTGAAACTAGAAGCTAAACATTTCCATTTGGCTAAGCAATGTCAGGAGATGTCTCTGCTTTGGGTCTGGAAATCAGAATAAGAACCTGCCATTGGTGTAATTCCAGCTCAGCCCAGCCAGTCAAACAATAGAGTCACTTGATGGGGATCTGCTGGGGGTTTCTGAGAGCTCTTTTAAACCATTCCCCACCCCCTACTGCAATTCCTGTGACTTCAATCAGTGCAACAATGGGGATGTAACAGACTTTCAGTTATCCAGATGTTTTGACAAATTGGGATCACATTGCAGCACACTATGATCACTCAAGAGAATTAATATCAATGGTATTATTATAATTCCTATTTTTGTAACCTGGTTTGGACAACTGTGGCAGAGTTTTGGAAGGTATTTAAACCTCCATGCCTCAGGGTATAAGCTAACCACTAACTGATGGGGATTAGAAAGCAACTGTCCCTGAGAACAAATTAAATGTGCCTGCCTACTGCAAGGTTTCTTGTCAATTTCAAAAGGGATAGCGGTGTTAGTTAGGTTTCTTGTATCTTCTTCAGAAGTAGTTGATGCTGAGAGGTGTCAGACACAGGATCCTGAACTAGATGGATTGCTGATCTGATCTCGTATGGCAATTCCTTTGGTATCAAGGCTGAAGTCACAACAAAAGTATGTCTGAAATGTTTTAAGATACTGGACTGTGTAGGACATTAGAGGTTGCAATGAAAACACCTATTCTTAACAACACATGGGAAAGTAAATAGACAATTTCCAGTGCTCCCCTCCCCAATATAAGTTTTCTGAGCAAGTGAATAAATCTTAGATTATTTGATACCAATTTAATTATAGACATTTTTTGTGAAATGGTTATAATGTAACATACATATAAAAAATCACATATGGTTATCACAAAACAAGCTGGGAATATGTGACTTAGTATTGACAGTATTTAATAACATAGCACTTAGGAAAGATTTTTATAAAATGGAAGAAGTGGGCAGCCTCATCTGAAGTATTTATGAGAAGGTAATGAAACTCCACCCCCCCACCAGTGTCAGCATTATAGTTTTGTTAATATTGCATGATGAGTGTGTTATAAATATAAATAAATGATACATATAAATAATAGGAAATATAAATAATTATTAATATAAATAACAAAATATATACTTCAAGATAAGATGCAATAGAATCAGGACATAAATCTAATACAAAGTGATTTTTTTGCCTTGTTTTTTTAAGCATGTATTCAGGTATAATATGTAGGATAGTTATTCCCTTCTCTTGAAATGTGGACAAGAAAAAAATACATTCAGATAAAAGTATTTTTCTCTCTCTCTCTTTTTTTTTAGCTGCATATGTTGCTATCACCCAGGATAAAAATTCCTGATCTTTCAGATGGCACGTTCTGGTGAGGAGCAATAGGAACAAAGAGAATGAATGAAACTGTAACCAAAATTTGTGATGCCACTAATGTGATTTTCCTCATTGGAACTATATAGAAGGCATCCAACTATAAGATGTCAAATGCCTGGGGTTTTACAAGATCATTCTTCAGTCTTTAGACTTGTGTTTTGTTTTGCTTTTTAATGATTAAAATACTGTATTTGTTTTACAGGGAAAACATATTACTTGGAGATATTAACGTGGCAGACCTCCTGTACAGGAAAGGCATATAAAATTAAAAAGAACGATTATCCTGTGGCAGAGTTCCTGGACAGACTTGGGACCCAGGAGTTCTGGAGTTAGTTCCTAGCTCTGGCACAGAATTCCAGAGCAACTGTAGGCAAGTCATTTAAACTCTGTGTGTCTTAAGTTCTCCCCTTGTAAAATGGGAATGATAATTACTCCTTTACTCCCTCTCTTTGTCTACCCTTTTCTGCTTAGAGTGTGTAGCTCCAGGTGGGTCTAGGCTCACCCACTTGGCCAGCAGGCCCATCCACCCCTGCCCACCATAGCACCTGGCAGCAGCATGAGTTTTGCAACTCATGGACTGGCCAGCAGTGGGTGGCCAAGAGCGGCGGTGCTGTGGGCAGATAGGTGGGGTGGCCTGCTCTCTGCCTGCACTGCCTTGCAGCTCCAGCTCTGGGCTGCTGCTGAGGCCTTGCATGGCAGGGGCCAGGCTGCCTTTCCCCCTCCCTCCACCTCCTCCTGATGCTACAGTTGCAAAGCAATTGGAGTGTCATCAGGAAGCTTCCAGTCACATGACCAGAAGCAGGACTGGCTGGGCCCACCCTGGAGATTCAGGTGCCCAGACAGAAAATAGGGGCTGGCTACACCCCTGTCTGTGGGGCAGGGATCGTCTCTTTGTGTGTGTATATACAGAGTCTAGCACAGAGGGTCCAGAGCTAGGCTGAGATTTCAGAGAGATATGATTAATGATCAGACAAAGAGAAGAAGAAATATTATGCATAACTATGATCATACAAAACTAGATAAGCAAAAATATCAGCTTTTATGTCTGCACAGCCTCTAACACCCTGATTAAACTCCCAAAGTGCTGTTTCTATCCCAGAATGCACTGGAGTCTGTGTAAACCTGGGGTAGAGTGTCTTGGTGCAGTCTCTTCTTAGGTAGCTTTGTTACCTCAGAACTCAAATGCAAGGTTTTAAGCTGCCTGAAAGCAACAAATATTTCTCTGCCTCCAAACCAGACTAGTTCTGAGATGGAGGGTCAGGGATCAGTGCCACCTAAATGGGTAAAACCCCTAGTGGAAAATACGGCTACAGCCCGCTGATCAAGAACAGATTCAGAGCAATGAAGAAACTTAGAGCTAGGAATTCTTCAGAAACAAGTTTGAACATTTATTTAAGATTTTACAGACTTATAAGGAGATTCAAAGACGGATAATATGCATTTAAATCAATGCCTATATATCACAGCGAGCAGTAGAGAGCAACAGTTTAGAACGGAATACTGCTCTGCTGGGTTACACTGCTTAAAGTTACAGACATACAATTACAGACTTATCAGTAAAACACACATATTAAAACATCCTAAACAAATACCTAAACACTTACCAAACTATAACACTCCACAAGTGAGGGCCGGTCACTTATGGAATGGGGAGCTCTCAGGTCTTAAATCTATTTCCCTTCCCAGCAAAATGAGGGTTTCCCAACTTAAGCTTTTCCCCCTGGTTTACCGAGCAAGCAGTTTGTTAGTTTCCAACCATGGCTTTTAGTATAGGACCTTAGTCTGTGATCCTCTACCCTTCCTGGGATCCTTTTCTTACCACAATCCAGTGAAGTTTGGTCTTAAACCCTGTCTGGCAGTCTCTTGTCCTGGGTTGTTCGCTCAGGACTTCCACTTAGCAGCAGTTCTCCTCAGTGGCTGAAGAGACAGTGACTACAACGGTTCTCTAAGGCTCACAGCTGCAGTTATTGCTTTGAGCTGAGCTTCAAAGCCCTGAACTTTGAGATGGGACTTGTTCAGGACTCCTGAACCTTTATGCCACTGCTTGGGCTTGCTCAGAAGCATGCACCTTGAGTCAGGACTCAGTTGACTGAGTGGTGCAGCCTCTTTTGGATAGCCTATACCAGAGACGGTGAGACACAAAGTCTCCCAACTGGAAGGTGTCCCAGTTGTACCCTCTGGCAACTCCTCCCAGAGACAGCGAGACCTGAAAGTCCCCCAGCAGAGACTTCAATCTGCTGTAGCCTCTGGCGCGAAGTGTGCATGCAAGATTTTAGAGTATCAGACTCATGTGGCTGTGTTGTCTGAACCCTTTTTGCAAACTCAGTGCCCTACAGGTGCTCAGTGCTCTCAGACTTAGAGACAGGACTCATTTGGCTGCATAGTCTGGAGTGGAAGGCTGAACATCCAGGACTTTAAGGCCATCAGTTGAGCCCGATGCTAGGATGCCCTGCTATGTACACCCTCTGTGCACGTGGTATGCCCAGGACTACACTGAGGGTATGGCCACACACACTTCTTATTTCAAAACAACAGAGGTTGTTTCGAAATAAGAAGTGCCATGGCCACATGACACACGGCGATTTCGAAACAAGCAAACAGCTTGTTTCGAAATGGCTGTGTTTCTATCAAAACAACTTAAACCTCGTTTGCTGTTGAAACAGGGTTGTTTCGAAACCAGAGGTTTCGAAACAGCCCTGTTCGGACATGTTGTTTTGGAACAAAGTGTTCCGAAACAACATGTCACCTTCCTCCCAGGGTGCTAAGCACCCTGGGAGGAAGGGCAG
>ML681966.1:75953804-76031304 GCA_007922195.1 Podocnemis expansa
GTTGTCACACTCTCTGGGGTTGGCTGATAGTAAGACTCCTAATGCAATAGGAACATAGCCAGAGGCCAGTGGAACCTGTTAGGAGTGAGAGAGATCTCCGAAGTTCTGCTAACTGCTGCTCCTTTTCTACAACTCTGAACACCCTTTCATGTCCCTTGAACCAATCACAAAAAGGGTGATTTCATCCTCAACCAATCACAGAAAGGATGAGTTCATCCTTTCATCCTTACTTGGGTCTTTTATCTAGTTTCAACTAGCTTGTTTGATCAGCCACCTGTGAAGGTGAGTGAGCAAGGTCAAAAGAGGGGAGTTAGAGAGTTCAAAAGTTTAAATCTTCTGCCATCTTGACCTACTTTCTCTTGCAAGAGATATATCTCTTAGGTTTTCCCTTTTTAGTCAAACAACATATCTCTTATGATCCAGATGGAGGGAGATCATATTTAGCTTACTGACTGCAGTTTTGAATACTGAAACGCTTGTAGATTATACTTATTGCTAAGTAAAGCAGCAGCAATTGTATATGTATTCTGCTATATTTTAACTTATTCTAATGAAGATTTTTACTAGATTGATTGCCTTATGCTATTTTCTACTCATAGGTTCCTTTATTAAATTAAATTTATTTTCAAGCTAAAGAAGTGGCAAAAATCTTGGGTTCCAGCTTCCAAATCCCAGTCAGGAATCTGGAAAGGATATTACTGGGACAGGAGTGGAAATATATCCATAAAAAGTGGTCAGGCTTGTAAAATTGATGCAGATACTTGTGTGTCTCAGAAAAGGGATATTCCCCAAATCAATCAATTCAAGTTTGCCCATTTAGCATCTGGTTAAAATGATGAGGCTCTGGCCCTTTGAAGTTATCTTATCTTAGTAACCTTGCATGTTATCCCACATGCCTAATTCTAATGACAGCATTAAGCCCGGGCTTTCAACACACATATCTTTTTTCTGTCCTCTGCTCCCTCCCCCACAACCAGGCCAAACACACTTATTAACAATGGGTTCCTAAAAATGAGAAGGGACAGCTCTACAGATGCAGACTTTCTCAGAGGAAGGCCTTGTCTATCTGTAGTAGCTGCCTGAAACATTAATAAGAGCTATGATTTTACTTCCTGCTCAAGAGTTTGCCTTGGCCAGGAGAGAATTCTACTACAGACTACCATTCCTGTTTTTTCTAATCCACGTTCCCAAACTTCTATGCTAATACATGTTAAATCTGTGATAGATGTTAGTTATGTTGCTTAATGCACTACTGGGCTATCTCAGCTACAACAGCAATGAACATGCTGTGAACACTAGAATAGAACAGAAACACCAAGGAGGGGGTACAGGGCTGACCTTGACTACTTGCATCAAGGTTAAGTACTACCTGTGTTTTGTTTCCATTGAAAGAGCTATCTCAGTGTAAAAACATCTTTTTTTTCTTCTCCTGCAAAGACATAGCTTAAGATAGAGGGGAAAGGAGCAAAATGGGTAAGGTTTTTCTCACAGTAGCTGTGGCAAATATTGTTTGCTAAGGAAAATGCATATACCTGATTTTAAAGGGGAAAAAAATCCCAAATGTTTATGTTTAATCATTGATTGTGGTGATTTGATTAGTTTTTGTTAATTCACTTTTCCCCCCCTTTATTGAGCTACCATTACTGGGCCTGATTTTTCCAATAATTTTCACATTGTTGAGCTATTTGCACTAGATCTGGTTGAAAAATCCAACAGCAGTTTTGGAAAAAAATTCAAATTTTCAAGTTCATTTTCATTTAGAAGTGTCCAAATTTGAACCACTTCATTTTTTCCCCAGTTTTTAAAAAAAATATATCACTTTTATTGAGAATGTTATTAAAATGATTGTCCACAGTTTGTTTAAAAATGTTTGATAACTATTTTCATAATATTTTCAATAGAAAAACTAAGAAATCTTTGCTAAAAATAGACTAGAATTTTGCAGAAAAAGAATTTTTTGACGGTGTCAACAATTGTTGGAAAAATGCCATGTTCAAAGACAACCTTATTCTTTGTCAAAATCCTCCCCCCCCCCACTTTGCTGGAAAAATTTCAAACAATTCTTATTTGAACTAGTGCAAAGTGAGTGCAAGGGGGCTGTGAAATAATACCCTTCTGATCTAAGCCCTTTACAATAAAGTAAAAGATAGACCATCCAAAATTCAGAGTGAAAGAGACTCTAGAGTGCAGTTCATTAAAAAATTGTAGGTGTCTTATTTGGATCTGAAACAGTTTGAGTTTCAAAAAAACACCTAGACAAGCTTGCTGTTTCAAAGCTTATTGGTGGGAATGGGATTTGGATAAATGTTCTTGCTTTGACAGATCTCAAATTAATCCAAGGGTCAGATGCTTAGCTGATATAAATTGTCATAGCTCCAAAAGATAATGTCTGAAGCTCTGCCCGATCTTTAATAAAGAAATAAAATTCACTGATTACAGATGGTGATAAGCAGCCAAGTAACAGGGTTATTAATAAACTTTTGTTAAGTTTGTCATTTTAAGCTAGATTTAAAAGCAACCTTTTAAAATGACGTTTTAGGAACACAGTTAACAGCAATGTGAGCTGGTCTTTGGCTTGATTAGATTTCACTCTCCTTACTTTGATGAAACGATGACTTATTAACATTCTAAAATGAGAGGGCAATGTAAATGTAAGTGGATTTTAATACAATCGCTTTTGAGGAAATGTCAAACTTCATTGGGTACTTCTCCCTGCCCTGTTTCCCTGATGGCAGAGTTCAGCATAGAACCCCACCAGATTAATGACAAAGGAAATTTTGGACATAAGATACAAGAGAGTGGCTCTGTAACACCCTTATAGATCTCTCTAACTCCCTTATAGATCTAGAACAGGTGTCTCAAACACAAGGCCCGTGGGCTGCATGCGGCCCCTGAAGTTATTTCCTGTGGCCTACAATGACACTATCATTACCAATATCTGCAATATCTTTACATGAAAAGGTTTCAGTGGTGCAGCCCTTGGGCCAACGTACTAGCCCTCATGCGGCCCTCATGGTGATTTGAGTTTTGGAACCTGATTTAGAATCATTCCATCCCATCCCATCCCATCCTAAAGTCAGTGGGATGACTCTGGATTCACTTAGGTGTAACAGAGAGTAGAATTTGACTCAAGTATATTTCTCATGGGAAATAAGCTTGTATTTAATGAGATACACTTAGGCAGGGGCGTCGCTACCCGGGGCAGGGACCTGGGGCACGGGCCCAGGCCCCTCCTCCAGCCCGCAGGCCATGCCCCTTGGCCAGGGACAGGGCCAGAAGCTGCCGCGCCGCTGCGGGCAGCTAGGCCCTGCACCCCAGCTGGGGACACGGCCACCAGCGGCTGGGCCCCGGATCTCTGCCCGACTGGGCCGGAAACTGGAGGAGGGGGTGGCCCCACCAGATCTGGGGCACCGGCACTGGGATTCGGGGCATGTGCCCCAGGTGCCCAGCGCCAGTGATGCCCCTGCACTTAGGGCCACATCTTCAGCTGGTGTAAACTGGCACTAATGGATTTATACCAGCTGAGGCTCTGAGCTTTCATATTTATTCTTTGTTGTCCAGACAACAATATTAGGGATAGCCAGACAGTCTGTTTCTCTCTGTATAGTTTGGGGATAAAGAGGACCCCCTGAAAATGATCAGCCAGAGTCAGGGAAGTTTGCAGTCTGGAGCAAAAAAACTCAAACAGGCAAAACAAATATGCTTAAATTAAATTAAATTAAATATTAACATCTCTGGCTTTTGTGTTGCTCCATGCATGTAATATGTGCGTTGTTAATGAACCACAATTTATTTACACCTCAAACAAAGAATATCCTCACTGCCCTAAAGTAGTTAAATTGCCCTCTTCCTGGTGAAATTTATTGCCATTTAAACATGCCAAAAGGCCATTCTGCCGGTCATTACAATAATCTATCATTTCTGCAACTGCTGGTATCCTGTTCTGTGGTCAAATTCAATCTGAGAAGGGTCAACAGAATTTTTCCACCAAATGCTTCCCTCTTGACTGTCATCAATTTACTTTTGTCAACAAAAAGGGCATTACTACTGAATGAAATAGAAGATCCCCTTAAGACCTCTGGCAAACAGCTCGAGGTTCTCTGACGTACAACATCTCTTCTACTTTAAGAGGTAGGGGTAGAGTGGTGTGTGTGTGGGGGGGGGGGGAGAGAGAGAGAGAGAGAGAGCGCACTGTGGTGTGTGTTTTACTGAATGTATGAGCAAAAAATTTACATGTCAGCCTCCTTATAGCAGATCATAGCCACATGTAATTGTAACTAACATACTAATAACACAAAGGTCTCATTTATCAGCAAAATCATATTTGATATTAAGATGTATTTTTCTTATGATTTATACTTGTTTCCCACCTTAGTCAGTCACTTCATCTTTTCCCTACTCCCCTGCCTTTAATATATTTGATCATATTGGCACTACTAGATTGCACCATGTCATGTCTTGTTCATCCAGTAATGATACAGTTCCAGACAGAGACATACACAGCAGGATGATAGCTCTGGAGGCTTAGAAAAGCTATCAGGCAGTGTCTAAAGGTGCACTCCACTACTCAGTGATAGTTTTGCTAGCCTTTGAGTCAGAGTCATTGCCATTTCAGCTAGATGTGAAGGAAGCAATAAGGCAGGGAGGGTTTATCCACCTGTATCTTGAACTTGGCTCAGAAACAATTAGTGGTGATGGCCATACTTAAGAGTTAAATTTACCCTGTTAAACCAGGACAAGTCCAGTTCTGGCTTGCATTATTGGCTTAAAATATTTGATTTGTCTGCCATAATATCTCCACTGAAAATGTATTCAGTTACAAGGGCTGGGTTGTCCTTGTGTAAGCTGAACCCACAGCTAGACTTTGGCTAGATGTTTAAAAATTCTACAGATAGCATAGCCTTTCATGGAAGATCCACATTTGGCAATATGTGTTTGTAAGTGAAACTGTGTCAGGAATCAAAACTGCCACACCTGTTTGAAGGGAATAACAACTAATTATTATTGTAGAATATTAATAGTTTATATTACCATTGACGTGTATAATGTTGGCAGACCAGGTGCCAACTCCTGACAAGGCTCTGAGGCCTTACTGACAAATGCATAGCTGGAAACTGGACTGACTTTATTATGGGTTCACATTGTTAAAACAGATATAAGAGTTTATGAGAAGCTTGTGAGTTGCTGTATGCGTTACAAACAAGGAGTCCTGTGGTGCTTTTAAAGACTAACAAATTTATTTATCGCATGTGCTTTTGTGGGAGAAAAATCCCACTTTGTCAGATGCTTGAAGATGGAGAATTCACAGAATGGGCATGCATTATTTTCTCTTATAATATCTGCACCCCATGTTATAAGGTAATATTAAAGTGTTTGCTAGTTATGAAAGTGGGAAGTGCCACTGTCAGAGGAGAACCATCACTAATTGCGACACAGTAGCTTACCACAAGAGGAGGTCTTCTCTTGCCCAATGAGAGAAGGCCTAGTGCATCAGACAAATCATTGTGGAACATCAGTGGACAAAAACTTTGAACACTTCTCCACACCCATGAGGAGACATGCACAATGCCCATAAGCTGTGCTCTGGGGAAAAGGAAGAAAAATCCCTGTCAGTAAGAAATTGTTATCCATATAATGCTTGGGCTTTAAGGAGAGGGCAAGACTTCTAAGCATAAGTAAGGGTTCCCCAGCTGTTTGGCTTGGGTTAGCTCTAAAGGACATATAGAGCTTGCACATTACTGCAGCATCTGTTGCTTTTGAAGTCTGACTATAACTCATTTATGTGTTGCCAAAATCCAAAGAGGTAGCCGTGTTAGCCTAGTTCAGGAAAACAAACAAGCAGTTCTGTGCCACTTGAAGACTAACAAATTCATTTATTGTATGAGGTTTCATGGGAGAAGTGGCATTTTCTCCCATGAAAGCTCATGTAATAAATAAATGTGTTAGTCTTTAAGTGCCACAGAACTCCTTGTTGATTTATATGTGTAGGTTTATCTGCTTTTACCTTGTAAAATAACTGACTGAATGTCCCTAGTTAATAAATCTTTAGTATATTATAGGATAAGCTACAAGTGTTGTCTTTGGTGTGAGACTTGAGGTACTGATTTGGGGTAAGTGACTGGTTCTTTGGGACTACAATTAATCTGAAGTTGACTGTACTTTTTAGTTTAAGTGACAATCTATCACACAGGTTAAACTCACCTGGGTATCCCATTGTGCTAGACATTATGTAATACAGTGTTTCCCAACCAGTGTGCCATGACACACGGGTGTGCCATCAGGCCTCAGCAGCTGTGACACAGAAGTTTTTGAAAAACTACTTGAAGAGTTCTGGATTGGCTCATGAATATTCATGAGTTCATTTAGAGACTATATGGTAGTATGAGTCAAAATAATTTAAGATTTCATAATGTGCCATGGCAGAAAAGAGGTTGGGAATCACTTATGTAGTAAAAGATAGTCCCAGCCCTGAGGTACTTATAGTCTATACAAAAACACTAGTACATGATGGAGGAAATGCAAGTCAGGGAAGACAAGTATAGTAACAATGAGAACACAAAGTCATGTAGACATTGCAGTATGTAATTTTGAGGAGGGTTTTATAAATGTGGTTGAATCATTAACACACATCCTGCTCCACCATTATCAGCAGGCAGTTTCTCAAAAGCATGATGGTAGAGGAGAGCCTTGTGTAGGAGGGCAACGTAATGGCTTTGTGAACTGGGTTGAGGAGGGCAACCATGTGTAACTGATGGCCTTAGAACAGGGGGTCTCAAACACGTGGCCCATGGCCCCTATTTCCTATTGCTCACAATGACACTATTGTTGCCAATATTTGAAATGTTGTATGAAAAGGTTTCAGTGGTGCGGCCCTTGGGCTAATGTACTAGTCCTCATGTGGCCCTTGTGGTGATTTGAGTTTAAGACCCCTGCCTTAGAAGAAGGGCTGATGACATTTATGGTAACTTTGGGCAAGTGGAGAAGCACTGTTGCTGGACCTGGGGAAACGCTGGATAAGATATCAAAATGTGAATAAACAAAGAGGTGCATAGCTGTGAAGGTCAGGAACATTTAAAGCTTCTTCCTTTCCTATTAATTTTAGCAACGCTGTAATGAAAACACACCTTGCAAATGTTTGCTCTCTGGTGCTTTATAATGTAACACCAAATTATCAGCCAATTTTTGTCTGTAGCCAATTTATTTTCATGGCGTTCTTTAGTTACATGCTGTTGAAACATGGGGATTTCCAGCTTCTTCACACTGACACACTGTTCCCCAACTCTCTTCTGAAAGGATGACTTGCTAGATATTGCAGGAGAAAGTTTCCCTGAGTATTCTGTCTTTAGCATCTCTTGCGAGACTGCCAAGGAGAATTCCTGTTAGCGTCAACTGTGATGCATGCACCACTGCAACAGGAACTGAAGTCAAACTATCGCTTCTTTCAAGGTAAGCCACCAACAGCCATATAGTTGTAATTAGCAAGGTAAGGTGGGAGAGGCAGTATCTTTTATTACACCAACCTCTGCTGGAGAAAGAGACAAGCTTTCAGTTTAAACCAGCCTATTTCAGATGTGGAAAGTATCTGCAGAATGTCACCACTAAATACAAGGCGGAACAGATTGTTTAGCATAAGCAGTGTGTAATGGTAACGATTCACTGACCTGAGCTGGATTCAGACAGAGAATTCTACACTTCTTTATCCTGCCAAGCATACAGAAACTACATCCATAGCTACTACAGTGCTGAATAAAACAAACAAGGAGTCCTGTGGCACTTAAAGACTAACAGATTTATTTAGTGCATGGACTTTATGCCCAAAGAAATCTGTAGGTCTATAAGGTGCCACAGACTCTTGTTGTTTTTGCTGTACACAGACTAACATGGCTACCCCTCCAGTTTATATCCAGTTGTTCTTGTGTCCACATTGGTGCTGTACTCAAAGAATTCCCCTCCCTTCCTGGTATTTATCCCTTGAATGTACGTGTAGAGAGCAATCATATCTCTCCTCAGCCTTCTTTTGGTTAGGCTAAACAAGCCAAGCTCTTTGGGTCTCCTCTCAAAAGGCAGGTTTTCCACTCCATGAATCATCCTAGTGGCACTTCTCTGCACCTGTTAGTTTGAAATCTTTCATAAGACAGGGGAGACAAGAATTGCACACATTATTCCAAATAATGTCTGACCTACACCTTGTAAAACAGCACTACCACCACCCTATCTCTACTGGAAATATCTTGTCTAATGCATCCAGGGATTGCATTAACTTTTTTCATAGCCATATCACATTGGCAGCTCATAATCATTCTGTGATCAACCAATAAGCTCAGATCCTTCTCCTCCTCTGTCACTTACAACTGATGCCTGCCCAGCTTGTAGGAAAAATTCTTGTTATTTGTCCCTAAATGCAAGACCTTGCACTTCCCAGTATTAAATTTCATCCTATTTCTATTACTTCAGTTTACCCGGTCATGCAGATCTTGTTGTATGAGATCCTGGTCTTTCTGTATTGGCAATACCTCCCAACTTGGTGCCCTCCGCAAACTTCATCAGCATACTCCCAGTTTTTGTGCCAAGGTCAGCAATAAAAATGTTAAATAAGATTGGTTCCAAAACTGATCCCTGAGGAATTCCACTAGTAACCTCCCTCCAGACTGAACAGTTCACCTTTCAGTGTGACCTATTGTAGTCTCCACTTCACAATGGATCATACTGAAGGGTGAAATGGCAGGCTGGTGGGAGGTTACTAGTGGAGTTCGTCAGATAACACCCAAGTAGAATTCCAGACAGCTAACCCTTGGATTAATTAGGGCAGACATTTCTAGGAAAGGATGTTAATCTCTGGAAATTACTTGTCCTTTAGTTCACCCAAGCTTTAATTTGCTGATCTTCATTGCCCGTTTCACAAGTTCCAAAGGGATAGCTGTGTTAGGCTGTATAGAGCAAAACCAGTAAGAGTCATGTGGCACCTTAAAGACTAAAGTCAGATCTGATGAAGTGGGTTGAAGCCTATGAAAGCTTATGCCGGAAGAAATTTGTTAGTCTTGAAAGTGCCACAGGACTCTCACTGGTTTCGTTGACTATTTGGTTTACTTCCTTTGCAGGCTTTTCCTGAAAAAGAGAGTTGAGAGGAGTGGTATTAGTATATATGAGAGTCTCAGTTTGCCTGATATGAGGAGAATTTCCCATTTTGGCCATTGGTTTCGGTTGATAGTCTTTATTTTAAATCTTGCATGTGAACCCAGAGCACCAGACCAGCACATTCCTAATGAATTGAAATAAAATAAATATAGTTCCATTCCCTGGAACCATCCTTTCTCCCCAAGTACTCACCTTTTAACTTATTTGCAAAAGCGAAAAAAAAGACCCTCATAAGCAACATGCTCTCCACGAGCCTCTTGAAGCACTATCTCAATCTTCCCCAACTGCTAACAATTTATTCTGAGAAAAAGAAAGCTGCTGAGGTGCAACAGCGAGGTGTTAAAACTTAATGAATGTAGAATATATGGCATGGGTGAAATAGAACTGAGATTTCTCAAAGTAGCTTCAGAGTCTTCAGTGTTCCCTCTCCTATTATTTTTAATCACTTGTATCGTCCATGTAAATTTGTGCTACACTGGGGAAAAGATGAAAGTTACCCCCATTTTAAATATGATGCAGGTCAGGGGAATGGCATGCCTGTGCTGAGCCTTATTGACTTGACTTTAACGTTAAGAGCAAAATGATGAGTGGCCATGCAACGAAATTCAAGGGTGTAAGATGCTCTTATATTCCCTTTCATGTCCTGTCTGCATCACTTGTCTGCGCACAGAGGAGAGGGCATGTGTTGTGCATGGCAGCTTAAAAATTCTGGCCAAGGAGAAGTAGGCCATAGAAACTTGGGCTAAGGCCAATGCAAAAGTCCCCATATCTGAGGAATTTTCCAAAATGGTCTAAGCTAAGCAAGTTTGTCTAGCAGCATGTCCCTTGGCTAGCAGTATTGTGGTCAAACGCTTGTGCAAGATGTTCCCTTAGGATGATGGAGGGTGAGCCTCCCAAGAGTAAGGGAATCTCTGTCTCAGTATAATATTGCTTAAGGCAGCAGCTTTTATTGTATAAGACAGCAATTTTTGGGCCCATACAGCAGCTTTTATGGCCTGGTCACTTAAAAAAAAGTGCTAAAGGCAGCAAGAATGAGTGGAAAATGAGGGGGAGCATGTGTGACAAGAATGAAAAGTCCCTAGCTAAGGGCAAACTCGATGGCCAATCAGGGTCCAAAGGGTGCTGGTCAAAAAAGGGGAAGCAATCCCAAAGGCGGATGAAGGCGGCTGAAGATGGATAGCCCTCCTTGGGCTGCCCACTTGATCAATTAATCCATAAGCAGCTTCCAGTTCGAGGACAAAGGGAGGGAAGGATCAACATCAATGCAACAGAGGTTTGGTGTGCACCTGAAGCTGCCTCACCTCTCCAACTTCAGCACCTGGGCTAACTTGGACCTGACCAGTCTTGAGTTAGCCCTGCGTTGAATCAGTTCTGTGATTTGTGTTGCCTATTTTGCTGCTTTACTTAAATCACAAATGTATTGGAGACCTGTTTGCTGCAACCCTCCTGTTGGGAGAAATCAAGTGGCTCATTGCATGGTTTGGGTTGCCTTAGCAAATGGCAAACTAACCCAATATATATATCCCCACTTACTGGGTCTTCATAAATATATCGGTATACCATTGAACAAGTGCTCACAGAGATTGTAGTTGTATGCAAGCATATCACCTATTACCATTGAATTAGTGTATGACATATTCTACCAATAAAATGTTACATAAAAGGTGATCACCACAACAAAGGTAGCCAGTGTCTCTCTCCCCCTCCTTGGTCCCGCATAACACATGTGCCATGAGCATGGTGTCCTTCCTCAGCAAACAGGTGGGCAGGGTGTGCGCCAAAAGAGGTGGGATATGAAACCAGCCTAGCTCCTGGTCCCCCGCTCACAAGCCAATGAAGATGATGATGAGGAAATAATTAATATGCTCCAGATATAAGACAACAGCAGATTATTGTCCCCTGGAGCAATGGGGGAACCAGGAGAGCAGCTGTGATGCTCTTTATGCAGGACTCCAGGTACAGTCCCAATCTAGCCCTACATAAACAAATGTTCTTTGGAAGAAGTATTTTTAACACTTTCACAGTGACTGAAAGCCTGTGTCCCCCCTTATACTGGTCACTTTGGCTATGTCTACACTGGACTTAAGTTGACTTAAGCAGCTCCCTGGCCACATTTGGAGATCATTAAGTTGACTGAAGCACTTGCTTAAGTTGACTTAACTCCTGCCCTTAAAGTTGACTTTAAGGGTTAAATTGACTTTATTAAATCAACTTAACACAACGTGTCCATTAAAGTTGGCTTAATAAAGTTGACTTAGTGCATTAGAGCCTTCTAAGTTGACTGTATAAAGTCAGCTTAAGCCAGGGGACCCATTTCAAGTCAACTTTATTAAGTCGACTTTAAATGGGTCCTCTGGCTTAAGTTGAGGGGCCGCACTAAGTTGACTTAATAAAGTCAGCTTTAAGTTGATCTTATTAAGTTGATTTACCTGAGCCCTGTAGTGTAGACATAGCTACTGTGATGTGTGCTTGCTCAGGAAGGGAAGTAGGAGGATCTAGTTTGCCCTTAGATCCTAGACTGAGGTTGTAGGACTAGCAATTATTTAAAAACAAAAACAAAAAACAAAAGCTTTTTACTTGTCAGCAAATTTGATCTAGATCACAGAAATAGGGAGCCCTACAATTATATTTTTAGAGAGGCCTTTACTGAGCAGGAGGAAACTATAAATTGAGCACAATTTCAAATTGTCTTTCAGACTAGCATGGTGTCTTCTGAAACCTTTTTCTTTCCTTGTGAGACCTTGGTCATGATGGGAGGGCTTCAGTTTGCTAATGCCCACTTTAGCATGTGGAAGACTCAACACTGTACTCTACAATGCTCTTGTCAAGTGTGCTTTGCTTAGATTGGCTAACTGTCCATCTTTGTTCTCCAGCAACAACTGCCTTGGCAATCTCCTTTCCTCATTTCCACTCAGTCCTGAGAACATTCCTAGGTTAGTTCTCTGCCAAGTTAGTTTAGATCATACCCATGCGACTGAGTGTTTGAAGTTGGAATTAAAGTTAAAGCAAGAAATTCAAAAATCAATGAATGTAGGCTTTAAGAATTACCTTTGCATCAAAAAAGCAGACTCTTTTATATGCTTGTCTTTACCTTCAAACAGGAGAAGGTGTTAGATGGCTTTGATGTAGGACATTTGCAAAGTGACAAACTTAAAACAGCAGCACATTTACACAAGAAGTCATTGACTATGCCACTCAATTTTTCCCTAGTACTTCCCTTTGCCATTGTTGAAGGTGCTTTCCTTGAATAAGAGTTCTGTTCCTTACACAAGCAATGGTTTGTTTTTGCTTCTTAAATCTGCACTGAGATCATAGCCATGTGTTTATGACATCAATCTTTAACTGTGGAAATGAATTGATCTTAAAACTTGGTATTGCAACTGACTCCACAGGATCATTGTAGTAGGATCGAAGTATTATACATACACATATCTATGATAACTGGCAACAAGGTAAAAACAAACCATACAACCCTCATGAGAGATGAAGGCCTGATCCAAAGCCCATTAAAGTCAGTGGAAAAAATTCCACTGATTTTAAAGGGCTCTGGATCATGCTTTGAATGAATTTAAACATGCCATATCTGACCATTTTCCCCAGGAGAATCATGTCATCTCTTCTTTCAAATTGAGCTAGATTAAGGAGGTGGGGCAGCACACACTGCCTCTGGCATCTGACTCCTTTATTTGTTGGTGTTGTAGGACAGTTTTTAAACTGTGATGGTTGTTCTGACAGAGTGGCTGGACCTTTAATTTCTCTTGGGTTGAAAAAGGCAAAGCAAATATGAGAGGGAAAGGGGACACTGACTCAGTCACAGAGACCTTATCCATCCTGTCAGTTTTAGCTTATAGAGGAAAACATGCAGTTAATATGTTCTGTGCTATTTGCTGATAAGGTTGCTGCTAAAGATAGACTATGACTGGTTGTTTATTATGGGGGAAAAAATGAGAAAAAAATCACGGCTTTGTCACAGCAAAACAAAACAAACACCCAATAAGCTATAATTCTAGTTTTTAACCAAAAGAAAAAAATCATGGCACATCACTTTGTAGTTAATACCAAGTTCTTGGTCAAGGAAAATTGGAAGAAAAATCAAGTAAATCTACTTTATTTTACAATAAAAATATTTCAAAGCATTTAACAACAGCTTATAGCTTAAAACCATTTAAGTAACCCACTACAATACATTGATCACATAGCGAACTAAATCTCAGAATTTTCATGGAGCTGTAGGATTGATAAAAAACATGCTATTTAGGCCTGTTTAGAAAAAGGTGCTTTGTCATTAATGCTATGCCTGTGACATACATATGGCCTCAGTCAGCACAAGACACCTTCTATCATGAAAGCATGAATATGAGTTTTGCCAAACATCTTTTAATGGGATGACATCTTCTAGGCATCTAGAGTTATTGCCTGTGTTACATAGAGTAGCCGTCTCTCACAAATCAAGCCTCGCTTTTTAGGTTTCCTAATAATTCACATTGCCATGACAGTTCTCCTAAAGGCTGTTCAGTACGCTAAAGTGGAGTCACTGTCGTTAGAAAGAGTTAAGAAGCATTTGGCATGATAGCTGATGTTTATAGTAAAATGTGATTTATTTTACTGGTTATGTTGCTTGTTGGCAGTTATGATCTATAACCTCATTGTCTTGTGATATTATCCCCAGTAACTAAGAATGAGCAAGATCAGAACTTGGATGACAGACCTCTGACAATCTCCAGCTACTGTTTTTCTACTGTTGAATCAATGACTATAAACTTGCACAACAGTGTGTGAGGGGACAGTGTGTCACAGAAGGTGCTATACAGTAGATAAATTATTAAACCAAGGTTCTGATGCCTTTGGGCCTTAAAAAGATCTCTATTGCACTTTTAACAAGAGGAGGGTTAGCTGAGTGATCTTGGCCAAATTCTACCTATTATGCATCCATATCCCCTTGCAGTCCATTGGATTAAACTTTTAGTTAATTTTGTACAGCATATTGTGCAAATCTCAATATTATATAAGTGCAAAGTATTATTAGTTATGAACTGATTAAGTGGATAAGACGTTCTTTTATTGCTTCTCTACTTCTGCATGCTGGTGTGCACTGTTAAACAGTTGCTGTATTTCATTCCATCTATGACTGATACTTCAAGCTCTTCTCTGCTTTCAACACAAACACCAGGAAATTTCATTCCAACTGCTTTCAGAGACCTACCTGAACAGTAAACTTATGGTTGTTCCATTTCTGGGTGGAAGTTTTTGCCTCATAAGATGATGAATTGTGGCTGACCTTGTCAATGGACTGTATATGGAGACTAAGATACATTGTAGTCTTATGTAAATAGTACTCTTATGTAAATTACTGTAAATTTGGCATGGAGGAAGTTTGAGCCTCTGTTCTGTACTTGGAGGATCAGAAGAAAGATGTTTGTCTATCACCCAAAATGGATGAGTGAACTGGAAGATGGTACGTGGGTCATTTTTAGTGGGCAGATGGTGATTTGTAGGAACTATAGAAATGAATGTGATTCAGGGTAGAAAGTTGTAAGAGGCTCTGGTAATCTCTATACATGTAAATGCTTAGGTTTTTAAACACGTGATTCATGTTTACTTTTGTGCTATTTTGCAACTTCATATGAAAATTAACTTTCTTTTGGCAGCTGGTGGCAGGATTCTTAAGTGAATAGTCCAACCTAACACAGGATTTTCTACAGTCCTACTTTCACAAAAAACCAAACCAAACTGAGCTGATGCTGGCTGGATCTGGAGGATCTCAGAAAAACAAAACCATGGTCAGTAACTAATGAAGTGTGCTAAAATCTGAATGTATTTTACTTTTTAAAAGCAATGACATTTCAAATATTTTAATATCGAGTTTGGCCTTTAAAGATGACTTTCGCACATAAGCATGATTGCATTCTGATTTATGATGTGTGAATCCCAGGATCCCTTGGGCTGCTGTGTTCTCTGTAGATTTGCTGAGCTCTTTTGCCACGTTTTCCCAAAACTCCTCTTTTCACCCCCTCTTGCTTCTTCTTGTCTCTAGATTTGATAAGGTGGCTGGTGGCTGTCATTGTTCATTCTGTTTCTGCTCTCTAGGAATTCCTGGGACCCTGAATTCGATCCTGCCAGCCATGAAGTGTCGCATGACCCCCCTTTTAAGGTAGACTGTAATTGCTGATTTATGGTAATGCCTGTTGTGTGTTGCACAGGGAATGCAGTCATGTGATTGCTCAGCCACTGCCACATCGCCCCTGCTGACCAAGTGTCTGCAATCCTCTGTCCCTATCTGTCTGCACACAGATCTTAAATACATAAATAAATACCTCACAATGGAGTGATGCCAGAGATGCTGAGTTTACGAGGTCAAAGCACAGCCTATCGACAGAAATTGATGGAAAATACCAGGCCCTAAGCTAATGAAAATAATGAGCAAGCTGAAGCAGTGAAAACTGAAGATGTGGTTCACATTAAATGCAACATTTTTGAACAGAGGGCTCTGAAAAGTGAGGGCTTTTTTAGGCAATGTTGGACCAGGTCTTTAAGAAAACAATCTTGAAAGTGTTTATTTTACAACTCAGAGATCTTCTAAGGGAATGTGAACAGTAAAGCTCTGAAAAAGAACAGTGGTGAATGGAGCTGATTCTTTGCAGGCAGGACAGCTTCCAAGAATGGCCCCACCTGACTAAAAATCTAGCTCTACAAACTGGCCCTGTTCTCACCCCCGTTTTTTAGGCAGGGAGGGGTTGCTCGTGGCAAAGTTGCTGTTTGGAGTTACATAGTGCTGCTGTTATTTTTGGTTTCACCATTATCAGACTAGATTGGAGTTTAAAAGAGCTTATTTCAGAGTGAGATATTTAGATGAAGTTATATTCCCCTCCTGCCCCCTACCCCCCATTGACTAGATTTCTGCCTGAGAGACTTGGATACAAGGAAATAGAAGTGCATTATGTTACTGCTTTCCATTAAATACAGAGTTCTGTTTGTTTGTATACTTTTTTTGTCTATGTGCTTCCCAGGGTTTGATTACTATTTAGAGAAATCAGTACATTTCATACTGGCATACTGTAAAAGTGATAGCTTGGATTGTAAAAGACAGACCCCTTACCTTTTATATTATATTCATATTTACTGGATTAGGTACATTTTTATTTTTGTCATGAATATTTATGAGGAACCATCAGTGAACAGAGCTAGACTGTAACTTTACATCTGTCCCAAATAAGGGGCAGTGCCTAGCTGAGCTGACAAGACAACAAATTGGTCACAACTTCTTCCCTCCTCCCTGCTTGTCTACTTCACTCCTTTCCTTGGAGCTGTTTGCACACCACCGTATGCCTGATCAACCATGCTGGATAACAAGTTGGGGTTGGAACCAGTGCTCCTCTCACTCCTTATGCCTTTCTGCCCACTGGCTGGCAGTGAAAAACAGTGGTCAAGTTGCTCCTCCTCTCTTTCCTGTAGTCATCAACTGAGCAGGACCAAACAAACAAAGAGAAGCTTTATTCCTTCTTACTTTTCTGCCCTGCCATGTGACTTTTGCTGCAATAATTTAGCTCCCCTAAAAAACAGAAAGTCCCTGCCCCAGGGAGCTTACAATTTAACAGCTCATAATGCAGCCATTGCATGATTAGGATGTGCAGAAAAATATTGCTCCAGCAACAGCTGCTCTGTTCTGTTAATCTGCCAATACTGCTTAAAACTCAGGGCTTGTTTCCACTTAAAATGCTACATGTGCTGTGAGGAAGGATTCTTCCATTGGTGTACATAATCCACCTCTCTAAAAACAGTAGCTAGATCAATGGGAGAATTCTTCTGTCATCCTAGTGCTGTCTACAGGTGGACTTAGGCTAGTTTACCGCCATTTATGGTGGCAAATTTCAAACCACTGGATTGCTTCGCCACCATCAAGTGAGTGGAAGTGGAGGTCCACTCAGCCAATCCAGAAATGCCTCAATAAATCCACCCTCAGAAAAAGAGTAGTGCTGTGTCAATGAGAGGGCATTTCCCATTGACACAATGTAATGGGAATGCTGCGCTAATTAGAATTTAGGAAGCTGAGGGCAGATAACCAAGCGACCTTATGGAGCTTGCATATCTCCCATCAACTGCCACATAATTTTGCAGTAAGTGTAGACCTGGCCTCAGAGATATGGATTTTTCACTCTGCTGACCAAAATAGTTAAACCAACCTAGTTTTCTAGCGTAGATAAATCTGTTAGCCTTAAAGTGCCACAAGACTTTTTTTTTTTTTTTTTTTTGCTGGACTAGACTAACACGGTTTTCCCTTTGGAAATCCATGAGAGATGGTAGCTATATCAATGGGAAAATCTTTGTATAACTACCTTACTCAGAGGTGTGAAAAATTTCCATTCCTGAGCAATCTAGTTATATGGTACACGTCTGTAGTGTAGACCTGGCCTTAGATTTTAGTTTAGATTTGGAGAAATAATTACAGCTCATCAGCAAATGTTCCCCTCCCATCCTGGCCCTGTGGAAAATTTCAGCTTTGCATTGAAAAGGAGGTTTGGTTTTCTGCCAAAAAGTGTTTGGTTTTTCAGTGAACACTCAACAGTTTTCCATGGAAAGCAGACACTTTTAATGAAAACATTTCATTTATATGAAAACTCAGTTTTCCATGAAAAAATGGGGTTGGTGGAAATTTTCGCTCTACTTGCTATAGAATAATGCTATCAAAAGGCATTAGATGAGACTAAAATATATGAGAGAATATTCCCCAAACATTCTCACTGAAAGTCCCGAGCTATTTTATCATTCTCTGTTACAAATACAGCTGGAAAATATGTCTAGAAGAGAGAAATGGATCTAATAAGACATTGAGTTTTGCCTTGAATTTCAGGGGAGTCATGATTTTTGTATTCAGACAAATTTAGGACTACTTTCTCCTTTCATTTACAACCATGAAAAGTCAGTATTTGCCCTCAGTCTTCTTCAGAACTTGGCAAATTAATAATGCATTTGTTACTCATAATTATTCTTGAATTTCTTGGGTAAAATTTACTGATACTTATCTGATTTTGAGGGCTTAAATGCTGAATAGGCCAAGTTTGGCCCTCTATAAATTTTACTTTTTCTTAGTTGAGGACTGAAAAATACCATAATGAAACAGATAATACACAGTTTAAACTGCAAGTTCTGAAATTAACATCTGCAGTTTGTGCAGCTGATGCTAACTCAACTAACCACCCCAGAATGAATATTGAATTTTCTATCCAGTTGAGATAGACAATATTTGTGCTGTTTGGTTTAGTCAACAGAAATCAGTCAATCAAGAAATAGAATGGATACCACCTGTCTCACATAATTAATTCATACCAGACAAATTATGATCATCAGGTGTACACTTATTTCTGGGAAATATTTGACCTACAATACACTTATTAGTACTTACCCTGGTAAAACTCATGTGGCTTAATTCAGCTTGACAATTTTATTATGTTTGGTAAATGTAACTTCTGATCAAGGTATCTGGTGACTTTACTTCTTATAATGTATCCATTTCCTTTCATCTATTTTTTCTCCTTTTCAACTAATGATTGCAGTTTATACCTCTCAGACTCAATGTCGAAAAATACAGAGTATTGTGTATACAACGATTAGGTTGCATTTGGTGGTGTCATGGTGACCTGTCCTTTTAAGAAGAACAAAGAAGCTGTATGGTTACCTGTCCAGACACTGCAAAAGCAGACACATAGGTTTGGCATTTAAATTCCAAAGTTTGTACAGAACACAATTAGTGAAAATTCTGTTTGTGTCTATTCAGTTTTACATGTTTTCTAAACTATGTGAGTATAATTGGCCAAACTACAGCGGGAGTTTGATTTTGTTAAATATAGTTGCTCAAGTAAGTGTTTTTTGTAATTAAGTCTCTTAGTGCTATTTCAAAGGTTTGAACAAGTTGCTTTTGAATGACAGGAGCGTTTAAGGAAAGATTTAGTGCAAGTTTATAATTTCATTGTGTTCTAAGATCATCTACTCAGTATTTCATTGTGTTTCAGAGATCTGCTGCAAGTGGAGGGTTTAAAGAAAAAGGATGTAGTCAGCATATTATCTCATTAGTCACACGGCTTTTGGATGAATTTCACTTGAGACAAAAAATGTGGGAGATGAAATACAGAGGAAGTGGGCTATATATATTGTGTATACACATACTCCCCTCACTCTGAATACATGCTGCCCTCAACAGAAAACCCTGTTTATCACTTTGAACCTGCAATAAAAATAACAAATGCCCAGAGTAAACCTAATTCACTGTGCTACTTAGTATCTGAAATACATAAATATGTCAAGCAAAAGACCTCTAATAGACCCTTTTATCCTGGTAATAGTGTACATATAATTTTCCTCTCATTAGTACAAAAACTACCTAGGGAACTATCGGCCCATCCTTCATCCATTTAATCTGCATTAGTTTACTTTTACCTTGTGTTTAATCTGCTTTCCCTCAAGGTATTTTGAATAAATCAATAGGAATACATGATTGTTTAATGATTTTTAGAAGAGCTCCCTTCGACCACAGCTGCATGATTTAGAATGACTAATTCCACTTTTTACAATTGATCTGGCCTTGTGTGGACTATCCATTCCTGCCATGCTGGGTAAAAGGAACCTAGAGCAAGCTGCTTAATAATGAGTGAGATCTTAAAAGGTCCAATTTGGGCGATCAATTAGCATATTCTTAGGCTTCATATTTTTTCACCCTCATAAAGTGCCATCTTTCCACTCAGGTGCTGTACAATCATAAATGATTACTCGCATTCTGGGAGAGAAGAGAGTTGGGGGAGGATTATGTTAAGGCACAAAGTAGGTCTCTTTTCCTATTTTCTCCTGTAGTTATAGGTGTCTGGCTTGGAGTCTGAATATCTAATCATGCACCAGAGCTTGCTGACAACTTTGATGGAGTGATAGAAGTAGAGAGGTGACAAACTATTCAAAATAAATGTAGCTAATTCTTGATAGCAGACTCCAACTCCCCATCTTAGTGACTTGCTCAGTACATCATGTTTACCACGTAGGTTTACTAGAATTTTGGGGCTGACAGTGAGATTCCTGCTCTGCCTGTCTACAAAAGCTCCATGGCATAACATGCTTGGACAGGACAGTAAGTAGAGGATTGGCCTTTAGCTATGCTAATAGCACATTTCACTGCCTGTGAGTAACAAGACTGGGCCTTTCAGGAGAGTGTCAAGACTTTCAGGGACAGAAATACTGAGAGCCAGATTCTGGCCTCATTATATCCTGTTGAAACAAATGGTGCAACTGAGAGCCCATTTGGTTAACATGACAGCAGGGAAAACCTTTTGGTTTTAATGTACTAGGCCCTGGTTGCTTCCTTAACTCCCCCTCCCCCCTGCCCTTCCTTTTAACGTTAAAATAGATAAATGGGAAATTGTGCAAAACAATATAGCTACCCCAGTAAGAATTGCTAAAAGGTACTCTGTACAATGCTGATGGGAATGGTATTAGAACCTAGACAGAGAGTATCATGCTGATGCAGAGAGCGAGATATATGATAGCCACAAATAACTTCTCCCCCAGTTCATCCTCTTTACTATGGAGCTGACGTGATCTAGTGCATCAGACAGTGCCTTTAAGAGCCAAGAGACTTTGGTTCTATTCCTGGTTCTGCCCTGACCTGCTGTGTGACTTTGGGCAAGTCTCTTCACTTGTTTTCCCTCCCTCCATTTGTCTCTCCCATCTAATTAAATTGTATCTTCCTACAAGTTTGTACAGAGCCTAGCACAACAGACCCTTGTGTCTTTGTTTTGGCCTGTTGATTCTATTGTAATACAAACAACAGATATCATATAAGCTTGTTATGCTGTCCATGCAGAAGCAATATATCAGGTATTGAGTCCCATTCCAATGCCTTACCTACTAGGCCACACTACCTTTCTAGTGGATGTTCATAGACCCAGCATGTATTTGCAGTAACCCTTATGCTAGCATACATCCTTGGTTTGGCTGCTTTCTACTAGATTTCATAGTCAAAGTGCTGATATCTTGAGATTAGGAGCCAGACACAGCCTTCATCTCAGTGGAGATTAGCATGAATTCTCCTAGTCTGCATCAATGTTGATGGTAGCAAGTGATCTAGTATCAGATCCAGCGTGGTCCTTTCTTTGAGGAAGGGGCCTGGCTCACTCTTGTACACATCAATGGAAGCAGGACTCTGCTCAACTACTTCTCCTTAAGCTCACTCCACCAGCAAAGGTGGCAGGGTTCTTAAAAAGGTCCACATATGAATCATCACGCAGCTTACAGACCAAAGAACAAAAGCAGTGCACAGCTGTAGCACTGACAAAACTGAATGCCTTTTTAAGGGCAGAGTTCAAGGCCCGCTGAAATCAACAGGCATTGTTCCATTAACTTCCACAAGTTTTAGAATGGGCTTCATATAAATAATGCAGACTATTCAAAGCCTAAATTAAGCTCATTTCAATTTAACTAAACAAGAGGCTATAAGAATACTTTGGCAACTATACCATCATCACATCAAGCCCTCCGAGCTGACCAGTGGCGTCACTGGGGTGGGGGCGCTCAGGGGGCCTCAGCCCCCCTAAAACTCAAGGCCAGCCCCCGAGCAATGCATCCCCAAGCAGGGAACATGCCGGCTGCTGCGGCTTGTACCCAGAATCTTCCAGCTGGGAGGGAGCTGCCCCAGGCTAGGGATGGGAGTTTTTAAAACTCCTGCCCTGGCCTGACCCTGCTCTGAGCATACTCAGAGCAGGGTCATGCCGGGGGCCTCAGCCACTGCTGTGGCCCCCCGCTCTCCCTTTGGTGGCCAGGTAAGGGAGCAGGGGAGGGGCGGGGGCAGGCATGCCAGCCCAGACAGGGGAGAGGGTCAGCCTGGGGCAGCGGAGCTAGTGACGGGACCAGGGAGTTAGGAAACGGCTCGAGGAGGTGTTACTGGGGGGTAAGGGAATGGATCGGAGCCCCAGCAGCCGGTGGGGGCCAGGGACCCCCTGAATATTTATGTATAGCGACACCCATGGAGCTGACACTGCTTCAGTACTGAGAGAATGAGGACAATGAAGGTGTAGACAGGCTGTGTAACGCTCTTCAAGAAAATGCCAAGTGACACAAGACATCACATCTTACAGTAAGTAATCTATTACTCCAGAACTTGTCATCAGGTGCTTGCAATTTAACACAGTCATCCAGGAAAAGTAGCAGCTGAGAATCAGGCTGGCATTCTGTTTAGCTTGCCTTATTTTATTGTATTAAAATGCATTAAAAGCACACTTTTAAAATTACTACTACCGGTACTTATTTAACATGCTTGTAAGGCTTCTGTTGATAGACCTTTATGGATAGGCATCATTGCCCAGCAAAGAAGAATCTAGTGATCAGGAAAGAAATGTGATCTAGTGGTTAGGAATGTGAATCAAGTGACCTGGCCTATATTCCGCCAGACGTTTACTGTGGGATCTCACACCAGACTCTAAAATGCAGATTTTTCAAACTTATTTAGGTGCTTTAAAGATCCAGATTGGTGCCTAGTACAATTTTCAAAAGCATCTAGGCACCTAACTCCAATTGATTTCAAGCATCTTTAAAAATCTAGCCCTAAATTGTTTGTTGCCCAGTTCGCTTGTTGATAAGTCTTTGCAATTGCTGACTCTTTCACAAGCTTTATAAATATTTACATGGGCCATATGTCATCCCACTGTGCATGCCTACAACAGATATTTCAGCCCCGTGCCCATAAACTTCACTTCCCATGGCTCAGAGAATCAGTGAAATCCATAAAGATGCTGGGAGCACACGGAATATCTACAAGCCATCAATTTAGTGGTGATGGAAACCAGACAGTCTTAATATTCTTCTGACTCATCACAAGGAAGCATGCAATGTGAAAAACTCTCATTTGGTAGCTACAGCGGTTTATGACTGGGCAGCTTTAACAGCCCAATAGATTCTCTGCTTCTAAAGTATTCTGGATTTCCTAATGCTTTCACTGTGGGCAGGGAAGGTTACTTAAGCTGTGTGTGTGTGTGTGTAATACTTTTCTTAGATTTCTATGAACTGGGCACAGATGCAATCATTCTACCAGTGCAAAGAAACAGCTGAAATGAGTATGTAGTAAGAATTGATCTCTTACTATTATGCAGCCACAGTGTTGGTTCCCAGTAGTCCTGACAGACAATGATTACTGAGTTTGAGCCAATGAAAAACAAATCAGAATTCAGAAGTGACCTGTCATAAAATTGTTTCCCTTCCAAGCTAATGAAAAGTTAGAACACATGCCATAAATACAACACACATGTTTTTGGGGAGTATAGTCTAATTATAGTTTCCCCAAATATCCAGGTTTTTCTATTTGCACGTGTAATAGGGACAATTCTCATTCAGCTTAATCTTTCAGGTCCCTATTCAGGTGGACACAGGACTGAGTGTAATGATGGACAGCCATAGCTATCATGATTTTGTAGGGAGTGATTCTTGAATCCCTGGGGTTCAGTATACTCCTTAGTATCTAGAGCAGGCCTGGCCAAACTGTGGCTTGGGAACCACATGTAGTGCTTGAATGAAAAATTGTGGCTCCTGGAAGAACGTCAGCAAATCAATTTAGGAAAGCAGCCCCAGCGTTGGACTTCAGGAGGGGATTGGGGCTGTGGGGAGAAGTGCAGCATGGTCAGGATTTTAAAAAACTCACCACTAGCCTGCAGCAGCTAAGTTTTTACTGTATAGGCCTAATTTTCACAGTAACCTTAAGTAATTATTAGAATCTGACATTAGTCAGATTGATATTTGTCCTCTTTTTATGATAAAATTAAAGTGTGCAATGAATTTTAAACTTAGTAATTCTGAAGTAGGTAAAAATATATGGCTATAGGCCTCAGTGCGGCTCTCAAAGGTTTAATAATCAACTTGTGTGGCTCTTGAGTTCCATAAGCTTGGCCAGCCCTGATCTGGAGATTTCCAGCTAAACTGGGGCTGCATTGTTCTAGGTGGCGCAGCACACTGGTATGCTGTGAGAATTTCCAAGTGTGCTGTAAAGTTCTATACCAGACGTGGCCAAACTATGGCTCACGAGCCGCATGCGGCTCTTTAACGAAAAATAGCGGCTCCCGGGAGAGGCAGGGAAAGGCAGCATGGCAGGAGCCAGGGGCTAGAAATTTGCAATCATCGGGGCCTGCAGAGAGGTGGCAGCGGCATGGTGAGAGCCGGCAGAAAAAAGCCGTGTGGTCAGAGCAGGGGGAGGGGCAGCATTTTGAGATCCAGCAGGGAAAAGTGACATGGTAAGAGAGCTAGGAGAGGAGGAGCAGCAGTCTGAGAGTTTGCGGGGAAAAAGCAGCCTGGTAAGAGCCAGGAGGGGAGGGGAGAGGAAAGGAGAAGCAGCATTGTGCAAGCCAGCAGGAAAAAGCAGCATGGTAAGAACCGGGAGGGGAGGGGCAGCATTGTGAGAGCCAGCAGGGAAAAGCAATGTCATCAGGTGCAAAGACATGTCAGATTCTACAGTTTACCCACACAATATTAATTCTACCCTCCTTGTCTGTATTCATTATGATACAGTCTTTAATTACAACATCACAGGCTTCATTCATTGGACAGACTGGATGCACACAGAGGCAAAATGAAAGTAGCACCAGCAAGAAAAAGTCTGACCTGAATGCATGATTTTTTAAATATTTTCCTTTTTTGATACTGTTTTCTGGGTAAATATTTTTAAAACTGGCAACATAAATTGATCAAGAGCAAGTCTACAATGAACTACAGCTAAGTGATGATAATCTAGCAATTTAAACAAATTAATTTACAATTGCTTTTCTCTTTTTTAAAAATCACCTGGCATTTCCAGATATTGTAATATAATGCAAAATTATTTCTCTTGTATTTCTATTTTGAGAATTAAATAAGAATCATCAGAAATGACTGAAAACTGACACAAGCGTTACATCCAAAACCACTGACTACTGTCAAAAGGCTATTAAAAAACCCCCCTCTATTTAAAGAATGTTACAAGTACTTATTATGGATCATGGTTCATTTTCAGCATGCAAAATGATTTAGACTTAGGATAGACCACCACTACTGAAAACTGGCTTTAGAAAAAAAATTCCTTAAGTCCATTGAACAAGTGTGCCTGAGACATCAGTATGTCATCTGTTTGCAGAAGGTGCTAGTACATTTATTTTATAAGAAAATTTTAATTAATATAACTGTCAATTACCAAGCAAGTTTATATTCATTGCAACGTTCAATAGCAACACTATACTTCCACTGATTAAATAGCATTCAACATGTATTAATTTTTCTTTGTTGTATACCAGTGGTCAAAATCCATTTATATTTCAGTGCAGTCTTCATGAATGACTCCATGGGTATCTGAGCCCATTAGACAAGAGAATAATTGTTGTGAAGGGCTGAGGATGGAAAATTGTGTTGGAAACTTTCTGAAAAAAATCTCTCACCAATAAAGATTTTACTTTGTATTATAAAAACCAAACAATGATATTTAGAATTTATACAGGGCCTGACCCCAAACTGAATAAACTCAATGGGATTTTTTCCATAGTATCTTCTATGCATGGACTCCAAAGCACTTACTGAAACAGGCTCTGATCTTGCACTTTATGTCCCCATAAATTCTCATTGATCTGTTGTGATTCTGAACTGTTGAAAAGGTGTCCCTGTGTGCATCTCTTCACAGGATTAAGATGAGAGCAGTGTTTTCCCTTACTATTATTCTCATTTTAAAATTAATTGTGTCTGATTGAGTCCTCAGACCTTTTGTCTTCACCGTCCATGAGTATTTTAGTGAACAAGTATACTGGCAGAAATGTTGGCAGGGAAGCGGGGACACGGGAGGTGCCAGGATGGTGTGGGGGGCAGAACTGCAGTATGGTTGGGGAGAGCAGAGAAGCAGCAGTGTGGTAAGAGACAGCAGGGAAGTGGCAGTGGAGGTGGGGAAGGAAAGCGTGACAAGGTCAGAGAAGCCATAGCCTGTTTAGATTTTCTCATAGGCCCTAATGCAGCACACTCATTGTTAAAATAAAATCATGTTTTACAAGTCCTAAACGTGATGTGGAATACTAAGAAATGAAAATACAAAGGAGAAAAGTTTAAAACTGAAAGTAGCTTACTTTCAATTTTTGGCACAATTTACTGCTGTGAAGCATCATATTCCACAATGAAATTCAAAACATTGTGCAATACTTAGAGATCAGCATCTCAGAGCTTTTACCTGCTGCATTGGCAAGTTACTGCACAGATTTTTTTAAAAATTGCCACAAACCTGTAGTGTTCTACATCTAGCAACAACTAAGTTTTTACTGTATAGGCCTCGTTTCATGGTAACCTTAAATAATTATTAGTATTTGACATTAGTAGGATCAATATTTGCCCTATTTTTATGATAAAATTAAAATGTGCAATTAATTTTAAGCTTTGTAATTTTGGAGTAGGTAAGAATATGTGGTTATACACCTCAGTGCAGCTCTCGAAGGTTTAATAATCGACTTGTGTGGCTCTTGAGTTCCGTAAGTTTGGCCACCCCTGTTCTATACAAAAGTAATGAAAAATCAAACACCGTTTCATCTTAAGCAATAATTCTATCCAACCAAAGTTAAAACTCATAAAACTTATGAAAATTAATCATCAAATTAAAAGCAAGGTATCAGTCTTTTGATATTAAAATGTGAACATGGCAAATACAGGTGGCCAAAGGGCAAAATCAAGATGATGTGCATTTTCTTCTGATGAATTTGAAACATTAATACAGGTGATCCTTTTTTAGTTTGTTGTACATACTATGTCACAAACCTCTCTAGTAGAACTGTAACCATAGTAAATGTGACTTTATGAGCACAAATTTATGAGCAATCAATTGGCTGATACAAGCGTGCTGTGGAATTGTTTGTCTCATTGAAGTGTGCCATGTTACTGAAGAGGTTGGGAACCACTGATCTACACACACGGAACAGTAGAAAGAAGGCTGAAAGGACAGATGATCATTTCCATTTTATATTTAGAGAGGTGAGGCACAAACTGACCTGCTCAAGGCCACAGAGAAATTATGTGACAGAGCCAGAAATTGAATCCAGATACGTAAACTTCCAGATATGTATTAGCCCATGTTTTTAGTTCATACATTTAGAGACAAAGTGGATCAAGGGATTTATTTTTCTTATTAGAGGTGTGAAGTAATAAGGCTACTTATTATACTTCTTTTGTTTACAGACATTTTCCTTTCAGCTCTTCCAGAAACTTGCATCAACTTTCTTAAATAGCCTCCTCTCCTTGTACACAAGTAAAAATATTTACATTTTACCACTTGATCGAATCATAAAGTTTGTTTAAATTAACCGAGCTAAAGTGGCTAATCTGTTGCTTGAAGTCTAAGAAGGAATTTGTTTAAAAGAATGGCACTGAATGCAATACTTGCAAGCCAAAATATGAATAAATTTCTGTTTCTTTCCTACTTACTTTTATCCTCTGCCTGTTCTCCAAGGATGTGCTGAATTTTCCCCAGCTTCATTCAGTTAACATTTCTTCAGATTTTTTAAATTTTTATTTATTTATTTATTAATACAAATATCTTTCTCCAGAAATACATCCTTGTAATGGGATTCCTGCACTGGCAAGGTTTTTAGGCAGCTTGCTTGGCTGGAGAATGCTATAGGTTCTTAAGATCCTTGAAACTATGTCAAGAGAAAATATTGGAGGCTAACAACCATTTAAAAAGATCATTTGGTTATCTTTGCAGTAAAATCTTTGCCGGAAGTAAGTCTACACACCAATGGAACAGCCATACTGAGGGTATGCCTTCACTGATGGCAGCAAAATCACTGCCATCAGCTCGGCGTTCTGGGAGTAGTTTGTGGCAAGTATGAACTCACTGCGCCACTCCTGGAAGTCGACCCCAGAAGTCCTGAGAGCCAAGGGGTGTAGGGGAAAGCTGACCACAAGCAATTTGTGTTCGGCTTTCCCCTACTGTGTAACAACAGCTAAGAAAGTCACCACCAGTTACGCAAGGAATTTTATGTTCCTTGCGTAACTGGTGGTCAACTGCTGCCAAAAAAGCCCCAAGTGTACTCTACAGCTGAGTCCAGTAGGAGCTGCTGTCTGCTGAGCTCTTGCAAATCTGACCACTTATCTAGGTAAATCGAAGCTGTTGGCTGCTGGTATCTTTTGCAAATCCAGGTCCAAATGTGAAAGATAAGAGCTCACGTTTCAAGTTGACAGATATCCACATACCAAGGGTTAACATACTAAGAATTCATCAAAGCTGCAGGTTGGTGTTTGCTTTTAGGCTCCTGGCCTCTTCACATTTTCTAAGGCAACATCTACACTGACGGCAGCAAAATTGCCGCTGTCAGCCTGGTGTTCCTGGAGTGCTTGGCAGTGAGTATGAAATCACTGTTGTGCTCCCAAAAGTTGGTACCAGAAGTCCTGGCCCCAGGAGATGTAGGGGAAAGCCGACTGCAAGGGATTTGCAGTCAGCTTTCCTGAGTGTGTACCAATGGCTTAGAAAGTTGGTGGCACTTATGCAAGGCATTTTACGTGTACTAGTACTACTGTGTGTAGACTAGAACTTAGTGTAAAATCTCCTTGGGCAGGAATTGTGCCTTGCTGAATGTAGGCAGTAGCTAGTTGACTATGGATGTTCTTAGCATACAAGTAAACAATTAGATGGAATGTTTCTCTATTTCTTCATTACAAGCTAAAACTTTTGTGCTTGGATTGAAATGATTACCTCTCATACAAGCCCCTTATATTCCATCAAAGCTTTATGGAGTGGTTGAGCTGCCGTTTCTCTGGCACTACACTGTAAGATTAACTACTTTCATTTGTCAAGCTCCAAATACTGCCATCTTAAATACTCAAATATCCATCCCATAACTATTGGGCTTGGAAGGAGTGAGCCAGTAAATGGATATTGCAGGATGATCACAGCATAGACATAAGTACACTTTGGCACAGGTAGCTGGCATTTGTGGAACGTGAAACTTTTCTGCTCCCAGATCCCACGCTGGAGAAATTCACTCTTAGCTAAAGTTAAAGAATTTGCAGAAAGAATAAGCAATATCATTTAAATTAAGAAAATAAATCTAATAAAAGCTGGGCTTATTAGAGGGTAACATTATTGTACTTTTCTTGCGCTCTGTCTCTGTCTTGGCCTTCTGAAGGCAGTATAACTTTCCAAGCTATTGGAGCTAATCATTTCCTCCAGTAACAACCTGATCAGCATAGCTCTGCTGACTTTCATGGAGTTACGGTTTCCACCAGCTGGGAAGCTCATCCACGCTGTGGGCCTGATCATCAACAATGAAATTTAATAGGAGTCTTTCCACTGACTTCAGTAGAAGCCAAGACAAGGCCTGGTGGGACAGTTCCCTTTGTCTCTATAATTGTGTCTTTTTTGGGAAGATTAGGAAGTAGGATCATAGCTAGCTATGGCTGTATATCTTGGAGCCTTCTCCAGTGCCTCCTCACTCCTGGCTAAGCATAGTGCATATCACAAGACTCCTCTGATTGCTATATGTCCTCTGGAATAGTTGTCTTTCCTGAGGTGATGGGCAGGATGTGCTTTGTTTTTGATGCACATTTTCAGGCTACCCAACCATCCAATATATGTGGAGGTAATCAGAATGCTCATGCTTTGTGTAACATTGTTAAATAAGCAATTTCAAAATCAATATTCCTTCTCAAAACTAGTTTGCCAACTCCTTTCTCTCTCCTCCCTCCATTCCTCTGCAGGGCACCCTTTATTGTTGCTCAACATTGGTGAAACTGACCCAAGCAGGGGAATAGCTTAAGGCCTTGGTACTACTTCAGTTCCACTTAAACCCTTTTTGGAGGCTTAAGTGACTCCTAGGCCTTGCATGGGAAGTTTTCATGCAGGTAAATAGAAGAAAAATCAAGCACTGTCCTAACTGAATAAATGATAGATTATCTTCTTTTATAGCTGGTACAAATGAGCCACATTCTTTTCTCAGGTACAGTAGACAGGAGTAAATCTGGAATGACTCCATTGACTTTATGCTGATCTAACAAAAAGCAGAATCTAACCAGAGCTACTTGGCCTAATTTACTCTTCTGTGACACATTTCTGCAGGTTATGTGGTGTGATGGAGAAAGCGGGATGATACTTTGCACTGTACTCTAGAGATACCTTGAGTGAGGCCAACATGTCTAACATGCAAACTGAAGTGCTGTATTCCTGGATACCTATCTCCTGGTCTGAGAAGCATTAATCCTATTAATTACATATAAAAAGACTGGTAGCAATTCTACAAATGAGTAAACACAAAGATAAAAGTGTAATCATACTAGGACAGCAAATTGGATTCAGGTCCTCATTGAACAATCCTGTTTCATTTCAGCAATTTTATTATCACTGTTACTGAAACAAATCACTTTATTAAAACAGAAGGGGCTTCTATAAAAGAATTTCTTATTGGGGGCAATATCATGAAGCTCTAACACACAACCAGCACTTACACTTGTCAGGGGATTTCTTTAGGCAATTCAGCTAATGGCTTGTGACAAGTAAGACTTGAATTGTTCAGTCAAGCCTTCCCTTTGGCTATGTGGATACATTTCCACAGTTCTAAAAAAACCCTTTTAGTGGAATGAATATTTTTGGCAGCAGTTTTGCTAAGAAACAGCAGAGGATAATATGGTCTGACATAGCACAGGGTGTGGTGAGCCGAGGTAGGAGGGACAGGATTTACGGTTTGAACTAGGAGTCAAGGTTACACATCACAACTTATTGTGCAGTTGTGCTGAAACAATACCACAGCTATAGCATGGCGAGCTTAAAAAAAGAGAAACCAGCATAGGGCCCATCTAAAAAAATTAGCTGACACGTATTCTCCATCTCTTGATGTTTTCAGATTAAGACTAGAGAGCTTTCTAGAAGATGCTTTCGTCAAACTAAGGTTCAGTAACTAGGTGGAAAATAATGACATCTGTTTTACTGGAGGACTGAATGGTCCCTTGCAGCCTTAAGCTCAAGAATCTATGATAAAAACAGAGCAGAATCTTTATAAAAAAAGCAAGGATGAGAGAGCCATGGATAGACAACTATCTTTTACCCTTTCCCTTACTCCCCTACCCTCCAAGAAGTTTGGGATAGAATAACTTTTCTACAATGGGAAACAAAAATAATATCCTGGTGGTGGGGGAAGAGAAATCATTCTCACTTTCCACTGAGACAGAACAGTTCTGGGGAAGCTGGTTGTTAAAGTGTCAGTACCACAATCACTATGCTAGTTTCAGATAGTTGCATCTTTGGTAAATGGAACAAGGGCATGGAAGCACACTTGAGGCCTGTGCCCATGCTCAGTATTAAACTTCAGCTGCAGGCTTTGAATTTGCCACAGCCCTAATGTAATGTCAGGACATTCTAGTTCCCGAGACAGTGCATACAAGGTTCCTACTGAAAGCCAGCGTCACGCTGATCATCATCATTGTGACATTTATATACAGATAATATGTAATAAGGTGTACACACACACACTTATGTTCTTAAAACCTTGTAGTGTAAGAAAGGTCACCCACAGATAATATGCCCTTAGGTGGGTTCTGCCAGGCAGGAAGTGGGAGTCATTTTTCTCCCTGACTGATCATTGTGCGTCTTCCAACGGAACTGTTATTTGCATACGGAGTCAAATGCTAATGATGAGATCATGGAGAGTGCAGGAGGAGAAACTAACAGGAAGAGGTGAACAGCAGGGGCAGATAAAGACCCTGTTTACAGATGAAGAATAAAGGAATTGTCTAATTTATCTTTATGCAGCAGCAGGCTTGATCTCATGAATGGACAGTCTCAGCACACTGGCTGGAGAATGCGAGGACCACGACTTTGGGAAAGCAGTACAGACAAGAGGCCAAGTTCTTCATTAGTCAGGCTCTAGAACGTGTATCCCTTTGGAAATCTAGAATGTATGTTACAATTTTATATCATAACCCTTTGTTCCATCAATCCTACTTGCTATCATTTGAAACTCTGCTTAACAAAGAGGAAACAGGTTTATTTCTACAGAAATCAAGTGGAGGTGCTGCATGTTACACAGTACTGGGTCCTACCATGTAATTAGTAAGCTGGCGTGCACTCTTTTTTGGGAACAGAAGAGCTGGCAATTCTGAGAGTGTCTGGGGCACTGGGGCTGTGCACTACAGGAAGGTGTTCTGATGATGCAGGGGTTGAAGCATGCCTATAACTAACCTGCATGAGGGATGGGCGCCGGCATAGGCTCAGATTGGAGTACTTGTGATGCCTGGTGGCTGGGACTATCATGGAGCTGATGTTTAGCAGGCACAGACAAGTTTCCACCTGCTAAGAATGGATGATAGTGAGGTGCGTCACAACACTGCATCTCCCACACGAGTAGCATATGGGGTTATAATGGGATTATAAACGTTACATCTGGGAGGTGTTTGGCAAAATTATTTAATGCTCCTAAGCCACCTGCTGAAAAAGTGCTGATGATCTTAAGAAAGCCAGTCACAAGTTGAAGATGGTGAAGATACTTGCCTAATGCCATTGCAGAGAATTGCATAGACTGCACTTCAATGCATGGGAAAAAATAAAACCTTGCAAAAATGCATGAATCAATAAAATTTTATTTTGAGAAAAATTATTGCTACACTTTGAGCGAAGTCAGAACAGTCTGGTCACATACGTCGCATAAGCCCGTGCTTAACTTCAAACACGCGTTCTCAGTGTCTGCAGGAAACGTGTGCACGTAAATTCCTAGCCAGTCAAGGCCTGCCAAAACACAGCTCTGAAATAGGCCTATGGATGCGAAGTACTATCTAACTAGGTGCTAAGTATTATTCAAGGTTGGAATTTTAAAGGCAGCCTCTAGGTCAGGATTAGACACCCAAATCGTACAGTCACCCAGGCTGTATAACATTCAAGCTGAAATGTTTGTCATTTTTGAATCCTCTTGGTTAATTTTAGTTAACTCAAGAAAGGATGTTTTATTTCAAATTCCAAAGGGGTAGCCATGTTAGGCAGAACAAACAAGGAGCCCTGTGGCACTTTTAAAGACTAACAAATTTATTTATTGCATGAGCTTTCGTGGACGAAAATCCCACTTCATCAAAGCATCTGACAAAGTGGAATTTTCTCCAATGAAAGCTCGTGTGATAAATAAATTTGTTAGCCTTTAAAAGTGCCATGGGACTCCTTGTTTTTATTTCAAATGGCTCCCTGGACAGCTGCATAAGGAACAGCCATGTCCTTCTCCCCTGTCTCCCTCCCCCCCCCCACCAATGACCATGCAAAATGATTTAAAGAGGGGTGAGGGGAGTCAGAGACAGCAGTAAATGTAAATATGCCCTTAGGGACAACAGAAGGAAACCCTCTCTTAAGCAACCTCTTCCACATCATAGTTAACTAAGCAACACGCTGCTCTGAGATGGCTGGAATGCAAGGCTAGGCAATTCTATGCTATTTCAAATCCTTTGGCTTTTTTGTTACGCTTCACGATGGGGTTCTGTTTTGTGTAGGTCATGAAGTAAAGAGTTCAGGCTAGTTAATATAAATCCTTACATTCTTATTCTCCAAGTACGTGGCTGTTTTGACTAAATAGCTGGGGATGCTAAGAACTCATTTAGAGTTCAGCTAGAAGATCTACATACGACTGCATTCAGATCCGGCATTTCCAATCCATTCTTAAATCATTTAATTCCAAAGGCAAGCCCCATCTACCCACCACACACACCTATTCTTCAAAAAGAGGCCAGGATTGGGTTTGTTTACTTAGAGCACAAACATATTCAAGCCAGTGATGTCAGATTAAAGGAAGAAAGGGGAAAGAAATCAAAGCCTCTAAACTGCACATAAAAGGCAGTCGCTGGCAACCAATCTGTTCTACTTCCAAACTACTTGCACTTTATGAATAAAGGTCAATCTGGCATTGGAACCCAAATGTTAATGTTCTTATGAGGGTTTAAGCCGCTTTAACAGCTGAATAAGTGAGAGTGATCCACGAGGCCACACCTAATCATCCAGTCATAGAAGGGAGACCAGTCCTGAAGAACAGGCCACGGCAGGGTAGCAGGAGGGACAGTACAACAGCACATTATTTACAGCTTGTGTAAAGAACACTTGAGGATAAATAGACCCCTTTCCCCTTTTATTTTTCCATCTGCTCTGCCTGGTGGTTGGTGTACACAGCTTACATTCACTTAGTTTGTGTCTTCTCAATAGCACTGGTTTTCAGCAGTGACGGACTCAGAAGACAGCACATTCAAATTCTTTTCCATTTGTGATTAGCTGAAAGTTAGACGTTTTTAGTTTTTAAATATCATGTGCCTCTTTTAATCAGTTTTCTCCCTGGGAATGACATGGTGTAACTGCCTTTGGCAAAATTCCAGTCAACTCCATAGTTCAATGAAAGATGTGTACTGAATAGAATACACACCTCACATACTCTCCCTCTTGTGCTCCAAGTTCATGATCATTTACTTTTTTGACTCAGGCCTAATCTATGCTTAAAACTGAGAGTGGCACAACTGTATCAGTATAGCTCTGTCTTCAGAAGAGCGCTTGTGTAGCTGAGCTATGATGATGGGAGGGAACTCTCCCACTGACATAATAAACCCACCTAAATGAGCAGCAGTAGCTATGTTAGCGAGAGACACTCTCACCCTGACATAGTGCTGTCCACACAAACACTTATGCCAGCAAAACATACGTTGCTTAGGTGGGTGTTTTTTCACACTCTCGAATGATAAAAGTTTTGCTGGTGTAATTGCTAGTGTAGACAAGGTCTCAGTGTAAACTTACAAGAGCATGTAATTCCTACCTGTCGGGGTTTCCTCAAACTGCACCAAAAATAACTACTCCTAAAACAACCAATGAACTCCTTTTCTGACTCTTAGTAGCCAAAAGAGCTCTGACCACCCATTGCACATATTTTCTGATGACAAACAGCCAGCAAAAGGTTTGGGATGATTCAGAATGCTAGCTGATTGTGCCAGACAGCAGCCTCATTTTGGACAATGGATTGGAGCTTTAAAAAGAAAAAGGTAGTCAATAATTGAGATATGTTTTCATAAAGTCAGGGAACAAGTGCACTGTGGAATTAATTCATGTCTGGCATTTACAAACAGTAACTTGATCTTTCAGCTGGTGCCCTTGCCAAGTCAAGCAGTTCGTAAAAATTAAATTTTTTAAAAAGTGAATTTAGTGCTAATGAAATTGAAAGACCAATAGCACTAGCTAGAGCCAGGCTCTGTGCAGGCAGGCACTGTGCAACTTTCCTTCTTTCTGCTGACAATGCACCTCATTTTTGAGCTGCATAAATAGTGGTCCTTTAAGTCTGGGCATTTCCTCACTGGGCTTGCCAACTGGGAGGTTTTCTTTGGTGTTGTGGTTAAATGGCTTCTAGGAAACAATGCACTTAGCTGGAGACCCAAGCTAAATCTAAACCCAAGTTAAAAGGCTAGTAAGTTAAATTACTGTATAAAGGGAGAAGTAGTTGTCAGATATGGAAAGTTGGACAGGATTAGATCTCATTTTTTTCTTTTTCAACTGAGTGTGTCTGTTTCAAGATACTTGACAATCAACTTTCAATTAGTGCTTTGTCTCTTTCAGTATTGCAGCTCTGCAATATTATCTTAAAAGAGATTGAAGCGAGCCCATTAGTAAACGTTTAGTGAATCCGTAAAGAGGAATATATGGATTGGTAAGGCAAAACGTGAAGACTTTCATGAGGTTGAACATGCATTGCAAGTCACAAGGGAGGTTGTAATATTTACCGTACTCTCTCAATGCTTCATCTTCCACCTCTCCTCTCATGAAAGATGCAGAAGTCTTCAGGTAAAAGTGAAGGATTGTCAGCATCTAGCAAGTCATGTTTTCAGTAAGAATTACAGATCAGAAACCTGTCTCTTGTGGCTAGAATTGGTCTTGCTTGCCAACATCCTCATGAGCATGATTTCTTTTCTGTCAAGAGGAGGTTGGGGGATTATGGGCAATACCTTTGATTAGTCAAACTCCTGCTGAGCTCTAAATTCTGAAGGCCAGATCCTACTCACTTCTGTGGAGCTAACCAGACCAATTTACACCTGCCTACTGTGTGTGGCATATGCAAATCCTATTACTGCAATGAGTCATGTGCCTTTGATGGGAATATTGGGCTGTTGCTGTTTCCAAACCTAGAACCTGAGAATAGCAGCCAGAACTTTTAAGTCTTCCCTCTAGCTCTATCATACATCCTGTGCATCCTTAGAAGTCTTTTCTCCTATGCCTCAGTTTATTAGTCTGGAAAATGGTGTCTCTGGATACAAAAATTACTTACCTGACTAGCAGAGTTGTTGTGAAACCTAAGGCCAGCTTATTTTCAGACACTATATAGAGTTAAGTAAAACTAAAGAATTCAATAAAAACACATAGCAGTGGGAGGCTTTTCATTGGCTTCAGTGAGCCTTGGATCAGGCTCACCATCACATCTAATACTTGAAACATTTGTGTTTCATTTACTCGTGCCTTGCAGTGAAAGGATCTGGGAAGAAACACCCTGCATCAGTGCTTCCCAAGCTATGGTCCATGCTGCCCTTCCTGGTGGTCTGCAGAATAAATCATTCTGAGAACTGGAGGTTTTGGGGTCTTGGGTGGGGATGTAGGTTCATAAGCAGATCTCTCTTATGGAGAGAATGCAACAGAGAACGGAAGTACTGGAGAATTTCTGGTCCTGCCTCCATTTTTTTCCCTTTTCAAACGCAAACAAGCTGTTAAAATCAGCATTTTTATTTTAATTTTTTATGTTTGCAAAACCACTTGAGGTCCCCCCCCCGCCAGCTTTAAGAAATGCAAATGTAACCAATCCTATTTTATGTTAAAAAGTGAAAAACAGTTCAATGTATTCTTGTCTTGTATGACTGACTAAGAGCTTCTAAATCCCCACCATTTACCAAATTAAACTAATTGAAAGAGCTTCCAAAAGCCACATCTGTAGGCTGACGTTTGTCCCTGCCTTTCACTTTCGGCTCAGGGAAACTGTTCTCCATCCCATTGATCCTTGAATAGTCATGCCTGTCAGGAAGCCACATCAACCATTATCATTCTAATTTTACTGCCTTTCTTGGTCCCTAATCTAATTTGCAATGATGCTTAAGCATTTCGCAAGGCCATAGCACTTTCTTCAGAATTTCAACAAGAGCATTAAACCCCCAATTTACATTAATGAAGTGCACATTTAATTAGGGGAGAGGGTAAATGGAGGGCTCTTCAAGAGCAGTTTGCGTGATATGATAGGCACTTGAAAAACTAAGATGTACCTGATAAAAGACTCCAGGCAGCCTTCCTGCCTGATTTCATTTCTCTTCCTTGCTGTTCCTTCCCACCCCTCCTTCTCCTCTCCCCTGCCTAACTTTACTTTCTGCCCCAAAGTCACTGAAATCAAATTAAAAAGGAGATGGGTCAGTTAGCAATGGAGGGTAGTACAATGAAGGCCAGATCTCAGCTGGGGCTCTCAACATTATTGGTAATATAAATAAAAATAAAATCATGCTGTTAAATAAGCACAAACAAAGGAAATATTTCCCACAGCTGCTGGGTAACTGATGAAGGACAAAATCCTGCCTGCTGCTGCTCAGGTGCACAGGGAAGGAGAAGGGATAGGAACTTTCCAGGCTGCATTCAGAGGGAAGTTCCAGTGCATAGTACATAGTGAGCTAGGAGAATCCATTTTCTTCAGGGCTGGCCAAAGGGTTTTTCCTGCCCTAGGTGAACTATGACTTTGATGCCCCTATCAGAGGGCAATACTTTCATTTATAAGAGATAACATTCATATATATTTTCAAATAGAGCAAAAAAAAAAAATCACTCCCATCATCCCTTAAAGCCTGGTGCCCTGGGCAACTGCCTAGTTCACCTATATGGCTAGGCTGGCTCTGGTTCTCTTGTTGTTCAGTGTGCCCCAGTTCAGATGAGTTCTGGGCTGTTTGGTTACATTGTGAGAATGGGGGCATGTTCTCTTGTAGGGTGAAGTTAGGTTGATGATCTAAACCAGATTCATTGGGCTCATTAAAGCATCTTGGCATGGAGGAATCACAGGTGCATGTATTGACTCAGGACCAAATCCACTGCTAGTGTAAGTCCATGGTGCTCTATTGACTTCAGTGTACCTGGTTAACACAGCAGAGGATCTGGCTCACACTGTCAGTTTTCTGTTATGCCCCCTCCCAGATATAATGGCAGTCTCATTCCCCCTACTGTGCCCCTGACTCTCACCTCCCCATTGCCACATAGCCAACTCCCACAACCTTAGTATGGTGTGGTGCAGGGGGAGACAATTAACTCCATCTTTCGCTTCCAGAGGATGGGAGAGGGGATTATGATTTTTCTGCCGCACTCTTCTACATGCAGTCCATGGTTATGCTCACCTGAAAAAACAGTCACCTATTGAAGGGGGACTATCAAAGAGGAACATGTAGGGCTGCTCTACACCAATGAGCTTTGTCAGGGCAGCCTTGTCAATTTCATGGCTCTATCTCAATATATTAAGAGTGCAATAAGAAAGCTAAATAAGCACAGTGTTGTAATGGAAGGTGGAAAAGGAATACAAATAAACCCAATTTTGCAGTTGTTACCACACCAACAATTCCACTGAACTCAGTGAATATTCTAAGTGAAGACGGCAATGGGAATCTACAGGGAAAGGAGCAGCAAGAATGACATTTGTGAAACATACAATACCCCAGCAACAATTCCACTGAAGTTGATGAATATTCTAACTAAGTAAAGACTGAGGAATGGGACTCTACAGGAAAGGAGCAGTAAGGATGACACTTGTGAAACATACAAGAAACATGCAAGGAGTTCCATGGCACTTTTAAAGACTAACAAATTTATTTATCACATGAGCTTTCATGGGAGAAAAATCCCTCTTTGTCAGCCACTTTGACTGCTAACAAGGCTACCCTTTTGTAACAAGAAACATGCAAATTTGTTGCTGGAGACATAATATGGAACAGCCCATAAAATAGTCCTTGCGCTGAGACATTGAAATTATTAAAGTAGCAGCAGGGGAGAAAATTCTAATGAAGAAATAAAAATGTACAGGATGTTCTTGCACAGATATTACTTTAAAAGAGGAGGACTCTAAGAAATAAAATAAAAGGAAATGATTTAGAAATAAGCAAGCAGCTGAAAGAGTAAGCAAAGTGATTTCTAGCAGCAAAACAGTGGGAGACAAATTTTGAGAAGGCAAGGATGAGGGGAAGGGTGAAGAGGTTAAGCAACAGAAAAAATGCAGACATGAGAGAAATGAGAGTAATGCATTATAGTTGTACAAAGACTATTATGTCAGCTGAGACACATCGGGGAACTAAATCCTAACAGAAATAGTGAAGTTAATATACTAATGGCAAAGTCTACAAACTGAAGTCTCTCTCTCCAAATTGCATGTCCTTCCCCCAAACAAGTAGACCCCTTTATGCATGCTTTTATAGCCAGTCTCCTTGACTGAGCAAGTGAACCACCAGCCAGATATATGGCCCACCAGGCGTGAAAACCTAGTTCTTCTTCCCTGAACGAGACAGCAAGGACAAAGCTGCTCAGTTGCAGGCTTGTTTTCCTGGAGAACACAAATAAATGATTTCTGTTCATGTATAACAAAGAGGGCCAGTGACAAGGGAATGCTCTGGCAGGGCACATTTGTGTTTAAAAACACTGAATGCAAGTTCATATGTCAATTACATTCAGACTCCTACAGCTGAAAGTGTGTGCCAGGCCTCCGATACTCTTCCACTACCCCAGTCTCATGGCTGCTGCAATAGATTATCTCCATTCTTCTACAATTCTTCCAGCTTCTAGGCTGCTGCTGACTCCACCTGTCAGTTTGCACTTCCACAAGACTTGTCACAGATCTCAGCAAGTACCCGTCCTAGCCACTCACTAGGACCACTGTGAGAGGAATCCAAGCCTCAGCACTCTGGATTTCCTAGATCCTGAATAGAGCCCAGCCACTGCATCATTCTCAGGGACCCTAAGCACACTTTCAGGGCAGGCCCTTTATCTGACATCCCCTGTCCAGCTGCCTACCCCCTCTGGGCATGGCAATGATCCTTCAGATTCCCCACTGCTTAAATCAGGGGTCTCAAACATGCGGCCTGTGGGCCGCATGTGTCCCCTAAAGCCATTTCCTGCTGCCCACAATGACACGATCATTACCAATATTTGCAATATCATTGTATGGAAAGGTTTCAGGGTGTGGCCCTTGGGCTACCATTACTAATACTCATGCAGCCCTCTTCTAGTCCTCATGGTGATTGGAGTTTGAGACCCCTGGCTTAAATGCACTTCTCTTCCAGTGCTCCACCCAAAAGGTTTGAAGCGTCTGGTTTTCAGTGTAACTTTCCCATGGACACACAGTCATGAAGCAGTCAATATATGTGTGCTTGGTATAGTCTAACACCTTTACACTCTTTACATTTTATCACAAAGCCCAGGAGTCCAGATCATACAAAAACAATAAAAACTTCTCAAAGGCAGTGTCCACTCCTAGATCATCTTTCCCTTGGGAGTCCTTAGCACAGCATTTCCCAAAGATTTTTCCCTGCATGATCTCATTTTCAGGAGTGTTGTCTCCCATTAGCCCAGACAGCATGGAATGGAAGCTGCCATTTAAAAATGGTGTCTTCCATGCAGTGTGACCTCATGTGCACTGTACATACAAGGTCACACCGTAAGGAGGATGCCATTTTGTAAAGTCACCTGGACTTCGTGACCTCACAAACATGGCACATGTGAGGCTATGCTGCATGGAGGGTGCCATTTTGTAGGGCAAAATAGCATCCTTCATGCAATGTGACCTTGTGCATACAGTATATGAGAGGTCATGCTTGCCCTGTAGAAGCAAAATGTACTGTAGCCCGCTTCATGGCGTACGAGGACAGCATGCCCCCTGATCTCCAAATGCAGGCAGCATGCTCTCCCAACTAATCAGTAGCTGACAGACCTCACTGTGCACACATAAGCAGAAGCTGATTTTTCATGAGCCATTGGTAATTCATGCTTGTTCACTAACTTTTAGCTAAGACAAAACTAACATCTGCTCCTGACTTTGTTGAAAGAGCAGAAGTGTCACACTGATGCTTCCTGGATTCTCCAAGCACCAGACAGACAAAAGAACTTTTGGCTAAAAAGTCTGCGTGTAAACTGATTTGGTGTGCTCACTTTGATTGCTGAGGTAAAGATTGATATCAAGTTGTGGTCACAAGGATAGTTCAGTTGTGGGGTTTAAAGGGCTGATGCTTAACAAAGCTTACCTAACCCTAATTCAGCATAAGGCTTCTTAGGTAATGCATGCAGGGCCTTTTGTATTTATACATTGCCACCTTATGAATATATGTGCTTTCTTTGAAAGAGCTGTGTGGTAACTAGTACCAGAGAGGTAGCCACATTAGTCTGTATATAGCAAAAACAATGAATGTCCTGTGACATCTTAAAGACTAACCAATTTCTTCAAGTATAAATTTCATGGGTGGCAGCCCACTTTGATGCATCTGACAAAATGGGTTGCAGCCCATGAAAGCTGATGCCCCAAGAAATTTGCTAGTCTTTAAGGTGCCACAGGATTTTCATTCTGTTTATGTGTGGTAATTGTAGAAAATATATAGCGGTCTCAGCTCTCAGAGAACAAAGTACAGATGCCACCTTTTAGGCAGACTGGCTGGCTTGGGATATCACCATGAAGAGCAGGGAACTGTGCAGCCTGAACTGAGAGATGAATCTCTTCCTGGGAGGTGATGGTTGGGAGTCAGAAATCTTTAAATGGGTGTCAAGCTGGCCCACAGTTACTTAAGAGTGTGAGTACTAACTTCAGAGCCAGACAGACAGTTAAGAACCAGGGTGCAAACCCCAACCTGGTCATAAATTATACATGTAGATTTCACCAGCCAGTTATCAAGTGTAATCAATCTAGTCACTATAAACAGCCTCAACATAGAGAACCAGACAATCCCCTTGCGTATTCTACTCTGCTCTGTCCCGTAAGTGAGCTTATATTTGTGATGGATGGTCCCTCACACCAAGAATCACAGCACTATTTAGGTTGCTCCCTGTCTCAGAGGGCCAGTCACTTACCCCCAGGGTCAACTGCACCTCCGCTCTCATACCAAAACAATGTTTGTAGCCAATCTTGTATTTATATGCAGATTAACAGGAAGAGTAGATAACATTTCCAAGGTTAAAACAAGTACCTCCCCAACAAACAGTTCTAATCTTAAATTTCAAAAAGTACCATACACTTCTATGATAAACAAGTTCTATGTGCCCTTTAGGGCTAACTCAGCTGAGGCAACTGGGGGTCTTTTACTTATGCTAAGTCATTTTTGCACCCTAGATCCCAAGCAGAATATGGAGACAATTTCTCCCTCCTCCCATTCCCTTCCCCCCTTTTCTACAAACTTTGCTGATGTGAGGAATTCACTTGTAAGACTCTTCTTCAAAAGGGTAGGCTAGGGACAGCAAACAGTCTTTTATATTGCTTAATATTCCACTCTAGCCCATCCAGTGTTCATAGGCCTTCCTGACTGGACTGCATGCAACACCTTCTGCTGGAGACCAGCATCTCATACTAAGTCTATGGCCACACCTCCCTGAATACTCCCAATGTCATCAGATCTCAGGAGGTCAGGGCTGGTTAGTACCAGGGTGGGAGACTCCTGGGAACACTGCATGCTGCAGGCTTTTTGTCTACCCTTGCCATGCTCCTGGCCAAAGGTCTCCCTCCAACACATGGTTTTACCAGGAACACGATAGAAGCATATTACACTAGTTAAGGTCTCTGCTGTCTGATGATTTACACAGTGACTTAGGTTTACAACACAAATGTTCAAATGTTACCTTGTAATGCAGGATATAGATGTTATAGGTGAGGTTAATGCATACAGAAACCTACAAGCATTCCATAAACTGTAAACACACTTTTAATTCAAGGTTGGCACCTGATCTGTAGACCTAGAAGCTTCCTATTGCCACTGGCCTTGTTCATTTGATTTTTGGAACTGTGGGACTCTTCTGCAAAGTTTGACCAAAGTTAATTAAAGTTGTAGAAATAGGAACATCAGACACTCCATCTAAAAGTTACAGGCATTCAAGGTACTCTGGCTAACTTCGCATAAAACCTGGAGTTCATAAAAGGTGCATCAGACATAGTCACTGTTGGTTTTCAGAACCCCATAAATGCTCCTAAGGTACGGAGGAAGCAGTCATGTTTTAAAACAGTTATTTTAATCTTTCCATTGTAGAGCCAATTGTGATCACTCACATGCCAAGGAATCCCATCACTGTACCAGGAGAGCAGTCCCTCTGAAGCCCCTAATGTGTGGTCCTCAGGTGGGAGAATACATTTTGGCCAAAAATAAGTTAAAACTGTAAAAAATGGACATAGTGTTTTTAATGTATAGGAATTAGAAGAACAAGAGGCTTTTACACTTTTTGAAAAGTCGTGTGTGTTTTTGGAGAGGTATGTTGCATTTGCATAAATGTCAACTGTAGTTTACCCATCAGCTCTCTATAAAAATAGTATCTTTGAACACTGGATGCTTAGAGTTATAGGTTGGCAAAAATTTTGACCTCTGTGTGCACTGATACAGATTTTCTAAGGGCTACAGAATTCTTGCAGCTCCTAAGCCCACCAAAATATACCTGCAGAGTTCCCAAGCAGAAGCAGCACAGTTAAAGGACTCAGAAGAAAGTTTGGTGTAACTCCAGCAGGCAGGCAGACAAGCATATATTAGTTAACACAGCTATCATTTAAAATATAAAGTAGTCTGGATACTTCTAGGAAAGCAAGTAATTCATGTCTCACGTACCAATATTTTCCCTTAAATTTGATCCAAAAGGCAGAGTTTTCTGTATTATATTAAATTGCCTTAGAATTTCCTAGCTTTTAACTTTTGTTCAATATTTTAATGTTCTTTTAATATTTCTTATGCTATTACTGTGTATTAACAGCTTTAAATTCTCCTTAATGACTTGTTTATCTGGGTTACAACAGCCCCCTGCAACTTCACTATTGAGAAATGGTGACCCTTACTACACTATGAACATTGCTGTAATCCTGTGCTCATGCTGTTTAAGTAATTTGCAAGTGGAGTTACAGTAATGCTTTTGAACCAGCATTTTATTTACATGGAAATTTGGCCAGAGTCCTCTGGTGTATAATTTTCTTAAATCAATGCCCTTTGAAAATGTGTCAGGAAAAGCAATATATGTGGCATAGAAGGCAAATGAAAGTCATGCAAGCATCTTTGCTGTTCAGCACCACATTGCATGCACAGATCAGTGACACTGTGACCCAATAGGATAGTCCGTTGTCAAGAAAAAAAAATCAGCTAGTTTCCAGGTCAAAAAATCCCACACAGAATACCCAGTGTGTCACAAGTCCAATGGCAAGCATTAAGAAGGCAGGCAGTAAGGACATTGGTAAAGCAGAGCAGTAGCCACCCAATGGCTCACCCACCCTTGCACAACATCCCTAGAGTGTGCAAGTAGAAGTAGAGGCAGTTAATGATACACAGCTGGGCTTGTGAACACTGACAAGAGTCCAAGTATCTGCCTTCCCTCATGCAGTTAGGAGACTAGTGTCAGAGTGGGAATGCTGAGGACAGGAATATTCAACTGTATTTTCAACAACTAATACAATGGACAGAAGTCATACAAGTGCATGATTAGAAAGTTTGTGGGTAGCAACAGAAGAGGAGTAGGAAGAGGGAAAGAGAAGACAAAAATCTCCCTGAAAACCTCTGTTTCATCCCATTTTCTAAGGAGAATGCAGAGTGTATGACAGAAGTTGATAAGGTCTTTACCAGTTCTGTTAGCAAAAGAAAAGACCAGAGGTGGAAGAGCAAGTGAGGATATGGCCATATAACCTATGTTTATTGGGAACTCCTGGAAAGGCCAAGGAGAATGGATTTCTTCATTTAATTATGAAACTCAGGACTGGAAGCAAATGACCTAAAGCCCAGTCTGAAGGCAAAGTGTTGTCTAGCCTGATAGGCTTATATCAACAGAATCTGAAAACCCTGGACCCAGTACTTGCTGGAAGTTTGATTTAACTTCAATGGGAGCAGATGGGCCCCATGGCAGAGACTGTTGGGGGGGGGGGCGCCAAAAATACATATATAGATGGATCTATCTATCACTATGAAGTTTTGATTCTTGCTCAAGAAGTGCTAACATGGTTTCTGGGGCCAACAGAGAGAGGCCCCTGCTATTCTGTAAGATTACTTTCAAAATGATTTCACAGCATGGTCCCACCCTTATTCTTCATTTAGAAGCCATTTTAGCATCCTTCTAGCACGCTTACAATAGACATATATTAGCACTGGTTCCAAATGTGTAGACTAGGCCAAACTGTGTAATTCAACGAAGTTTTCTCCCTATCTACCATACTTTCTAAACGTGTAATGCAAATTTCTCACCATATCAGTCATGTTATTACCCACCACTCATTCTGTAACTGCAAGTGAGATCTGTACTGGAGGTGGGATAGAGATACAGTGTACACCAGCAGTTATTTGTTTGCAGTTTGATTTCTCAGCATGCTAAAGTTTGTTTATATTACATTCCATTTCTTTAGTATGAGCTCTTCATTTTTCCATGGCTATGGTGGATAACAGGTTAAGTGATGACATGAAAAACATTGAAAAATTAAGAGTTAACAACTACTTGAAGTCAATAGGAGCCTTTGCATTGGTGTCAATAAGCTTTGGATCAGCTCCTTGGTGTACCATAATTTCACTATAGGGTATTTAATATTCATGCCACAGAACACCCTTCTTTGCAGGGAGCCCAAAATGACTTTGTATCAGAATGCAGGTCTTCATGATCTTTCCCAGTCTGTTTGCCCACTGCCTTTAAAGAGTTAATCAGATTATGCTTGTGCTCCATTACGTAATACCATGCAGCTATTAGCAAAACTCAGTGTGATGCTGCCTGTCACTGGGAATACTGCAAAAGTGAGATTTGCACACTCACTGGAGACAGATTCTGAACATTCTGTCACAATTAAGAATAACCTGCCATCTTTCGCCCACTGAAAGGAGAAATTGTCAGCTAGTCATAATGTTGGTGCTTTTGTTTCCTTTCACTGGAGTTTCAAAAAGCCTTAGAAATATCTTGCCTTGAAACAGCCACCTGAAAGTAGCTCCACCAAAACAAAGTAAAGTAGCTCCACCAAAACAAAGCACAGTATTGAGTCATACACCAACATCTCCCAGGCAAGTGCTAATTAGGATTACAATCTGTGTGACAAGAAATACAAAAGTAAGGAATTTGAGTTCACTGGGAAGGATGGGGAGCAGATAGAGAAAGGAGCTAGTGAATTCTACCCCTTTAACTGTAGAGAGACTGCAAGGGAAGGACATTTAGAATAAAACTTTGCAAAATAAGATGAAATGGGTTTGCCAGAAGAACACACAGCCACTCTGCATGCTCCTGAGAAAAAAATAACCCAAAGCCCAGGCATTCCCAGGTATTGACTGGATTCTGAGGTGCTCAAAGGGCACTCAAGTGCATTCTCCCAGTTCACTAACACAAGCTCCAATAGGTAAATGACAGCTTTTGAGGGGCCACATGCATAAGTATTTCCTGCTGCATTATTTTTTGAAAAATCTGGTCCTAAAAGTATTCCTGTAGAGGAACTTAAGCTTTAGACTGGGTTTGTTTTGAACTAGTATTGAGAGGTTCATCTGACCAATCCCCCTCTACGTTTCCTGACCCACCAAAATACCACCCAGCTGGACAATTCCATCAGATGCCAGGCGAAAGGCAGGGTGATGCATCCGGTGAGCTGGACAAGGAAGAAGAAGATCTCAGTAATCCATTCTGTAGGGACAGTAGGGTGCTAGGGACTGCAATGAAATTACAATAATGAAGGTGGGACATGAGGCAGGGATGGACAAGCAGCAGGTGAAAATGCAGCTGGACTTGGACATCAGCTGGACATGAGAGGTATCAAACAGAGAGGAACTGAAGTTGATTCTCCAAAAGAGGGTGAGCAACAGATTGTATTCAACAGTGACAGAGCCCTGGTCTATACTGACAGCAGTTTTTGGTGGCAATCGAAAGGAGATACACAAGTTACTTAAAATACCTTGCCTATCTCCGTTCTACTTCCTAATGCCTACTCACTGTGGTGTCGTTAGTGCATGGAGTTGATAGGAAATGACCACCCATCAACTCAGCACTACTCTTTTACTGGGGCTGGTCTTAACCAGTCAACTTCCTGATCAAATGAATGGGTCTCCATTGATCTACTTAACTGATCTGGGAAGATTGATAAATGGCGGTGAATTTGCCACCATAAGTGTAGACTTCCCCACAGTCTAGAGAAATGGAGATAAGTATATTCTGGCAAAGGAGGGATGACAGGGAGACAGATGATAGACAGAAAGTTCAGGGTTGGATTTCAGCTGCTTAACTAATGAAATGGTCTTGAAAGATCCTGACTGATTAGGATGTTTAACTAACACAAGTGGTTGAATAAAGGAACAATAATTAAACTGTCCTCAGAAGCTCAGGCTACAAATGGACAGGAGTTTAGCAAGCAAATGGGGCACTGCAGTAGGATTCCTGAGACCTGGATGCTACTCCTGACTCTGCCACTGGTCTGCTGGGGAACCTTGGGCCAATCACTTCATTGCTCTGTGTCTGTTTCCCCATCTGTAAAATGAGGATCAGGGCATTGATCTCCTTTGTGATCTACAGATGAAAAGCATTTGTAACATCAGGTACTCGCCAGTCATCATGCCTTTTTGGGCCAGAGTGCCATGCTGCAGAGGTTCTCATGTCCAGCACCTCCAACGGGATCTCCTGTGGGTTGACCCTCCAGCTTAGTTCAGTTGCTTTCTGTAGTTAAATTAGTACCTCAATTCAAACAAACAAGAAAGCTCTATTCTTCCCAGAATCAGCCCTCTGCACTCTCCTCACCTCACTCCTGGGCTTTGCAGAGTTCTTTCTTGCTAGCACCAAGAGCTGCCTCCAGGGTTTTCTCCCTGGAAACACGACTCTTCCCAAGCCACTGACCTCCACAGCTTCTCTTCTGGAGCCTCTGCTTCAAGGCTTGTGTTAGATGTCTCCTTCTCCCCAGCTGCTGTCTCCCTTCAGTGGCAGTCTCAGGGCCCAAGCTTGTTCCCACAGGCCCCTCTGCTGTTTTCTTTCCCCTTTAGGTTAGGGTTTCTGCCATAGCCCAGCATTTCTAACCTTATCCTTCTTTCCAGGCTTCTCTTCTTTTTCAAAGATCTCACCCAGTCTTCACCTTCCCAGGTCCTGCTGCCCATGGATGTTCCCTTCCCTTGCTGCCCAGTTTTTATTTTCTGCTTTCTCCTAGTCTGGCTAGGACCCCAGAGCTTCCTCCTCACTACCTCTCCATTTCCAGACAGGGATTACAGACCCTTTTCTGTAGCCCCTTCCTGCTACAAACTTTCTCTCTTTATACTAAGTTACTAGCTGGCCTGCCCCGCTCAGAGCAGGCTTTCATGATCAGTTAAGCCTGGCTCCCCCTGCAGGCGAGTTTGAATGTGACAAGTGTGCAACCCCATCACAATTTATCCAAAACCAACCCTCTTTCCTGCACACCATGTACTCCAACTATATCTTTTTGTTTCAATCAAGAGGACAGAAAAAGCAAAAGGAAACTGAACAAGCAAGCAAAAGTGATCAGCTGAACTTCAGCTCTTGCTACAAGTCAGGTCCCAAACTTTCTCCTTGCTTGGGCATGCATCTAGGCAGCAGGTATTTTGCCAGTCCTGTCAGTGCCATTTAGCTCTGTAAGGTCAATTGAAATCAATGGGAAAATTCCCAGTAACTTCAATGGGCTTTGAATCAGGATCCATGTTCACACTGACACAATATCTATCCCTTTGCCAGCAGCACCGCCAAACAGTATCATCTACAAAAGAGTGCCAGGTGTATCATCTACAATGCAGTTTTCAGCACAGTGCCTTTCAATTTGAGGTGATCAAAGACACCTGGCTGCAGTAAGTGATAAGACCAATAGGTATCTCAGAATTCGGTATAGTCTGCAGGTTGCAAATCTAGTTTCTTGGCCAAAGGAAAGTAGGCAAGTTTTCCAAGGTTCCAGAGAAGGGGGAATAATGCAGGAGGGAAAGCAAGAAAATAATAAAACAATAAAAGCCAGGAAAAAATGGTCTTGTGGCTCATGCACAGGTCTAGAATGTAAGATCAGTTTTCAGTTCCCAACTTCCTTGGGCAAGTCAAGTATTAATCTCTTTGCTCTTGTCTCTGTCTATAAAATGAGGATAATAATATTTTCCTACTTTGCAGGTGTGTTGAGAGGTTACCATGAATGATTGACATAGTTGTATTTAGGATACTGGTGGAGGGAAGGGCTTAAGTGTCCCACACATAGATATGAAGTTCTGCATGGATGTGGGATAATATTTATGCTTCAGAAAAAAACAGTTATTGTCTAAGAAGTGTGAGGTACATCAGGTTTTTCCCCCTATCTCAGGTACTTCTCATTGTAGCATCTGAGTGCTTCACAACACCTCATAGCCCAATGAGGTAGGGAACTCATTATTCCCATTTTACGGATGGGGAGTTCAGGTTCCAAGAAATTAAGGGCCAGATTTTTCAAAAACATCTATGCATCTGTCAAGGGGTGTGAGATGCTTCTGAAAATCCCACTAGGTGCCTATAGACATCTTTTTAAAAAACATGGCCCTAAGTGATTTACCCAAGGTCATATAGTTTGTGAAGGAGTAGGGAATTTGACAGAGGTAAGCACACTAATGACTGGTTTTGTTACAGTCAGATTATCATAGCACCACAAAAAGTGCTCTGACACTTATCAATGGTGTGATCCAACAAAATGTAATGCTGACAAACAAGGCAATTATTTTGTGCCTAAATAAGGCTTTGGAGCCTCATTTGTGAGAAATGTATTGAAAATCTTGACTTGAGGGCCAAGGAACAAGATAGCTTAGAGAAGGAAATTCGATTACCTAGAAACAAGTCCCTACCTAGAAATGAATGACTGTCACATTTATACTGGAGAGACAAACTGTGGGAAGTGGCATCTTTTGTTGGACCAACCTTCACTGGTGGGTTAGACAAGCTTTTGAGCTCTTCTTCAGCTCTGCATAAGCTTGAGGGCTTGTCCCTCTCACCAGTGAAGGTTGGCTCAATAGAAGAAACAGCCACTCAATATGCAGCAGCGCTCAACCCCCCCCCCCCAAACCTAACAATCTTAGGAATTATCAGGAAAGTAATAGCTAAAACAGAAAATATCGTATTGCCGCTTCATATCTCCATGGTATGCCTACATCTTGAATATTGTATGCAGATCTGATTGTCTCATCTCAAAAAAAGATACATCAGAACAGGAAAAGGTACAGAAAAGGGCCACAAAATGATTAGGAGTATGGAACAGCTTCCATATGAGGATAGGTTAGTCAGATTGTGCCTTTTCAACCTGGAAAAGAGATGGCTCAGGAGAGATAAGAAGCTCTATAAAATCATGACTAAAGTGGAGTAATAAGGATGATTTATTTACTCCTTCTCAAAACATAAAAACTAGGTGTCAGCAAATGAAATTAATAGACAGCAGGCTTAAAAAAAATGTAAAGAAGTCTTTCACCACACAATGTACAGTTAACCCATGGAACACCTTGACAGAGGATGTTAGGAAGGCTAAGACTATAACAGGATTCAAAAAAGAACTAGATAAGTTCATGAAGGAGAGGTCCATCAATAGCTACTAGCCTGATGGACAGCAACTGCTGTTTGCCAGAAGCCGGGAATGGGTGACAGAAGATAGATCATTTGATGATTACCTGTTCTATTTAAGCAAGGAGTCCTGGGGCACTTAAATTTGTTAGTCTTTAGGTGCCACAGGATGCCTTTCTTGTTTTGCTGAGCTAGACTAACAAGGCTGCCCCTTTGGAACCTGCTCTATTCATTCCTTCTGAAGCACCTGCCTTGGCCATTGTCAGAAGATACTGGGCTAAATGGACCATTTGCATGGCCCTACATGGTCATTCTTCCATTAGCCTGACCCACCTTGTCTCCTTAAGGTCCCGAGACCAACACAGCTACAATAACGCTGCATACACTCATTTTAGTTGTTTAGTCACTCAAACTCTAACAAGCCGTTTTATCAGCTTTTTGTGAGAGACAATGTGTTTGATGGAAAGAGAGATATTACCCAAATCTCTTTTGCAAACTAATTTTAAACTTTTCCTCCCCACTCAGCGAAAGCCTTTTTATTATTTTTTTTTAAGGGCCTACCTTCTCTAACTTCATCCATTATTTTCCTTTTACCTGAGCTTTCAACTGAGACTACAAACTTAGAGTTTGAGTCTTAGGTGCGTCTGAGGAAGGAAATAAAAAGAGAACACAGAGGAGCCTGGCAGTTTGGGTGGTATTTAAAAAAAAGTATTCAGGCAAAATGCAGTGAGAATGGTGGTTTGAAAATACAGCCGTGAAGGAAGAGTCTCCAGAGAAACAATGGGAAAGGAATAAATAAAAAGAAAGTTATAAATTCATCTATTTGCTCTTCCCTGACCCTTGCTTTTACTTCTCTTCACAGCAACTACCCTGGGAAAGGCACAATGCTTTCCCCTGTCACAATATTGAGAAAAATTGAAATGGGTAAGAAAGACCACCAGATGCTTTATTGTCTTAGACGTTTCCACATAATTAGCTGGGAATAAAGGTCCTCTGCATGGTTTCATTGCGTTGAATGAACTTGGATATTGCTACACAGTAGTGTGTTTTATGATTCATGCTCTGTTATCCAGTGGCTTTTTGAAAACTGCCAGCTACTTTATCACCGCCGGCCAAGCCTGGGCCCACAACTTAAAATGCAGCAATGCACAGTTAACTGTGCATGACAGATGTCCATGAAATTGTTTAACACACATGCACACCCACACAGAGAGAACACAAAGCTGTCTCTTACTTCCCTACTCCTCCTTTGGTCTCTCGCTGCAGGTTCAATGCTGTTATGAACTATAAATAAAATGTATAGAACGGAGATTAGAAATCCTGAACATGCAGAGATGATCAAAGGTTTCTGCAGTAATTGTGGTCTCTGCGAGTGAACTTTTAAAGACATTAAGTTGCAAGAATCATGAAGCTAGATATTTATCTGGCCTTTTTAAGAGCTTCGTATTTGTTTGCCCTTCTTTTTTTCCAAAACTGCAATTAAACAAGAGACAGACTCATGTCTTCTCAGCCAGCCCTAGACTGAAAGGAAACAGGTTTCAGTGACAGAAATTTAAAGACTGGTTGATTCTCAAAAGTAGGAAAGTAGCTTTGGAGCACAAATTCCATTGGATCTTGTTCTTCTGTCACTTAAGGGTTGATCCTGCTCCCATCAAGTCAATGGGAAAAGTCCTGTTAACGTCTGTGGTGCACAATTAAGGCCCCAGGTGCTTTTGGAAATTCCAACCTCTGCCTCTGTTTCTTTTCTGATTTACAACAGTTAAACATAGGTACAACTCCACTGACGTTGCTTTTGATTTACATCTGTGCAAGAGAAAAGAAAAGCAAGAGACCCTCTTACCCTGAGAAAGCTTAAACAAGTACCATGGAAATGATCGTGCCCTGGGGTGAGTTCAAGTTGGTATCATCTGGGCCATTGTTTGGTACCCAGCACCTGCCTCTCGGGAAAGCATGGATTACTTCTGCTTCCCAACTCACCTGCAGCTTCAAGTGAACTGGCTCACATGAGGCAACTTAGCAAAGAGCCAGTTCCGTCAACCCTACTTGTGCATCCTATTCCATGAGTAGCTCCACTGGTTTCAGAAGGGCTACTTGGAGGACAAGGTGCTACAAAATTTGAATAGGAGTGGCAGCTTCGGGCCTTGAGAGAGTTGTTGCCAGAGGAATAAAAAAGCAGTGAGGCAGGGAGTAAAAATCCTCTGACCTTGCTCACATTACTTTTATGTTGAGGAAAAAGAGAGGAGCTGCTTAACCGAAGGGTTGGAGACTGGGTCTAGCAGGCAGGAAATAGAGAGACTAACAGAAACCTTCAGGAAGCCCACCGAATGGAGAACAAGCTAAAATTGAATGAATGTTAGCTTGCTCCCTCACCTCCTCCCAAAAAGTCCCCAAATAACTCACCCATCCCCCAACATCAAACAGTCCACCATTCTGTGACTACATTTACACCAGAGAAATTTGGCCATTTATTAACACAAAATGCAGCACTAAAGCTTACTCTCCCTGAAATCAGATCCAAGACCAAACTGCCAAATGCATCTGGGATTCTGCATAACAAGCCTATAATTTATGACATATCCCACTGAAACTCGCGTTGTGCTGCAGAAGGGATATTGGCATACTGGACTCAGGGATGCAAAAGATTGGTGTCAATTTTTTGTTTTTAAACAGAGGCATTATTCCCCCTTTACATCCAAAAGCAATTACTGTATTTGAAAATGGGAATTAATTGAACTGATCATAAGAGTAATCCGTCTTCTTCATTTAACATTTTAAATGAAGGAGGAGGATTCACATTCCACATAATCAATGCTATCTAGTGCTCAGTTTTAAGTATTATAGAAATGATGTAAGTGACGAGCAAGAGCCAAGAGAGGTAGCAGGAAAATGAGGTGCTCTTGATCTTTGTTTCTCCTTTGGTTCCTCGTAAGAGCTCACTCCTTCAGCACAGCATAAATAAGCCCTGTAGGCTGCCTGTTAAGCCCAGCCTGGCATTTATGTTTCTCTGTGTTTGCACGCCTGTGTGTGTATATGTGTGTGTGGCCAGTGGGTGGCCTGCTCAACATTTTGGTGGATGTTTCATTCCCACCCCTTTTACTACGACCCTGGTCAGGCCACTTTTATGCCAGTGACAGCTTCATGAAGCACAAAACACGGTGCAATACATGGCATGAAATTGGCAACAAAGCCGAGCAAAAGGAGGAACAATTCTCTGGCAGGATGTGATCACAATATGGCTGATTGGATCTGGAAACAGATGCCAGAAGCGGGTATTGTCCCGGTGTCTGAAAAGACATGACCCCCGAGGTACAGAAGACAACGAGGCCCTCCTTATGAACCAAAGGGGGAGGGGACAAGAGGTGAAACCAATGAATAAATCAGACAGTGAAAAGAGAGGAGAAAAGAAAATGCTAAAGAGGACTTTTTATGGGGAATGGGGGCAGTTCAGTGTGCAATAGCTCCACCTCAGTTAGCTGAACACTTCCTCAGACAATAGTTTTTTAACAGATGGGAGCCCTAGTGAAAGAGGCCAAGTTTTGTGCAGTTGAGAATCGCTGTTTGTTTAGTCTGCTGCTCAGGCAGGTGTCTACAGAAAGGCAATCAAGCAGGTTAAGTGTCTCAGGAGCAGTTTAATACAGGCCAGCCAGCGCATCAACAGCGACTGGTTTTATTGGCAAGGGACAGCTCTTGGGAGAATTGTTTGCAAAAATGCGGGGAGGGAGAGACAGATCTTTTTTTTTAAATGTAGAAGTTTTCTGTGGTGGGACGCCTTCATATTAACTATGTGTCAATGAGTAAACCCCTTTTAAGGCTGCTTCAGTAAAGCACATCATGAAATATCACAGCTTTAAATCTTCTAACCAACTCGCCATACAGCCATCCTTCCTTATTAATTCATTTATTTTACCAGACTGCTTATGAATTTCTGGAAATCCTAAATTTTAAGAAGAGAGGAGTTGTTGTGCAAGAATATTACATGACTGACTGGCTTTTGAAACAGCTAGAGCTCAGAGATCCAAGGTGCACAAGCCCTGTACTTAGTCATCTTACATTCTTTCCTGCAGAAGAATGCAGTGATGTTGCTGTTTTGGTCAATTGTCAATGTCATCTCATAAAAAAAAAAAAATAGAGGGACTCAAGGATTCCACCAGTTTAGCTATAAATCTTTCTACAGTTAGAGGCTATCAGGGGGTAACTGGGCAAACACACTAGAATAGGAAAGACCACCTGCAAAATTCTTGCATCCCAAGTAGTGGGATGAAGAATAGAAGTTAAAGGGAAAGAAGATTCACCTTAACGAAGTAGATAACCATTTCCTTAGGCTATCTAAGTCCACTCACTATAAAATACAATCTTGTCCTTCATTCAAGCAAATAGATATCATCTAGGTAATGCACACTGGAAAAACAATGCTGTGAGGATTGGTGTAGTAGAGTTGCAACCTTAATTATACCAGAAATGTCATTATAGAGCGCTCAAGTACAGGAGGTGGGGTGGATCTTTTAAAAGAGAAAGACCAGTAGCACCAGGGGTTAAAGTTAGCCAGAAAACCCTGGAATGGTGTTCTGGGGCCCCCTATTTTTAGGGGGCAGCATTCCAGGGCCCCTGAAATAGGGGAATGCCCTGGAACACTGCTTTCTGGGACCCCCTAAAAATAGAAAAAATGCACTGGAATGTAGCTTTCCAGCGCATTCCCCTAGGGCCAGCTCAGGGAAGGGGCAGAGAGCTGGGATGAGCCCAGCCACCCCAAACCTCCTTCCCCCAGATTCTGTGTCAGCCCTGCCCCTTCCTGCTGGAGCCAGCAGCACACGTGGCCCTGACCCAGGCTCGGGCCTGGACCCCCTCTTGCCAGCTGGCTAGTGCTGCCTGCAGCCTCCCTGCCCCAGCCTGGCTCCTCGGCAGCACCGATAAGGGGAGTCTGGGGGATTGGGGCAGCTGGTGGGGAAAGCATGCAGAGGTGGGGTGGGAAGAAGGGGTTGAGATGGGGACTGAGAGGAGGACATGGGGGCAGTAGTTGGAGGTGTGGGGTAGGTGTGTGGGGTTGTAGCTGGGGTGAGGGGTAGGCATGCAGGAGACATGCATTTGGGGGTAGTAGCTGGGGTGGGTGAAGAGGGCCCAGAAATTTAGGAGGCTTCCAGCCCTATTATACTTTAACCCCTGAATAGCGCTCTTCTGAACCATGCACGATGCAGGCAGACATCATGAAAGCTTCCTTACACCATCCTGTCAATGCACCTCACTTTTGAGCTGCAAACAACCTCTGCTAAGTCTGATCTTGGTCTTTCAAGTGCTGACATTGTACCACACTATGTAGCATTGTGATGTGGGCAAATAATCACCAAGACCCTAAGTGGAGCCCTTTTCACTTATGTGACCTAAGCACATGTCATCCACAACTCCCAAGAAATGAAAGCCTAGAATAATAAAGCACTATGGCAGTCAGACACGCATTTATAAAGTAGATTTATGTTGGGGGAAAGTGAAGAAGAGAGAATAACTGACTAAGCCTGAGGTACAGTCTTATCCAGTGAACAGGGAGCTATATTAGAGACAGGAAAGACAGATTCTGTTCCAAGCTCTGGCATTGACCTTCTATATGATCTTAGCTAAGACACTTCTCAGTGTCTGTTCCCCCTCTTACTTCCCCCAACTCTTGTCTATTTACAGCCTAAGTTTTTTCAGAAGAGGATTGTCTTTCATTATGCACATGCACACCACCTTGTACAATAAAGCCCTGATCTTGGTTGGGACATCTGTAGGAGCTACTGTAGTATCAAGAAAGAGTTATCAGCCAGTGGCATGTGTATGGCTCTTACACTTCTGTTAAGGTTCAGTTTGAACACAGTGCACCACTCAGAAATGAAGCTGAGATTCAACAAGGAGTGCCCCTTTCTAGAATCAGCAAGTGTATTTTTGTTTCTAGCTGCTTGTGGAATGATGCTGGAGGTTGAATCAGTACCACACTTCCATGAGAGTTATGTCTTTACCAACAAGTTAACTCCAGCTCCTACTTGTGTACTGTAGGAAGCTGACCAGCATCTGCATCCCAGAAAGTCTAACTTAAGTTTGGTAGGATGTATGGGTTTCCAGGTTCAGCTGGGGACACAAATTGGCATTTCTGCCACTTGGGAAAAATAATTCCTCCAGTTTGCAGTGTGGATGCAGGCTAACCAGTTCTGGGGCTGATTATCACTCCCATACTGCAATTCTCCCTGGGTCATATCCCTTGGCCATTTATTTATTCCATTTTTCTGTACTAGGCTCAAAGCCCTTTGTCCATGCCCAGCTGCCAAATTGTGTGACGAATATTTCATATTACCTGGGCTGGATTTCAACCAGCATTGGCCCAACTTCTAAGAGACCAACAATGTTCAAACACACCCCCCCCAAAAAATAAAGTTCTCCATTTATTTAAAAAACAAACAAACAAAGGAAATCAAACATTCTTTTGACTGCATTTTTGTTTCTATGAGATACATAACTTGTCACATAGCTAAAAATGTAATTATGTAAACAACAGCCATCAGGTATCAAGTGAACATATGTTCTGCAAACAGCCTGTTTGACCTCCAACTTTGCTGTTCCTCTGGACTTTTTCCTATCTTATCTTCTAGTGGCATCCTGCAACCTGAAGATGAAGGTCAAGTCCATATCTAGTTCTATTAGATAGCTGGTCCTTTGTTCAGTTATGAGACACCAAGCCTACCATAACATCAAAAGGAAAATAGTAATTTTCTCTATATTTCCCCCCCTCTCATTTAGAGATCTTTGAGCTCTCACTTTTTAGACACAAAGTCAAGTTGTTATGCAACATTATTCATCACATACATGATGTAATTTACTCTTGCATTCAGATATGCAACTTTTTCCCCATGTGAACCACAAGGGGTTAATAATTCAATGCACTTTCTTCAAAGATATTTCTTAATATCCTTTCAACTTCATTTTCTTTACAGCACATACTCAATATTTAAAACTAAACTTTTATCTCCCTCCATAAACTGCAATCTTGAAAAGAAAAAAAATCCTGGCACAGTTTCCCAACCTCTCCCCCTGCCCCTTCCCCAGCACTTCTTGGCTTTCATCATCACTGATCCCTCATAACATTCTCATCTCTTTTGGCCTCTGTTCTAATACTGTTGATAATATAGTGGATGCACTTTAACTCATTGATTTTTTTTAACTGATGATGGGTATTTTGGGTTTCAAAGATTGCTGCTGTTTGTAAACAGCCAGCCAGCAGGAGCTGCCCATAGGAAAGAATTTGCTTTCTTTGTCAGATTGTAGTTTTATTTAAAAGGAATGCTGTGATTTAGAAGATTCGCCTCACCCAATCAAAATGCATCTTGTGACCATTCAAAGGGTTAAAACTTGGAGGGGGAGAGAGAGAGAATATGCCAGGACACCTGTATGTTCATCTTCTAGCTACATAACCAGAGAAATGCACTTAGATCCACAATTTTGATTGACTGAGGAACCATGAAAATCCTTCTCTGAAGAGCTAACACCATACACAGAAGGTTGGACTAAAAATGATTGATTTTACTCATTGCTTTCAAACTTAGGTTTTAAGTTGTTTTACTACTGTTAAACATTTTGACAGTCAACTTGAATTTCACCACTTGATTCTGTATTTGGAAATATAACAAGAGACCTTGAAATCCAGTTATGTTGTGAATTTGATTTGTAATGTGTAATCCTGTATGACCATAATAAAGTTAGGTGGCATAGGCGCAATTCTTCTGTTTTTCCTTCTGCAGTCTTCCAGGGAGTACAAGGAAAAACCTCACACCCAAAAACTGAACACTGTTCTTTAACTAAATGAAGGGACAGATAGTTATTGGTCTCACTGTAGCTTTATTATGTGTTTATTTTTGATGCCCTCAAGTGGCCAAGGTAGTATTGTCACAGGGATTCAGCCTGTTTATATTTGCAAAAGGATAAGAAATGGAGAGGGAACAAAGTAGGGTGACCAGCTGTCCTAATTTTATTGGAACAGTCCTGCTGTTCAGTGCTTTGTCTTATACAGGCTCCAGTTACTCCACACCCCCCCACTGACTTTTCACACTTGCTGTCCGCTCACCCTAGAGCTAAGCAACCAGTCACTGATGACTGGCATATATTAGTTGGACAAGATGTGTTTATATCCATTTTTAGGCATCTAAATCAGCAGCTTGATTTTCAAAACTCCTAATCACTTAGACTGTGAGAAGTTTAAAAGTTACCAAGTTAGGTGCTTATAAATGGAACTAGAAGCCTGACTTATGGCTCCCACCCACCCAATTTTCATCCTCACAGTCCAGGTTCCATGGGTGCCTTTTTTATGATCTCTGGCAATGGTAAGTGGAAGAAAGGAGGTAGGGCAACAGCCACCACTGACAAAGTGTCTCACCCTTTCTAGTAGTTGATCTATGTAGAAGATGACAACTGATTAGGCATCTACCCTACACAAGGTCTGAAGACTGGAGCGTGCCAGGGTGCAGCTGCTCTGGCTCCTCCAGAGGTTCAGACTGCACTTCTCCCCACACCTTCTCATTTACACACCCCCCATAAAGTCATAAGACCTCCTCATCAGCTTCCTCCTCACCTTGGCAAGGTGGCCATCCATAACATAAGAAGAAGGCTGGCTGAGGAGGTGTTCTGCAGATGTGGGGCCTACTTCCATTCCTTCATCCACCATGATTCTGAGAAGAGTTCCTCTGGACAGAGTCCATTGATTCCTTGACCACCTTTGAGAAGCAGTGAGTGTGTTTGAGGTTCTCTGCTTGGTTTTCCCTTCAGATTCCCTCCATGTGACTCATGCCAGTCCTCATTTCTTTATTGATGAGCTACTAGAAAGGGGTTAGACATTTTGTCAGTGCATTTCAGGTACACAACTTGGCTGCCCATGTTTCTTAAAGAGAAAATGGGACATCATGCAGGGCTGGCCCAAACCCTCTTGTAAGCAGGTGCAGCACTAGACCCACCTGGAGGGCATCTCCTGGTGATGTTTCTGGGGAACATAGCTCAAGTGATCCCCCTCCAGGTGGTCTGTGCTTTGCTTCTTCACACATCAGCTCTTGTTCCTGAGTCCATTTCTGGGACCTTAGCCCACCAGCTCCAGGGGTCCAGCTCACCCTTGTTCTGGCCACTTAAAAAAGTCAATGGCTGGTGAGCCCATGCCAACCCTGGCATCCATACCACCCCTGGCATGCTGGGGGAGCAGAGAGGGGCCTAGACCCACCCCCTTCTCCAGACCCAAGCCCAGGGACCCTAACTGCCTCCACTGAGCCCTCTGCCTCCCCCCAGTCTCTCCACAGTTCACATCAGCTCCCTGGGCCACTTCCCCACAGCCCCACTCACATGCAATCGCACCACTGGAGTCCAGCTGCTGTCCACTCCTTGACCTCCTTGCCCCAGACTGCTGCTCTAGTCACTCCCACAGTCTGCACTTCTGGGATCCCCAGCTATGGTCAACTCCTAGGCCTGGTCCTACTCAGAGCTCTCCACAGTGCTGGTTCCTACAGCCAACCTGATAGGAAGATAACCTTCTCCTTGCAGCTTCCAGTACAGACTGACTTCACTAACTCTGCTGTCCTGCTTTTATACAGGCAACCTGCCCTCTGATTGGCTCAGCAGCCCTCTCACCGATTGGCTGCTAGTTCCCAGGTCAGTTAACCCTCAGGGAGCCATAGCAGAGCCACTGCACTACTACACCTCCCTTCCTCGTTCATGGGGCTGGCCCGAGTTGCTTTGTGGAGCTTTGGCTCCCCTCACGAGGCTGGCATCTCTGCTCACCTGAACCCTACCTCTCTTCTGCCCCACAATTAGCTTGTTAAATTAGGTATTAGTTTTATCTTATTTTCTTTGTAACCAAGTCTGACTTTTATGCCTCATTACTTGTAACCACTTTAAATTTTTCTCTCTCTCATTTTAGTTAATAAACCTGGTTTATTGTTTTATCTAAACCAGTGTGTTTGGACTGAAGTGTTTGGGAAACTCCACTTGAGATAACTAGGTCTGTGTATATAATTTCTATTCATAAAATGACAGATTTTCAATGAGCTTGAATTGTCTAGAAGGGTGCTAGGCAGGATGAGACACATTTCTGGAGACACATCTGGAACTGGCAGTTGGCCGGTGTCACTTTGGCTATGTACACACCAAGGCAGTTAAATTGATTCAAGTTTAATTGATTTAGCAAACTCATTATAAAATGCATTAAATCGATTTAACAGGCCCCCTCTAGAAACTCAAATCGGACGAGCATGCCCATGGACAGGACTTGCTAGTTTGATTTAGGAGAGGGGCTTCATAGGTGGTGTGGCAACATGGCCCACTAGCAGGGCTACGTCCCCAGCCAATCCTATAAAACCAGGATCTGACCTCAGTTTTCTGTCTTCTGGCTGGCAGGGGGTCGAGGGAGACAGCCATGGACCAAGGTCTGGTTGCAAGCCATGGCTGAGCGCTGCCCAGGCCATCTCCAAGCCTGCAAGGTGACCTGGTGCTCCCAGGCACTGTATTCCTGGACCCTGAGACCGATAAGGCAGAGCTCCACATCACCACAATCCAGACCCTGCATGCTGCAACATTGCCTCTCCCATCTCCCATCAAGTCTGGGCACACACCACCAGCAGGGACTGGTGGCAGTGAATTGTCCTGGCAACAGGGGACAATGCTTAGTAGCAAAGGAACCTGCTGATGAGCAGGCAAACCTTTGATCATCTGATCACAGAACTTGGCCCAGCACTGTGGTGCAGGGACACCTGCCTGAGGCCTGCCATCCCGGTCGACATGAGACTGGCCGCCACTCTGTGGAAGATGGCAACCCTAGAGTCATACAGCTCCATCGCCCATCTCATTGGGATCAGGAGGTCAACCACAGGGACAGTCCTCTGGGAAGTCTGCACAGCCATCAACTCGGTCCTGCCTCATTGCCCCAGGAGACCTCTGGAACACTATCGTTGGCTTCGCAACCCTCAGCTTCCCAAATTGTGTGGGCATTGTTGATGCTACCCACATCCCTGTGAGAGCCCCCTGAGCACCAGCCCATGGAGTACTGCAACAGGAAGAGGTACCATTCAATGATACTTCAGGCTGTGGTGGATCAGGGGGGCATTTTTGTGAATAGCTATGTCAAGTGGCCGGGGAGGGTGCAAAACGCCCAGGATTTTGGAACTCTGTACTGTACAGGGGCATGGAGGAAGGCACTTTTTTCCTGAGACATGACCCTTGTGGAGGTACAGGTGCCTGTTGTCCTTGTTGGAGAGACAGCCTGCCCACCCCTCCCCTGGCAGATGAGGCCATATACAGGACACTGACACCAGGCAGGAACTGTTTGACCGGTGTCTGAACTGCTGCTCGCAGATGGTAGAGAGCCTTTGGGTGCCTGAAGGCCCAGTGGAGGTGTCTCCTCAGCCACCTACACCTCACTGAGGTGACCATGGCCAAGGTTGTGAGCACCTGCATGGTTCTACATAATCTTTGTGAGCTGCGGGGAGAACAGGTGGCCCACATTTGGGAGGCCAAAGCAGCACACCTGGAAGAATGCTTTGAGGAGCCCGAGCCTGTGCCATCCCAGGAGTGAGCCCGTCAGAGGGCAGCAACTGTCCAAGAGGCCCTAAAAGACCTATTCCTCATGGAGCAAGACTGAAGGCCAGGCCTGGCACCATGCACCATCTCCTCCCCCAACCCGCCTATGCCCTCCCCCAAGCACCACTAAATAAAAGAGCACACACCATGCATGAGCATTGTATGAGGTTTATTTACAAAAAGGGGGTGTCCCTGTGAGGACTGGGGGGTGATGTGAAGGCAGGTGGCTGGGAGGGGATAACCAGGAAGGCAGGTCCAAATTGGAGAAGGGAGGTCAGGGTGCTGTGAGCGAGAATAGGGGGTCAGGAAGCCCTAGGGTGTGCCGGGTGTCCCAGAGCACTGAGAAGCCATGCCCTGGCCTTCTCCATGACCACAGTGGGTCCAGGACAGTGGCCTCTCCATGGGCTGCACCCTCCATGGCTGGCAGCTGTGCGGGAGTTGACGATGTGCCACAGACTGACTGCTGGGTCCTGCTGGGCGACACTGAGCACCACCAGAGCCTGACTCGGGTGCACTAGGGCAGCAATGACTCGCTCGTTTAGGATGGCTGAGCGCTGCAGGAAACCGATGGCGAGGTCCTGCCAGTTGGAGAGTCGCTGCCGCCACACACGTATGGCCTTGTTTGCCCTATGGCTGCAGTCCAGGAGCTCCTGCAGGAGCTCCTCTTTGGTCCCATTGGTCCTCCTCCTTTGGCCAGGCATGACTGCCAGGCTGCCATGTCTGGGTGGCTGGTTGGCTTTACATGCTGGTTTTCAGGAAGCAGACATTGGGGTTAGTCTCATCCAGCTGCCTTGCTAGTGCTGTGGGCAGCCTGACAGAGGCTGGCAAATGTGGTTTTTCAGTCTCCCTGAGTCTGGGACTGTGTCCCACTGGACACACTGTGCAGCGTGGATCTGTCATGGTGCCTGTGGTGGTGTGTGGTGGGTGGCCCTGCCCCATGCCAGTGCTCTCTCCTGTGGGCATGTGCCATAGCTGTGGCCTTTATGCTCACAGTCCCTTCTACTGGCAGCCCACGTTCCCACCTAACCCCTTTGGTGCCTGGTCCCTGCCCTGCTTGGTTCTGGGTCCCCCCATGCCACATGGCCCTTGGGCCCTTGCCCCATGGGAGAAGCTTCAGGACTCCTTATCCCTGGGACTCTTCCCATTCCTGGCCCCTGCCCCAATGCACTGCCTGTTCACCAGGTCTCCCCATCTTGCATGGAGGGAGGGGGGTGTGATGGGCCGCTCCCCAAATCCCATCTGGTGTGCCGCTGTGACCTCCCAGTTCCCCCTCCTGAACCCCGATTCACCCCGCTTTGCCAAGTGACCACTCACTCCTGAGTCAGCCCACTCCAGCCTCTTGTGTACGATCGGTCCCAGGCAGTGGGTATATGCCACCTGGCTACTTGAGGGACGGTTTCCCAGTAAGCACCCCCAACCCCAGTTACCACACCAGGAGCCCCTGTCTACAGAGACTGGGAACCACTCCCAACCATCACACACTCAAGTCCGCCCATTTAACACAGAAATGGATTGTGCCCAGCCTCCTTCACTCACACCCTCTAAATATCACACAGCCTTAGGTAAAACAACTACTAGTTTATTGATCAGATCATAATTCTAAGTGACAATATGGCCAAGCATGGCAGAATTACAGTATAAGTAAGTCAGGAGAGACCACAAGAAAATAAAAGGCAAAATACACATGCTAACGTAATTCTTCTACTTAAACTAACCTCATAGTCCAAACAAGTTTATGCTCAAGGTGTTTGGCTGTTAGATGTTTGCACAGCCAGTCTCTGCTTGAGGCCAGGCAGGGCCCAGATCTTGCTTGAAGTTGTTAAAAGATGGAGAGTCCCAGCTCAAAAGCCCCTTAAAACTTCCAGGTCTTAGTCTTTGTTTCCAAACCCCTCAGCCCCTCCCTTTCAGGGCTGATGTAATTCTTTTGTCTCTTCACAGACACCTCTATTAGCATACCTTTGTCTCTTCCAGGTTCACTGCTGCTGGGAGATACCTGTCTGTTCCCTTATCCGTAGGCCATAGAAAGCATGTTACATGTTTGTTCACACGTATGAAGTTGTAGGAAACATATCGTTAAAGAAATCATGCAGAATAGGTTATTAGCATTCACACAGAAACATTGCATGGTGCACTTGGCAGCAAATTCCAGTGTACAAGTGAACAGGAAAATCATGCACATCATAATCCAGGATGCACAGATGTGCACCCCGTCACAGGGGGAACCGCTCACTGAGAGGGGCACCAGACGTCCGCTGAGACTCCTATTCAGTTGGGGGTGTCTCCTCAGTGTCCCCCTCTTCCTCCGCTTTTGCGGGGGCTGCTGGTTCCTCTTGCTGGGCACAGAGGGGCTCCGGGCTCACTGGAGCCTTGGCAGATGGCACGCTGACCCCACATCAGCTGGGTTTGCCCACGTCCAGTAGCACCTCGCCCTCTGTTTTGTCCTCCTCCAGGGATGCGTTGTGGGGGGCTCTGCTGAGTCTGGGTCCTGGCTGGCAGCCTGGTGGGCTCCTCACTGAGGAAGGCATGGAGCTCCTGATAGTAGGGGCAGCTGATATTGCTCGCTACCCCCCAGCACCGCATTGGTGGCAGACATAATGCCCCCCCTGCCCCCCCAACGTAGCCCTCTAGACTTTGGAGCTCACAGGGAAGACTGTTAAGTATCGATCTCCCCTGATGGGCCTCAGTTTCCTGGGTGAGTTTCTACCTCCCAAGCCTTGTGTCATAAAGGGGAGGGGGGTGAATTTCTCTCCCCCTGAACAGTTTTTCAGCACTCCCGTCACCACGAAGGAGGGATCTTTGTCCGGGGTCCCAGTTACATCATTGGTCCAGACCTGCACCTCACTTCCAGTTGGCTATTTTATACTCTGGTCACGCAGTACACTATTTAAGACCCTGCCTCGGTTGGCTCGAGTTGTCTCCCACCCTTGAACGTTAAAGGACACGTCACGAACCGGTTGGACTGATCCCCTGACCAAGACAGGGAGCTCCCACCCACGAGACCTTTGGGTGCACTTGAATTGCCAGCCGAACGATTACGTACTGGGATGCTGCAGCTGGTCTGCCTCCTCACTTTGGGTTCCACTACGGTGCTAGGACAGGTATTATAAACTGATATAGTTATTCTACCTCTCTCGATTTGTTTCTTTCTTCTTTTTTTCTTTTCTCTATAATACCATTTATACATTGTTTATAATTGTAGGTTTTTTTTTCCATTTAGGCATTGTTTATAAGTATAGCTTTTTTCCCCATTTATGCATTGTTTATAAGTGTGGTTTTCGTTTGTACCTTGTATAGTCCTTTTACTACATAGCTGTTTATTATCCCACTTGTATCTTGCATAGTCCTTTTCACTGTGTAGCTGTTGCTATTTCGTTGTATGCCTTTATGAGACCACTATAAAATTTATTTTTCTACTGGAAATTGGTGTCCGTCTCCTTGGTGGGTGTCACCGGTCCATCGCAGTTACATCTCAAACCCGGGTTCAACACCTCCCTCACCTGGGCTAGGTTGTGCCTGAAGACCTTTATTTCTGCCCGACCTGTTCAGTAGTGTGGGTATGTCCTCGGGTGGAGAGGGCCAGGGCTATGTCTGCACAACATCCCAGTTCCTGTGCCTGGCCCTGAACCAGGAGAGGATGTCCTCTGTCCTGCAAATCTGGAGGATGCAGAGGACCTCCTTGTGACCCAACACAGGAGCTCTTCTGAGCTCCTGCAAGCCAGCACGTGCCTGGGACATTCCTGTCAGAAGGCTGGCAGCGTGCTGACAGGCAAAGGCAAGCCACTTCCTCCTTCCTCGAGCTGTGCACCCTGGGAGGAGGAAGGTCAAATCATGCTTAAATCAATATAACGGTTGATTTGAAATAACACATTCTAACTGCGTTATTTCAATTTTACCATTTCAATTTAAGCATCATAGCGATTTAAAAACTAGGTTTTATTGTATCGCTATAAGCTTGTCTTATATCAAAATGAGGGAGCTCCTCATTTCAATATAGGAAAAGGCTGTGTGGACCTCCTTCTCTTTAAATCGATATAGCAGACATTATATTGAATTAAAGTGTGTATGTGGACATACCTTTTGTGTGTAATTTGTGTGACTGGCCAGAACATTCATATAGTTCACCTAGCAGTGATTTTACATGCTGGAGAGCAGGACCAGGAGTAGTGACTTATAGCAAAGCAGTGTAAAAGGCACCCAGGCTGGAGATTTCAGGCAGGGCCATCCCTGGGTGGGAGGCAAGAGGGGTGATCACCCCTGGTCCCACAGTTCTGTGGTCCAGGCTGTCCTGCTGCCAGCAGGGCAGTGAGACCGCTCCCCACTGTTGTGTTATCCCCCATCCTGCTGTCTTCAGCGCAAAGCCAAAGGCAGTGGGGCAGGGACAGGAGCGCAAAACCTGGCCTCTGCTCTGGTTTAGCCCTCCTCACCCCCAGGGCTGAAGAGTCAGCCACGTCTCCCTATGGCAGAGCAGGCTGGCTCAGAGGCAGGGTGGGAGAGCAGAGCTCCACTGACTGGTTTGGTCACGGGAAGAACAGGGGTATGGGGCCCAGCCTCTGGGCAGGCCCACCCTGCCCTCCAGCATGAAGGGTGGGGCAGAGGCCTCCCACAGGCTGATTGACCCCAGGCCCTGCACCTCCCCAGGGACAGCCCTGATTTCAGGGGACACAGCTGTCTAGTTTGTACACTGAGTAATGTCACACAGTCTCAGTCTCCTCACTCAGCTTCTGTCTACAGATCTAAATCTTGCCTGCTGTGTGCCCCGTTAGGCTGACTCCTCCTCTGTAGTGCCAGGGTACCAAAGGGGGAACAGAGAACTAAAAACATAGAAGGAACAGTCTCTGCTTTCCATGCCTGTCCTCGGGCCCAGCCCTAGGACCGCCATTTGGAGGTAAAATCCTGCTCCATCTTTGCATCCCAGGGATGGACCGTGCTCAGTACACATAGGCTATGTTCACACACAGGGGGTTATTTCGAAACAAGTTGTTTCGATACAAGTTGTATCGAAATAACCTTATTTTGAAATGAATTAATTCAAATTAAGACTGTTAATTTGAATTAAGGAAAAAAGGAGGAATCAAAATAGCATGTTCAGACAACCATTATTTCGAAACAAGTCACCGTTGTTTTGAAACAACATGTTCAGACGGCATTGTTTCTAAACAATCATTTTGAAACAACATTGTTTCGTCCCCACATGCGATTTAAGTTGTTTCGAAACAACGGTGCGTCGTGTGAACATGGCCTTTCTTATTTCGAAACAACCTCTGTTGTTTCGAAATAAGACTGCTGTGTGAGCACACCCATAGTCTTCAGAGAACTGAGATGCAAAACTCTAACAAGTACCTATGGAGCATGTGCAAACAGATTTTTGCAAAGGTTTATCACATGGCCACATTTAATAATTTTTTTTCACAGAAAAAGGTGCATCTCTTTATATCAGGGTCACTCTCCTGCCAAATTTTGAGTCTCTGCTCTAATGCATGGGGTGGGAGAATTCTGAAAGGAATACTTGCAATAGCTTTCATTGATGTTAGCACAACACTACAGAATATTTCCAAGAATAAAATTGGTAACTATTTAGTTGAAACTTTCCAAAATACTCTAAACAAAGCAGATAACTGCATTGAACAGCTCAGCTCATATGTTTAAAATTCTGTAACGTTACTGAAAACTGGATCTTACTAGGAGAAATGTCAGGCAGTGTCAGACTTCCCATTAGGCACTGTAGGTACAGTGCCTCGGGCCTATGAAATTTTTAAGCCTACAAAGGAGGGAAAAATTAAAAAAGCAGAAAAAATAAGGAAAAATAAGGAAAATTACATGGCTTAGCATTAGAATAGTTTAAAGTGCATCATGTCAATTGATGTAATTCAATTGGCATTTACCCCTCTTTGCACATTTTGGAGTGAAAGTGCCTACGGCCTACGAAGACCAATATCTGGCCCTGATGTCAGGTAACCTAAATTAAACACACCACAGTCAGTTTCATTTGCAATTCCAGACTATGAAACTTGTCCTATTTTATACATGTTAGGAAGATGGATACTGGAAACACTTATTGTTAGGTGGTTTTGGAAATATGCTTTGTTTTATTCAACTTGAAAATGAGTAACTTTAGAATAAATTGTTTATCCAAACATGTGCTTCACACATCATCTTTTTCTAGGTAACCAGTGACAAAATTTAGGGCCTAATCTTAGGTGGAGAGTTCCTTATCCAGAGCCAATGGAAAGTGGCTTTTAGTTATCTCCGTGCTTTCTTGGTTTGGGGGATCATTGTGCACAGGGCTGGTCCTTCAGTAATCTAACATGCTCTAACTACACTTAGGGCCCTCAAGGCAGGCAGGAATTGCAGAAGTGTAGGGAGTGAGTTGATCCAAGAACCCAGTCTAATAGATCACCCTAAAATGATGCAATTTTCCTATGACCAGCTAAGGCAGCTTTCCTGAAGGAGAAAAACCAAAACAAAAAACCCCCAAACACTGCATAGGCCTTCACTGGTGTAAAATACTGCTGTAGCTGCACTGCTGTCAACCCTCAAGATGTTATTGTGAGTTTCATTACATTTGCTGTTTTTCTTAAAACCCCAGCTCCTAGAGAGATGGGATTACATGAGAATATTTTCATTCATTTATTCACATAAATTAATGTTTCCAGAAGTTGCAGAGAAAAGCTGAAAATCATGACAAGAGTGCACCCTAATGGATCAGAATCTAGACAATTAAAAAAGAACACCCCATGTATTATTTTTGAAAGGCTCCTGAGTTTTAAGCCACTTGTGACTGCTTAGCTCCCAACTTTTTTTAATGCTTGAGTTTGGTAATATTGCAGCAGTCCTAACACAATAAGAGTGACCTCTCTCCTCATGTCACTTTAGATCTGATTTACACATTATATTGTCTCTCTGTCAAGATGATTCTGTGGCCTAGGGGCCAAACCTGCAAAGGGATTAGTGGAGTCATATCTCACACCCACATGGAATCTCATTATAAGGTTCCTATAGTGCAATTTCAAAAGGGATAGCCGTGTTAGTCTAGTCCAGTAAAAAAACGAGTTGTGTGGCACTTTAAGACTAACAGATTTATTTTTTGCATGAGCTTTTGTGGGAGAAGATCCTCCTTCCTCAGATGCTTCAAAGATGGGTGAACTTACAGAAAGGAATGAAACTAAATGTGCAGTTCCTGTTTGGGGAACAATGTACTAACTTCCCTTGACAACTCAGGCCCAATCTAAATGTAGTTGAACCAGTTTTGATAATGTATCTAAGGGTAGACTGACTTCATCTTGGAATAGTGAAGGTCCCTTCCAACCCTGAGTCTACAATTAAGTAATTTAAATGTGAACAGTTTAAATGTGCACAAGAATTGGGCCCTAGAACATCACTCCTTTAGTAAGGCATGTTCTTTCAATTTCTGTGCCTGAGATTTAGTCCATACCCTTGAATTTAAATGTCAGCATGTGAATGGGAATTTATTTTCATAAAATGAAAAGCAGTAAAGTTAAATATATTAAGCTCTGGCTGTAAGAGCTCAGATTATACAAATTATAACTGTGATGTGGGAAAAACCCTCATGCCAAAGAGGTAAGTTATCATCATTCACTTAAGCATTTGATTCAGAGCTACTGAGACCAGTCAACTGTTCTGCTTTAAAAAAATAGAAAGCCCAAACAGGACAACAAAAATGTCTCAGCATCATCAAAACAGAGCAGGCTCACTGTATCATTTCCACACCTTGCCTCTTTTCCCCCTTCCTAGCATACTACCCATTCTCCTTTCTGGGGCTCTATTCCTGCAAATTGTGTGCCGAGTTCTTCAGCTACTGCGCTCTGCCTCACTAGATCTGGCTCTCATTATGCTATGTGCCACTTTAGCAACATGGAGGAGCCTTCAGGTAGGTGTAACTGATTTAGGTTCCCAAATGGTGCAAGAGTGTTAAATGAAAACCAGATGCAATGTGGGGTTGTCACCTGGCTAACTCTTGATCAGCCTGGCTGGTTTTTCTAATGCCTTACCAGTTGCCAATCAGCAGCTGTAATTTGCTAGGGTTTTTGTGCTGTGCAACCACATGCAGTGCAATCTTAACTAATGGCTGCACACTGCACAGCAGGGAGTGTGCCATGGGTGCTGGACAAGCACCTGGATCCTGTTCTAGATGCAGGTAGTGTGCCAGGAGAAGCCACCAGTCAAGGGAGAAGTGGAGGCTTAAACCATCCCTGAATCCCTACTAGTCTTGTGTAACTTTCTCAAAACTGAGCCCATCCCCAATCAGGCTGGATTACAGTAGGGGCTGAAGCTCTGGGCACTGGTAAGAAAGGGGGCCCCAGGCTCCATTTCCTAAAACCCTGACTGCCCCTCACCCTGTTCAGTACCTATGGGGTTGGAGAATGTAGGGTGCTCCTGCTCTGCCAGAGCTGGAGTGGGGTGGGCCCCTGGAGCTAGAGACTGGGGTCTACCCTTCTGCCACCCACCTGTGCAAGCTGGTCTGCCCACAAGGGGTGGAGGAGGGCTGGCCAGTGCCTGGGTTGCAGGAAGGGCTGACTGGCTCTTAGTGCAGCCTCCACTGCTCTCATGTGGCCTTGCAGGGCCTATAGCCCTGAGGGGGAGGCCTGCAGCAGGGGCCACACTGCATGTCAGTCAGCCCCACCTCTGGGGACAGACCAGCTGGGGTGGGAGCACCCTTTAGTCCCAGTCCCCCCAATAAGCAGGTGCAGCACCAGACCCCCCTGGAGGGCACCTCCTGGTGGTGTTTCTGGGGAACTTAGCTCAAAGTGGTCCCCTTCCAGGTAGCCTGTGCATGCTTCTTCACATAATGACTCCTGTCCTGAGTCCAGTTCCAGGACCTTAGCCCTCCAGCTAAGTCCATCCCTTCTGGGTACCAGCCACTAAAAGTAGCTAGGGCCACAAAATCCTTGTTTTGGCCACTAAAATAGTCAATGGCCTATGAGCCCTGTACCACCTCAGGCATTCATGCTGCTCCTGGTGTGTTGAGGGAACAGGAAGGGGCCAGGGCCCTCCCTCTTCTCTAGACCCTAAATGCTTCCACTTAGGCCTCCACAGTCTACATCAACTCCCTGAGCCACTTCTCCACAGCCCCAGCTGTACACAGTTTCACCACTGTAGTCCAGCTGTTGTCCACTACTTAGTTTCCCTGCCCTAGACTGCTACTCCAGACACTGACAGTCTACACGCCTGTGATCCCCAAGCTATGGTCAACTCCTAGGACTACTCCCACTCAGAGCTCTCCAGGGTGCTGCCTGCCCCAGTCAACCTACCAGGAAGAGAACCACCCCTATACAGCTCCCACAGCAGACTAACCCCAGCTAGTGCCGCTTCTCCTGCTCTTATACTGGCAGCCTCCCTCTGATTGGCTGCTGCAGCCCTCCCACCTGATTGGCTGCTGCAAGCCCACACCCTTTTTAACCCCCAGGTGGTGGTGGGGGGAGTGAATTAGAGACAGCCGAGAGTCTCTGGGCTAGTTATTCTGACCCTGTTCCTAGAAGTCTTTTCAGCCCTGGGGCTTGCCCTCACCTACAGATCAGCCTTCCTGAATTTGGCCCTACCCACAGAGGGGATGTCACTGGTGCTGGGCACATGGGGAACATACCTGGAGTCCCAGTGCCAGTGCCCCAGGTCTGGTGGGGCCTGCCTCTCCTAGTCTTCAGTCCAATCAGGCTGGAGATCCAGGGTCAGCCGCCCATGACTGCAGCAGCCCCGTCCCCAGCTAGGGATCCGGGGCTCAGCCACCCACGTCCACGGAGGCCACTCCTGGTTCCAGCCCCAGCTGGGGATCTGGGGCCTGGCTGTGTCATCCCTATCCCTGGTTGGGGATCTGGGGCTCAGCTGCCTGTGGCTGCGGTGGCCACTCCTAGCCCCGTTCCCCAGCCAGGGATCTGGGGCCCCATCCCCTGCAGGGATATGGGGCTCAGCCACCCATGGCGGCCCCATCCCTGGCTAGGGATCTGAGGCTCAGCCACCCGTGGCCACAGAGACTGCTCCTGGCCACATCCCAGGCCAGGGATCCGGGGCTCAGCTGCTCGCGGCTGCTCCCAGCCCCATCACTGGCCGGGGGCATAGCCTGCAGCCAGGAGGCATGGGCTCCTGGCAGGGGGTATGGCCTGGGCTGGTGCCCAGGGTGCTTCCCCCGGGCAGCAATGCCTCTGCCCACAAACTAGCCTGTTTTTCCTGTGCCTCAGGTATCATCCCAGCCATTGAAGACATTATCTCATTTTCTTGCCAATATTTGTCTATTGTTTGTTTATAGTTTTAGATTGCAAGGTCTTACTAGGTTTTTCCATATGTCTGTAAAATATGTAGCATATTTGGAGGGGTGGGGTGGAATAAAGTATAATACATTACTATTGATTGGATTTGTTTAAAAAAATAAATCTGAGTCTATACCTTCAAAGTGAAAAAGATGTGTTTGTACATTGACATAGTTAACTCAAGATAGGTATCTTGAGGCAAAATCATAGTGGAGACAAGACATAAGTAGATTTTTACTTTGATGTAACTCATGAGGGCAAGCCCCTGGTTAGGGAGGAGAGGATGAATTGGCCAAAGTTAACTAGATTGAGCTAAAATCTACTTGTGCTTTATCTCCACTAGGATTTTATATGGAGATGGCTAACTGAATTTAGCTTTCTCTGTGTAAGAACACACTTCTTTTTACAGTGAAAATGCAGGCTAAGGGAGTTAGGTGATTAACTGTGACAGAATATACCCTTGTTGTCACACTCTAAACTCTATTGTGATTATCTTTTATACAAGGTATGCCTTGTAAAGTATCATTTGAAAACTAACAGCTTGCTAGTCACTACTGTCCTGAAAGTATAGATGACAACATTGAATGTGGAGTTATGATTCATGTTTCAGACCCCTTGTTCCTGCCCATGCTGAAGTCAGCAAACAGGGCTACCCTAAACAAGGAATGTGTGCTTATCCTAATTTGCATTTAAGCAGTAAGCAGTCATCAAGTAGGAAGGGAAAATAAAGGAAGCTCAAAAAATGTGTGTGGGGGGGGGGAACCCAGCAAGGAATATCCTTTCACATAGACTCTACATTGTTTTCTGGTTCTTGGCTAGAAATGCTTTTCAGAAAGGCAACTGAAACTATAAAAAGGAGGGACAAACACTCACAACATACTCCTTCCCACAGCCCATCCCATTCTGTACACTTGAAAAAAGAAAGTAAAAAGCAATTGGACAAATCAGGGGGGGTGGTTGTCAATGTTCCCTCTAATTTTTTGTAGGCTGTGTGTGCAAAAAATTTCTTTGTGTGCGCTAATATTAGCACTGTTGAATTTTTCTGTGTGTATTGTACTTTGTTGTGTGTGGGTTTCATGACTTGTGTGCATGCACACAAGTGCACAATTCAGAGGGAACAGTAGGGGTTGTGACTTGAGGAGTTTGGTCAACAGTGTTGCTGGAAGCATGTGGCAAGAACATTTGTTTGAAGCTAATAGCTTGTTAAGATAGGAACTAGAAAGTATTGTCTCTTTTTTCTTGTAACCATTTCTGACTTTTATGCCTCATTACTTGTATTCATTTAAAATTTCTCTTTGAACTTAACAACTTATTTTATTGTTTCATCTAATCCAATGTTTTTAAACTGAAGTGTCTGGGTAACTCCACTGAAGCCAATGAACTGCAACATTATTCTCTTACAGGAAAACCAGTCTTAATACATTTGGACTGTCCAGGAGAGGGCTGGGCAACACAAATCACACATTTTGGGGTAGGGTTGGGGAGTCCAGGATTTGCAGTATATTGGGGTCACCCTGCTGTATAACCAAGACTGGTGAGAGCACATGTGGCACATCAGTGACCTGCATGCTGGTAGCTGATTGTGAGAGAGTGCAGGCTGGAGGCTACAAATAACAAGGCGTTGCAAGGCACCCCAGGTTACAGGGCAAAGGTGACACTCACCTACTGGTCTGGACTATATCCTGGTATGTCAAACTCCCACTGTAATTCAATGGAATTTAGGTAACTATCTCCCTTGGACAAAATTTCAGCTGTTGTTGTTTACAAGCTACCATTCGCAGCACTATTCAGTTACTTAATTTAAATGCTGTATTAATGTTAATAGAGAAACTACTCTTGAACCCACTGTAGTCAATGACAAAACACCCACTGACTTCACTGCTGCAGGACCAGGTTGTACATCTTTATAAGGTTAATTATAGTGGAAAGCAGTATGTGAGGCCTGCCTGTGAATGTTTACGAACCACTGACTGTAAGTTCTTCTTTTGCTCTCTTGTGCCTTTTTTACCCATTAAAGTTTTGTTGGTTTTAGCAAGTGTGAACATATTTATTCTGGTATAAGAGTACCTTTTTCAGTTTACCTGAAACCTCTTCCTAAATGACAACTGAAATATAAAATACAGCACTCATATGGGAATAAAATGTGTCCATACAGTGGTTATACCAGTATAAGTATACTGGTATAAATTCATACCTCATCAACAGTATAACTTTTGGATGCAAACAGGTCCTTAGGGTGCTCTGAGAGTATAAAGGAAGTGTGTTCTTACCATGTGTGTGCTAATAAATGGTAAAATTGTAGTGAAGCAAGGCACCTTTAGAACATAGGTTAAAACTCTAGCTGCCTTTTCTTCACTAGTTTTCTACCAAGTGTTAGCTAACACACAACAACAAGCCTTTTCTCCTGATAAAAGCTAGTCCTTGTTTAGACCCATCACTGTAGTTATCTAAGCCCTTCCTATGTTCATTACCATAGCCAGAACAAGGTCCACAATGGATTTCATGGAGTCTTCAGCTATTCACCTTTCTCTTGCTATAGGAAGCTTTGTTTCTGAGGGGGGCTAGGGAATGAGGGATAGAGTATATCAGTATCTTTCCTGCTATGGTGGGAAAACTTTATTAAAAGGAGAACAATGGTATGTTGAAAAATGGAATCTTATCTAGAAATGAACACAAGAATTGTTGCAGTATCAGAACCAGACTGAGTCCATCTATTCTAATGTCCTGTGAAGCTGAACAACATCAGTGCTTTGTGGAAAGGAACAAAAATCTCTCAAATGCACCTAAATGTCTAACAACCTAACATACAAAAAGACTAAATTAAAAATTCTTGGGAGCATAATGGTTTGCATAACAATGGTATGTTTATTTTATCAGTTATCTTAAGCAAGGCAGATTTATGTTCTGATTGGCTGTTTAAAGGCCCTCAGGCAGTGAGTGCTCAGGGACAGCTCTATTTGTTTATTGATACTGCCTTCAGAGTGATGCATCCAAACATACAGACCTACCACAGAATCTTAGAAACTTGAAGGGACTATAAAGACCATAAGAGGTCTTTGAGTCCAGTCCTCTGCACTCATGGCAGGACCAAGTACCGTTTGAAACCATCCCTGACTGGTGCTTATCTAACCTGCTTTTGAAAACTACCAATGATGGAGATTCCACAGCCTGCCTAGGCAACTTATTCCAGTGGCTAATCACCCTCACAGTTAGGAATGTTTTCCTAATGTCCAACCTAAACCTCCCTTGACCTAATTTAAGCCCATTGTTTCTTGTCATCGGCAGCTAAGAAGAAGAATTTTTTCCCCTCCTCCTTGTAACGATCTTTTAGGTACTTGAAAACTGTTATCATATCATTTCTGTCTCCTCTTTTCCAGACTAGCAAACCTAGCTCTTTCACTCTGTCCTGATAAGTAAAGTGTTCCAGGCCTTTAATCATTCATGTTGCTCTTTTCTGCTCTTTCTCCAACTCCTCCACATCTTTCCTGAAATGAGGTGCCCAGACTGGACACAATACTCTGGGTGAGGCCTAATCAGGGCAGAGTAGGGTGGCAAAATTACTTCTCGTGTCTTACTTATAATACTCCTGTTAATACATCCCAGAAAGCCGTTTGCTTTTTTGCAACAGTGTTACACGGTTGACTCATATTTAGCTTGTGGCAGAGATGTTGCTGCCCCAGAAAAATATGCGGGGCCCAGCCCACACCCCATGGTCCTGCCCCTTACCAGCCTCTCTTTGGCTCCTCTGCTTGCAGCAAAGAGCAGCCCCCAGCCCGACTGGGCCCCTGCCACTGCCAGCCAGTGGCAGGCAGCCCCAGCCCCTGCCAGCCAGTGGTGCCGCCTGCCAACTCGGGGCAAGGTTGGAGACATGTAGAGCATGAGCCTCATGGGCCCAGCAGGAGTGATGTCCCTGTCTTGTGGTCCAGTATGACACCCAAATCCCTTTCTGAAGTACTCCTTCCTAGGTGGTCATTGCCCATTTTATATGCTTGCAATGGATTGTTCTTTCTTAAATGGAGTACTTCGAATTTGTCATTATTGAATTTCATTCTATTTACCTCAGACCATTTCACCAGTTTGTCCAAATCATCTTGAATTGTGATCCTGTCCTCCAAAGTACTTGACACCCCTCCCAGCTTGGTATCAGTCTCATGCTTTGTAAGTGTACTCTCTATTCCATTCTCTAAATCATTGATGAATGTATTGAACAGAACCAGACCAAGAACTGATCCCTGCAGTATGCTGTTCATTAACCATTCCAGCATGACTGTGAAACCATTGATAACTACTGTCTGGGAGTAGTTATTCAACCAGTTTTGCACCCATCCTATAGAAGCACCATCCAGATTGTATATTCCTAGTTTGTTAATGAGAAGGTGATGCAAGCCCATTAGCATAAGCCTTACCGAAGTCTAGATTTACCACATCTACCACTTCCCCTCTATCCACAAGGCTTGCTACTCCATCATAGAAAACTATTAGGTAGGTTTGACATGAACCATGAACTGCCCAAACATCCCATCTTTTCCCCACACAGTCCTTGTACTTAACAATAAATGTTAAACACAATTTAATTAAAAATGAATTACTTCCAACTGAGTGATTAACCAGGAGAAGCTTAGGTGAGGTGGCATGGTGTGGAGGCATCAAAAGACAAGGTGGCCATATTTGTTAAGGCATATGGGCAAATTTAACACAGTAATAACTATGTCTTTAGATAAAAATTCAGTATTCAAAAAGTCCTTGTTATCAGCTCAAACAGGGAGCACTATGTAATTATTTAAATACTGCTATTGTAGAAAGTAAATTCAAATCTATCTGTATGTCCGACAAAAGTGTATCAGCATTTCCCTTTAAC
>ML681966.1:76036304-76096750 GCA_007922195.1 Podocnemis expansa
TAGTCTGCCATAAAATTGATGCTTAAAAGGAAATTAGGGCCTAGGCTGCAAATACGTTAGAATATAAATTCTAATCAGATGGTAAACTCTTTGGGGCAGGGGACAACTCTGAGTCATTTGTGTGTCCAGTACCTGGTATAATGGGGCTCCTCTTTGCTACTGCCATGTGATTGAAAACAACAATAATAAGCATATATATTGTTTGTTTGGTCTGAAACATGAGGTTCTGGAAGCAAAATTTTGTATATTATTGGCATAATGTGCTCTTTCTTCCAGAGCAGAAGCAATCTAGAGTACAGGTGTGTGGGTAATATAAAGGTTTTCATGGTGAGGAAGGGATTCTGAGGAGAGCCCACAAGCAGATGATGGTTATTGCATCTGCAAATGGCACGTGTGTTGGTGGCAAGAGTGGGTAGGCCTGTCAGAACATGGATTCTGAATCAACTGCATTTGGATCATATCTCATTTGGTCCTCATGTGCCGCAGCATTACAACAGGTAAAACTGATGCATCTTTCTGGTATCAATGGAGTCTCACTGGCATGCAAACTGATGTAACGGAAGAGAGAATCAAGTCCAATGTGCTTTTACATTCAAAAGGATTAATCTAGCCTAGACTATCCTCCCACCATGGAGGTGCATTAATGCATTATCAAACAAATTTAGTTATGGTTCCACTTCAAGTCAAAGTTAGTAGTTCCTGAAAGTCATTACCAAATGATAGCTCTTCGATAGACCACAAGTAATGAGCTGGTGGCCTCAGCTAAGGAATTGACAACACAAAAATAGCTGTATCAATTTACATTAATTGGTCACTCCAGGTTGGACTATCTTTGTGCCACATTTCTGTGGATAAACAGAGGAAGAAGGTCTCTAGGGTTGTCAGACCAGCGCCACTCATAAGCACTACAATTACTTAAAAATACTAAAGTGAATAGTTTGATTTTTTTAGGTGGATTATTCAGTTGACCTTTAACAAGTTGAAGCACCTTCTCACTTATCTGCTAAAGGAACATCTTAAGAAACATCTGTAGTGTTTTGATATTGAACCTTCATGTAGACAGCATGGATAATACAAATCAATATCTATGTTTATTGTATAATTTATATTGCAAATCAATAGGGTTAGAGTCTGTGTCTTCCTTCATGTATTGTGCCATGCTGAATGTACCGATGGTGCTGCATAATTGCTAGTGATTTGACCTTGAATAGTGACCTAAACAATTTGCCTGCCAAAGAGCTCAGGGGGTGCTTTTCCCAGAAATGCTCCCATAATGCTTGAAATGCATTTATGCTCAGAAGTCTGGCTACAAAAAGTGGTACCGTGTTACCCAACACATCTGTTCTATATCATTTTTTGAGTCATACCTGTCTTCTTTGCTGACAAAAGCACGTTAGCTTTGCACAGCTTCTTCTGCAGCAGGACAGCAAGTCAGATTCTTTGCTGTCTCCCATGTCAACAGAATTGTCAGCTAAGTTCAGACTACAGAATTCTTGTTGGTGGTGCTGGTGGAGGCAGAACTTTCCCCTTTCCCACACCAACTTGTCATTCAGATCCTAGATTGGTCTCGCAGAGCTGACCCTATTTGACTTGATGTGATAGTTTCTGGTCAGCAGTTCAGTTTATCTAACTAATCCTCAGTATAAGTATTCAAATCTAGTATCTTGCTATCAGTTATAAAGGAAACAAGTCACTTTGTAGTGAATCCAGGATCAATTCTTCATAATAGTTGTGGAACAGGTTAGTTGACTATGACTGAGTAAGAAATAATTTCTCTATAGGGTAAAGAAAAAAGTGGTAACATTTATAAGCACTATCTACTGACCAAACCTGTTTAGCAGGGCAACTACCCTTTACTGAAGCCCTTTATTAAGTTATCAGCTATGACAGCCATATTCAAATGTTTAAATGCCAAGGAGAGAAAGGACGTTTTTAAGGTGGTACAAGAGAATATCACTAGGTGATGATGTTAAACAAATAAAATTAAACACTAAATATCAAGCAACTGCCTAAGCAAGACCTATTATACTGTGGAATAGCCTCCTAAAAGGAAGACCCATGCTTGAGTTATTTAAAACTAGAGTGGCCATAACATACCTGCACCAAAAAACATACCAGGGACCATTCTTACCTTGGCAGCAGGATGGACTAGAAGATGACATCTTTATTGCCTTTGCTTTAATTTATTTTTATTATCCCTTTGTGTGATCTCTTTTTAATAGTTCCGGAGAAATGACAAGGAAAACATCCCTTATTGAGATGGCAAATCATACTGTGTCAAAATCATAGATAAACAAATGACAGGCTTTTTAAAATGTAAAATATTGTTTATCAAATGATTAGCCTGGTGACTAGGGCTGCATGGAGAAAAGAAATTCTGATTCATGTGGGGTTTTGACATTAGTCTTTATTTCTGTTAGGTACAAAACCTAAGTTTTTAAAAATTCTCCATGAAAGACAATAGTTGAAACATTTAGTTTTGACAACACTAGAGGGTTTCATTTCCACCTTGCCTTTTAAAAAAATGCTATATTATATCATAAATACAAAGAGTCATTTAAAATGAAAAATTGAAATGTTTCATTCTGAAAATGGCAACAGAGGATGTTTCCGCCATGTCTGAATTCTTAGGTTTTTTTCTTGTAACTGGAATTTTGTTCAAAATGACGATTTCACAAAGCATACCAAATCTGACATAACTGCATGCACTGATTGAAAATGGTACTGTCAACATTTTTCTGACCACCTCTACTAGTGATATTTTTCTTCAGGTTGAAAATAAAAGTCCTGCAGAAACAATCAGTGAGGGGAATGAATGTGTATTACTGTAAGATTGCCCTGTCTATGTTTTTCTGGATATAACATCTCAAGAGGGATGGATTTTGACCAACTTGCTCGGTACATCCAAGACACTGGAATCCTGAGAGTAGCACCAAAGGAGGGCAAAAGTAAGAGGGAATACAGTGTTCACAGAGCAAATATTAATTTTGCTTTGCCACTCAGCTCATTGGAAAGTTTTTGACTGCCTGAGCAGGCCTGTGTGGTCAGGCAGAAAACACAGCTGAGCATCAGGACTTTGCCACCCTCCATCACTGTCAATAAGCGAAGTGGAGAGCCCTTACATCATTTCATTTACTATTTCAATGATTACATAGCTCATTGCCTTCCCATTGTTTCAATGATAGATTTAATTAACTTCCAATTAATCATAGAGGGTGATATTTAATGCTCAGCCCTGTGCTGAACGCTGTGTCACAGACCAAAGAATATATTGTGAAGGCTTCAGTAATCAAGAGGTCATGGAAGATAGATGTTCTTCTCTGAAAGAGAGAGAGAGAAGATAAATTTATATGTCCACTCTGCTCTGGCTAACTGTTTTAGGATAATTGTTTCTCACCCAGATTACAACTTTCCAAATGGTCCACTCATGGACAGAACCAGTTAAAGAGAGAAAGAAGGAAGCAGACAATACGGTTATGTTAGAGAGACTTCACATGGCCATAATTCCCCATCTGAAGCTAGTGGTGACAAACTCATAGTGGTATTATGTGAAGTTATTAAATCCCTGCTCAAGGATCCTAATGAAATTTCTTATGAAGAAACTTTCACTTAAATAGAAAGACAAAAGTAAAAGGATGAGGCTTTTTCTGATGGTAATTACAAATAAGAGATGAAACAGAAACCTCAGAACCCAACTACCACCGCATTTTGTAATGTGTGTATGAAATCCAGATAATATAAATTTTGTGACTTAAGACCATCTCTGACACAGGTCTTATATGCATTAAAACCAATTAGAGCAAGTGAGAAAAACCTCAACAGAACTATTTTCTATCTGACAATGCAGTTACATAGACGTAAAAAAATCTTAGCAAAATTGTGTTCATTTTGATGAAGTTTCAGTTAGGAGAAAAACTGAAAAAAATGAAACGCCAACAATATTGAAATATCCCATTCTGACAATTTCAGAAAAAAACATTTTGACTTTTCATTTTGAAATGACTAGGTTTAGAATTTTAGTTTGTCTTATAAACAGAGGCGGCCTTAGGTAATTGGGGGCTCTAGGCAAAGGCCTGTTGTGAGGTCTCTTAAAGGGCCCACTATTGGCCCCCACTGCTACCCTCCCTGGACCCCTAACCACCCCACGCCATCCCCCAGGACTCCCTGTTTGTTATGCTGAACTGAACTAACATGACTATCCCTTTGGACCTCATAAGTTATTCTTGGGTATGATATTTTTAAAGATCTTCCCATCATGAAGCTTGTAAGTTGATCATCTTTCCCTTAACATAAATGAACTAATGCTAAACTACAAAGTTAAAAATTAACATTTTAAAAATTTTTTTAAAGTATGAGCATTAATTAATAAATAAAAAGTGGTAACATTAATGATGGCTCAGAAATAACAAATACCACATTTAAAATTTTGGCAGTCCAATCTTACAAATTTTTCATATAGGCTTACATTTATGTGAACTAGACATTTAATACAAATAAGTATAATAAATAAAAATAAAAAGAAGGTTTCTAGTGTGTAAAAAAACCCACCAAATTTCAATTAAATTCTCTGAAGTACTCAAGTTTATAAGACTCTGTCCCCCTCAAAAATGTTAAATAGTAAGTACAGAAGAAGCTAAAAAATTACTTACCAAAAGAAAGACATACAGCACAGTTAGTTTAGTCCAGGAAAAAGACTAAGGAGTCATGTGGCACTTAAAGACTAACAGATTTATTTTTCGCATGAGCTTTTGTGGGACGAAATGGGATTTTTCTCCCATGAAAGCTCATGCGAAAAATAAATCTGTTAGTCTTTAAGTGCCACACGACTGCTTGTTTTTTTTATACAGCACAGACATCACACACAGCTGTAATTATTGCCTAAGGGCAGTACTGTATTTGTATGTAGCAGTCTATATGGACCTACCTGATAACCTGAGCTAACCAAAGCAAAAGTAAAAATTGTGACAAAGTCAAAGGAAAAGGCAAAAGAACAGGTAAAAAAGGAAAGGAAAAGGCAATATTTCACAAAATTAAAAAATGGCAGAATAAATGGCCACACTGAGGAATTAAAAGCTGAGGAAAAAAAAAAACCCAAGGAGTCATGTGGCACTTAAAGACTAACAGATTTTTTTTTCTTGCTCCTGCTTTTTTAGCATGTCAGTGTGAAGGTGATGGGCAGATGATGATGAAATCCAATTCAGACGCAGCACAGATCCTAATGGTAGCTTGCCTTGATGAGCCCAGAGTGAAAAGTGCTTAGGCTTCCAGCCCTACTGGCTCCACTAGATGGGAACAATTTCTATATTTTTCTGTATTTTCATTTCTGTCCACCAAATTGAGGAGGGGCCCCTTATTCCTTGGGGCCCTAGGCGGCTACCTGCTTCACCTACCCCAAAAGCTGCCACTGCTTATAAAATGAAGTAAAAAAGATGAAACCAAAATGAAATGGTTTTTGTTTTGCCAGAATATTTTTTCGATCAACCCCAAACTAGATTTTTTCCCCAGATTTTTATTTTTTGTAGAGAATTTTGAAATTTTAAACCATAAACAAATATTATTATCCAAGTGGAATTTCCATCCTTTGCAGATCTCTGGAACCACTCTAATTATAGATGGGTGATGCGATTTACTGGGGATAGCCTTTTATTCTGTAGAAAGTCCTGTCTAGTATTCATGCCCAAGCTAAACCAACTGAGGTAACTGAGACTGAGTTTAAAAAGCAACTGTTCTTAAAAGTTAACTCATTATTTCCAACTGTAAAATCTAAGTCACAGTTCTCTTGTGAGTGCTTACAATAACTATATGCACTTATGCATGATATTGAAAAGGTATTTACATTGGCTCTTTGGAGCTGGGACCATCATTTTGGTAGGACCTAATGTAATGGGGTGGTGGTTCATGACTAGGTTTCTTAGTTTGCTAACTTAGTACAAATAAATAATAGCAATACTTGTGCATTTTTTCTCAGGAACTCTTTCTACAGCCACTATGGGTGTGTTCACATAGCACTCTTATTTCGAAACAAGAGACGTTGTGTTCTGTTGAAACTGTGTTGTTTCGAAATAACTTAAACCCCATGTGGGGACGGACAAACAACATTGTTTCGAAATGATTGTTTTGAAACAATGCCGTCTGAACATGTTGTTTCGAAACAATGGTGACTTGTTTCGAAATAACTGTTGTCTGAACCTGCTATTTCACTTTGAGCTTCTTTTCTTAATTTGAATTAACAAACTGTTAATTCGAATTAACTTATTTCGAAATAAACCCTTATTTCGAAACAACTTGGATTGAAATAACCCCCTGTGTGTGAACATAGCCTATAGCTGTTGACCAAGTAGATTTTTATCACTGCAGGTAGCCTTGTGTAACTATCACTGTATACATCATAAATAAGGCACTTCTGGAAAAATGTCTGGCTACATGTGCTTCTTACATAATAATGAACCATGTCAAAGGAGTCTAGAAGAAGTACTCTTGTCTCTTGTGCCTGTGTGCAGGGGCCAGAAACAAACTTAGCACCGTTGTTCCTCATACACAAAGATCAAGGTAGTCCAGTGCTGATGTTACTGACAGACTAGATCATGGCTCTGTCACACTGGTCTGCCTCAAGCAGCAGAGATGGGCTTTGCACCTTGAGATGTCAGAGTAGTGATTATAGCACACTTCCCCAGCGTTTCTAGAGGCATTGGGCCTTCCCATCTCTGCCTGTCTTTTTAATATTGCCTTAGAGTAAAATCACTATGGGGGAGATTTTCCAGCATCCTTAGAGAGCTAGGAACCAATTTCCCTTTGTGCTTTGGAAAATCTCCTCCATGTCAATACTGCAAATAAAAATACAACAAGAAAGAAAATCCTGAATCTTTGTCCACTCATTTCTTTGTCTTCTAACAAGCATTTAACCTATTGCTGGGGTACCAAGGTTTCTTGACTATTGTGAAGCCATGACAGTGAAACAGAGTCCCTTCCCTGTGCCCCACCCAACCCCTCCAAACACAAGTGACTGAAAGAGAACTATAACAGGAAACTTTCTAATGAAGGCAAAATATAATTCTTTCCTTTCCTCTGGCTAATTTGTGAGTGCAGAGTAATTATCTTTCCCATGAGTTTTTCTTGTTCTCTCTGGTATATTCTTGCCTGTTCAATGTGTCTTGACAACTCCTTCAAATGGCACACAGCTGGCATGTCTCACAGCAGATTCCTCTAAAGAGAGATTTAAAGTTGCTTTCCATCAATATAAAACCAATGAACGAGAGAGACTGCATTGAACAAGAAACATCTTGCCAGAGTATAACTGTAAGCAACACACTTGTTCAACTGCATATGAGAAAGGCATTTTGACTTAAAGCTTCCCAACTGTTCTTTTACAGCCACTCCCAAGAGCTCTAAGCCTCAAGAAACTTGTTTAATATCACTTCTTGCCCAGGTGGCTCCTCTCAGAAAGACACTCCACCATTCGTATAAGACTTTCCATCTTAAAGCTTTGCCTCATGCTCTCTTTTTTATTTTGAGGTACACCCAGGTTACCCTGTAGGAATTTCAGATCATAGAAAGAGCTTAAGATTTAGTTATTTATTGGCTTTTCTCAGAAATGGTATCATTATAGTATCTCAGTTCCCAGAAGTATCAATGGGTTTAGTTACACCAGTGTAAACACAGAATCATCACATTAACTTTACCATAGGGGCTCCAGATTTAGCTCAGACCTAAGAGTTGCAGACTTACATAGGCACTTCTGAGCAGAAAATTTGGCCCTAACTAATTTGTATTCATGATTCCCTTAAAAGATAGAAAAGGCTGAACATAACTGTTCCTTCAGGACAACATTTTCAAACATACGTATCTAAAATTAGACTCCTAAATCCACAGTCAGACGTAAATGTAATCAGCATGCTTTTCAGAAATGATGAGCCAACATAAGTCCCGAAAGTCAACGGGTGCTTTAAGGGCTCAACTCATTTGAAAGTCAAGCCTAACCATCGATTTGGGGGAAGGCTGCAAATGCACAAATGGCATCAAGACACCTTGCTCTCACGCAATGTCAATGGGAGTTAAACACCAACTGCTATCAAAGCCTTTGAAAATCCACCAGCTGGAACATAATTTTAGACCTCCCAGTCTGAAAATTTTGGCCAGAATATATTCTCAGTAAAAAGTTTTCGAGACTGGGAACAGCTTTTTATGAGTGCTCATACAGCACCTGGCACAACATGACTTGAGCTGCCTGGTGTCTCTACCCTATAAACAACATGTCAGAGGATTGCCTGCAATGAAATTGGCAAGTCCTAGAAGGATGGCATGTGGTGTGGTATTAAAAAACTATTGACATAATCTTGGACCTTTTATTTAAGATGTCCTGTTTTACCAGATCCCTATTTGACTGGTCACGTGCATTTTCTGCATTTGACTGGCAATCACTACTGAGGATTAATAAAAAATAAACATTTTCTGCTTTGTAAGCCTCCTGCTTGTCCTGCATAATTCATTCACTGATGACTCCAAAATCCAGTGTTTGTAAGAAAATAATAATAAATTTTATTTTATGGTCCTTAAAGCATGCTAGGCACCTCACAACAATAAAGTCAAACCATTAAAACATGAAAAAGATAGAAATCACATAAATAAGTTACTCTCAAATAAGTGTGTCATGACAAAAGCATTCTCTGATAAAAAGTTCTTTACATCTCTTTGAAAATTAACCAAATCAAATTTCCAAATAAGTTCTGGGACAAAGGGGGATATGGACACTGCCTTAGTTGGTAAAATCTAGCCTCTCCATTGGGCAAAAGATGAAGATCTAACCCATAAATTGTAATTATTCTTTCCTTGGAAACTCCAGGTAGCAAAACTTCCTGTCTCCCATCTAGAGGGTTAGATGTAGTGCTCAGTGAAATGTTTCATGTGAAAACAAAAATTTCAGCAAAAATTGCAGACTTGGGTTGATCAAAACAATTTGGGATTTCAGATACATTTTTATTTGTGTGTGTTGGTGTGTGTTTGTTTTTGCCAAGCAAAGATTTGGAAAAATCAAAACAAAAGGTTTTTGACATTTCATTTTAGAATTCCCCTTCATTTTATTTGGAAAAAAAAATTAAAACCTGTTTAAAGGCCCACACACAAATACATAGCCACACACATCAGCTGCAAAAGGCAGATCCCCCTCTGGAGTTGCCCACTAAGACAGACCACAATGCTGAAGTCTGGGGCTTATGTGATTAGGGATGTGCAGAGAATGGGACTCTGATCTCTCTCAAAATTAATGTGTTTTCAGGTTGTATTGTGACCTAACTTTTCAGACCAGATCGTCTGAACTCTGGGAAACCTGGGCTGCTGAATCAGCATAGTACATTTCTTAACATACCACCCTCACCCCTCCAACTTAACCCCTCTTTTCCTCTCACTTCCCTTGGTGGCATTAAGTGGTGAAGGACTTGATGGACTATCTCACTTCCAGCTTTATCTTGGGGTACGTCTACATTTACGATTTAATTCAAATGAATGAGGATTAATTTGAATTTAATTAGTGCACGGCTACACCAGCTTTCCTTAGTTTGACCTAAGGAGCTTGCTTAGGTCGAACTTATAAAACCACCCTTAAGTTCAAACTAAGGGTTAGTTTGAACTCATTAGTTCGAACTAAACCAATGGAGCCACAATAATTCAAACTATGTGGTTTGTGTGTGTCTGTGTGTGCGTGTGTGTGCGCACCCTGGCGCCACAGAGCCCACCCCTGCCAGGCTCTAGCCTTCTGAGACCGGCCTGGGAAAAAGCATCCCCTGCCCAGCTCTAGCGGCACCATGGCTAGAGCTTGGCAGGATTTGCCTTTCTCCATACCAGGCTCAGAGGGCTGGAGCCTGGCAGGTGATTGAGCGGTGGAATGGCCCTTCCTGGGGGCCATGTTGCCACACTTCCCATGGTGCTCCTCTTCCTACTGAATCTAGCAAGTCCTCTCCATGGACATGCTAGTTCGAATTGGTTTTCCTAGTGGCACCATGTTAGTTTGAATTAACTGAATTCGAAGTAATAATTATTAGTTTTATTTCGTTAGTTTGAATTGAGTTAATTCGAGCTATCCATATAAGTGTAGACGTAGCCCTGGAGGCCAGAAGCTGCTCCTTCATCAGTGTATCTTTGGATAAGAGTCAGAGTCACTAGGTAAGGGCCTCAGCCTTCTAAGATCCATGTGGATATTCAGGTGATCTGCTAGTGTTTGCAACACCACCTCCCTAGGGCAGTGGGAAGGTAAACATTTCATCTCCTGCTGCAGCCACTGGCAATGGAAAGCAGAGATTGAATCATGTTTACATGGGTTGTTTCTCCCAACATAAGGCATTTCAGCTCATGTACCAACAACAGAGGCAAAAGGCAATTGCTGCAATTATAAATATAAATCTCACTCACAGTCTGACATTTTTACCTCCTTTACAAGAGCACAGTGAAACCATCTATCTGAAAAAAAAAACGCACTATCAAAGGCTGACCAAATCTGCTTATTTTTGGTGAAAGGAGGATTGGAATGGAGGTACATCATCGACGCTGTTTGACTTAAATCTGGTCGTGTCCTGAAATGAGAAGAGGATCCTGGGGCTTCCTATTATTTTAGCCGGAAATTATTACACTAGCGCCACTAACTGAGGTTAGGATCCCATGATGCTAGATATTGAATAATCAAATTGTGAGAGATGGATCCTCCCTTAAACAGCTTATAGTCTAAATAGACAAGGAGGCAAAGGATGGAAGAAGAAACAGAGGCACATATAAAAGAGCTAGTTTGCCAAAGGTTACACAGCAGGCCAGAGGCAACCCTGGGTAGAGAACTTAGGTCCCATGATTCCCAGTTTACTATCCTATTCCTTGAATCATGCTCTCTCCCAGGCACTGATGACTTAACAGATTCCTTAGTTAGGACTCAGATACGCCTTCTGCATATCTCCATCAAACCGTACCAGATATGAGTCTGATAATTTACATTCTAACAAGGGAAAGCCCATTAAGCATTTGTCTCCTGATGAGTTGTAGTATTGGACAATATTGGAATATATAATATACCATGTGTGATATTATTGTTATTTGTAATAAAGTGTCATCTAGAGACCTCAAATGTAGCAGGAGCCCACTGTTTGGCACTGTACAGACTTTTCCTACCCTATATAACATATTAAAGAGATGAGGGGTGGGAGAAAAGAAGCATTATCTTCCTTAAAAATATAACAAAAAGAAAATCTGGTGGGAAATTGAGGAATGGAAAGATTAAAGTGACTTGCCTAAGCTCACATAGAAAATCTATAGTCACATGGGAACTGAACACCTAAGTCCTACTCCAGTGCCTTAATCGCAAAGACCCAGGTCTTCCAACAGGCAACGTCAAAGAGCAATCATACAGCCAATAATTTAAAAGGTACAACATGAATTCAAGCTGCAACTGGATATCCCCCCCATCTTGTGCAAAATGCTATATGGGGAATAGTGTTTAATATACTTCCAGGATGTCAGAATGGGATGAATTTATTACAAATAACTGCTGAGACCTGTGCTAAACTTGAGTTAAATCATGTTTATTTCTTGAAACTGACTAGGATTCTTCTGTGATTAACTTTCTCTCTTCTTCTGAGCAAGAGACTGGAACAGTGTGTAGGAATAAATCCAGGTCATGCTATCTGAACCCAGATCAATAACTCAATCAGAAACAGGTAAGAGCTGAGTTTGACATTCATGTTGTCAGTCATAGAATTTCTAGATGAAATTGCCATGTTCTCAGAAAGATTTACTAGCTTTGATCAAAGGACTGAAAAGATGTGCAAAATAGACATTCATCTTTGCACTCACTGCAGTCAAACTTATTTTGGTTAATATCTCCAAAAAGGATTGAGACAGAAATTGAACACAGAATTATTATTTGGAATGAAATGTGGCTAAATATGTGAGCAAATAGAGTCTATTTAATAGACTCTCTGACTCTATATTGAAATAATTCAGCATGGTTGTGCCCAATGGTACTTAAAAGCAATCCTGACAAGTCATATTGCTTTTTAAAAAACTCTTACTCAGTGCAAGGAGATGTTCAGAAATATTTGATGTTTGGCATTGGTGCCTGATGGTAACTGGGGATCATGGTGGTAGCTGGGAATCACAGAAATGGCCATCATCCAAAGGTTGCAAATATGGATAAATACTAATGGCTGAATTCTGGTCTCATTTGCACTAGTTAACTCCAATCAAAGTGCTGCACTTCCCTCTGAAGCATCGAGTACTGGCACCTTTGGTGAAAGGAAAGTGGGACAGAGGTCTGATTCAGCACAGGAATCCCTAAGGTCAACCAGCTGTCTATCACTTCATTTATATCTAGGGGTCATAAAGCATCCAGGGGATGAAGAAATTTATTCTGAATCTTCTAGTTCCCGATAGATATGCATTATAAGAATTGTAAAGGAAACTGATGTAAATCTTAAGAAACTGGTTAAACGGAACAGCTGAAGTTGTGTGGTGTCCTAATTTGGCATTGGATAATAAAGAAGTGACCCCTTTACTCAAGAACTGGAGTTGTTGGGAAATCTGTGTCAGGGGAAGTCTGCCATGAGCAATTTCAATCCAAAAAGTTCGTTATACCTCTATCCACATGCCTCTAAAAGAGTGGTTTAAAGATGAAAAGCACGGCTAAAAGAAACCCTTTAACTGCAAGTGACCAGTCTTAGAATTTCTTTTATAACATCCATCAAATTTCCAGTTTAAATCTCTCTCTCTCTCTCTCAGTCCTAGAAGTGCACGGAGGTAAGAACAGCATATGTTCAGGGTGATACCTTAGTCTCATTCCATCCTTAACTTACTGTTTGTTCTAAACTACAAATACAAGATATAAAGGGGCCAAATCTTGATGTCCATCATCAGTGTTTATTTCAGGGACTTCAAGATGAATTTTCCCGAGTGACTGTGGATTAAAAATTGAGCAATGACATGTGGGTTAGCCCAGAGAGAGAGAGAGAGAGAGAGAGAGAGAGAAAGTAAAACAAAATTTATTCTAACAGATTAAAATGATTAACTAATTATCTGAGTATGAAGGAACTGAGAAGAATAAGTGGCTTTGAATTTCTTAAGAAATGAAAAATATTTTCCACATACTGTGCATGAAAGAGTATTTCAGGATTAGTGACCCTTATCTCAACCAATTTCTATTCAAAAGATTGCCAACAGACTCATATTTTCGGATCATCTAGATGTTCCCTCAGTATGAGACCAGGTAATATGATGAAGCCTAGTGCTCTCAGACTTTCAGATGACAGGTATTTCAGTCTGAAATTACAATCTTTCTCTAAGGCATTTGTTTCTGCCCATATTTTCACAACATATCTTCCACCACCCAAAGAATTAGAGAATACCAAAGCCTTCCTTGTTCTGAGGTAATGGTGCTTCTCTCATCTGTGAAACAGAACGCTTCTGCTCCTCCATCAGGTTTAGTGTCCAGGCTTCATCTTTCTTACTTTCAAAGTTAGCCTGTAAGTTGCCTTGGAGATGTCATGAGAACACCTTTACAGTCTTCTACAGCATCCAGCTAGAACTCTCTGACATTGCAAGCTCCATAGTTTAATTTTCTTGTGTTCTTAAGAGGGTGGAGTTCTGCCTGACTGCATCAAGCAGCTTCAATGAACTAAGAACTTTTATTGCAGTACACTTGTCATAACAAAAAAGTAAATACATTTCTATATGAATATGTGACCAATTCCCTTAGTAAATAATGAATAACCAAAGAGGGTATCCATTGACATGTTGATGGATTTTGGCTCACAACCTCTGTGTTTCTACCTCTGTCTGCATCAGCTCCCTTAGCCTAATTAACCTACATTTGCCTTGCTCAACAGAAATCAGTCCCATAAAACAGATGCTGCTTATAGATTACGAGCAAGGCTTTCATTGTGAAATATGAACAATCCAGGGTGTTTGGTGCTGGCCATTGGAAATTCCAGAGTGGATTGGTTACAAATTGAAAAGGGATTTTGGAAATATATTTCTTCAGTTCACTCTAGTACTTAATCATAACCTGAGACTGTGAAAACCCAGTGACATCAGTATTTGCATAAGATTTCTCCTTAGCCTGTGATGTACTTGGGAACCAGGGAGTGGGTTTGTGGAAAGGAGTGGCTGAAGCATCGAGCATTCCATAAGCAAAAGAGGGCTCAAAACAGAAGTAGTTTTGTGAGCCTCAAGGATAAATGATCTCTGGCAGGGATGATTTAACTGTGTCCATAATACGAGTCAGTGATTCTTAACCTTTTTCAGGTCACAACACCCTGGTGGTGTGTCATGATCCTACAGGACACACCAGCCCATCCCTCCCAGGCCAAATCCAGCCATCTCCCCAGTTCTCTGTGACATGCTGAGTGCTGTGTGGCAACACAGTATTGTGTCCCATCATAGTGGTCCAGAACCAGTGACACAGGCAATAGTACCTACCAGAGAAATCAACACCACCGGTTCATGCAATTCTAACAAACCTACAGTCAGATTAGACTTATGGGAGGGGGGTCCCCAATCAGATGCTAATGCAACATCTATTGATTATGCTGAAGTATCACCCTGTGTGGAATATATGATTTTTAAGGTTGAATTAGTGATATTAACTTGAATGGCCCCAGAGAAACATGATGTTTCCCTGCAGGTTCGTGATGTGACTCAGCTGATTCATCAGCAAACACTGACCGTTACCTAACCCTGGATCAGTTGTGTGTTTGTCTCTCTGTTGACTAGATGGCAGGAAAAGGCATCTCTCAAATATTTTGTTGCTGCAAAAGCATTCTATGTGGGAGAAACTAACACAACAATCTCGGAAGGATACCTCTTAATTAAGCTAAGAAGTTGGTTTTCTGGTCAAATAAACTCTGCTGATGTACCAGGAATGGTTTCAGTTCCCTCAGCTGGAATGAGATGCTAAAAGAGCTTACTTAAAGAAATAGTATGTAAAAGGTTCAGACTGTCACATGATGCACAATGGGCTATGTTCCGTGTAATTTTTCTGTTCACTTTTGCAATGTAATTGTATGGTTTGATGCCAATTATGTCATGCAGGGTTCCATTTGAATGCTCTACCATATTGCTATGGTGTCAGATGTCCTGCAGCATCATGTATGTGTACAGGCATGAAGGATATTATATAGCTCAGACCTTCAGGACTACTTCTCTGAGGCTGGCAAGTTACAGGACAAAGACAATGCAAATTTAGCTGCCTAGCTCACATAGAAGAAAGGAAGTCTCCACATCCCAGGAGAAAGGGGGGGCTGAGGGAAAAATGAGGAGGAATGCAGACATTTTGAGAGAGAGAGAGAGAGAGCAGCTGCTCGCTTTGGCCAGAGGAACACCATCTTAGAAGCAACTACAAGATATTGATCCTATCCACATGGCTGAGAGGGCCTGAGCTGGCTGAACATCATTAACAATGGCTATGTCTACACTACAGGGCTTGGTTAAGCCGGCTTAATAAAGTCTGCTTAAAGTAGACTTTATTAAGCCAGTTTAGCACGTCCACACTCAAAATGCCAGGAGACTGCCCACGTCCCCACTGGCAGCTGCTAGGTCATCCTAGGAGTGATGCATTGTGGGTATCTGGCCCACAGTGCACCACAGCAGAGGTGCCCCTCTCTTCCGGCCACTCCTTCGCTACAGGAAGTGAGTGACCACACCACCCGCCATACTGTGTGTGGCAACAGGGAGGCCAGGGAGCCTGACATAGCCCAGCGATGTGCCAGCGCAGCACTCCACACCCTCCCTGTGCTGCCCTGACTCCTCTGGCTCTGGAACAGGTGCTGCAGGGCCACTGCCAGCACAGGGGCAGTATGCAGCGGTTGTTAAGACTTAAACACCAGGAAACAGCACATAGAGGAAGGTGAAGTCAAATCACCTGTTATAATGGGGAAAAAAATCCATAGTGAGGCTTTAATCCTGCTTTCATACAATCTAATCTAAAAGAAATAGCATCTTTCTTTCTTTCCATGTGCTATTTCCCAGTGTTTGAATCTTAACAACTGCTTTGATTTGCGGTTAGACTGTGACCTGATCCTATGTCTTACATTCCTCTGCATTTATTTCCTACCATTCTGTAAATTCCCCCATCTTCAAACTGTCTGATGAAGTGGGATTTTTCTCCCATGAAAGTTCATCCAATAAATAAACTTGTTAGTGTTAAACAGTGCCTCTGGACTCCTTGTTTGTTTTACAACAATATCAGGGGGTCCTTTGAGAAGGGGAGACACACAGGGTTGGTCGGAGAGGGGGAGAGACAGGCAGGGTCAGGCTGAAAAAGGCAAGGGGGAGACAGGGGTTTGGGCAGAGAAGGGGGAGACACCAAGGATTGGGCTGAGAAGAGCAAGGGGAGACACACAGGTTTGGGTAGAGAAGTGGGGAGACACCCACGGTTGGGCAGAGAAGGGCAGGGGAGGAGACACACAGATTTGGGAAGAGAAAGGAGAGACCCTGAGGACTGGGCTGAGAAGGGCAAGGGGGGGGAACACAGGTTTGGGCAGAGAAGGGGGAGACATCCAGGGTCGGAGAGAGAAGGGCGGGGGAGGGAAACACATAGGTTTGGGCAGAGAAGGAGTGAGACGTGGTCAGGCAAAGAACAGGGGAGATATGCAGGGCAGGCTGAGAATGGGGAAGACATGCAGTGCGGGCAAAGAACAGAGGAGACATGCAGCGTGGGCTAAAAACGGGGGAAATGCCGGGTTGGGCTGTGATGCCCAGTTCGGCTCAGAACAGGGGAGATCAGTCAGGGAGCATGGGGAGTTTGGCTGTGGTCCACACAGCTGGGAACGCTCCCAGCTGTGTTGTGCCTTCTAGTCAGCCTCCATCCCCATGTTTTCTGTGGTTGGGAGGCCAATTAAGTCGACTTAAGGCAACTTTCCCTCCACATTGCCTTAAGTAGACTTAATAAAAGTCGACAACTGTAAAGTCGACTTTATAAGATGAAGTAATAAAGTCAACTTTATCTGATGCTAAAGTCGACTTTATTGCTCTGCAATGTAGACAAGGCTTTGTTTAAGTTGACTTAAGTTGACTTAAACACACAGTGTAGGCATACCCCATCAGACTTGGGGGTAAGAATGAGAACAGGCTAAAGAGTAATCTTAGAATGGTGTTAGTAGAATAGCATACATTTGATATCTTTTATTTCATTGTTGGAACTTCTGACTCCTTTATTAAATGACAGGGAATTGATTTGCTATATAGTCAAAATTATATTCTAATCAATAAACTAGTGTTTGTTTTACCTAAATCTGTGTGGACTTTAGAGGGTATGAGTCAGAGCGGCAGGGCCAATCCATTTCTGTTTCAAATGGATGGACAAAGGTCTATGAATTTATGTGATTGGGGAAAGGGCCCCAATCCCTATAGGACAGGAGCTCCTGGTGTAGTGGCTGGGATCTCGAGGTGCTCACTTGGGGACCGTCCTATAGCTGGCCAGAGGGTGTACACTCATTGCCTGGGACCAATAACATGCAGCAGGCTAGTGTGGGCTGACTCAGGAATGAGTCATCTGGCAAAGTGGAGATCAGGGGTCACAGTGGCACACCAGACCATATTCTGGGAGCAGCCTATCTCATACACAACTTATATTTAACCAAATTCAAGGGTGAGCGAGGACAACACTGAAAAATCCTTATGCTTTAAAGGAAAGCTTCAATTTTCAATATTTGTGGATTTAAGAATACTCTCAGTCTAAAAACCTTCATTGAACCTCCACTCTCCAAAAATACAAAAGAGCAAACTTGCTGAAAAAATTAATTTCCATTGGTTCTATTCTATTCCCTGGAGTCTTAAAAAAATTTCAGATTGAAATGGATGAATATGCAAGTGCCACTTATTGATGGCTTCCCATAAGCAGTGAACTCCTTTGAAATCTTTGTGGAGGTAATTGTAAAAGAAGTTATATGCATAAAATTACTTCTCTGGTGCAATAAGGATCATAAATCAGTTCACAATCAATTCATCTGCAGCTCTTTCAGTCTAGCAGATTTCAAATATTAAAAAAAAAAAAACAGTTAAAGATGGGCAACCAAAGGACATATGATGGAGAGATGTATTGTTCTCCTGATGCAATGCTGCACACAGAAGCCATATGTGATATTTTCATATTCATTGTATTTAATACACAATGAATATGAAACATACAATACTGGCAAGCAAGTTCATCCTTAATTAACTGCACTATCACCATAATGCAACTTTACTATAGCTACTGCTAATGCATGGAATATAAAAACTATGTATTATGTAGGATGACCAGTCACACAAACACCAGGATTCTGAAATCCCTTCTTCCCATATCAGTGTTTTGGGGTATTTGGCTAGAAAATTGTTTGAGTTCATTATGGAAATAAGAAGCCAAATGCAAACTGGGAAGTTGGATGTGGCTTTGGATTCTAAATCCTATAAAGTTAATGGGATAGCCTAATCCAGACTTTTGCTTAGCCTGTCTGTAATACAAATAAATGTGCCTTGTTCCATTGGTGGGTTTGTCTTCTGTAAATTTCAGCTCTTTATCAGTCCTTTTACTAGTGAAAAAGAAACAAGGAGGAGTCATGTGGCACTTTGAGACTAACAGATTTATTTTTCGCATGAGCTTTCATGGGAGAAAATCCCACCTCCTCAGATGCTTCGAAGATGGGTGAACTTACAGAAAGGAATGAAACTAAATGCAAGGGGGTGTAAAACATAGGATCAGGTCATAGAGTAACAGCAAATCAGAGCAGTTGTTAGGTTCAAACCATGGGAAGCCTGAAGCCAAATTACCTTTTGTAATGGGAAAAGAACCCATAGTCTCGATTCAGTCCTGCTTTCACAGAATTTAGCTTGCATATTAATTCAAGTTCAGCTGTTTCTCTTTGAAGTCTTGATGCCCCAGCCACATCCCTGACGACAGTTGTTAACAAATCATTCATTGAGTGATTAGAAAGATGGAAGTGCTCAGCAACTGGTTTCTTTGTTCTATGATTTCTGATATCAGCTCTGTTCATTTATCCTTTTACACCTGTTTGTCCAATATATAAGGTGTTGGGGCATTTCTTGCACATGATGGCAGAGACCATATTAGTAGATGAGCAGGTAAATGAGCCTTTGATGGAGTAGCAGGCTTGATTAGGGCCTATGATGGTATCTGTTGTGCAGATATGTGGGCAGACTTGGCAGCATGGTTTGTTGCAGGGGTGTGTGCCTGCTTCAATGCTTCTGTTGTTAAATCTGTAGTTGCTGGTATCTATTTAAGATTGGGTGGCTGCCTATAAGCAAGGAGAGGTCTATCTCCCAGTGCTTGAGAGAGAGAGAGGGATCATTTTTTGAATAGGCTGTAGGTCCCTAATGATCTGTTGCAGAGGTCTGACTTGGGGGTTGTATGTGGTGACTAGTGGTGCTCTGTTGTTTTCTTTCTTGGGCCTCTCCTGTAGTAGATGACTTCGGGGAACCCATCTAGCTCTGTCAATTTGTTGCAAGTGATTTGGGTTTTGGGATTAGAGGGGGGCTCCTGTGTTCTTCCTTCAGATTTCTTCAGTGGCAGGAAATCACTGCATACTACATGCAAAAGCATAGGTCTTGGTAGTACTCCAACTGGCTAATCGCTGTTGGTTCATGTGGTAACGTGCAGAAATAATTTCACTGATCATAGAGAGTTCACTTGCAACTAATGTAGACATTGCTTGAAATTGGAGCAGACCAGTTTGGGGGGTGGTATAATGGGAGGGCAGGGGCTGCTTCTTAGAGAGCTAGTCAATGTGCAAGATGGCAATTCCACCCCAAAGAAGGGATGCTACTTTCTAATCACTCTGCTAACAGTACAGACCCGTTAGTAAAAGACACATTCTGTTTAACACATGCAGATTCAGAAATACAAACAGGATTTTTAATACACCCAGTGTTCACAAGAATAGTTCTAAGATAATGGATGAAAGAGAAATGGGGCCTACATAGCCCTCCACAGCTGCCCATCAGGCTCATCCCAAAATTTTACTTCTAAACAAACCATATTCTTCCTAAATCTTTGGCAGACGCTACCCCAAAGTCCAGTCATCCATCCTCAGGATAGTCTCATCCAAAACCAAAATTCTCTACCTTTTTTGAGGTTCCCTCCACTCTCTTCTGGCAATTTCCCCCCTCCCCAGCTTTCTTTCCTACTTCACCTTTGGCAGGGACATCTCCTTTGTTGCTTTCTATCATTCCCACTACCAGAAACAAATGAACTACAAATGAGATTTTGATAGTAGTCTAAGTGATTTAGACACTTATTTGCCACAGAAATTAGTGGATATGCATTTCTCTAAATCCCAGACACTGCTGAGAAAAATCTCAATCACACTGCCAAACAGAAGTCACAGGAAACAGACCATATTTGTTTTCTCAGGGGAGGGTTTATGCCTTGCAAGGGTGAAGAGTCAGGTGGTGATCCCCACTGTGACAGTAGGGAGGTATTTTTGTCTCTTCCCCAGAACAAGGAAAGGAGGGAATTTGGTACAGGGCAGATGGTAGAAGTACACGAGGTACCTGATGAGCGGTGTCCTCTGCTCCACAGTGGTCAACTCAGAGGAACCTAGATGGGATCTAGCTCCTGGTGCCCACAACCTTAACCTTACCCTCTGATCAATGTACTAAGTGGTAAAATTCATTTATTAGGAAATTTGTCTTCACTGCAAATAAGCTGTATTTTTATACTGAGATAACAAACAGTATAAAAGCCCAGTGGAGATAAGTTGTAGCTAATTTTTTACTATGTCAGAGGAGTTAGTTGAGATCAACACTGTACCCTTTGCCCAAACTGGGATTTACCTCAACTAGCTGCATCAATGTAAAAAATTATCTTTGCTCAACTGGGATTTTAAACTGAGATTGCTATCTAATGGAAAAAATAAGAGCTGTGAGTGAAAGTAACTGAGCTTTCAGCTTACTGCTCAAATTGAAAGACAGAGAGATCATTTCTGGTGAAATTAAATACTTCATTTTTTAGGGTTTAAAACTTTTTTTAAAAAATAAAATTAATCTAAAAATTGAAACAAAACATAATTTCAAATAAAAAATGAAATGTTTTGAAAATACCAAGGAAAGGCGTGACTTTTATTGGAATTTTTCCCCAATGAAAAAATTTGCCAAATTTTGTCTGAATTCACAAAATGTGTATGTTGACTTGAATCTGCATTTTTGGCAAAAAAAAAAAAAAGTTCAAAATATGTTGCCTAATCTTAGTAAACTACACCTTTTCTGTAGCAAAGACATAGCCAAAGAATAATAAATGAGAGCACTTCATTCTCCCTCAGAAAAATTGCTTCATTTTCTGTTTCACAAACTAAGATATTTTTTTAAAAAGCAGAATAACTCTCCTCAATGAATGCTATACACGGCAGAAAAACAGACCTGGCAGCTATGTTCCCTCTAAGGTGCGTGGCTGCATGGCCGCGCACCTAAAAATACCTCCCCATGCAGGGCTGTCCCATTTCCATGCACAGGGAGAGGCAAGCCAGCAGCACAGCCCAGGATTGGCTGGGCAGGCCAGCAGAGCAGTGGAGGATTGGCCGGGGGGAGGGAGTGGGGCCAGGGCCAGGCAGGGCGAGGCCGGCAAAGCGGCCAAGGATCGGCCAGGTGGCGGGGGGGGAGCGGGGCTGGGGCCGGGCAGGGCCAGCCTGGAAAAGCGGCTGAGGATCGTCTGGGGTGGGGGGTGCTGGGGCCGGGCAGGGCCAGGCCAGCAGAGTGGCTGAGGTTCAGCCCGGGGCTGGGGGTTCACGCTGGCAAAGTGGCCAAGGGTTGGAAGGGGGGCCAGGCCTGAACCATGGCCAAGGATCAGCTGGGGGAGGAGGCAGCCTGGGAGAGCAGCTGAAGATGGGCAGGGGGGGGCAGGCCTGAAGCGCAGCTGAGGATCAGCTGGGGGGCATTTGTGGGTTGCTGTTCCTGAGCTATCCAAGGGATCCTTTTTACCTTCATGTCCTTCCTCCCCTAGGCATTCTAAAAATAGGTGATTGGCCAGCTTTTTATTTCTGATAAGTAGAATGTTTAAAAAACAAACAAACAAACAAAGAGCAGTTTATAGGGAGGGGAAAAATATCAAGGGGCTGTGGAGTACATAGTTAGCATTTATTCCTAGAAACTTTTTTTTTTTTTTTTTTTTGGCGCTTGTTTGTTGATGGTACCTTCATAGCTCAGTTGGTAGATCAGCAGCCTTATAATGTCAGGGTCATGGGCTCAAGTGCTGTGTTGGCTTTTTTAACTTTTGGCCTGTTGCTTCTTAGGGAAGGGCTAAATTGGGGGAAAAATATATAGCACACTAATAAAATGAAGGAAAATAAAGTGTACCATGATTAAAATGACTAATAGTGACCAATTAAGTAAAACAAACAAAGGGACACATTTGAACTGGCTAGAAACAATTTTGGACAAATTTTTTTGAATTGTAAAATGGGCTGCTGTGCAAAATGAAAAACAAGAGGCAAGTTAGCTGCTTTCGCTTTTTTATGTGCTTATTCATTTTGGAAAACTGACAAAGGCAGACAAACAGTACTGAAGAATTGATGAGACAATGTCATATGAGCATAAAATACATTCAAATTATTAATAAAAACAATTTTAAATAACTTATTAATTTTTCATTGTTCTATACTTCTCAATAATTTCCATCACATGAATTTGCACAAAAATTTTATTCAGAAAAAGTTCTGCACACGGGTTGAAAATTTTGTACATAAGCTGCCAAACCTTAGAGGGAACATTGACAGGCAGAAGGATGTTTCCAAAAGGGCAATGTGAATAGGCATTGAGGAGATTTCTGCTGTGCTCAGATACTTAAAATAACAGTAGATGAAATGCATTATTAGTGCCCATTGATGCTGACTTTTACAGTTTCCATGGGTAATGTTTATGAGTACAAATGAGCCCTGAACTAGGCTTGTGTGACAAGAAATAACACTATTATAAGCTGTGCTCACACACAGGCATTATTTCGATACAAGTTGTATCGAACCAACTTGTATCGAAAGAATGCCTTATTTCAAAATAACTTAATTCAAATTAACAGTTTGTTAATTCGAATTAAGGAAAAAAGCTCAAAGCGAAATAGCAGTTTCAGGCAACAGTTATTTCGAAACAAGTCACTGTTGTTTCGAAACAACATGTTCGGACGGCATTGTTTCGTCCCCACATGGGGTTTAAGTTGTTTCAAAACAATGCCATTTGCTGTTGTTTCAAAACAACCGTGCGTCGTGTGAACAGGGTATTTCTTATTTTGAAACAACCTCTGTTGTTTTGAACTAAGAGTGCTGTGTGAACACAGCCATAGTGTCAAAGCAGTAGTAGTCAGAATGCATGGGAGATTATAATATAAAATGGAAGTGGTTCATGCTTATATTGTCTTTCCCCTTTAAAGAGATTAGTTTTTAGGCCTCAAAATAGAAGGATGGTTTCATTCCTGAATCTTCTGTTAGTGAGATTTTAGGCAAAAAACTTAAACAATTTCCAATGATATTTGGGAGCAAGGAACAGAGAAAGGGAGAGGAAATAAGATGTGAACTCAAAACCATGATCATCAGTAAAATTCTATGTCACTTTTTGCAGGAGCAGAGTGATGTTAATCCTATCACCCTACTCAAAGTCCAGTTTGGAAGATTCCCTACCTGCTTACTGAAAATTCCTTAGGGCAGCTCTACGATATGGTGTCAAAGGAGAAATGAGTGGTTAAGACTGAGCATAGTAAAAGTGTTGACAATTTCTGTCCTATCCAGGTCATTACCATAATCTCTCCTGAATTTAATGTAAGGCATGTAAAGATAGTCACAGAAATCACCATAAAAATGGAGGGGGGGCAATTAACTTGGTGAAAAAAGATGTGGAAAGCTTTTTCCAACTTTTTTCAACATTTTGAAACTTTCCAACTGGGGGTATTCATTAAGCACAAGTTTTAAAAGTGCCTTAGTCATACTATATTGATTTTACTACTTTATACGACTTTCCAATTGTACAAAGAAGAATCTAAGTAGTCAAATCAAAACTAACCGGAAGAAGAAGGAGGCATAGCTCTTTGAATGCTGGACAAACACAGGCCAAATGGGACTGATTTAACACATGTTCTCTTCTCCACCTCTAAACCAATCTACAGTTGGCCTGATACAATTGGTATAAGGGTTCCATCAGAAGATTAGCCCAATACATGTTTTATGGAGGCAGCATGCAGACTACCCATTTCCATGATGAAGAAGTGGTTTTCTGAGGTTTGAGATCAAACCTTGGAAAACAGTGAGAATTTTACATATGATTAGTTTTCTACTTCTCCTAACCAATCATCCCATCTCCTGCATCTCATGTCTCATTCCCAGACTCTATAGTATTCAGAATATGTCTCTAACTGCTGCACACATATTGCTTAAAAACTTTTTATGTATCCATGGGGAGAAAGCAGGTCCAAAATGTGTCTAATTTCATCATAATGAAAAAGGCTGAGATTTTAAACAGCTGTAAACATGACAATGAAATTAACAAGGCAAATTAACTGCAATGTCATATTAGCTTCTTCTATTATCTAACTTTGATTGACAACACTACCTACCCACTTGGTATTCCCTAATGGAGAGGTACAAAAAGCTCTTGGGTGGTTCAGAAGCCTGTAATTAGTACAGTTTAAGAATGTGTAAATTGAAGAATTGTTACACCATCCATCCAGTGTGGTGGCTCTTTGCTGAATGAAAATAGGAAATGTCTGGACTAAAATAAAAGATGTTTGACTGAAAATCAGGCATGGCCAAACTGCAGCTCAGGACCCACATGTGGCTTTTGAATGAAAAATTGTGGCTCCCAGAAGAACGTCAGCAAATCAATTTAGGAAAGCAGACCCATCCTAGGAGCTGAGACAGGGGTTGGGATGGTGGGAAGTGCAGCATGGTTAGGATTTTAAAAAACTCGCCACTAGCCTGCAGTCTTCTACATCGAGCAGCAGCTAAGTTTTTACTGTATAGGTCTAATTTTCATGGTAACTTTAAGTAATTATTAGAATCTGACATTAGTAGGATTGATATTTGTCCTCTTTTTATGGTAAAATTACAGTGTGCAATGAATTTTAAACTTGGTAATTTTGGTGTAGGTAAAAGTATATGGCTATATGCCTCCGTGCGGCTCTCGAAGGTTTGATAGTCAATTCATGTGGCTCTTGAGTTCCATAAGTTCCCTGATTGAAATGAACAGATTTTCTGTAAGAGATGCACTGTACAATTTGATAGATGTTATCAAAGGCTCCTTCTGGTTGCCTTCTTCATTTCATTTAATGTTTCCTTTGAAATGGACACCTCCTTTTATGGTATGCAGCTGATCTTCAAGTGAGTCATTCATGTCAGTACAGATTTGCAAGACTGAACTCTTAGCTTCTGAACCTCGTTTTATTTCCAAACAGAATTCTGTTAAAATTAAGTAAAATCTGAGAATACCACTCAGCAACTTAAGAGTTAACAAAATTACAGGGCTGTTATTAGAATCTCAGAATCAAGCTGTACAAGTGCAAGAAATTTGAGGTTAAGTAGCACTAGCAAGAAATCCAAACATGTTAACAGCAGATCTGATCAATACGTTTTCCTCCAAATTATTTTATTATTATTATTATTTATTTTTAAATGGAAAATAGGTTTTCTGACTAAAGAAAATGTTTGCAGAAAGTGTTTGCTTTCTGAGGAAGATTTTGATGTTAAAAATGCAAAAAAAATATTTTTCAACTAAAAAAAAAATTTTCTTTGGGGAAGAAATACAAATTTAGATGTACTCTCATATTAAGTCATGGACTTGTACAATGAAGATATCCAAACATCCCTAGCATTGCCCTGAAGTGACATAAAGGAATAAAACATACCATCATGATTAAAACATTTCAGCATTTGTGGTTACAGATTAAACTGATTTTTTAAAGACACAGGGCAAATTGTCCCATCCCGTAAATCACAAGGGGATAAGCAAGCGTGTGGACAAGGGTAATCCAATGCATATAAGGTACTTAGATTTTCAGAAAACCTTTGACAAAGTCCTTCACCAAAGGTGTTCAGCAAATTAATCAGTCATGAGATAAAGTGAAGATCCTTTCATGGATCAGTGACTGGTGAAAAGATGGGAAACAAATAGGAATATATGTCAGTTTTCACAATTGAAAAAGGTAAATAGTGGTGTCCTCCAAGGTCTGTAGTGGCACCAGTATCGTTCAACATATTCTTAAGGGATCTGGGAAAAGATGTAAACAGTGAGGTGGCAAAATTTGCAGATGATACAAACCTACTCAGGATAGCCAAGTCTGAAGCAAACTGCGAAGAGTTACACAGGAATCTCACATACTTAGGGAATTGGGCAACAAAATGGCAGAGAAAATTGATTGTTGATACGGGCAAAGTAATACACTTTGGAAAACATAACCCCAACTATGCATATAAAATGGTGGGGTCTAAGTTAGCTGTTACCACTCTAGAAAGGTTGTAGAGTCATTGGCTATGTCTATACTAGCCAATTAGTCTTCGTCTACATTAGGCTTTACCTAGTTGGAACTCAGAAATGTCTTAGTTCGAACTAACCAAAGCTAAGTCCAAACTAATAAATTCGACTGCTTAGTCCGGACTAGGTTCTTAGTTCAAACTTTAAGTTTGAACTAGCACAATGTAGACCCAGACTAATGGCTTAGTTTGAACTAAAAAAGTTCAAACTAAGCTATTAGTTCAAACTAGCTGCACTGACTAGTTTGAACTTGTCAACATGGCTAGTTTGAACTAAAAAGCCATGGTTAGTTCAAACTAACTGGGAACTGCTTAGTTCGGCTAAGGAAGTCTGAACTAAGCTTTATGATGTAGACATAGGTATTGTGTACAATTCTCTGAAAACATCTATGCAGTGTGCAGAGGCAGTCAAAAATACTAACAAAATGTTGTGAATCATTAGGAAAGAGATAGATAGCAAGACAGAAAATATTGTGTTGCCTCTTCATAAGTTCATGGTACACCCACATCTTGAATATTGCATGTAGATCCAGTTGCCCCATCTCAAAAAAGATACACTAGAGCTGCAAAAGGTACAGACAAGGGCAACAAAAATGATTAGGGGTATAGAAAAGCCTTCATATGAGGAAAGATTAATCAAGATGGGTCTTTTCAGCTTGGAAAAGAGATGACTAAACGAGTTGTAATGATAGAGATCTATAACACCATGACTGATGTGGCAAAAGAAAATAAGGAAATGTTATTTACTCTGTCCCATAACACAAAAATCAGGGGCTCAGCAAATGAAATTAATATGCAGCAGGTTTAAAATAAACAAAAGGAAGCATTTCTTCACAAAAGGTAGAGTCAACCTGTGGAACTGCTTGAGGATGTTGTGAAATCTGATTATAAGGGGGTTCAAAAAAGAACTAGATTAGTTCATGGAGTATAGTCATTCAACAGCTGTTAGCCCAGGTAGGCAGTTATGTTGTTTTCCAGAGGCTGGGAATACTAATAGAATGAATCATTTCATGATTACCTGATCTATTCATTCCCTCTGAAGCATGTGGTATTGGCCACTGTTAGAAGACAGAATACTGGGCTAGATGGACCATTGGTCTTTGTTAGGATGGTCATGCTTATGTTATTTTGAAATCTAGATCTGTGCTAAATATTTCAGTTGGGGTCATCTCTTGTTCTCATATAAAAGGTTTGCTGTGTATTTAGAAACAGTACACTTTGAAATAGATCAAAATGTAGTTCTTTGCCAAGTAGATATATTTGTTTTGGGGGGAGGATGGAGTTTACATGACTAATATGGAACTACAAGGATTCTGTAAAACAAACAAAAGATTTCTTTTCTTTTAAATAGAAAAATTTGTAGTGATGATTAGCTACCCATGGAACTTTTACTTTAAAAAGAGACACTAAAAAGGAAGTGGCTGTTTATCCAATTCCTGGGAAAATAACTAAATGCTGCCTGGTATTTATTCAGCTGAGTTTTTAGAACAGCGCTTGCTGCCATGGGTATACTTATGGTTGTTTCAGCATTTTCATGATAAAACCTACCACTTATGGGTATCGAAGCACAAGCAAATTTGTTAATATATAAATAAAAATAAACTCAACACACTGAATTAGGTTTTTGAGAAGTTATACCAGCAAAACAAAATACACTTTTAAATATTTGACAACAAAACAAATTTAAATAAACAAAAGAACTTTAATAGCCATCCATATCACAATATCTTCATTGCTTCCAATGGTTATAAACAAAAATAAATAAATAAACTGAAATGCCTAGGCTATGTCTACACTGGCAAATTAGTCCAGACTAAGGAGGCTACAGTAGGCTTTGCCTAGTTCAAACTAAGAAATTTCTTAGTTTGAAGTAGGGAATGCCTAGTTTGAAACAGTACCAAAGATAGTTCGGACTTCCGAACTTATTTTGAACTTTAGTTCAAACTGCATTGTTCTAGTTCAGACGAGAATGCACAGTTAGTTCGAACTAAAAAGTTCCCGGTTAACAACAAAACAATTTTTAGTGTGAAAGATTTTAACAAGCTCCAGTAATTGTTTTAAAGGGATTTTCAGTCCCATAAACATGTTCTCTAAGTACTCAATAAAGGAAACAATAGTATATGTAACAATGAGTATTATTAATTCCACTGACTGCAAGAGGACTACTTTTGTGTGGTTATGCAATTGAGTAAGTTTTTGCAGGATTGAAGCCTTAATTTATAAGAATGGATAACTGCAGATACATAGACTGGATATCATGTTTAAAACCGATCTCCCATTTTCTCCCTGCAGTTCTGACACCACAAAGTGACATTGGTGGTGCAAACAATGGCAATGTGAAACCTGACATTCTGGTTTAAATGAATATCAAAGTTTCCCACTGAAAATGTAGAACTCTTGGGATTGATTTGTAAACTCTAATCAAAATACAACTGAAAGATTTTACAGCTTTTAAATTTTTTAGCAAATACAGCACTTGTATTAAAGATTCTATCATTCATTGGGGTGCCAGGGCCCCTGTCCCCATTTCCTCAAATTCCCTTTTCCTGGCCACTGCTGCTAGTTTTCTGAAGTTTGTCTCCCCCTGCCCCACTACTACCACTGTGAATCATTATTTTTCAAAATGGCTGCAGAGAGCAGATGCTCAATGATGCATGTCTGTACTGATGCTTTTTTCTGCACTTAGGTCAGTTTGCATTGATGTTTTCTTCTCTGTATGTACGGACTATATTAATAAATTAATATATTAATAAATGTTATAGGCTGCTTGACTAAGACTTACCTGGGGGTACACCATCCTTTCCATCTCTCTTTGCATATCCTGCTGTGGTGACATAAGGAGCTCTCTCAAATACCAGAGGTATGTCTACACTGGAAGCTCTGTTAAGTCAACTTAACAAGGTCAACTTTAAGTCAACTTAAAGTTGACTTTGTTAAGTCCACTTAGAGAGTTCACACCAAAAACTCCTGTCAACTGCCTGCGTCCACACTGGGAGGTGCCAGGTCCATCCTTCCTGGTGGCTGAGAACTCTGGGAGAGGGCCTGGAGGCCAATTAAGTCAACTTAAAGGCTAAGCATTAAGTCAACCTTAAGAGGTGGTATTATTAAGCCTACTTAAGGAAGCGCTTAAGGCAACTTAATAAAAGCCCAGTGTGTCCATGGGGGTCTGTAGGTCGACTTCAACTTCCTTAAGTCAACCTAAGACTCCAGGGTAGATGTACCCATAATGCCTTGCTTTTTTATTTAGGTTCCTATGTCTAAGCCCCTGAATAGCTATGTTCCTAGGTAGGCTCCATCTACCCAACTTTGTTTTAGGAGACAAGGTGCTGTTTCACTGCACCACAGAGACACTTGTGCCACCAACAATATTCTCCAGCTCTCCCAAAAATAAAGCGCTGAAGTCCCAACCTTGAAGTATATCAGGAGGTCTGTATATGGAACAAATTGATTGCTCTGCCACATGCATGTGCTGTTGTTATTGATAGCATGATTATATAGCTTAATGTTATGTTATATGCTTCTGTTCCTAAGAACATTTATATTAACATTCATGACATTGCTCCTGACATCTTTGAGATCATATTTAATGTGGGTGTGACCTAAGATGACCCCTTGATACCTGATCATGATGCTTTGCTGTTTATTTATTTATTCTTCCTTTTTCACATAGTGAAGATGATTGATGCAGCTACCTTTACTGCACTGACCTCTGCTTTCTGGCGGATGTCCTTGAAGAATATCCATTTAAAAAAATGCTGATATATCTCATCTCCCCTTTTTGGGGCATGCAAATGATGATGCTATTGGAACTTGTGAATTCCTACTTCATAATTGTGAAAAGCAGCTGGACAAAATTTAGATATTCTAATTGATGCAGCAGTAATCCTTACAGAACAGCGTTCCTGAAGTCTACAGTAGTGATCTCAAAATGCACCTTCCAACAATCATATTGCAGAGTTCACAGAAACGATTGTAGAATACTGTAACTGGTTTTTTTTTTTTGTTTTTTTTGTTGTTGGTTGGTTTAGTTTGGTTTTTTAAAACTATGTCCAAGGGAAAGCCCTGGATTTTCAGTAAATTGGCTTAAAAGACAAAAGATAAGGGAAGTATTGCTGGTGAATATGGAGAATGGATATGGCAAAATATTCAAGAGCATTCTAAATTGGCAGAGGTCTCCAGGCCTGACAAAAATGCTACTTGAGAAAATGATTTCATTCTGTCTATTAGATCTGGACAGATATTTCATGGCTAATAATGAATTAAACCCTTTCAACATTCCCTACCCGTACCTCCATTTGCATGCAGACGGCAATTTTCTTGAATATATTTATCATTCCAACTGATTCACCAAATAATTTGTGTGAATAATGGTTGGGCCGCAGATTGTTTGTGAGCAACTCATTGTAAGTACTCCCTACTGGCACTCTGAAATGTATGGTCAGTCAATATGTGACTCCTAGCAGCAGGTTTCCTGTGTGAGCACTCATGGGAAAGTGCATCTGAAATTTGCCATCTATAAACATTCTGTCTGTGGGTTTTATACTTCTCCCCTTCACCACAGTATTTGAAAACCCATGTAAAGTCCCTAATGGACTTAATCAAGTCTTCCTTTTCATCATGAAAATTCTCTATGGGTAGGTTGGTTGGTTTGTGTTTTGGGGCTTCTTTTTTTGTTATTGGGATTGTAAGTAAAAGGAGGTATTATTGTTGTGTCATTATTATGGTGAAAGGGATTTTTTGAAGAGGAAGGTTTTCCACCATTTCTTAAAGACTGGATTAATTGATCCCCTCTGGAAAACGACAGTATTTGCTTATAGGGCCAGACTGGCACTTGCCTGATGTACCCAAGCAAAGCAGCAATGGTTAATTTAACTAAAATCTTACACCAACCTTAGATATGGGATGGAAAGAAAAGGGAGGATTTATTTCCAGGAATGGTGAAAAACATGGCGGCACTCACCAGTTTGTCAGCAGTGTGGATTTGAAATGTTCTGAAGTGATTTTGCTGAACCAATCATGGCCAGCAGAGTGCAGTTGAAATAGGTGCAATAGGAGGGAAAAAATATCTCAGGACCAGCATGATCTGTCATCCAACATTTTATGCAAGCCAAATAAAATTTTAATGGGGCTGGAAACTTTGATTAGTTGTATTTTATTTGTATGCTTTTCTCAAATTTCCACATGCCTCCACCGTTCCCAACTTCAACTGAAACTTTAGAGTTGAAATCCCTGTTAAGGAAGACTGCTTTCATACCATTTCCAACTTAGTCAAACTCATGTAGCACTGACCTTTCAGGAGAATCTGACTGGTGAAACTTCCTGTTCAATTTCCAGACTCTTGGATGCTTAACTGTGCAGAAAAGAGAACTTTGCATCTGAGCTTAATATTTACTCATGCAATCACGATGTGGCAGTCTGAAAGAAAACAAAATCATTCGAGCACAATTAAGAGGGAAGTAGAAGGTTTAGTAGAAAGGAGATACACTACTGTTCTACATGGCGAAAGATAGGCTGTGTAAGTGTCCACCATATCCATTGCCTTTGCACTGATTGAGTAGTTGAGTTCTACAGTTAAATACAAAACATCTTTTCTTCCAGGAGAAAAATTAGATGATGAGCAAATGCTACACAGTTCAGTGAAAGTCTAGTCTCTCTCATGGCCCCAGTTTTCCCACTCTCTGCTGGAATCTCTAGCTCTGGGTATGACACTGTCTGGAATATGAATGACCATTTACAATATTACCAATACCAATAATACAGAATTGCCATAAATATCACAAAGGATATCCCATGTTAGGAAAAGTAAGGATTTACTAAGATTGATAAGCACATTGATATGTACATACAGTTTTGCATTATGAGTTCTAAATATTTATGGTATATTTGTATTTTGAATTTGTGCTGTGCTTCTGGCTGACACCCTCACAAAGGGCTGGAGCAGCATTAAGCTTGCCTAATGACCTACTAAGGGAACTCAAATGTACAATACATCCACTGAAAGAACCCAGTGGCCAAACTTTGAGTCACCAGAATATGTAAGAATATGCCTATGGACAGGGACTCAGGTTTTTCCAGATCATGTACAATGTGGCTGTGTTTTGGAGAAGACAACATGAGATTCAAAGCAGAAACAATAAATTGTAGCTGCACCATCTCCATCTTGTCCTCATTCTTGCTTCCTACCTATCTCCAAATCAACTACAGTACATCTGAACCTGTGAACCAAAGGACTGAGACCCATTCAGGTACTGAATTTACAGTACAGAAATCGTACATACCTGGAAATTCCACGGTGCTGATAAGGCTCTGATATATGTGAACTCTGAAGTCATTTGTATGTTTCTGAGTGTTTTGACCACATAACTTCTCTCTTCTTGTTTGTTTCTTACCTTTTATAATAAACCTTTCTTTTAGTAACTAAAGTGTTGGCAGCAAGCAAGGTATTTGGGGTAAGTTCCAAATTTATATTGATCTGCTAATCTGGCTGACCCTTTGGGGACCAGGAGACTATTTTGGTGAAAAAAATAGGGCTTAGATAACTTCTTTCTTTCCACGACCTAGTTGGTAGCTGGGAGCCAGAGACCAAAATGCAATAAAGGGGGCTGTGCCTTTCTTTTTGTAGTTTCTTGATAACCAGTGTAGGAAAAATAAAGAGTGCTATTTGTGGCTGGTCAGGGAATTTAATTTCAGTGTTACCCACTAGTGCTGGGAAAGTCCACTCTCCTTTTGCAGCCTGCCCTGTCCTTGGCAGTTTGAAGTAGACTACCCAAGATAGAGAGGGGTTACATTGGGGTCCCAAGAGTAAAAAGCAAGTGTCTGGTTCTCTTCACTGCCTTGCCAATGGCCTCTTCCTCCACTTACTCTCTCAGAACTGTCCTCCCTAGACTATCTTATACTCAGTTTCCCAGTACACAGCTTCATTTACTTGATTTTTCTTCTCCAGCTTCATATTTCTCCTAGGAGCTCCTCCAGCAGTTAGCTAGACTTCTACCCAAAAGCAAGAAAGATCCACAATCTTTCCTCACAACCTCGCTCTGCATTGGTGGGTCCTTATATGCAATTGGCCCCCTTCCCAGCATTTCTTGCTAGTCTCTAGGTCACAGGGTCCCTCTCAACTACCCATCCCAGAATCCCTCTGCTTTGTGCAGAAAACAAGACGACACTTCGATCCTACCATAAAGGGGAAGAAAATGCATGTGTGAAAGGCATCAAAAGCTCAAAAAAGCCCAGAAAGTATGAAAAGCTATTTCTGTATCGAAGTGTGATTTAAATAAAACCATAATCATTCAAATGTTCTCATGAACCTGTACACCCTTCTTTTTAGCTTAACCTGCATGATTAATGTCAATGAGTGGATTGCTTGGATAGAAATTGGAAACTACTCACAGCTGAGTGTGATAAACCAAGGCTGAACTTGCCAGTACTTTACTAACTCAGGTACAGCTGACATCAATATATCAAAAGTATGTTAAGGAAGTAACTTGTAAAGTCTATACACAAGTAGTCAGTTGAGAAAAGGAAGCATGTGCAACACAAAGATGCTGGCTATCGGAAAAGACAACTGAAATGACTCCACAGATGAAGTCTCAATTCTCAGCACAGAGACAGGCTATTGCTTCAGGTCTGGATTTTTGACAACCTCTGAACAGTAGCAGAACCCAAGTTAGAACCTGACTTTTTTTGGGTCTTTTCATCTACTCCCAATTACTGGTAAATTCTAGTGTCTCCATTTCTCCTTCCTCAAAATGGGGATGATAATGCCAAGTAGTGTTTGAGAAGTAGTTCAGTGAGTGTTTATCCAGGGTTCTGAGGATGAGTATTATAAATGCTATAGTAATCTTAGTTCCAGGGGATTTTCAGCAATTTGATAACTGTTTGGTCCAACAAAACAAACCAGAAGCCCTGTGGCACTTTCAAAGACTAACAAATTTATTTATCTAATGAGCTTTTGTGGAAGAGAATCTCACTTCACTAGACACTTAAAGATGGGAAACTTACACAAAACTCCCACAGATATAGACAGGCATATCTTCCTCTCCAAATGAAATTTCTTAGGCTTTAAAAGTGCCACCAGACTCCTTGTTTGTTTTGCTGGACTGGCCTAACACAACTAGCCCTTTGCATGTTTGCTCCAACATTATTCTTCATATGCACTCCTGCACAAGAAGTCAAGATAATTCTTATGGTTTGCCTAAGGATGCTACAATTATGCCTTAAATTGCAGTGCAGGCATACCCTCAGTCCTATGTAAGCCCTCTTTTGACTTACATGGTGCTCATTTCTTGTGTTGGCCCTTTGCTCGGGGTGAATGTCACCTCTTATTCTTTGGAAATTTTGTCAAAGGGTGTTGTCTTACCAGAGTCTAGATTTAAACTCTTTAACAATTCTTTCCTTAAAGATGTAGTTTTCTAGTAGTGAGCTTTACACTTTTGATCTTTTACCTTGCTATTTGGAAGAATAAAATTATCAGTTGTGTTTTATCATCACAAAAGAACTATTTTTAAACACTACTAGATTATTGAAGTTATCCTTTGAGAATTCTTCACAAATAATTTTGCTGCCCTCTAGCCTACTCTGAAATCTTTCTGTCATACCAGCATTATCCTTCAAGAATGCTTTTGAAATAGCTTTACTCACTTTACTGTCCTTTTCATTACTATTGAAATCCTTCCAGAATGCTAAAGTTAACCTTCAATGAGATGCCAGAATAACTTTCAAGTTCTGGAAGGGTTTCAATGATGATTTAAATGATATCAAAATGTAATTTTATATTTTTTTTGTTTTGGTTGCAATAATGGTGATGGTGAAATATAGACATTTGTGTTGAGATTTTGTTTACTTTTTTAAAATAAAAGCCTACATAAACTAGACTGAGATTGTTCCTGGACCGACAGGAAAGTTATTTTTTTAAAGGGCTTTTAAAAATTGCAAAAGCATGAACTGAACTGGTTCTGCTTTTTTTAGAGGACCTGCAAGCCAATTTTGCTGATCTGTGACATGGAAAGTTTTGAGGAGGATGAGCCAACTGGCTGGATTAAAAACACAACTAAGAGCCCAAATCATTGCCCCAAACACTGGCTGAACCCAAATTATATCTATTTTGAGGTCTGAAAAGTTCCATTGTTTTTGTTATTGTGGAGCTCTGCATTTTTGGATTTGAAATAGGACCTGAAGGGCAAGTGCTTAAATATAGTAAGCTAGGGAGTTCTTGTAGTATCTCCATCCACAGGACCAGAAAATACCAGAAAAACCCTGTTATATTTCCATCCCATTGATGTATACACAGCAAGTTCATATAGTCCAGCTAAGAAATCCAATGCATTATGGTGCAGTGGACTTCTAGAACTCATGAACTGTGATGACCATAGAGGACATTGTGCTTTTTCACAGGATCAGGCCCAAACTTTGGATAAACAACTTTGAAGTTGAAACTTCCCAACTCTGAAACTGAACACAGCTTCTGAATCCACTTGGATTTGTTTTGTTCCACCAATCATGCCTAAGAGAATCAGTGGGCCAAAGTTCAGCCCTGATATATGAAATCAGTGGAACTGCAACAGGACTGAATTTCCCCTTTCATCTAATGTTTGTTTTCTATTTACATTACTCCAGTTCTGACTGAAAAAGTCACAAGCCACCCAAACATCTCAGCAAACTATATTATAACAACTGATGAAATAATCTGCTCAGTTTGAATAAGAGATGGGAGGAGATGGGTGGTTTTATTTATTTCTTATTTATTTATTCTGGTTGATGCTTCTCCATATGCATCAATTCTACATATAAAAGCAATTTCAGAATGATGAACACTAACTTATGAAAAGTATGTGTGTGTATGGAGAGAGAGGAACCTTACCTGGTGTGAATAATGCCAAATATTTCTAAGACACACATCACCAAAGTACCTAGCTTCGCAAGACGCGTGTAGAAATTATTGGATGAGTTTCGTTGGCCAAAGGTTGGACTAGGTGATCACAATGTTCTCTTCGAGTATTAAAATGTGAGTCCACAGAATTAGAAGAATAAATTGATAGTGAGGAATGAAGGTCTTAGTTTCAACCACTCAGATACAAAACCATTACTTGAGAGAATAATTTTGATGGGTTGTTGTTATTTCAAGACTCCTGAGGTGATTTTATAATGGCTCGGCTGATGTCCAAAACTGTGACCAAAATTTAAAAAAAAAAAAAAATGGAGAATGTAAGAGCCCTGAGTATCTCTGGTTCTTTCCTGTTTGTTCAAATATATTTTTATCCATTGATTTTCCTCTATGCTGTGAAATTAAATCCACAACTGGAGATCAGCTATGCCATCAGTAGATCATTTGAGTCATCAGTACTCCTCAGCAAGAAGGGTAAAGGGTTCTCATCTGAAGCTGTTTGTATGTCATATAAGTAATACCACATGGGGTTCTTTTTGCAACATAATTTTAAATTCAGAAATATACAGTACAGATATGAGATCGAATTGGCTAAGAGCTTTTTCAAAGACAGTGCTTCTTTCTTAAAGATATTTCAGGAAATACCTTCAACATAAAACCTTCTGAGAAGAGCTCCTAATGTGTCAATAAAAAAAGCCAGAGTTTTCATGGGGCACTCTGTTTTTAAAAGAGTTTGTCACCAATGAAAGACAGTAACAAAGACAATGATTTCTTGGGGTGAACATTTTTAATGCTCTGGCACAAAGCATAGAACTACAGCATTTGAGAAACCTGATCCTTTTTCTTTTCTCCCTTTTGTTGTCTTCTGTTACTGCTTAGTAGCATGCTAATAGTTCTGTACAACACAGGAAGTCTATCTCTTCACTGCCTCAAAAGATGTATGTTTACAGCAGAAGAACTAATATACAGAGGATTTTAGAGTGGGATAGTTAACGACAATACCTTGGATCCATTTTTGCCTCATCATAGTTAGGTGAGGTCAACCAGAAGGGCATGTGTGTGGTGGGGGTGAGGGGAGTATGGTGCCAGCAGGGCTGGATTGAGGGACAAGCAACCCAGGCAACTGTCGGGGTTATATGGAATGATTAAATACAGATTTACAGATCCAAGCATGCAAACTGATCATCTTATATGATGATGACAAATCATACAGGCAAATTGTGCATCAAAATTGTGAAATGGTCTTCAAACGTAATGAAAAACAAGGTATTCAAAAGTTTAAAAAAATAGAGGGGGTGGCATCAAAGATGTTCCTGTCATAAGCGCCATGACCAGCCCTAAGTGTTAACTACAAAGAGGTAAGAACTGCCTGCAGCAGACTTTTACATTCAGATCATGAGAGTTAGTTATTTTGCTGGAGGGGGTGGGAAGCAATGGAGCCATAGTCTAAGACTGATTCCTAGTAATTAGTAATGTTAGAAAGCAGTAAGTATGGTTAAATGTTTCAGTGTGATTAGCTCTTGATAGCTATACTGATCCCGTAAAACACATAAGCACATGCTGGACTTCAAGCACATGAGTTAGTGCCACTGATTTCCAGGGAATACTCACATTCTTAAAGTTACATATGCCTGTAAGTGCTTTGCAGGATGTGAGCTTCTATAATACAAATAAATTGTGTCATAGATTATGGGTTCTTTTACCCAGAATACAGCTTATTGAAGGTGACCTTGCCATTGTCTGGTTCATTTTTTAAAGCACATTTCATTGTTGGAGGCGTAAATATTAACAAACATTTGACTCAATGTTTTTCTGGCAGACAACTGAATCCAGATATAATTTTTCAGGCCTGCATGAAGAAGTAAAGCAGGCTTGTGAGCCCCTAAGGCATTTACATCTTTCCCTGTGATTCCTGTGCTGGGTGCCAACTCCTCATTGTCAGACTGGGACCTTTATTACAACCAAATATTATTTTAAAGCAGTATTAACTGTAATTACAAGTGACAGTGTTATCAGCTAACACAAACTGTGGGATTTCAGATGGTATTTTAATTAAGTGTGCATTAAAACTACAAAATCTTCTGTCACTCCTGCAGATTAGTTTCATATACAGACCTTTGATAGGGAGACCATGTGCTAACACTCAGATGCTTCAAGCACATAAGTTTGCACACCAGCACTTCGCAGATCCATTACTCAGGCCAGCCCCTCCCACCCCCAGCCAATGAATGGTCTTGTTCTAGGGCATTAAGATAAAAAGAAGTTGCTTAAATGGATCCTGTCCGGGCCAGTCTGTATCCTTTATATGGTCTCCACTACTTTCTGTAATGGATGCTCTTTCTTCTCAACCATGTGGGACAATTGCTTACAATTTCTAATTGCTCATATCCCCCACTTTCTCATCACCTCTCCCTCCACCCCAATATATTCCTCTCAATAACATAAGCTACTCTCTTGATTACAGGCAAGGTTCTCATTGATCAGTCCTGTTCCTACGCAAGTTAATGAGAGCTTTGCTATTGACTGAACTGGTTGACAGGATCATTCATTCCCAGTGCAAGGGAGGAGTATGGGGGGTTTATGTTCCTTCAGTTAAAATGAAGACTTACCCAGAGAGATCAAGTGGAAAGGGAAACACAATTTATCCTTTTTTGAATTCAACCCTCAACATGCACTTTTTGGAAGAACAATTTCCTATTCAATGATTTGGCTTCTGGTGGAAAAGCATATAAGCTTGCCAGGAAAGAATCAATGGTGCCAATACTGATATTTCTTGGAAGAGGACAGCTCTGGTCCCGACCCCACCAGCCCTTCTGTTCCCTGCTTTCCCCTCCCACGAACAGCAGAGACCTCAGGTCTGCTTTGGGCAGGTAAACTTCCCCCCACCCACATGTGCCACATCACAACTCCATTTGGACTGGCCACCTCTCTCTCTGGACAGAGTGGCAGCTGAGTCAAATTTCAGTGGCATTCTGAAAATGCAGCTGGAGCAATGCTTCAGACCGTTCCAACAGCAGCCACACTGATTTCAAATGGGAGCACTGCTCACAAATGGTTGGGCCATTTCCCTCCCTTCTCCCCTTCCAGCTCCATGACCTACAACGCTTAGAGCAAATGTGCAGGCTCTTGATACAGAAGACCTCTTTATATAAAGGCTGAGATGCAAAAATGCCAAGGCTGGAGAAATAACTGTGGTTAATGGATAATTGACATTGAATGTTTTAATTTATTAATCATACTTCCTTTATACCACACTTTCTAAAATAAAAGAACATCATGCTCATTCACTTCCCATATCTTCTTTAACAATATTAGACAGAATTCTGCAGTTGAGTGTAAGTTGTAAGAGGAGTTGAAGAGCTTCCACATTACAGCAACTGTGGGGTTGACAGCATAAAAGTATGTGCATTAATAGGGTGAGTTAGAGTATTGGTAGAAAAAGGAAGAGTTAAGGTTGCATGATCATTTCATGGCTTTCAGAAGGCAAGTTTTGCTTGACCAAACGTTCTACATGGGGATGAGGTACTGCATAGCAACCTCACCTGTGTGTATAATGCTGCTTTGTCATCATTAAATTTCCTAGTTTTTTAACACAGAAAGATGTTTTTGGTAGGAGTAAGGTCTTATCTACACTACACTTATGGCAGCAAAACTTTTCTTGAACAGGTGAATGGAAAAAAACAAAATCACCCCAAGCAACATAGCTGCATTTATGTCAACAAGAGAATGCTCTCCAGCTGACTCAAAGAAAACCAGACTACTTAAAAAGAGTAGCAACAGCTATGCAGCAATGGAACACAAGTTTATGCTGGCAAAACATTTTGGCATTCAGAGGGTATTTTTTTCCCATATACCTGAGAAACAAAGGTTTTGCTGGCATAAATGTTACCATAGATAAGGCCTAAATAATCATTTAGGCATTTGTTCATATAATGTCCCACAATTTGCATACCAACTTATCCACCCAGTCCTTCAATTGTACCTGAGGTGAAGCATGAGTTCACAACCATTAATGCCAACCATCTCTGTGATTCAGCCTCTCAGCTTAACTGTACAAGGCAGCAGAACATAAGAACATAGAAACAGACCAGTGAACCATCTAACATACTAGCCTGTCTTCTGACAGTGGCCAACCCCAAGTGCTGACAAAGGAATGAAAAGAACATATAATCATCAAGTGATGCATCCCATCACCCATTTCCAGGTTCTGGCAAACAGTGGTAGGGACACTTCAGACCATATTTTTGTATCCTTGCCCATCTTGGCTAACAGCTGCTGAAGGACCTATCCTCCAGGAACTTGCCTAGTTCTTTTTTGAACCCTGTGATAGTCATGGATTTCACATCATCATCTGGCAAGGAGTTCCACAGATTGACTGTGTGTTGTGTGAAGAAATATTTCTTTTTAGAAATATTAAGAAATAACAATTCCTTACTTACTTTCTCCACCAGAGTCATGGATTTACAAACCTCATTATCACTGCTCAGTCTTCTCTTTTCCAAGCTGAAAAATGTCCCAATCTTATTTCTCCCTCTTCATATATAAACTCTTCCAGGCCCCTAATAATGTGTTGTCCTTTTCTGTACCTTTCCAAATTCCAATGCATTTTTGAGATGGGGGTGATCACATCTGCATGCAGTAGGGGGTTGGACTAGATGACCTCATGAGGTCCCTTCCAACCCTATGGTTCTATGATTCTATTTGGGAAGTAGATATACCATGAATTTATACTGAGGCAATGTGATATTGTCTGTCTTATCTGTCCCCTTCCTAATGATTTCCTACATTGTTAGCTCTTTTGAGTGCTGCTGCAGAAAAGAAAATAGTTTTTGAGGGGTGACTGTAATTGTGGCAGCCCCACAAATGAGCCCGCACACTGTATTTTAAAGTGTGAGTAACCATTTATATTTTAGAGCACTTACAAGGGTCAAACTTTAAAGCACATAAAGTTGGAAAAGGAAACCCTCCAGTCATTTTTCTTCCTTGGTGCATGTGCGCTGTTGTCTGTAAAAGTGTATATTTTCCTAAGTACCATTCTCATTTTGACTGCTGCAAAGATTTAGTGCATACCTGAGTAAAATTTGATAGACTGAGATCACTTTTACTCACTTCACAGCAATAGTCTGATCTCTGGCTCTCCATAAAAAACACCCCACCTAGAAACTTTTTGAAAAATAGATATTTGTGGAGGGCTCATATCTCCACAACTACTAACTCAAAAGACCACAAAGTTGAGTCACTAACCTTACCCTGCTCCCTCCTAAGGCACACCAAATTTCACAAGAATCTGATTTAAAATGTACATTTTAAAGGACTTTGAAATGTTGACTTTCAAACAGACGGTGTGATACAATGCTACCTATAGTGGTGCTGCTGTGACATTGCAATTTTCATGGACTAAGAATATTTTAATATAAGGGCTACGTTGAACTTCATTGCTTGATAGAAAGCAGGTATTCAAGAGGGAAAAAAAGCAGCTATCGGAATGAGTCTGGAACAGATACACACAAGTCTCAGTGGCATTTAGGCAAGCTTAGTGGCTATGTATAAAATGGAGAGTTTAGGGTTTCCTTGGAGAGTTAACAATTTTAAATATCAGTGATTTTAATCCTAACCTTCACCTTTCAAAACAATTTCACATCCCTCTTTCAGTGTTTTTGGAAAAATCCATTACATGTCTGATTATAAATATCTTTTTATCACTTTCAACATGAAAGACTAATAAACCAGGTCTGTCAGAGAATTTAAGGTGAAATTATATTTTCAAAATAAAAAGATTCATGTAATTCCATACGCATCAAAAATCACAACTGAAAAAGTTCAGGAAAAGGCTATTTGTTCTCAGTGTGCAGATGTAGTCTTTTGACTTTAAGCTTCTGTTTTATTTTCAGCTAAACTTCATCCTGACAGAGACTGGAAAAACCAACCAAATTACATTCTAATGAAGATAAAGCTTTTCTTTTTACACATTGGACCAGAAAGGGTCCTGTGAGCTTGATGCTAAAGATGAACTTCTAAAGTTCATTGGTACAATGATTTGATTAACTTTGAATTCATTATCTGTAGTTTTGCTATTTAAATAATTACAAATTATGCCAGACAAAAGCAATATGACTTTGTTCAAGTTTAAGCTTTGCTCTTTACAGATGTGTGCTTGGTGATGAAGATGAGGTACTCAGCTGAATGATACCATAATCTGATTAGTTTAGAATATATGCCTGCTGAATCTGCTTTCTAAGTAATTGTAAATGAGACTAGGGAAAACCCCCTTTAATTTTTTTTGAAGTCTAGTGACCTATTCTGTTTTATTCTAAGCCCCAGCGGTCTTTTGGTTATTACTTCAAGGCTCTAAATAATTTCCTTTACATGCTGTTAGAGGAAGTCTTTTTCCTCATGGACCTTGTTTCATTCATTGTTATGGAAGAGTATATGATGAAATTATTAACAACATTTAAAATAAAGATGCAGGATACAGGGGCTTGGCAATCAGATACCATTTAGAAATTCTTTCATGATCTGGCCCCGACACCATATGAACTGAAATTCTGACATACTGTCTCATTACGGATACAACTGAAAATAGAGGGGGAAAAACCTGTTACCATACAATCTGATCAAAGATTTTACAGATTTCAGTTTACCCTTATGTTTGGCATAAGAAATCATAAAGGTGCTTCTGATCCTACCACGTGATAATGATGACTAAATGTTGAATTTCTATCTACTTTTATAGTCCCCATCATTGTAACATAAGAGCACTTGACAAACAATTAATTTAACCTCACTACACCCTGGTGAAGAAGGGAAGTTCTAGTATTGTCCCCATTTCACAGATCTGGAACTGAGGCACAAACTGATTAAGTGACTTATCCAAGGTCATAGAGGAAGTGTATGGCACAGCCATGAATTCAGCCCAGGTTTCTGAGTTCCAATCAAGTTTTTTAAGCAGAGGACCATCCTGCCCTCACTTTTTCTTGGTGACCACTATAGAGAATACAAAATGCTAGCTATCTGTATTCAATAGCAAGTCCTGCATCTTGCTGACTGGCTTTATCCTCAATCAGCATATGCAAATAAGGTTGGCTTGGCTCAGCTCTTGGGATGTTTGCTGGTCATGCTGAAGTAGGAAAATCCTTGTTCCATCTTATTAGGCAGCTTTCCTAGAGTCCCATCCAGCTTTATACGAAACAGCACAACAATCACAATGATTTTAGCCCCAAAAGTGTGGATCATCATGAAATCCATGAATATTATTTTTAGAGGTACATGCTCAAAGGCAATTGTGGGGGAGTTAAAGCTGAACTTTACATGCGTTCCAGGCACTCAGGTTGGTGCTCAGATACCACAGTGATGACAGCAAAATAGATGCACAAATATTTGATGTGCACACATCAGTTACATATATGCAAACACATGATTCGCATATACATATGAGATTTTGCACACGCATAAACAAGGCACAGACCAATCTCTGTAAAATTTAGCACACCTAACTATGAAAAGCTGATCATTATCTGTTTATTTGCTGTGCAATGTCCATAAAAATGTCATTTGCACTGCTAAATGGTCCAAAGATGGCCAGGAAAAACATTACTTGCTGACAAGTTGTTTTTTTCTGTGCCTTTTATCCCACAGAGCAGGAGCTTTTCAGTGCTGCTTTTTTCCACTGACTGCCTCTATAATTTAACAGTTACTACACTGCCACTGTAATTCAACTTAACCAGTCAGTTACCTGCTTTCCTGTCCATCTCCCATGATGCCTTTTTAATCTGTTTTGTGCTTCCTGCAGCCAGGGTTTTAAACTTAGAAAAAGTTAGACTGCACAACAGAGCAAATATTCAGTATAAATAATTTATTCAAAGAATTGTGGTTCTTTATTTTCCTGTCTAAACAGAATAGTTATTTTCTTGAATTTATTCATTCAGACTTACTCAGTGAAAATTTGTGATCAGTACCCTTGACTCTATGGCTAGGTAGTCAGGCGGTATTGGTTAGGGGTAACTGATCAAGTACATCACACATTATTACTGAATAAGTTTAACTCTTATAATCAAGTTCCAAATGTGAAGGCCTGCAAAGAGACTTGGAAAATAGGTTTTCTGCAACTATGAGTAAAAATTCATTTTTATACTGCCAAAACTGGATGGCAAGGCAGCTCAGGAATGTGAGAATTGCTCTTTGGACATAAGAGGCCAGCTAAGAATTTCAGTGGCAGGGGCAGAAAGCTCTCAGATGCACAAACCTCCCATTGTCTCTGCACCCTACTTGCCTTGGGTACTGCTACAACCTCCACCACTATGGTAGGAGAACCTTGCAATCCTTTTACACCAGTCTAGTGACTGGTATTACTCTCCATTTTTACAGATAGGGAACTGAAGCACAGAGACACTAAAAGATGAACCAAAGGTCACAAAGAAAGTCTATGACGGAGGTCTCAAATGTGCAGCCCCTAAAACTATTTCCTGTGGCCTACGATGACACAGTCATTACCGATATTTGCAGTATCATTGTATGGAAAGGTTTCAGTGATGCAGCCCTCGGACTAATGTAATAATCCTCATGCGGCTTTCTGCTAGTCCTCATGCGGCCCTTGTGGTGATTTGGCTTTGAGACCCCTGGTCTATGGCAAAACAGGAATTGGTGTAGGGGGATTTTCCTGTGGCATTGAAAAGCAGGAACTGGGGAGCCTTCACCTCCACTCTGCTAATCCACTGGTCTATGAGCCCTTAGAGACCATATGCTATTGGCATAAATTGGAGAATTCTCTAGAACATGTCAGCTAATCCCAGGGCCAGCCCAGCCCATACAGACAGGAAGCTTCAGGTGGCTCTGGGATGGTGTTCCTCCTCCAACACACTAGGGCGACCAGGTGTCCCAATTTTACAGGGACAGCCCCAACATTCAGACCTTTTTCTTCTACAGGTGCCTGTTACTTCCCATCCCCTGTCCTGATTTTTCACACTTGCTGTCTAGTCACCCTGAATGACACTGAACCAAGCAGATGAGAAGTACCCAAGAGTATCTAGTCCTTATTATCTATCACTTCTAGAATGAAATAAAAATGTGTGTTTTGAATTTTAAGTATAAAGAAAATATCTCCATTAAAAAGAATAACTCAAGGGTCAAATTATTTCTTCATTGAAGTTAAGAGCAAAACTCCCACTTACCTCAACAGAGCCAAGATCTCATCTCAAGTGCTTAGAGTGTGGAGAAAACATTTGGTTATATATTCAATAGACAACAGCGGACAAGATCTATGAACTGTGTGCCATCTGTCCTTACTTAGATGGGAAAACACCTATTGTCAGGCAAACTCTTAACCATCTTCTAAATGTGCCCCTCCAAAACTTCTCCTATTCCCACGTGTTTCATCAGAAGTAAACACAGCTCCCCTTAATTATACCTCAAAACATACCTATTTATAGATTGCAAGATGGTGTTCAGAGCTGGATATACCACCACCAAGTGTGTATAGATGTTATATGTCTATTAGTAATAGTATATTGTGCATGCCCACACATATGTATCACCCTACCTACCTACACTGAATTAGACCCTAGTTTTCCAATGTTCTGTACTCAAGCTCTGTGTTAAAAGAAATGGTTGCACTGAACTCCTTTTAGAGGTTTCTGATTTCTCTTCCTTTTGGTCTCTGAAAAGGAAGTCCATATAATTCAATAGTGCAGTGCTTTAAGTGAGTCACCAAGGGTTAAGTGCCCAAAGATGTTACACAGGCAGGCAAGATTTACACAGACAAATACCTGCCAACAACAATTGATAAAGGACATATTCTCCCCTTTGGTAAACATGTACAATACCAGTGAACATCAGTGTAAACTGTGTGCTGGTATCTCAAGAAGATATGGGGACCTAGACTTGGGTCTATGCACTACTGCAAATATATCCACCATAAGTAGCTGAAGATCATGAAGTAAAATTGTTTCCCAATTCCCTTTACTGATAGGAAACACTGGCTCAATATTTAACAGCTACCACAAAGCAGTTTCTGGTTTTGCAAAATCCCCATGCAATTATCCACTTAAATTTATCTTCCTATAATAAAGATACAAGCATTGATCCATTGGCAGCTTCATACTTATACATCTTACAGGGTGCAGACTCTTGCGGTCATATTTCCAAAGGTTTGTAAGTGCCTAGTGATTCAAATAGGAGCCTATGGCACCAAAGGGAGTTAGGCTCCTAACCAGCTTAGGTGCTTTGGAAAAACCCACTAGATACCTGTCTGCATCTTTAGGTGCCCAAATGCCTTCAAAATATCTGGCTCATGAAGTCCCATTTTTCCAGGGACTCTAACACATCCACACATACCAATTTAACACTAGAGCACCATAATCTCTTCCAGATAATCCACGTCTTATTTGATTCTGGCACCAGTAAGTTAAAGGTCCTAACTGCTCTTCCCCAGCTTTGAAAGTTAAATTTTAGCTCTAACTCTTCAATTCCCGATGCACATTAGGAGTGCCAGAAGGCATCCTACTATCTCCCAGGCTACACAAAAAATTAAAGGGGAGAACAGGGTTAGAGTAAAATTATGGATAACATCCTCCATTCTTTCCACAACAAATGACTACCGGTACCTTTACTTTACTGTTCAAAAATGTAGATTCTGCCAATAATGAATCTAATCAAAATGAAAGAAAATAAATAAATAAATAAATAACCAACCAAACAATAAAAGCAAAATAGTAGATACAGTTTGCAATCAGCTTCAGACCACAAGAAATCTGGGACTTTATAGAAGCAAGAGGCTCAACTTTAAAAATGGTTTCCCTGACAGTATAATAACAAAGACATAACCTGAGAGAACAGCCATGTAAAGAATTCTCCTGAAAAGGAAAACACCACCACTGAAAAAAACAGATAAAGACTCAAGGTAAATGAGAATCAAAAGGAGGTATTTAAAGGAATCCCAGAGCTAATTTTAAAAGGAAGTGATTTTTTTTCAAAAGTAGAAATGAACAAAAACAAAAAACTTAGAGGAAGAAAAGGACTTTTATGATAAAGCCATTCTTTTTCTTCACAGAAGAAATAGTCATAAAGGAAGAAAAATGCCCTGAAAATGTGAAGTAAATGCAGAAAAATGATGTTTATCTTTGGCTGGTGATGCTGACATCAACAAAAAGGCTCTCATGTTAACTAACTGCCCTTATCAAAATAAACAGAAGGGCACTTTAATCATGTTATTTCTACTTTTATCTAGGATTAGACTTTCTTTTACTTTGTTGAACTACAATTAATGAGAAAATATGAACATTAAGCAAGAATTACAAGTACTTTTTGGAGATCAAGAATCTTATGTAAATCCCTGTTCAGGCTATCTGTCAAAACATGTCAAAGTGACATGAAACCTTTCTGCCATTCTAGCTTTGTAATGACAAGATCTTGCATTTAACATTAAAAAAAAGTATTTATATTAAAAGGGTAACATATTGGTACTTTGACAGTTGGGGCTTTCCAGAGTGAAGTCTGATATTACCATTGCACATAAATTTGTTGCTGGGACATTTTCCCTGGAGGTCAAGTGTACAGTAAATATCATACAAGTAATGACTAGAGTTTCAAAAGAGTTCAATATCAAGCAGCTTCCATTGTGACACTGGTCAGATTTTCAAGAGAGCTTGGAAAATCTGCCCTGTTAGGGCCCAATCCAGCACTGTAGAAGTCAATAGGGAGTTGTCCCTATTTTCAAGAGAATTGATGAAACATCTTCATTTGGTGCCTGCCCCTGTTCATCTTTTGAAAGGTTGACCTGAAATGTAAAATTCACCTTTGGGAAGATGGCCAAAACAATCTTCTTCAACTCAACCTAATGGTTGGCTGTAGTGACCATTCACCATTTCATCTGTTCCTGAGCACCTGCAAGCACTTGATGGGTAGAAATTCCAATGTCAGAACAGATCTGATGCAATAAGAGGTGCCTCTGGAGTGCCTCTACCCCTCTGTTAGTGGAATTTTATCCTGGATGTTACAAGTGACCCAAAGAGCTTCATTCATCAGAATGTTTTGTGGCATTCTCACAATATGTTGAAAAAGCATAAAGATGCTGCCTGTGGACAATGGCCCCATGTATCTGCAAAGTGGAGCAACTATAAACATCTGAATGACAAACAAAGTCATTCTCCTCATGCCCAATGTAAGATATTGGTGTTTTGTGTGGGAAAGCCTCCAGCTTTGCCCACTCTGAGCAGCATGATGTCCATGCAGTATCAACAGAATGCCTACCCACAACTGAAGTCCGATGTCAAGTCTTTCCAACATGTCTTAAAAAAGGACTTCAGCTGGAAGTAAGGCCCTCCGCCAAGGGCTGACTTGCACTGAGGCAGAATACGTCTGTCCATGTACAATGGTATAGTCCAGGTCTTTTGGTCTGGGCCAGCCTCTGGAAGCCAGGGATGCTTGGGGAGATGGGCATTGTTAGGATGTCTCCTTTCTCTGGTGCACTTTCCCTGTGCTGAGACAGAGGCAGACTGAAAGGCATAGGAATGACTATTAAAGGGGTTCTCCATTTCTCATGATCCCCCTTTCCTAAGATGGCTTTAGGGATGCTTTGTGTCCTTGGAATAATACAACCCAACCAGAAAAGGGCTGAGAATCTAGCCCAAGATTTTTAAGACTTTCCACAAAGTTTTAGAAGTCATGTCTCATTCTCTATCCACTTGCATTGTCATTATATACTGCCAAAACTGCTGTTTGTCCCCTAGAGCCTGATTTACTCACACACAGCATTAGACAGATACACACCCTCTTTGTATGGGCTTGCTGTCAGTTGCTTCCTGCTTGCTTTCCTCACTTCATTAGAAACAGGTTAGGAGAGGCAGATAAAAAGACATACTTTTTCCAAATGCTGGGAAGGTCTTGAAGACAAAAAAAAATAGCAGTGAAACAGGATTTCACTTGCCATCAGCTCATTGGAACTCATTTTCCTATAGGCTCAAGTGTCTCCAGTGGATTTAGAAAGCTGGGCATGAATATGTAGACATCCACAATACAAGCAGGGCAGATGTTGCATTGATCTCTACTGGGGCATTTTAGTTCACTGAAGCTAACATACAGCATCTTCTCCGGCAACTGCCAATTTAATCCCCTTCCTTCTTCCCCAAAACATACAATTCTTTCTTCTGCTGCAACACAAAGTAGCTTGGTTACAGGCAGCTGTGCTTGGTGCATCCAGAGCATGACCAAGGGCAATCTCAGAAACAGCCAATTTGGAGTGACTCCACCTGGTGCTGTGGGAGGTGTGTATAAAGTATTATTGTAACTAGTAAGGCTGCATTGCAGTGTATTCAGGGTGAAAAAAAATAAATGCCTCACCCTCTTAAAATGTTTCTGGTGATCCCCAAGCTCACAAGGAATGCCCACCTGAAAGCACTGGTGACTAAGTCTGCAGTTTATCCACTGAAGAGGTACAGCATGTGTAGCTACTGGGGCAGCATTCTCGTGCTGCCATGCTAACATGTCTCGGGTCAGCTCAGGAGCATCTACCTCTAGAACTCAGAGGTTGAGCTTGATGAAGATTCCTTTGGGTGACTGATCTATTTGGTGAACTCATGTTGAACTGGCTGAATTGTTTTGGCCAACCCCTTGTCTCCCCCCTCCCCAGCAATTTCTTAAAAATTAAAGTGTCAATTTTTCATTTAAAGTTTTCTTTTTCAATTTCCAAGAATTTTATTGCTTTAGATGTGGAAAAAAACCCCAAACCAAAGCAAAGTGTTTCATTTAGTGTTGAACATGCACCTCTGGGTCAATCCAAAATGATTTTTAATTTCAGAACTGCCTCAGCAGACCAAACAGTCGGTGATTCTCTCAGCTCCAGTTAGGAGAGTGTTCAGTTCAGTGCCCACTGAGTCCTGTGTTTATCAATGAGGATGCCAGTGACTGATACTTGAAGTCACTTATCTGCTGGGGCACAGGCCAAGTACAGAATCACTTCACGCATGGAACACCAAACAGTCATCCAGTGGTAAGAATTTTCCACACTCAGTTGGAATTGATGTTCTAGACCTAAAAGGGTCATCAGCCAACCTACAATCCCTGGGCAAATAACTTTAAAGATGAACCTTATGTATTTGCCATGCAAGTGCTGCTGTAAGCCTCAACGGTGATCTTTTATTATTGGTGCAGGAACAGGATGTTGCAGAGCCATCTTGCCCTAGTGGAACAACGAGAAGGGATTGTAACCGAGGGTGGGACCATATGATCCATTCTGAAGCTCCTGAAAATGTTTGACACCACAACCATTCCCACTCTCTTCTATATGCATCTGGCCTTCTCTGCAGTCAGTGTTGAGGTCTGAGGGGTAGGAGCTATGCTCTATGTGGAACTAGAAGGAATTCCCTGTGCTGAACCTCTGCTAAGCCGCAGCAACTGTGATAGTGTCCAGTTACTGTCTAGACAGCACAAGGCAGAGAGACTTCTTGCACCACCTCATTCTCTCGCACACTTGTGCAGCAGACAGACACAATTTGGCTCCCAGGGAGCAAGGAGAGATCTTGCTGAAGCATCTCTTTCCCACAGGACTAAGCATACAAAGTCCTGCCTTTTCACCTTCTGTCCACATATTTAGAAACCACCACCACACAGAGTAGATTGCAATGGCATTGTGGCTTACAACCATGGTTTTTAGCTCAATAGCTCCTCACCATGTGTGATGCATTCCTCCTACCCTTTCTTATTCTCAGTAATACAAACTATAATATTTCCAGCCAAACAAAAAACAGTGCAGTACACTAACTCATGTGACATGAGAGCCTAGTACTGGGTGTGGGAACCTCAAAAGGGTTGCATTAAAGGTGCAGAAGGCTATAAGATTTTTAATAAACCATACAGGCTGTTGGGGTTCTCCAATAGTCAATAGCTCTCTGAGTTGCTATTATGAGGATGTCACTTTGTTCTGAGTGACATGTTGACAGTGTGTCTTTGATAGCTCAATGGAAGAAGAAGGTTTTATACTTCTATAATAAGGACATAAAAGAATCTGACAACAGCTTGTACAAACTCTTGTGCTGATACCATTCTCTGTCCAATGACAACAGTTAATGATAATGGTGAAAATTAAGCAAGAAGGATGAAATCAATCAGGGTGCAAGCACAATTTAACAAATAATGATCTATACCGATGGCAGACATTCATGAATCCAAGTATTTCAGGCAGACACTTATTTGCAAGAATATATTACGGTTGAGATTTTCAAAGAATCCTATGGGAATCAGGCACTCAGCTCCACTTGTACTTAAATGGGAGTTGCAGTGGTTAAAGTATAATTTTACAGGCACTGGAACCCTCCTAGTCTCCATGCCCCCTCCCCGTATGGGCTGGGCCCCAGCCCAGGTAGGCATGTTTTAGCCCCACCAGCTCTTCCCTCAGAAATGAAGCACAGTCTCAAATCCACATCACCCTGACCTTGTCCACTAGTGCCCACATCAGACCCCTCTTTCCCCATGTCCTACCTCAGCCCCCATCCCCATTCCCTAAGCTTCCTGCCCCCAAGTCCCCACTCCTCCTACCCCCCCCACACGCCAGCTCCCCCATCTTCACTCCACTCCCCTTCAGACCCCAACTCCTCCTCACATCCCTAGACCCATCCATCCTTAGACCCCACTCCATGCCCCCAACCTCCTCCTTACCTACCCAGCACCTCAATGAGTCCCCACACCAACCCTTCACAGTCCCCTCCACCACTACCATGCCCCCACCCAGTCTCCTTGTCCCCGTGCCCCCCACCACCAGGGTCATCTGCAAACTTTAGCTGTGGTGCTTTAATGCTTCCTTCCACCATAAGCCCCCCATCTGCCCACCGGCTCTCCTGGTCCCCCCAACTCCCTCATGCCCGAGTTGGCCCGACTCCTTCTTCTCACCCTAACCCATCTGCCAGCTCTCCCAGTCCACCCCCAAAGCAGCCCCACCCCTTCTTCTCAACCTACCTCTCCATGCCAGTTCTCTGCTGGCTGTCTGACTGTCCCCAGTGCCCACTCCCGAGCCCCCTTACTTGGCCACCAGAGCAGCCACGCCTCAGGCTGCTCCTCCCTCCCTGAGCATGCTCAGGGCAGGAGTTTTAAAAACTCCCAGCCTGGAGGAAGCTCCCTGCTGGCCAGAAGACTGTGTCTTCTGGCCAGGTAGGGGCCACAGCTGCCTGCCCCCTGCAGGGGGAAGTGTCTGCACATGGGTAGTGAGGGGGAATGCACTGGAATGCTGCTTTCCACCCCATTATTCTATTTTGAGGGGCCCCAAAATTGTGGGCTCTGGAACAGGATTCCAGTGCATTCCCCCTTACTTTAACCCCTGGAATTAAGTACCTAATTCCTTCAGGCTCTGTTTTAAATCCTAGCTTATTGTTCAAAAGTATTAAGAGCAAAAATTATAACTTTTATCTTCAGATTTAGAAAAACCAAAAGCAGTAAATGGAATAAAGTCACAAACAAACTCATGGTTTCCTGTCATGACCATTCCTTGGTTATTCCTTTGCTTTGGGCATTCTTATCCAGTTAATGCAGAGATAGAGAAATACACTGGCCTGCTTTGTTTTTGTCCCACACTATTGACTGTATCATGCAAAAGGTTTTTGAAGCTGCTATTACTTATCAATTAAGGGAATGATTATTTAGTTTAAATTGTACAGACTTACCTTATAAGATCCTGAAGTCTCAATGCTGCAGATGACTATCAGTGATGAGTTACACAACAGTGGCATGGGTTTCCATCCATGCTAAGGCCTCTTTATATCATACAGGTAATATAAAGAGGTCTTAAATGAGAATTCAGACCACTATCCTGGGTCTTACTGAAAGAGCTCCTGACACTCACCCATGTGCTGAGTTCACCTTGCACTCACCTCTGCAGCTGTTTGAAGGTATCACCTCTGGAAGCCACTCACCTGGTGCTTATGAAATTATTACTGAAGTCTGTATTTCTCCGAGGATAATGGGGATCATGCTATTTACAAAAACAGTCCCACTTTTCTTAGTCAAGGCTCATAACAAGACAAAGCTCTCTGCAGTGCCTAGCATCACTGGTAGATTTATTCATTGCAGCCACTGATTGTAGGGAGTTTTGCCCTTCAGTTTGCGAATCTTTCATGAACAGCTCTTTGAAAATACATTCATTATTCTATGTTGTTTGCTAGCCAGTATCTTCCTTTCATCAATAGCCTCAGTCATATATAAGTGGAGTAATATTTAGTAAAGCAACAGTGTCCCTGTCTTGGGGTGTTTTTCTAATTTAACCTGATACTCATAAGCTTGTACAATAGGCCCATTTACAGCAGTGACTTGCATTGAAATTTGGACATTAGTTGAGTGTTCAGGTGCTTTAATTTGCAGTACATTTCTTGCATAAGAACTTCACTAATATTATTTGCTGACTTAATGGTTCAATCCTCCAGCTAATCTATTGCCTTCTATAAAACGGTAAAAAATGGTAATTTAAAAGGTCCAGGGATGTCATGGGATGCACCCCCGTGCACCCCCATGGTATGATCTGCTTAACTTTTCAGTTTGCTTGTGCACTGTGATTTTATGATTTGATGCCAGTTAGGCCATGCAAGGTTCCTTTATGAATATTCATAATCTATTCTACCTGATTACTATGGTATCATTTTCCTGAAGCATCATGTATGTGCACAGATATGTGGCATGTTTTGCATGGACCAGGAGGGAGGCAGACAGAACTGTTTTCCAGCAGCATGTAAACAGCCACAGCTGTGAGCAAGCAAGTAACTGGAGGAGGCAACAAAGACTATGCTAACTGAGATCCCTGACTCAGACTGGACAAAGATCATGTCTGCCCAGAAAGGGAGGAGTCAAGGGGTTTAGGAAAGAAAGGGAGATATTTGGAAAGATTTGGGGCTTTTTGCCTGGGAATCTCCATCTTGAAACAACTTCAAGTAAGATCTGAGCTCTGCCTGGTCTCAGGCAGAGACTGGCTGTACAAATATCTGACAGCCAACCATCTTGAGCATAAACTTGGGCTATGAGGTCAGTTTATGTAGCGATATTAGGCTAATATGAATGTTTCACCTTTTATTTCCCTGTGGTCACTCCTGACTCATGTATACTATGAATCTACTTTGACTGGCCATTTTCTCACTTAAAATTATAATCTGATCAATAAACTAGTATTTGTTTTACCTAAGGCCCTGTTGTCTTTAGAGAGTGTGAGTGAAGAAGGCTGGGCATGATCCATTTCTTTGTTAAATGAATGGACTTGAGACAGTGGCTCCCAGTGAGGTAACTGGGGCCAGAGATGCACTCTTGGGGACTATCCCTCGAGTAGCCAGAGCGCATACACCCACTGCTTAGGACCGATTACATGCAAGAGGCTGGAGTGAACTGACTCAGGAGTGAGTGGTCACCTGACAAAGCAAAATGAATCAGGATTCAGCAGTGGGAATCAGGGGCTCACGGCCACAGGCAGCCTTAGGCAATTGGGGGCCTAGGCAAAGTGCCATTGTGGGGTCCCCTTAGGCCCTCACTGCCACTCTCACCATGGTCCCGGTCCCCCCTGCAGCCCAAACACCCCCCCCCACCCCAAATCCCTGCCTCTGGCTCCCCCTTCTGTAGCCCCAGCTTTCCACTGCTCCCCGTCTGAGGGAAAGTGCACTAGAACCTAGCACTCGTGGGGGGGGGGGGCTCAGACCACCAGGGCCAGAGGCTGTACCACCCACCCTGCACTCTGCTCTGCTGGAGGGGCAGAGCAGTGCTCCCCGCCTACCCCCAGTTGGCTGCGCCCCCCCAGGGTGCGGAGAGGGCCGGCATGAAGCTGTGGCTTGCGGGACTGGGTCCCGGGAGTGGGCTGCTCTGAAAAGTTCAGGCCGCCTTGCTCCCGGCCACCCCAGGGCTGAATGGGCCTGATCCAGAGCCTGGGGGCGAGGCAGGCTTTGTTCAGCCCTGGGGTGGTCAGGGGCAAGGTGGCCTAAACTCGTTGGAGCAGGCTGCTCCAGGGAACAGCCCCCATGCACCGCAGCTCCGCACTGGCTGCTCTCCTCTATCCCCCTGGAGCAGAGATGGGGGCAAGTGGCTCAGCTTCTGGCTCCAGCAGTTCACAGGCCCCACACCCCTACCATCCTGGAGTGGTAGATTAGATGAAGCAGATGACTTCTACCAGGCTCCTTAATGCTCAGGGCCCTAGGCAGCCTCCTGCTTTGCCTATCCCAAAAGCCACCTTGGGTCACAGCAGCATACCAGACTGGATCTGAGGAGCAGACTGTCACAAGGGGTGACATGCTGACTTCACTGAACTCAACGGTATAGCTTTTATAGGCTCTTCAGTCTGGGCAGGATTTTGCCCATGTATATAAAGGCAACCATGCTAGTAAGTTCTTTAACTATGTTTTATCTCATTCTAGAAAAATGAGCATGAGCCACATGCTAGTAGAGTACTTCACATAAACGAATGTGTAATTTGGCACATTTAAAACACCAGTACATCTTTATTTAGAGCACGGGACTGATGGTAACAAATAGTCTATTTTTTCTACCCTGGCTAAATCACAGCAGATAATCTGAGAAACCAGCATTTGTGACTCACTTAGCACATCTAAGGCTGGCATGCACTATGTGCTAATGCAGCTGTTTAAAGGGGGGAAAGGCTTTATTTTCTCAGGGCCAGAACAAGGAAATGACAAGCACTGAGATTTAAATGACAATATGCAACATTAAGAGCCACAATTAAAAGTCATTATGGGTTTCACAGGAACAAATTATCATTGCATGCCACTTATTAGCAAAACATAAACAGACCAACAGATAGGAATAGATTGATGCATGGGGAGAAAAGGATTCATTCAAAAAGACTAGAATGAAAAAAACAGAAACAAAACTTTGAACTAAACTAAGCTAAACTGAAGAAACTAGAAAGAAGAAATCAAAGGGCTAGTCTACACCAGTTGGTTACTTACCAGTAACCGTCCTTCTTCAAGATGGGCTGCTCACATACATTCAGTTACAGATGTCCACATGCCACAGCGCACGGTAGCTCAGAAAGTCTTCAGCATTAGCCTGTCAGGACGGGGCACACAGCCAAAGTCCCCTCTGTGCTGTGACCGCGGCTATATAGGTGACCGTGACCCTGACCCTCCCAGTCCCATATACCTTTGCCAACTCCGTAGCAGGGATGGTGGGAGGGGCCTGAATGTACGTGAGCAGCCCATCTCGAAGAAGGACAGTTACTGGTAAGTAACCAACAGTTCTCCTTCGAGCACTGCTCACATCATTCAGTTGCAGGTGACTGTTAGCCGTACCCGTGGTGGTAGGAGTTACAGTTTACCCACACTGAGTACAGCTCTGCCCAAAGTGGAATCATCTCTAGCCTGCTGGGCAATGGTGTAGTGCATCGTGAAGGTATGTATCAAAAACCACGTAGCAGCCCTGCAGATCTCTTGGATTGGGATCTTGGCGAGGAAGGCCGTGGAAGATACCTGGGCTCTGGTGGAGTGGGCTCTCACAATCCCTGGGAGAGGCATGTTTGACCTTCCGTAGCAGTCTTTGATGCAGTTTACAATCCATTTGGAGATGCACTGAGAGGACACTGGGGAACCTCTCATGCATTCAGTGACTGCCACAAACAACTGGAAGTTCTTGTAGAAAGATCATGTACACTCAATATAAATTAAGAGCGCTCTCCTCACATCCAAGATGTGCCACTGTCTCTGGTTTTCTGTAACCTGGGGGTCAGGATAGAAAACTGGCAGGCAAATGTCTTGATTCATGTGGAAAGGAGTGGCCACCTTGGGCAGAAAGGAAGGATGGTGACGGAGGACCACCTTGTCTGGAAAGAATGTAGTATATGGGGGTTTGGAGGAAAGGGCTCGCAACTCTGAAACCCTTCTAGCTGAGGTGATTGCTACCAGGAAAGCCACCTTCCAGGACAACACCAGCAGAATAGCTGAATCCAAGGGTTCTTAGGGGGACTCTGTCAAAGCCCATAGCACAATGTTCAGATCCCACTGAGGGGTGGGCTTACGACGGTGGGGAAACAGCTTTTCCACCCCTTTCAGGAACCTGTGAGATATGGGTTGTAAAAAGACTGGGGCACCATCAACTCTTTGGTGGAAGGCCGAAATTGCCACTAGGTGGACTCTTAGTGAGGACAGGGATAGGCCTTTGTCTCTTAGGTCTAAGAGACGGTCTAGAGTTGCATGGATTGGTGTGGAGATAGGGTCTATGTCTTTGTCACAACACCAAGTGGAGAAATGCTTCCACTTTGCTATGTAGGTGGACCTTAGAATAGAATTGAATCAAATCATAGGGTTGGAAGGGACCTCATAAGATCATCAAGTCTAACCACCTGGGGCTTGAACCCAGGATCTTCTGTATATTAAGCAGAGGTGTTAGCCACTACACTATTTGCAAGATATGGTAGAGTGTTTTCTGCTACCAGCCAGGACCTTCTTAACCCTATCCAAGCAGCACATCTCTTGCTCACTGAGCCAGACAGCATCCAGGCCATCAAATGCAGGAGACCTGGGTTTGGCTGCTGAAGGCATCCCAAGTCCTGTGTTAGGAGATCCACCCACTGAGGGAGGGGAAGCAGGGTCCTTATGGCCATGTCCTGCAGGAGTGGGAACCAGTCTTGTCTGGGCTAGTCTGGAGCTATCAGAATAATGTGTGCTCTGTCTGCCAGGACCTTCATTAGCACTCTGTGGATCAGGGAATCGGCAGGAAGGCATACATCAGAGCCCCCAACCAGTTGAGGAGGAAAGCGTTGCTGAGAGCACCCTCCTCCTGACCCCAGAATGGAACAAAATTGAGGACATTTGTGGTATCGTTCCATGGCAAAGAGGTCCACCGGGGGGGTTCCCACCTGTTTATCAACAGGGAGAATACCTTGTTGTGAAGGGATGACTCGTGATTCGCTAGGGGTTTTCTGCTGAGTGAGTCCGCTAAGCCATTGTCTACCCTGGGTAGGTGAGAGGCAACCAGCGTTCAATGGTGATCTATCACTAGTTGCCAGAGCTTGCATGCCTCCTTGCATAGGACCAAGGAGTGAACCCCCCTTGCCAGTTGGTGTAAAACACAGCCGTTGTATTGTCAGTGAGGACCTGGACTGTTCTGTTGTGGATTTTGTTGAGGAAGATTGTGCAGGCCAATCTGATGGCCTGGAGCTCCTTCACATTTATGTGGAGGAGTTTGTCCTCGGGGCTCCAACGGCCCTTTGTGGAGAGGCCCCCGCATAGATGAGCTCCCCAACCTGAGTCTGATGTGTCCGTTATCAGGGTCACTGAGGGCTTGGAGCCCCTGAATGGAATACCCCCCCATCACGAAGCTGGAATCCCTCCAAATTTGGAGGGACTCTAGGGCGTGCTGGGGGACTGAGAGTACCTTGTCCAGACGGTCTCTCCATGGTCGGAACTCTGTGGAGAACCAGAGCTAGAAGGGTCTTATCTTCAAGCGTGCTGTCCGGATTATCGTGGTGGCAGCTGCCATGTGACCCAGAAGCTGCACGCACTGGTGCACTGTGGTTAGACCCCCGGCATTTGCAGTTCCGTAATGGTGGTACAAATGGACTGAAATCTTGACAGGGGCAAGGACGCCATGCCTTGTCGAGCGTTTAGTTGCACCCCTATGAATTCTATGTCCTGAGTGGGGCAGAGCTTTGACTTCTCTGTTTATGAAGAAGCCAAGAAACCTGCAAAGTTTTACTACCAGGTTGACATGATGTTGAACTTGGCAACTTGACTTGCCCACTATAAGCCAATCTTCTAGGTAGGGGTAGATTCTTATGCTCCTCCTCCGTAGAAATGCTGTGACCAGTGCCAAGCATTTTGTGAACACCTTGGGAGCTAGCAATAGCTCAAAGGGGAGAGTGGTGAACTGGTAGTGGTTTCATGCCACCATGAACCTGAGAAAGCGTCTGTGGTGGGGTCTGATGGCTATGTGAAAATAAGCGTCCTTTAGATCGAGGGCTGTGAACCAGTCTCCTGGGGACAGAGAGGGGACAATCTGGGGCAGGGAAACCATGTGGAACTTTATTCTCTTTATGTACTTGTTTAGCGCTCTGAGGTCAAGAATTGGCCGTAGGTCCCCGTTGAGTTTGGGGATGAAGAAGTAGCAGGAGTAGAACCCTTTGCCTCATTCTCATTTGGGGACTCTTTCTATGGCCATGAGGGAGAGGAGTTTTTGGCATTTGATCTCGAGCTTGCTTGACAGTTCCCAGTTCCCCAGAGCTGCATGAGGTGGCAGTTTCCTGTCCCGTGGGATTGAAAGGAATTGAATATGGTATCCTCATGCCACTGTGTTGAGGACCCACTGGTCTGATGTGATGCAGGCCCACTGGGGGGCAAAGTGGCACAGGCGGTGGGGGGAAAACATGGGCCCTGGAGCGCCGCCCTTGAGGGGACCATCAAAATGCTGTTTATGGCCAGATGAGCAGTCAGATCCCTGCCCATGCCTTCCAAACTGTGAGGCGCTGAGTTTTCCCCCTTTACCTGAGCAGTTCTTGTCCTCATCCAGGTCCCCAAGATGGCACTGGGGAAACTGGAGGGATCTCGGGAACTGACTCTGCAGTTGGAGCTGCTGCTTTAGCTGCTGTAGCTGTTGTTGGAGCTGTTGATGTGGTCTTGCTGAGTGCCTGTTGGGTTGTGGAGTGTACATCCCCAGGGATCGAAGTGTAGCCCTCGAGTCTTTCATACGATAGAGCTTCATGTCCGTGGATGGGGCAAAGAGGTCTGGACCCTCAAAGGGGAGGTCTTGAATAATCTGCTGCATCTGTGTGGACAGGCCCAAGCCTTGGAGCCAGGCCAACTGGCACATGACATCTGTGGAGGCCATAGTGTGGGCAGCTGTGTCCACTGCATCCCAGGTTGCCGCCAGAGCATCCCTGGACGCCCTCTCACCCTCCTCAAGCATTGCTTTGAAATCTCTCAGGCACTCCTCAGAGACGGCCTTGTGAAAGTTTCGCATGGCCTTCCACAGGTTGAAGATGTAGCACATCATTAAGGCTGAATGGTTGGAAATACGTAGCTGAAAGGCAGCAGAGGGATAAACTTTCCTTCCCAGGAGGTCGAGCTTCTTCACCTCTTTGTTCTTGGGTGTGGAACTTGGCTGACCCTGTCTCTCCCTCTGGTTTACAGCATCCACCACCAGGG
>ML681966.1:76097150-76186121 GCA_007922195.1 Podocnemis expansa
GGCCGCGGACCGCCAGGGATCGGGCCCCAGATCCCCGGCCCGATTGGGCCGGAGACCTGGGGCACCGGCGTTGGGACCCGGGGCACGTGCCCCGTGTGCCCAGCGCTAGCGACGCCACTGCTGGCAGAATTGAGGAAAGTGCCAGCATTCCTGGACAATGTGGTATACTCCCGAGTGCAAGGGAATTGCCACCCTCACTGGAGGAGCTCTGTGGCATGCATCAAAGAGGAAGTCATCCTCTTCCTGGATTACTCCCAATTTTAGTTTTAGGTTCACCGCCATACAGTGGAGGAGGTCCTGCTCGACGTGGGGGTCTCCCTTGCAGTCTGCAGATGTGTCAATTAGGCGCTCATTAGGTGAAGAGGAGGATTGGGCCTGCGATCTACTATATGGTGTAGAGTCAGGGTTGGGATCGTCGTCGGAGAAATCTGAGGACTCGTGCAGTGGTGATCGGGCATAGCAAGAGGAGATGTCATCAGTTGCTGTGCTCAGCCAATCGAGGGTCTGCTCGTTATGAGGTGATCTCACTAGAGGCATAGCTGCCATGAGGGAAGTGGAAACTTCTCCCTGTATCCGTGGTCTTTTTGGCCTCACTGAGCTCGGGGATATGGAGCTTTTTTGAGGTCTCTTCCTCAGGCGCTCCTCCTGGGGGGGAGGGAAGCGGTCCTCGGAGGACGATCTGGAAGACTCTCCTCCTGATGTCTGGGAGCCCAGTACCAAGAGCTCTTCAGAGGAGCGATGGAGTGGGGTTTCTTGCCCCTCTGTACTGGACTGTGGTACCAGTGGAGGGCTGGGAGGTGCCGTGCTTGGTCCCAGCGTCGGGCTACATGCCGGTACCGGTATCGGCACTGAAGCAGCTGCTGGTACCACGTCTGGCTGTACCGGGCTTGCCAACGGTACCGGGTCCTGCAGTGCTAATGAAGACAGTGCTGCATTGGTCCTTTTCCTCTTCTTCTGCACCAGAGCTGGATTTTTGTGCCCATGATGGGCAGTCGGGGTTGCCTGTGCTGGTATCGTTCTTGGGATGGCTGAGAGGCTGCCCAGTGATGGATGAGCTCGGTGCTGGGGTGGTACTGTGGCAGGTTGAGATTTTGAGCCTGGTACTGACGATTGGTGGTGGGGATTCTGAAACCGGGCTGATCGGGGGTCCAGCAGAGTGCTTGTGGCTCTGCCGTTTTTTTGGGTGGCAGTTCCACCCCCTGAGATCAAGAGGAGGTGGCACGCTCTTTCTAGCTGAGTCCTCCGCTTGAAGGACTGGCACATGGAGCACTCCGCCGTGAGGTGGGACTCACCCAGGCAAACGAGGCATTTCTCATGCGGGTCATCCATCGGGAAAGCCTTGCAGCACCCTAAGCACAGCTTGAAACCAGGCATCTTGAATTTCACACAAAAGACAGGCACTTGCGTTTCACAAGTTTACGCTGATCCGAAACCGACGCTGAAGGTGGAAAAAGGAACTGGGAGGGTCAGGGTCCCAGTCACCTATATAGCTGCGGTCACAGAACAGCGGGGGCGTTGGCTGGGTGCCCTGACCTGACAGGCTAATGCTGAAGACTTTCTGAGCTACCGTGTGCTGTGGCACTTGTACACCTGTAACTGAATGATGCGAGCAGCGCTCAAAGGAGAATTAAGACTTACAACAGCACAGCTAGTATAGACCAGGCCAGAAATCTCACCACAAGGACAATGTTTGTAGTCAATACTATAACAAACTATCTAAAGATTAAGTAAGAAAAGGAAATGAGAGTTATTTTCAAACTTAAAGCAAGTAAACATACACAAGTTACAATTTCAAGTTTCAAAAGGTAATACGTGCTCCTCTAATAAGTAAGCTCTATATGTCCATAGGGATAACTCTGTGTAAACACTGAGGATCTCTTTCTTATGCCTAGAAAACCTTGCCCTAAGAATCCAAGTACAACAATACTGTTTCTCCTTGTCAGGGATTTTTATTCAGTTTTTTAGTTTGAGGTGTCAGTTCAGCCAATGAAAGCAATTCACTTTCATATCTCCACTTCATGTGGAAGGTTGCGGGGAGAGCAATCAAAGTCTTTTGTCATCTGATGCTCAGTAATAGTTTGTCTGTGGTCAGTGAGCCTTTACCAATGGGCAAGACATGATACCTTCTTTTAGAAGCCAGAATTTCACACTAACCCATGTCTGCATCCTGTCCTATACAGTTGCACATAATTAAATGAAAATCCTCAAATATTAACTTATAAAATGGTCTACCGATATTATCAATGAGATTAATGCTTGCAGCAATTTACAAGCATTCAATAAAGTCTAAACACTAAGCACATTTGGGTAGCTCTAACACTTCCTATAACATTACTAACATACAAATGAGCCAGTTTGGTTCAAGCACCTTATTTGTCAGTGTTCCATTGAGATCTAGGGGCCTTGGCAGGGCCTGCCACCTGGTCTGCCAGCATCACAGTTGCCATTCTTTACATTGGAAAAGTTAAGGAGAAAATGTCATCATGTAGGGCTATTAGACTGTCATCTTGAGCAAGCAGGGAATTCTGTTAAGAAGAAATCTCATGGTGAAGCTTTCTCCAAATGGATAGTCATGTTAATCTAGTTCAGCAAAACCAACAAAGAGTCCTGTGACACTTTTACAGACTAAAAAAATTTATTGCATGAACTTTCATGGGAGAAAAATCCTACTTCATCACAGACATGAATATGGAGAAGTACAGATGAATGGAAGGAAAATAAATACAGGGAAGTGTAAGTTATAGGATCAGGTTAGACTGTTACAGAAAATCAAAGCAGTTGTTTAGATTCAGACAGTGGACAACAGCATATAGGAGGGAGGTAATAGAAAGGAAAATTACCTGTTGTAATGGAAAAAGAAACCATAGTCCCTATTTAACCCCTAAACTGATGGTGTCAAATCTCCCATTCATCTGTACTTCTTCATCCTCAAGCTTCTGATGAAGTGAGATTTTTCTCCCATGAAAGCTTATGTGATAAATAAATTTGTTAGTCTTCAAAAGTGCCACAAGACTCCTTATTGTTTTAGTGGAACTTTGTGTGGTTCTTCATTAGAGCTTGACATCAAACCCTCTACTCCTACACACAAGCCATTTTAAATTCTTCATTGAGTCACATGGATGCTGTTCAAGTAACACTATGGCTAAAAATAAGTGTTGGCCTTGTCTGGTTCATAATGGGACCTTTATATAAACTTCCAATGAACAGCTGTCAGTGACTTGTGGATAGAAGACTGGACTTTTATTTAGGAAAAGCAGAATCTGAATTCCTTCATCACCAAGGTTAATTATAATATGTATTATAGAAGCCTAGAGACCCTAACTGAGATTAGGGTCCCATTGCGTTCTGTGCTGTACAAACACTTATTAAGAGACAGCTCCTGCCCTGAAGAATTTGCACTTTAAATAAGCAAGACAAAAGGTTAGAACTTCTGCATGCACAACTAAACCAATGACATACCTGATATACATCTACAATGTTTTCTTCCTCTGAACAGATGACATAGATGTATTCATAGCTTTCCATCAGAACTTCAGCAAACACCACTCATCCATTAATCTCTTATTGGCACATTTCCTGGACACCACAATCAGCTTCAACAATGGAACCCTACAGACAACTATACATGATAAACCCATGGAACACCACTCCTACCTCTGTGTATCTAGTAACCACCTCAAGTGCACCCAGAAATCTGTTACCCTCAGCCTCGCATTCAGATACGACAGAATATACTTTGAGGAGAAAGTCCAGGATATACACCTTACATTCAAACCCACCTTCATCAAACAAGGATACACCACTAGTAAAGTAGATCTTACCATGGAATGGAGCACCCATATACCCTTACATCAATACAGAAAAAAAAAACCCTCCCTCCAACAGCACACCCCTACTTGTCACCTACCACCCCACCCTGGAACCCACACTGGATATCATCACACTACACCCATACTCACTAGGGACCCCATCCTGAAATAAATCTTTCCTGAACCCCTCTTAAATCTTAAAATAACCCCAACCACTCCTAGCTCATCATCAAAAGCAGACTTCCCACAGACCAGGACACATCCCCTCAAAGTTGGTACCACACCCTATCACAACAACAGATACAAAACTTCCTGAAATATCTCCACTATTACAATGATCAACCCCCCACCCAATCCCAAGACACCCTTCAAGACCCATTGGTCTTACACATGCTTATCACAACATGCATTGTACCTCTTCCAGTGAACTAAATGCTCCATGTGATGGGGAGCTCCACTTACCGCTAGAAAGGAAACTCCTCCTGTCATTCTGCAGAATAGCTCACATGGTTGACACACCTTCCCATCAAAAAAAACCCAAGGAGTTGTGTGGCACTTAAAGACCAACAGCTTTATTTTTCGCACGAGCTTTCGTGGGAGAAAATCCCACTTCATCAGATGCTTCGAAGATGGGTGAACTTACAGAATGGAATGAAAATAAATGCATGCTATCTCTCCCCTTTTCTCTCTCTGGCTTTGAAGCCCCTCTCTTGCTTCACAAACTGCAGCTGCCTCTTAGTGGCTTAGCCCTCTGGCCAGGCCACTTAATGTGTTTTGCCCTTCCACGATATCAAAAACTTTCTTCACCAGTTCTAGGCAGTCTTACCATTCACTGCCTTGTAATACTACTCCTACAGTGGCTGGCAGGGGAAACTAGACCAGCCCATTACTTAGGGTTCCAGCTAGGGTCTGTTTCCCTAATCTAGACCTTACTGCCTTTCACTGCCCCCATCTTATCTTCTGGCTTCTCCCCCTCTGGGGGTGCCAGGCCAAATGTTCCTCTTTCTCCCAGGGAGTAACTACTGACTTTCCTAGCACACACTTTCTGCTGCCAAATTTCTGCCTTTACAGCCCCAACCTCACTTACTACTCTCCCCAGCTGATCTCGCTTACAGATTCCAGGAATTACTGTGCTACTTGATTCTTCTCAGCTGCAGCCTTTTGGGTTATTTGGCAGCCCTCTTCCTAGTCTTTATTAACTCTTTTAAGGTTTGTGTAGGCAAACAACCCTTTACGTACCAATAACACCCCCAATAATAATTATGTAGGTACAACTAGACAATCACTATAGTCTTCAACAAATTCAATGAATTCTGACAGTGAAATGATGAAAAACACCACCACCATATCAGCTATGGGTGAACACATTCCACAGAGGGATCACTCTCTATACGTTCACATGCTCAGAGGAAACCTACATAACACCCTGAAAAGACAAGCCTGTGAGCTAAAACTGATAACTTTGTCAGGCACTAAAAATCATGATCTTAAAAAAGACTCTGGATTTATGGTTTATCACAACAATGTATAACCCACTAACCCTCTTTATTGTCCAATGGCTACAGGGGGTGTTAATATGCCATATGACCTGGAATCAGGGCCATAACTAGGCTGGGGCGAGTGAGGCAAAACCCCAGGTGTGGAATTTTAGAGGGCACAGCGGATAGATCCAGCTTCCCACAGCAGCTGGGGATGGATCTGGATCCCTTCCCAGCTGCCACAGGGAGCTGGATCCATCCTCTGCACTCCCTAAAATTCCATGCCTGGGACTTCCGGCACTATTGTGGCTCACTACTGCTGGATCCATTGCCCCACAGCCTGCCGGCAGTGGTGGGAGTTTTCCAGTGCCTCTGGTGGCAGCTGGGAATGGCTCCAACCCCCTGCGGCCTGCTGGCAGTGGCAAAAGCTTCCCAGCAATTCCAGTGGCAGCTGGGAATGGATCTGGATCTCCCCAGCCTGCCAGCGGCAATGGAAAGCTCCTGCCACCACCAGCAGACTGAGGGGATCTGGATCCATCCCCAGCCACCGGGCTGGGGATGGATTGGGGTCCTAGGATGGATTAGGGCTGGGTGTGTTTCTGGGGCTGCTTGTCCCAGGAGGAAAAGCTACTAGTTATGGCTCTGCCTGGAATGGTCCCTTAGAATAATACGTGCTTATGCTAAACAGTGGGTAACTTACCGATAACCATCCTTCTTCAAGATGGGCTGCTCGGATTCATTCAATAATAGGTGTATGCATGCCGCAGCACACGATTGGTTGGAAACTTCTGCCCTAGCCTGTCAGGAGAGGGCTGGTGGCCACTGCCCCCCATGCCACCCCGTGGCGATATATGTGGCCGCTGCCTGGCCCCTCCTGAGTCCCTAAAAGTCGCCAACTCCAGTTGCGGGGACTGATGGAGGGTTGTGAATGAATCTGAGCAGCCCATCTCGAAGAAGGACAGTTACCGGTATGTAACCCACCGTTCTTTGAGCACTGCTCAGATACATTCAGTAATAGGTGACTACTAGCCGTGGTCAAGGATGGTGGGTAGAGTTGGCCTGGTCCGCCTCCAGCACAGCTTTCCCACATAAGGCAGCCAATGTTAAGCCAGCGAGGTTCCCCTGGAGGGACCTAAGGTGTCGGCCTTGGACCCAAGGACCAGGTAAAAGAAACCTGAGCCAGGAGATCTGGACACAGTGGGGAATAGACAGCCTATTAGGAAGAACTTCATAAGTGGGGTTTTGAGGAAAAAGGGGCTTCAACGTCAAGACCCTTCTAGCCAAGGTAGATGGTGGCTAAGATTCAGCTGCCAGGCAGGGACCGATAAAATGCAAGTCCTGCTGTGGTGGAGAGCCTGCTAATCTGTGAAAGGCGGCAAGGCCTAATGTCCCTTAATGTGGGACTTCCAATGGCGGTGCCTATAAGACTGAAACCGACGAAGTGACTTTGTCTAACGATCTGAGCAGTTGGTATTAAGGAACTGCTAAGGAAAAGAAGTCCAGCAACCTGGCACTAGAGTCAATTGGAGTGTAAAGGTTACAGGAAACAGGTAGCGGACCTTAGAGCTACCCCTCTACCAGGTATAGGTACTGAATACTATGGAATGTGAGGCAGATGGAAAAGAAACAGAAAAGGAAGAACCCCACTCTTTTCTTAGCTGGACCAAAAAATAGCAGGAGGACGGGACAGGGAGTATTGCCGAATAGGATGTGATGGCTACATGGCACCCTTAGCATGCCCTGAGGGATAAGGCCACTCATGCCGGGTTGTATGGATGGCACAACTGAGTGTGTCCCGGGCAAGCCATTGCATTATTTAAGTGTCACCTGAGGCCAAAGTGTCTTCAGGGAAGACATCATAACCTCCCCAAGGTTCTTGTGGAAGGGAACCAATAAGCATTTTACACCAACCAAAGGAAAGCATCTAGCGACCACTGCCTGATAATCGACGATTTACCTAAGGTATCAAAATAAGGGAATTTGGCTGTGGGGAGAAACCCTTCTCCATGGCCCGCAGCCTCGGCCCTAAATGCCCTATTGTAGCACTCGTGCAGCAGAGGTCATAGAGTTGCATATCCAACAGGACACACCTGAATTTAGAGTTGATAGGGACCGGGAATCCAGTACCCTGAATGCAAAAGAAGGGTAGGGAGAGAGAGAGAAAAAGAGAGAGATCTCGAGAACGTAATGGTTGGGAGGGGAAAGACTCCCTCAGGCTAAGTGGGCCTGGGGTGTGTCACCATAGCAAGGCATTGTTCCGATTATCCCCCTTTGACCAATTTCTCTCTCCGCTTCTTCCCCCTCTCCTTTTAATTTTTAGGGAAATGATAGATGACCAATGACGAGGGTCATCTGGTTTGCTCAGAACCAAGGTCAGCGCTCAAGTTGAGGGACAGGCTGGCAACATGTTCCTGCTGTCCTTGTGGGGTCCCGTGGCTGTCTGGCACCAGAACTTGTGCATGCCAAGGGCTAACCCTGCTGGGGATGTCCTGGGAAGGTAGAACCTTGTTCAATAAAGCCCCTGGCTAAAACGTAGGAATTGCCAGGGAGAATAACAGCTGTATGCCTGTGTCATGAGGGTGAGTGCTCCGAAGGGGAAGAACAACTGTTGGTAAGGAAGCTTCCGAGAAGAAGCAGGGGAAACCCCGTTAGGCTGCAGGTCTAACTGAACATTGTCACCGGCCTGAGAGCCAGGATAAAAGCTCGACGGCCTGAATTGGGCAACAACATCATCCCACCTGAGAGAAGGGAGGATGACTTGTCCGTAGGATACCCTAACAATGGGCAGTCTATTGGGAGAAACCTACCTGGTGCGCAGGCTCCAGAAGCCACTTAAGGCAATGTTCACAAGGAACATTTGTGCTGGGCCTCTGGATGGCATCATAAGGATCAACCATCAGAGTTGGACAACAGTGCCTCCCAGGAGAGGCAAGCAAGGGACAGATGGTCCCAGATTATGAGGCCCGACCAATAGAAGGGGGAACGCTGGGGTAATTGGCCCATGCTCTCAGTTAGCGGTGGCTATCAGAGGTGTTTTTGTCCACCTTCGGGTACTTATTGAGCGCCCTTAGGCCACTTGCCATCCCCCCGTAATGACCAAAACCTTTCTGTACAGAAGAACAAAGCTCTGGTCATGGGGTCCTGGGCTATCCAGGTCTGCCCAGTAAAACCATTGCCCGTCAGGGGGCCCCAGGCTAGGATACTGGGGAAGTGGAGTTCTCTTCCACTAAAGACAAGAGATCCCCTTTTTAATTTGGCAAGGGGAAAAAATAAGGTTCAGGTCAGAGGCCTTAACATGAAGAGGTGCCCCCAAGTGTGTTCACCCCGAGGTGGAGATAGTCTACCAGAGGCTGAGGCTGGGGCAAGGAGGTATCTACCCCCAAAGGTCTCTGATCCTGATGCAAGAGGTCAGGTCTAAGATATAGGCCTGAGGGCCCAATGCCACTGATGTGCACAGGCACCATGGCCGGGTGATAGCTGGATGCCCGAATGGTAAGGGGTGGGCCTGGGATCTGCTGGACAACTGTCGGACCCGAGGGGTCAGGGTTGTGTCATATTATGGGTCACCAGGGTTCCGTAGGACTGAAGGCACAGGTGGAGGGCACCTTCATAAATGGTGGGAAAGCGTGGGGATCCAGAGCCCGGATAGAGACAAGACCGTTCTGGATCTGTGGGATCGGGGCACATGGGATTGTGATGAGTGCCCTAAAGGCTAAGCGAGCAGATTTTTGGCTGAGTCGCAACAGGGACACCAGAGGAAGTGTCCCAACTTCTCGGGCAGGGAATAATGCTGTTCCACTCAAGATTTATGGGGGCCCTGCCCTGTGTGCCCACAGGGGAGCAGAGAATCATTGAGTGCAACAGCGAATGGAGGGGAGGCTCTCTCCCCAATGGGAAAAGACCCTAATAAAGATTCACAGTTGGCACTCCTAGGAGAGGAACTTTGGGTGTATGTTTTACACCCATTACCCCAGTAACTAAGGGGGAGTGTGTTGGGACCGGGCAGTATGTGGTCCCTGTCTAAGGGACAGACCAACAAGCACCAGCCAGAATGAAAGGTTGTGACCTCTGGTGTAGGGCAGGCCCCTCTGTTGAGGTTGGGGGCATGGCCCCTGGATGGGAGAAACTCTCCTGTTCAAGAATGGACCCAGGCCCAAGGGGTTAAAGAGTCACAACTCAGCAATTCAGCTGAGAAGGGCAAATCAGGACACTTACGACTCCTATTTGGAGGGAGGATGTTCCAGGGCCCCTGTGGAGAGGAGGCTCAAGTACCTAAGCTCCCCCCGAGGGCCTTGGGCACTGGTGATAACGGCCTCAGTCTCCGCCAGGAAGAGGTCCCCCCATTGAAGGGGAGGTCAAAGATGTCCTGTTGGGAGGCCAAAGGTACCCCCACCTCCCTATGCCATGCTGCACAGTGGAGGGTCACAGCTGAGACTATTGTATGGGAGGCCATATCTATTGTGTCCCAAGCTAAAAGGAGAAGGTCCTGGGACACTATCCTGCCTTCCTCAAGGAAGGCATCGTAATCCTCCCTAGCCTCCTATGGGAGCAGATGTCTGAATTTGTTCATCAGCTCCCACACATTGATCATATACCTGCCCACCAGGGCTTGGTAGTTTGCCACATGCAGCTGGAAGGCGGCAGAGGAGTATACTTTGCACCCTAGGAGGTCTACCTCCCTTGTGTCCCTCGACGCTGGAAGGGGATCACAGGGAATTTGGCCTGGACCTAGGGACGCCTCCACCACATCCTGACATGGTACCGTGTGGTAGATGAGGGAGGGGAATTGCGTTCCCGGAACCTGATATTTTTAGGACCGCCATATCAGACACCGGGGAATAGAGCCCAGACTTCGCCATCTTGACAATGCGAGGTCCCACACGCTAGGGTGGAGTAGGACCGTGACAGGGTTGCCAGACAAGATCACCGGCCCAAAGAATGTGTCAGCAGACCTTTTGAAGGATTGAACCTCCATCCCTGTATGGGCAGTAACATGGCACAGAAGGTCAAAATGTACCATGAGATCTCCCATGTAACAAGACGGCACACGATTTAAAGTTCTTGCCAGTGCCAGAGGCACTGGTGCTGCTGGGAGCTCTACAGCACTGCGAGGGCTCAAGACAGTCTCCTGCGGAGACCATTCATGGGGTTGGTACCTAAATGGCGCTGACGCTGAGAGCCTAGGGCAGGGCCTTTTGGACCCCCTGGAGGCACCCTCCTCCAGACTCAAAGGAGGGAAGCCTATCTGGGACTGCAATGATGGTGTCAGGGACGGCAAGGTGACATGGTGCCAAGGCAAAAGCTCGACGGTACCAGGGCTCTGGCAAGGGGTTCCGATGTCGAGGAACTCAGAACCGAGACTGGAAAGGGTGTTCGGTGCCCTATGCAGGCCCAGGTCCTAGAGGCAAAAGCCGGTTTACCCCTTCTCCTGGGGAGTACCGGAGATGGCAGTGTAAGGAGTCAGAGAAGTGTCTTCTCCACCTCAAATGTCTCTGGCGTAGGAAGGAGTGGTACTGACTCCTCATGGTCCCCTGGTGACTCCCGAGACGGAGACTGGGACTGGTGCTGGAAGCAGCGTACCGGTACTGAGCTGGCCTTTCTGCAGCCCCATGGTAAGCTGTGCCAGGAAGGCTCTGGTGCCGCAGAAACACGTGGTGCCAGAGAAGACCCCGAAGCCTTGGGGGTGGGCTGCTGCGCTTGCTCAGAGGGCAACGCACGGTGCCTTTGCTCCCTGTCTCTTATTGTCCTGGCTTTAAAGGACAGACAGATGGAGCAGGAGGTGACCAACTGGGCTTCGTCCAGGCACTGAAGGCACTTCGCATGGGGGTCGTCCCATGGGAAAGCCTTGCCACAGGCAGCACAAGGTTTAAACCCTGGCATGGCGGGCGGCAGAGGAGAGTGGTGTTGTTGCTCTGGCAGGTGCTTGTAAGAGGAAGCACTCTTCCGTGGAACAACGTCCACAAAGAGGCATTCCCAACCGAGCTGGTGGTTCGTACATGGAGACAGGTTGCTTGCGCTATCGCAAGGAGCAGGCTGTTCCACGAACTGTTGCTGAGGTGGACAAAATGGAACTGAGCAGGGGCCAGGTGGTGGCCACATATATAACCATGGGGTGGCATGGGGGGCAGTGGCCACCAGCCCTCCCCCAACAGGCTAGGGCAGAAATTTCCAACCAATCATGTGCTGTGGCATGCATACACCTATTACTGAATGTATCCAAGCAGCACTCGAAGAACTATCTGTTTCATCTTGTATTTAGCTGTAAACCTTACCCAGAGCTGAAGAGCTCCATGTAACTTGAAAGCTTGTCCCTCTCACCAACAGAAGCTGCTCCAATAAAAGATATTCCCTTGCCCACCTAGTATCTCTAAAAGGTGAAAGGAAAATATAGTTTGTGTCTATGTTACGAAAAACCAAACTAGAACCCAGAAGCAATGAGTCAGAGCTGGGGTGTACAGACTTGGACTCATGGGGCAAAAAGAGCACTATGGGTTAGGCTTTAAGACACTGCTCCAGCATCTGCATGGCTGTTTGGTGCTGTGGCACACACAAGACCTGTGATCTCATGTCCGTAGACCCAGGCTATGAGACCCCCTGCTGTTTATGTGGGGGTTTTTTTGTGGGTTTTTTTGGCAGTTTTATATGCTGGTTGCACCCATAAGCACAGTGACTTGCTTAGACACAGTAGGCTGATGACACAGCAGAGAACAGAAAATAAATCTCCTGTGTCCCAGATGATGCACAAGATAATACCCTGTTGTCCCCATTATCCTTCCCCACCTTAGCAGCCCTTAAAAAATCACAGCTAGGTCCTACAACAGCAAAATCCTTTGTCTGCTAAAACTCCTATTGTTTGAGCAATGCAGCACCAGGCTCTTAAACTTTGTAGCAATCAAAGCAAGATAGCCACGTGTACATATCTAATATAGATGCTCACCCAACTACACTTAAGCATTTGAGACAACTGTCTGTCCCCTCAAAAACACCCACAAACAAAAACTCATTCACGAAAATGTTTGTGAAGAGCAGTTGAAAGATGTTGAAAGAGAAAGTCACTATTTTGGTTCCCATTTTTCCTGTTTCATCATGCTCACTGTTAGACTTCCTCTCCTAGTATATCGTCTTCTCTCTTTTGTACATTTGGTGTTTTCCTTTCCATGTGTTAAAAATACTTGTAACAATGCTATCCTGTAGGATGATTTTGTTACATTTGGGAGAATATGTATGAATATATTCCTATATAAAGATATTCAAATAGTATGACTTTGGAAAGGAATGTGTCAGTTAACAGGGTTTACCTAATGCACAGAGACTCTCACTTAGGAAACTAGTTTAAGGATTGTTTGCCCATGTGTAAAAAAATAGGATGACACTCACATCTCTTTGTAAAGCATTTTGAGATCTATATATGGATGGAAAGTGCTGGATATGAGCTAGATATTATTATTATTATTGAGTGTGTGGGCAGAGGAATGGAAAAGAGTTTTATCAGGTTATTACAAAAACAGATATTAAAAATTAGAGGAAGGTGTATGATCACAGAGCCAGACAACTGGCTCCACATAGTTGAGGAAGGTAGGCTAGGTCATCACATGGGAGCAAGATTATGCTACTTCTCAAAATATCCATTGAAAGTGGGTCTCATAGCAAGCAAGATGAAATGGCAAACTAGTAGGAAAATTGGAACCAGATCACCACCAACAACAAATGGCTTTGCGCTGACATGACACTGGAGCAATGCAGAGGTAAATTAGACCCAATATGTCTCATCATGTGTCAGAAAGAATTGAGTGTTATACTTCACACACTTAAGACGATATCTATTTTATTGCTGCTTTTCACTTACATAGCATGCGTGTTTGTCTTTGTGAATATCTGTATATACTAGGTATTAGGTTTGATATTGTGTAGTTCGTTTCATGTCTGACTGCTGATTTGCCTCTTCAGAGAGAGTGGGTTTGTATGTGTCCATATATGTGCATATGAAAAGAAATACCACACGCTCTGTGAACTTAGACACCCTGCTCATCAATTCATTAAAGAGGCATGTGTTGAGCTAAAAGCAGGTGAACAGAACAGGCAAGAGGCTAGCTCTGTTGAAGTTATGGATTTGAAAAGGCTGGTTTGGCAAGAACTTATAAATTGGTTTATTCTGCTACAGGATTCTGTAATCTGTAGGAATCTTGCAACCCTCCCCACCTCCTTTGCCAATTGATTTGAAAAGACATTGTTATCGTGATGTCTTATGAACCAGGAAAGTGTTTATGTGCTGGTGGAATCTTTTCTGTTCTGTCTTAGGCAGCCCTCAAAGCACTCCAGTAAAACAAAGTTTGCAGATCAGTGGCAAGCATCTGTCTCACAAACATCTGGAGGGCAAAAGGGGGGGGGGGGGAGTGTTTTTCTAAAAGCTGTTCAGTTCTCAGAAAACTGAGTCAGGGGTGACATTCTCCTCCCTGCCCCCCCCACCCCGAGCCGCCATCTTTCACACCCAATATATTATTCTTTTTATCAGGCAAGGCAGCAACATTTGGAACATTTCAAACTGATATGTTAATCATCAAGAAACAACTTGTGATTTGTATGTGATGGCTCTATACTTGACTGTTGAACACCCATGCAAGATTCTAATATGAGCAACGGGGTGCGAAACCCTAGCCATCATGTATCAGACTGGTATCACAGAGACAGCTGCTCAGCCTGAGACTCTTATGCCCTTTCCTTTTTATCTATGTTTAAAACAGAGATGCTGGGGCAGAATCCTTTCATTAGAGACGTTCAGCACATCCTCAATCACATGACTTGGGACATCAGGAACATCTAAAAACTACTTGTTGGCTATTCACAGTGGTTAAAGTATAATTTGATGGGCCGTGGTACACTCCTAATCTCTGTCCCCCCCCGACTCCCTGACTCCCCCTTCCCCCCCACCCTTACCTGGCTGGAGCTGCTTCCTGGCGAAGCCACTCTCCTAGCCTGGCCACAGCTCCCGTGCCAGGGCAAGGCAGAATATGCGTTCCGCCCAATTTTTCTATTTTTTGGAGCCCCCAAACACTGGCCCCTCAAGTTTGTGGGCCTTGGAACGCATTCTGGCTTACTTTAACCCCTGGCTCTTCAGATGACTCTTAAGCTGTAACATGATGCATATGTCTATGTATCTGTCAGGCTGTTTTCTGTATGTTGTATCTTTAAGCACACAATTTGCTCCTCTAATTTATATACACAGGCATTTCCTGTCATACCAAAATGACTTCTTTGACAACATAAGTCACACAAATTGTGCTTTGTCATGGAGACAAATCTATCTCCTTTCTTTCTAAAATAAAAGTGATCCAGACTAAAAGCACATACTTGATGTTTGGCTATACAGAAACATAATAAAGGCCTGGATCTGAAATCAGGTTCAAGGAGTATGAATCTTATTGAGCCATTGATTTGGTTTCAGTAATAGTTGCATCACAAGATCTCTGTCTTTCCAGCTGCTATGGCATGGAAGTAAAGTTGCTTCCAAGGTATGCCTCACAGCACCAGGTGGTCTGGTAGAATACTTATGGATTTCAGCCATGTGACTTTTTACTGGTCTATACCAAACTCTAGGTATATATACGTTTGGTCAACAAAACAAGTTTAAACATTAAACTAAATTGGTCTGTGCGACACAGGTCAGACTAGGTGATCATCATGATCCCTTCTGGCCTTAGAATCTAGGAATTTATTAATTTGAAAATAAGATAATAGAATATTACAGTTCAGCCCCACATTCTACAGTGAATCTTTTCATATCCATAATGGGAAGTCGGTGCAGTTGAGAGATGAAGGATTAAGTTGCCTTTGGATCCTTGGTTATGGGTTGTTTGTCAAACCCTCCTGAAATAATTGAGAGTAGATGAAAAATTGTATCCCATTTTGGTCATGTGAGTGATGAACAAAAACTCTTTTGTTTCAACTCATTAAAAATTAACTACAAAAACAGGACACATAATGGCCTGAGTGACTAGCAAACAAGCAAAGGAATAAATGAAAAATATACAAATGGCATATTTAATCATGTTTTCGTAAGTCCTTTTGCTTCTTTGCTGCTAGCATTGGCATTTATCCAATTGCCAGGATTCCTCTGGAAGTGATTGTACAAGAAATAGTGATTGTACAAGTGCAATAGTGATTGTACAGGAAATAGCCCTGCATGTGCACTGTGATCTTACGTATCTATGTTTCCCAAAGCCAAGTAAGAATGCAAAGGACATTCGACCATGGTCCCTCAGCAGGAACTCTAAATAGGAATGCTTTAAGGAGACATATAGTGTACACCAAGCCACCAAAGCAGGAAGGCATTAATTTTTATTCTAAAGAGCCGCTCTAGCTCAACAAAAAGCGAGGTAGGCTGGACAAAGGAACCATGGCATGGGATTCTCCAGTTTGGGTTATGCATATTAGACCAGCTGACCATAATAGTATCTTCTGGCCTTAAAATCTATGATGCACACACTAGCCAGGAACAGACAGAGCAGTGGTTCCTAACCTTTTTGACTGAAAGCCCCATTGGTTAACACCAGGTAAAATATATATCTATCCCCTCACTGGTCATAAATACATATAACTCCTATAACCACATATAATGATAATAATAACAGAGTAAATTAGATAAGTAATAATTATTAATATATCACTCCTATCTGAGGAGGAAGATAAGCCCTCTCTGTCCTACTACCACTGCACACCTCACCTCTTTCCATTCCTCATGGACTGAGTGTAATGGAGGCTGGCCCTGGCAGGTCGGCCAGGGCTGCTCCCCTCCAGCCAGGCGCCCACTGGTGCAGGGCTGGAGGGGCTGCTACTTCTGTTCCAACTAGAGTGGAGCTTGGGGCTGCTGCTCCCTTATGGGGGCTGTGTCTTCACTCTGGTCAGCCTAGTGCTTGGTGGTGGTGAGGAGGCTTTTTTCCTTCAAGTTAGCCAACACAGAGGCTGCTGCGCCCAGCACAGAATTCAGGGGGATAAATGACCTAAAGTACTAAAGCCTCATGGACCATCTCTAACCTTTGCCCCCCCCCCAGGGGTCATGTTGGGAACTGTTGTCATAGGGTACAGTTGTGCCAGTACACAATAACTACCACCCAGCATGCAGAAACCTGTGGGTGCCCACACTGAACCATAGTAGGGCTGAAGATGGCAATGGTCTCATCTTAGCTTATTTGTGCTTCCGTATTCATGCTGAGGAGAAATCTTTGTTGCAGTATTCTTACATTTCTGCACCCGGAACCACAGTAGTGGAGGTGGTGCTCACAGTAGAGAACCTATGGTTTTGTAATTCAGATAGAGATTCAGGAGACCAAGGATCTGGTCTTGGTTCTGCCACAGACTCCCTGTGAGACCCTAGCAAATTATTTAGTTTCTTTGCACCTCAGTTCACCCTCTGTAAAACCGGGATAATAATTCCCTCTTTGGTAGGTTTTCTAGGAGACTAAATTCACTGAAACATTGATATTTCCTTTTCCCATTCCAACACTCCATGGAGGAAAGGAAGCAAAAGGGCTGTTCTGTTGCACCAATCCATGCATACACATACACACACACACGCACACAATAACTGCCATCTAGCATCCACATTTTTGTCTGGCCGGCTCAGGGTCCCATAAGGACCTGGACTCCTGTAAGCCAAATTCTTTCCCTTGTCTCCATTCTCTTCCCAGGATTATATCCCATGACACATAAAACAATCCAATCTGACATAGGCCCATCAACACCCATAAAGACATACAGCCAACAGACTCAATCAAGTCTTCTTCCTTCTATGACTATGGGTTTATGGCAATTTAAAGATGGCTGGAGCATTCTGATATGATATGATTACATAAATTTGATCTGGGGACTTCAGAGAAGCTCCTTTCTGTGACCCACCTCTCTGTTTACTCAGGCCATAGCTCCTTTGACTGTAACTGTTGACTGTGCATGGCTAGTGCAATGCCTTTCACACAGTTCTGTCCTCAGAAAGAGGAGGTGGCACATTACTGAACTGACTGTTGAGTGTTTTGTGCTTGTTATAGGCATTGATGCAGCTCTTTCACTCCCTTTCACGGGGAGTGTGCTTGGACTAAGATAATCTGGTACTGAGTTCCCACTAGTGGATCAACATTTTGCATATGATAAATTAAAAGTGACTGTACTCCAGTGCATGTCTTTATATCCAGCTGAGAGGCATGCATAGAGTCAAATTTTGTTCTAGGATCTTCTGAGGGTAGGTCTACATTGCAATTAAACCCCTGTGGCTGGTCCATGTCAGCTGACTTGAACTGAGGCCTCAGAGCTGTTTAATTGCCCAAGCCCCATAGCCTGAGCACCATGAACCTGAGCCGGTGACCTGATCCAGCCATGAATATTTAATTGCAATGTAGACCTATCTTGAGTGGCTAGAGCTCTGTGACATTCTGCAGTTTTGGTTTACAGCAGTTTGCTGACACTTTTTTTGTTTTTCATGGGGGCATTTGCTCCATGAATTTTGCTTTAGTTTGGGTTTTGAGTTTGAATGACCCAATTTAAAAAAAAAATAGGAACAACCTCTTGCAGTCTGACTTATTTGAATTTGACCAATCTTTGGTAAACTTGAACCCAATGTTTACTTTGTAACAAAATCCCAAACCAAGCAATGCAGTTTCATAAATCTCTGCAACGTAGGCCCATGAGAACTCATATGACCTTCTGAAGGCATAAGATACAATCTCACCACCACTGGAAAAGCACTCAACTTGTGTGATGCTTGGCTAGATAATCACACCTCCCTTGAAGGCATAAAGCTACATAGCCATAGTGCTCCAATATCCAATCAGCCTGAAGTGCAAACATCATTCATGAGTTCTTCTTCAGCCTCTCAACTAACTGAGCTGACAAGTTGTGCAGAGTAGAGCTGCTTTTTAAATGACTTTAAAGAGTATTGCCAAGAACTAGAGTAGTATTATTTAAAGACCTTTTAAAAAGAACCCTCCCTTTTAGTACATTCTTGGCTTGTACTCTCATTTGGGGGGAAATGCTGCTATATTTCTTAATGACATTATTTAAAATCCTTTTAAGGAGCAGTTCCTCTTCTTCTATCCAAACAATTGATACCTGTGATAAGATTAACATTTCTGAGGTGGAGATGTGGAAGAAGACTGCTCCTTAAAAGGATCTTACATAATGGAGCAGCAATATTTCAAAACAACATTGTCTAAAAGCCGCTTTCAAAGAGAAGAAACCTGTGGGTTCTCCTCTCCCCTCATGTACTTTTGTGGCTTCATGTTCTTCTTGGTATTTGTCCTGCATGGGATCACTACTGTACCTATAATTCAAAAGTGATTAAAGCAATGGAATGGCACTGCAGCATAAAGGCTACTTTTTAAAAAGCAGTACATGTGATTTAACAATGTGCATAGACTTACCTGTTCTATTGCTTAAATAATTGGTTTAAGAAATAGTGGATAATATAACTGTAAAGTGGTGCAGGGGGTGTTAGCTGCATGGCTTCTATTATTTGCTTTGAAAACGGATCTTCAAGAACCACTCAGAAGAAAATAAAAGCCTGAAAAACACAATTAAAAACAATATTGTAGGTTAGTGGAGATTTTTAACTCTAGGTCACGTGAGTTCTAGCTGAGAAGGGCTGAACTAATCAGGAAAAAAAAAAGAATTGTATTTTGGCTTTGAGCCATATGTGCACAAAACAGTAGGCTTCCTTTCTAAATTTCTCAAGCAGGTACCTTTCACTGTGCTAATGTCACCTACCATCTCCCCACCTACACTCAATGAAAAACTTAGAGTGAAATTGCGGCCACACTTATATCAATGGTGAGACTCCCATTGACTTCTGAGATCATGATTTCACTCCTGCTCTTCGGAAACTATTGTAATAACAAAACAAACAAGGAGTCCAGTGGCACTTAAAGACTAAAAAATTTATTTATTGCATGTTCCCCAAAATCAAAGTGTCTGACAAAGGGGGATCATCTCCCCTGAAACCTCATACAATAAATAAATGTGTTAGTCTTTAAGGCTATGTCCACATGTAGCTTTTAAATCGAAACAACAGTCGTTGTTTCGATTTAAAAGTTGTCATGTCTGAACAATGTTTTGTTATTTCGAAATGACAAGCCCCATCATTTCAAAATAATGAACCTTATTTTGAAATAGTAAAACCTAGGCTGAAATCAAAATAGCCATTATTTCAAATCGATTGTTTTGAAATAACGCCATTTGGACGTATTATTTCGAAATAACCATTATTTTGAATTAACACTTTTGCCCTTCTCCTTCCCAGGGAGCCTTCCTTTTTCTATGTAGTGGGTGGGAGCATGGCCCAGGGAGAGGGCCATGTTGCTACACCTCCCACAGTGCCCCTCTCCTGATTCGAAATAGCAAGTCCCGGGTCTGGACTTGCTATTTCGATTTGAGGTTTTTGCTTATTTCGATTGAAGCTAATTCGAAATAACAGTTTGATTTTCAATTACCTTATTTCAAATGAACTTATTTCAAAATAAGCGTCTATGTGTGGATATAGCCTAAAAGTGCCACAGGACTCTGTTTGTTTTGATGAACTAGACTAACATTGCTACCCCTCTGGATATTGTAATAACAGTTCTCATATCACCCAAAATGTACCAGGGACCATGTGTCAGCTGAATTCCCACAGTAAAGGATGCAGTAGAATGGAATGAAGGAGGAAGCTTGAAATGATGTGAGATCATTTAAAATACATATATAAATAATGTGGCTATTACAGTTACATTATCCACTATTTCTTAAACCAATTATTTAAGCAATAGAAAAATGGGATAACAGGAGATCTGTGTAGAATGACGATTAATGTGACTCTCTGCAATAAAGGAATCCCTTGAAATAAGAAGCAGATGAACAGTATTGACTATGCTCCTTTTGTGACATGTGTGGTATGCTGTCATCAGCCAGCCATTTGTCAGCCACCTATCTCGAGAGACAGCTATTTCAAGCATTATTGTTGCTGTGGCTAAGAACGCTTAAAAGCTGTTGAGATATGTAGCATTAAGTTATTATTATTACTATTATTTATAGTAGCTCCATAGTGCCTAGGAGCTGTAGTCTTAGACTAGCACCCCACTATGCTGGGTGCTGCTTGCTTCACAGAAGAGCCTATAATCTAAGTTAACTGATTTGTTCCAGACCAAAAGCAGCGTCTCCATTTGCAACTCTAGTTTCAGGTATGCAAAACGTTGGGCTCAAGACCTCTCTTATATTTGCATATGCAGTTTGGCGGTACTGATCTGAAACCACCCTGATGTTGAGGGGATCTTCAGTTTTGCTTGCTCAACTTTAATTAACTATACCAAAAATTCCAAAATTGTTGGTCTGAAATAAGGTACCTCTAGTTAGACATTAAAACAGAGGGTGTGATTTGTAGGGATTCTGTGTCACTAATGTAAGTAGAGATATGGATGCTAAGCAGCTCTGAAAATGAGGCCAATTACTCGCAGGCTAAAATACAGTTTTAGGTGTCAGACCTTAGGCCTTGTCTCCACTGTTTTTTTTTTTCTTTTTTTTTTTTTTTTGCATCTGTGTTTCAACATGGAATAGGATGTCAATGGCCAAGTCATTTATTATACCAGTGCAATACATCTGCAGTAGAGATAGGCACTGGTGTGAAATTCCCCCAGTGTATAGAGTGCAGGGCCTCAGTCACCCACATTTCAAAATGTTGGTTGTAAGGCCTGATTTCCCAAGATACTAAGCAAGGTGAAACTCTGACTCTACTGAAAACAGTAGGAGTTTTGCCATTGACTTCACCAGCATTTTGCCTTTTGTTTTCAACTGAAGTTGTGGCTGCTCTGCAGTTCTGAAAACTCAGGTTGTCAAAATCTAGGGCATGAACATGAATATATTTGGACCCATAAAATTTCAGTGCTGCACAGCTAGGAAAGTTGCTGTGGACTCTGGTCAACAGTTGTGTCAGGATAAATGATTTGCAATATATTATAGGGAGAATGGGCAGTGCCACCTATTGTTAAGACTGCCTGATACTCCTTATGATAAGACCCTCTTCTTTTCCATAGATTATAGCTTAGACCAGAGGCGTAGCTGGGGGGCAATGGACCCGGGCCACAGGCCCAGCCCCCACCCCCAGGGGCAGGCCCCCCCCCAGGGAGAGGCCCCGCCCCCTGGCCAGGGATAGGGCCAGGGGGAGGCCACGCTGCCGTGAGCAGTGAGGCTGCGGCGTGGCGTGGCCAGAAGTGGCCGCTGAAGGCCGGGCCCCTGATCCCCAGCTGGGGACGGGGCCGCTGTGGCTGCCGGCGGCCAGGCCCTGGATCCCCAGCGGGGGACAGGACTGCCACCACCGCGGGCGGCTGGCCGGGCCCCGGATCCCCGGGCAGGGACGGGGCCACTGCAGCTGCTGGCAGCTAGCTGGGCCCCGGATGGGGATCCGGGGCCTGGCCACCGGCAGCCGCGGTGGTCCAGTCCCCGGCCGGGGATCGGGGACCTGGCCGCCTGCCCCCGCGGGCGTGGGCCTGATTTCCAGCAGCCACTTCTGGCCGCACTGCGCCATGGCCTAGCTGCTCACAGCAGCGTGGCCTCCCCCTGGCCAGGGGTGGGGCCTGCCGGGAGGCCAGCCAGGCTCCATATACCCGGCCAGGGACGGGGCCGCCACGGCCGTGACTGGCTGGGGATTGGACCCTGGATCGCCGGCCCAATTGGGCTGGAGATCCGGGGCACTGGCGTTGGGACCCGGGGCATGTGCCCTGGCGTGCCCAATGCCAGTGACGCCACTGACTTAGACTCTCTGCTGTGTTCTTGCCCTATTGTCAACCAAGGAGCAAAGAGAAGAAACTTACCTGGCTAGAATGCAGGTGGGACAAAAGAGAGGCCTAGTGATGCAGCAAATGAATCAGACTGGGATCTGGCAAAGTGAGAAAGAGACTGAGATTGTAGGAGGAAAGATGAGAGTGAGAGAATTGTGGCTGACTAGACAAAGAGATTTGTGGGGAGAAGGTGTCTGGAGTGTGTGGGGGAGGCAAAACTGGGATAAAAACCTCAGTAGGATGGCGACTAGGGATGGCTGGGCAAGGAGAATGAGACAAGGAGCTGGGAATGGGGAGAGAAAGGAGAAAACGGAGGTCAGGATAGGATGGAGGGGAAAGTCTTAAGAGAGCAGGGCATAAAGTTCTGTGGCTACCAGACCACACTGCCTTCCATAATCTGGAACTGAATGCTAAATTCTTGAGTCTCACCATTCCTTTGCTGTTAGCAAAAAGTTTCTCTCTCATCCCCCTCATGAGCAGGTCAATATGGAGGATGACAATCCATTATGGCTAGTAGCAGCTAAAGCAGAGCCGTAACTATGGCAGGGTGAGTGTGGATTTGCTCCAGGTGCGCCAGAGCAGCTCCATTGAGCTGCTCCATTAACGGTGGGTTACTCACTAGTAACCATGCTTCTTTGAGATTGGCTGCTCGGATCCATTCAGTAATAGGGGTCTCCATGCTGGAGCGCTGGATTGGTCGGAAAAACTTTTGTCCTAGCTTGTCAGGAGAGGGTAGGTGGCCACCACCCCCTGCACCACCTAGTGGCTATATATGGCCACCTCCCAACCCCTCCCCAGTTCCTAGGAATCGCCAACTCCAGATGCAGGGATAGAGGGGAAGGACCTGAATGGATTCAAGCAACCTATCTCAAAGAAGGACAGTTACTGGTGAGTAACCCACTGTTCTTCTTTGAGTGCTGCTCGGATGCATTCAGTAATAGGTGACTACTAGCCATGCTGATGGATGGTGGGTGGAGTTGGCTCTAATGCCTTTAAGCTCAGCAAAAACACCCCAGATGGGAAGGACCCCGGCGAACAAGGCTCTAACAGGAGCCAAGGGACCAACTAGGGCTCTTGGCCTGGCAATGGAGAACTGGCAAGTGTGGGCCCAACCCAAAGCAGGGGGTAGGTCCAATCCAGCCAAGGCAAAGTGTGTGTGGGCTGGACGGGCTAAAGTCACCTTAACCAGAGTTGAATCAATGCAACATGACTACGTGGAGAAGATGCGTTTGGTTGCTCTACTTGTAGGGTATAGCTCAAGGTATAAGAGCTAGAGGATTAATGTCTGGCCATAGAACACTTCAGTATGAACTTACGAGAGAGTGCTGGAAGCTATAAGGTTACGGGGCTGGCCATGACGGCTACGGGCTACGCAGATAACAATAGAAGGGATGAACATCATCCCTCGAACTGGTTGCGTCAAGGCCCAAAGGCACATGCCCAAAGGGTGTAAAAATTTAAAGTACCTGGCAAAGCACAAGGGAAGGACTACTAAGTTCATGTGAGAAGAGTCTAAGGGAAGACACTTTGCACTGGTTAATGAGAAAAGAAAAAAGCCAGGGGTGATGCAATGAGCACCGTATGGCATCTTGGCGAAGATGTCCCTGGGCCAGGAGGATGCAACGCAAGCCTCCAGCCATGTACAGTGTAAGAACCCAGAAGGCTACCATTGGGAAGGAGCATTTCTGACCACTAGGCACCTATAAGTCTGCATGGTGGCCTTAGGAAGTGCTGTTGACCTTGGTCTCTATAAATACCTTGGTATTTATGACAACTCATGGAAAAGGCCCCTCCTCTTGACCCTTACGCTCCACCTCAGGATTCCGACACTAGGAAGACTGCCCGGAGAGTGGGGGGGGGGAATGAGCAACAGAAATGCAATGCCACCAATTGGCCACTTACTCGTGATGACCAAAAGGCCTATGGGCCTATGGGCCTTAGAAGTACAGTGATTTAAAAACTTGTGTGCCTGGGGGCACTACCAGGAGTGATATCCGCCCCAACTACACTGCACCTATGAGTGCGCTGGAGTTAAGGACTCGTTAAGAGAAGAACTACCCTTCTAGATGATATGGGTTATAGGAGAAGTGAATGGTCTCCTCCCAAGACCACCTGGGAAATATGATATTCCCAGAGTATAAACCACGGCTCTGCAGAAGTACCTTGGATTTTAGAAAATCCGACAAGGGTGACTTATCTCTATCATGCAATCTTATCCAGGACAGTATCCCACCATGGGGAAAAACAATTTTCCGAGTTTCCATGCAGATCGAAAATCAGGTTTGGGTTTTTTTTGGTGCACATGAGCTCCCTCAAGTGAGCGGAGGGAACACAACAGCCCTTAGCAGATGCCTACGGTGAGGGTATCATGTAGAGGCCACCCAACAGTTTCTGGCCTCGGGTCCCGCAAAGGAAGGCGTAATATATTCGCCGGACGCCCAGGTAGTAGTATCCTGGGCTGAGATATGTGTAATCATGGTACCAAGGTGAGCTAGGGTGAGCCACTTATGTATACCCTGGTTGGGTGACAGCCATGTGCGGAACCCAGTGGTGCGCATGAAGTCTGTCAATGAGCTAGCCCTGTAGGAGGCCTAAGGTGAGTTTCCTTCCACCTCTGTTCACATGGCTGGGGAAGAGGCCTTATCTCTTCTCCCATGGGCCCTACTGGCCTGGTTGATTCCAGGTCAGACATATAGAAGCTGTTACTTCAGGGGTAGAGGGAGAGAGAGAGAGAGGAGTAAGGAGGGTATCACCCCACTTTCCTGATAGGGTGGGGCCTAGATAGGGACTCCCAATCGGGGATGTCCTGGTTAGATATGAGGCCGTACCAAAGAAGCGTGAGAAGCTGTTGGTAACCGTCGGTTGTTTTCCCCCTCCCCATGGGGGAGGGGGGCAATTAGCAAGGTAGGCATTGTGAACAGCCCTGCCTCGGCGTCCCCTCAGGCATTGAATCACATAGAATCATAGAATCATAGGGTTGGAAGGGACCCCACAAGGTCATCTAGTCCAACCCCCTGCCAAAAAAAGCAGGACCACTCCCATTAGATCATCCCAGTCAGGGTTTTGTCCAGCTGGGACTTGAACACCTCCAGAGATGGAGATTCCACCACCTCCCTAGGCAACTTATTCCAATGCTTCACCACTCGCCTAGTAAGGAAGTTTTTCCTAATATCCAGCCTGGACCGCCCCAGCTGTAACTTGAAACCATTGCTTCTCGTTCTGCCCTCTGTTACTACCGAGAACAGTCGAGCTCCCTCCTCCTTGGAGCAACCCTTCAAGTAGTTGATGGTTGCTATCAAATCCCCCCTCAGTCTTCTCTTCTGCAGGCTAAATAAGCCTAGTTCCTTCAGTCTTTCTTCATAGGGCTTGTGCTCCAGCCCTTTGATCATTTTGGTTGCCCTCCTCTGGACTCTCTCTAATTTGTCCATGTCCTTTTTGTAGTGGGGAGCCCAAAACTGGACACAGTAGTCCAGATGTGGCCTCACTAGTGCAGAATAGAGGGGAATGATCACATCCCTCGATCTGCTGGTAACACTTCTTCTGATGCAGCCCAGTATGCCATTGGCCTTTTTGGCAGCGAGCGCACACTGCTGACTCATATCCAGCTTCCCATCCACCATGACTCCCAGGTCCTTTTCTCCAGTGCTGCTATTTAGCTGATCACTCCCCAGCCTGTAGCAGTACATGGGGTTTTTTCGTCCCAAGTGCAGGATTTTACACTTATCCTTGTTGAACCTCATGAGATTCCTCTTGGCCCACTGCTCCAGTTTGTCTAGGTCTCCCTGAATCCTGTCTCTGCCCTCTAGGGTGTCTACCGTTCCCCCCAGTTTGGTATCATCTGCAAACTTACTAAGTGTGCAATCTATCCCATCATCCAGATCATTAATGAAAACATTGAACAGAACTGGCCCCAGGACCGACCCCTGGGGCACACCACTTGTTACTGCCTGCCAACTTGACATGGAGCCATTGATTCCTACACGCTGAAACCATTGATCTAGCCAGTTTTCTATCCACCTTACAGTCCATGCATCTAACCCATACTTCCTTAATTTGCCAATGAGAATGCTGTGGGAAACTGTATCAAAAGCCTTGCTAAAGTCAAGGTATATGACATCAACGGCTCTTCCCGCATCCACAAATCCAGTCATCTCATCATAGAAGGCGATGAGGTTGGTCAGGCATGATTTACCCTTGGTAAATCCATGCTGACTGTTCCTGATTACTCTACGTTCCTCCAAGTGTTTCAGGATGGATTCTTTGAGAAGCTGCTCCATGATTTTTCCAGGGATTGAGGTGAGGCTGACAGGTCTGTAATTCCCTGGATCCTCCTTTTTGCCTTTCTTGAAGATAGGTACTATATTTGCTTTTTTCCAGTCCTCTGGCACCTCCCCCATTCGCCACGAGTTTTCAAAGATAATGGCCAACGGTACTGCTATCTCATCAGCCAGCTCCCTCAGCACCCTCGGATGCAGTTCATCCGGCCCCATGGACTTGTGCACATCTAGTTTCTTTAAGTAGTCCCTAACCTGACCTTCTGTCACCAAGGGCCTCTCTTCTTCTCCCCAGTTGCCCGTACCTAGTGTAGTGGGCTGGGAGCTGACCTTGCTTGTGAAAACTGAACTAAAAAAAGCATTGAGCACTTCAGCTTTTTCCTCATCCTCTGTCACGAGGATGCCTGCCCCATTCAGTAAGGGACCTACACCATCCCTGATCCTCTTCTTGTTATTGATATACTTGTAGAACCCCTTCCTGTTATCCATCACATCCCTTGCTAGTTGCAACTCCATTTGTCCTTTGGCCTTTCTGATTTTATCCCTGCAGTCCCGAGCAATGTCTTTATATGCCTCCTTAGTCATCTGTCCTAGCTTCCACTTCCTGTAAGCGTCCTTTTTATGCTTCAGCTCAGTGCAGAGCTCTCTGTTAAGCCACAGTGGGCGCCTTCCACATTTGCTGTGCTTTCTCCTTATCGGAATTGTATCTTCCTGTGCCCTTAGCAGGGTTTCTTTAAAATGCACCCAACTCTCTTGGACACCTTTCCCCTTCAGATCAGCCTCCCAAGGGATCCTGCCCATCAGTTCCCTGAGGGAGACAAAATCTGCTTTTCTGAAGTCCAGGGTCTGTGTTTTGCTTCTTTCCTTCTTTCCTTTAATCATCAACTTGAACTCAATCATTTCATGCGGTAGAGTGTACTGAGTATCATATTCCCACCTAACGGGTGGGGAAGTGGGAGGGTTTCCATACTGTATAGGTGGCTGAGGACCTACCAGGACCGACTTAACCGTGCGTGCAGACCGGTTTTGTTCGGGTGGGGAGATGCCCAAGGTGTCCCTCCCCATCCCAGGTGCGAAAGTAGATCCTACCTAATGTAGGACAGTCAGCGGGCAGGGAGTATCTGTAGTCGCGGCTAGAGCTACTACATGATGCGTCCTTCGGCTTTAATGAAGGCCGCCCTTAACGCTTACGAGAACAGAAAGAATCATCGGTTGAGAAAGTAGCTGAAGGGCGGGGGGCTTTCTTGTTCCGTTTCCTCCAATAACAGCCCCAAGGGTAGCAATGGCTGAGACTTGTCTGGGCAATAGACCGCAGTTTGGGTGGATCTTGATAACTGAGAGGGGCTTTGATTACATGGGCTGTGCCTCTTATAACATTGGGGAAGCAATGCCAAAGACTGACTCACCCCTGTTCATGACATCGATGTGTGTGTGGGGGGGTGCGACAGCCCTAGTAAGCTCCACAGTCTCTCACTAAGGGAAGGGAGGGAGAGGGGCACCAGACTCCTTCTCTGATGGTGAACTGAAGCCATGGCCATGTCCCGGATGTTATGGGAATCATGGTGAGCAGTCAAATGGGATAGGCTCCCTTCCTTGCAGATGAAGGAAGGGGGGGGGAAGGCTCCAAGAAGCCCCCAGAATAGACCTGAGGGGGCAGTGGGGAGGGGCTGAGTCCCTGCCCCGTGCTCATCCGGTAGGAGAGTGGGAGGAGTGGTTTTCTGCCCCATATGGTTTATGTGGGGCGAGGACAGGGCCCTGATGGGAGGAGACTGAGGTATTTTACCTCTCCCCTAGGATCCCGTGCGGTATCCACTACAGTTAGGGTCTTGGGGGAAACAAAGTATCACCCCTGAAGGGCAGGTCAAGCACCACCTGCTGCACAGTGGGGGACACCATGGCTTCCCTGAGCCAGGCCGCTCGGCGGATGGTTACAGGTGAGGCCATGGTGCAGGGTGCTGTATCTACTGCATCCCGGGCTGAGAGGAGGAGATCCTGGGAAATTATTCTTCCCTCCTCCAGAAATGCATCATACTCCTCTTTGGCCTCTGATGGGAGCAAATGTCTAAATTTTGCGAATGATTCCCACACATCCAGCATGTATCTGCTGGTTAGGGCCTGATTATTTGCGACCCATAGCTGAAAGACTGAAGAGAAATAGACCTTACGTCCCAAGAGATCCACTTCCCTCGAAGCAGGGAGGGGGTCACTAGGGGCCTCGCCTGGGCCTAGCACCATCTGTACCATGTCCCTAGGAGGGATTGGGTGGTTAGTGAGAGAGGGGAAGTCCAATTCGGGGACCCTATACTTAAGACTCACCATGTCTGAAACCGGGGCAATAGAGCTTGGATTCTGCCATTGGGAGGATGTCAGATCCCAAACACTTGGGTGGAGAGGGACTGCAAGCGGCTCTGCCGAGGAGAAGACCTGCCTGAACAGGGTGTCCAAGGGGGGGATCGGAGGACTGGACCTCCATCCCTAAGTGGGCCGTGGTGCGGTGCAACAGATCGAAGTGTGCCGATAGGTTGCCTGTGTATGAGCCCAGTGCCCGGGATTAGAATGATACCAGGTGTCCACCGCGGGGGGAAGGGGTCTCACGTAGGGACCATTCTTGAGGGTGGAAGTGGAAGGGTGACAGTGCCGAGGCGTGGTGCTGGGGCCACTTAGAGCCCTTTGGTGGACCTTCCCCAGGGCTTGAGCAGGGAGAAGTACCTCCTGATTCTTGAGGCAGTACTGGCGACAGCAAGGTGATATGTTGCCACGGGGATGGCTCTATGGTACTGGGGTCCAATGGAGTAGAAGATGGAGGGCTTTGGGGTGAGGGAGATCGGCATCACCCGTGATGGACCCAGGCCTTGGATATGAAGGCCAGTTTGCCCCTCCTAACCGGCGTTGGGGAGGGTGGTTTGGGCAGCCAGAAGAGTGCCCGAGTGGCCTCCACTGCCTCTGGGGTTGTCAGTATCAGGAGCGACCCTGAACGAGCCCATGGTGCGCCCTTAATCAGGGAGACAGGGCTGCCCTGTCGAGACAGGACCTGCACCATCCGTACTGGGCTATGACGAGCCTGTGGTGCCGGAGGTGATTGTGGTTGATGCCGGGGCAAGCCCTGCACTGACAGTACTGGGTTGTACCGGGACTGCGGTGCCGGGGGCAACCTTGAGCAATGCTGAGGGGCCGAGGTGCTGCATCGGTGCTGAGGTACTGGGGTCGGTACCGAGCTCATTCTTCAACAGCCACAGACAGCACGGTGCTGGGCCATCTCCAGTGCCGAGCCAGGTCTCGGCGCCGGGCGGGAACCTGAAGCCTCGGGTGAAGAGTGCCGAGCCTGTTCTGAGGCTAGGGCACGGCACATTTGTTCCCTGTCCTTGATTGTCCGAGGTTTAAAGGACATACAAAGGGAACAGGTGGAGATGAGGTGGTCTTTGCCTAGGCACTGGAGGCACTCCCCGTGGGGATCATCCCAAGGGAAGGCCTTGCTGCACTTGGAGCAGGGTTTAAACCCTGGCATGCTGATGGACGATCTCTGATATTCTGGCCCAAAAGTGGAGGATCCCTGTGGTGGAACTACGTCCATGAAAAGGTGCTCCCAGTCGGGTGAAAAGCTCATAGAAAAATGGTCAGGCTGCTTGCGTTTGTAAGGAGCGGACATTCCAGATCTGATGCGTAAGATGGAAGAAATGAAACTGGGGAGGGGTTGGGAGGTGTCCGTATATATAGCCACTGGGTGGCGCGGGGGGCGGTGGTCGCCTACCCTCTCCTGACAGGCTAGGACAAAAGTTTTTCCGACCAATCCGGCGCTCCGGCACGGAGACACCTATTACTGAATGCAGCCGAGTAGCACTCAAAGAAGAAAGCGTGCATTCCCTGCCAATCACTCCAGGCACCAGCTATTGTAAGGGGTGTATTCTGATCAGAATGTGCCTCGGGTACCAGATTCTTTAGTTACAGCTGTCAGCTAAAGTGACGAGGTTTCTGGAAAACATCTATGTGGATCTAAACAGCCCAGCCCTATTGATGAACCATGTGGTTGCCATATAACAGTTTATTTTTTTCAGTTTACTTGTTAAAAAAAATCTAGGCAATAACAGACAAAAAGCAATATTAAAAGAAACTGTCAGTTGCAAAGTCAAGCACTCAGAAATTAGGAAATTCTAAAATTAAGATGGCCTGTGCAGACCACCCCCATTGTGTCTGCTTTATGATACAGTCATTAATTACATGATCACTTACTGCTTTTTCCACAGGACTGCCTCATTTAGTGCACAGAGCCAGTCAGGACTGTGTAGTGAAAGGAAATGCTGATTCTCCCTCATTTGTTGCACAGTTTGGAAGAAAAGTAGTGAATGAAGCAGGAGATTACAGAAAGAGAAAGAATGATTTTATAGTTAAGGCAGTTGAATGCTGCCCTGAAGAATTATATTCTACCCCTGCCTCTGCCACAGAATTCCAGTGTGATACTGGGCAAGTCACTTAACCCAAATTTAGCAAGTGATCACTAATTTTGTACTACTCATTTTCTGGGGCTAGATTCACAGAAGCTCTCAGTACTCACAAATGTAACTGAAGTTAACAGGAGCTGTGCTTAACTGGACATATAAAGTGCCGTCTAATGCTAACTATATGAAAATCAGCTGGAAGTGCCTCAATATCTACCATTAGTGGACACTTTTTACCTTAATCCCTCTGTGTATCCATTCCACATTCGTAAAGTGAGGATCATCATGCCACTTCACCTGGCCCGGAAGCTGTGAAAATAAATGTGTTCATGTGTGAAGCATTCAGATACTACAGTGATGAGTGCCACTGAAAAGTCCACATGGAAATGAATAATTCAGGATTCAGAACAGGGTTTGAATAGCAGGCAGTGAACATGACATTTTGCACAGATGGCATTTTCTAACTCCTGAGCATTTTATTTTGCAACCTTAACATTTTTAATGTAGATTTTCACATGTAACACACACGTGTGCACATGCTCACACACACACACACACACACACACACACACACACACCATGGTATGTACTGATATAAAGGTCACGTCGGGCATAAGTTTTGGGAGGACTGTATTAGCCTCTCTCTCTAGCCTCCTGCTTAGTTCCCAAGCCAACATCTCCACGTCACAGGAAAAATGCAGGGCAGGGGGTAAAATAGACAAGGCATTTGTTTGCTTCTCAGCTGGAATAATAAACCATGACCATCATAATGAGAAAGAGAAGAAACACTCAAGGTTATAGTAAGTCAGTCACATGTTCTGGTAGCATCAGGCCCTCCCTCAAATATGGTATGGGTTGTACATACTAGGGTTGCCAGTACTTCTCCAGTGGAAAAAAAGGGCACTTCACTCATGTTCAGATTTCAAGGCACTCCACACCACTATCTGATGGATTCTGCACTAATATCATTAGCTGCACACTGCTAATTATAGTGGCTGCTAATCCATCTGAGCAGCCAAAATGATATTAGCTTTCAATAGGATTTACATATATTCAGTCTTGTGTCTGCATCAGCAAGCAATTAAAATTTAAACTGTTGAACATGCAGCTTGCTAGAGGCTAAGTAATATTTAATAGCATTAACAATGCACTTCCCAATCAGCCTGTGAATCTCTTTACAGGCTCATCAATCCACTAGCATCACTGTGTGGCACAACAGACATTCACTCTCATCCTAACAGCTTCCAGAGGAGGGCACTGTCATGTGCAATGTGATCCAAGTGCCAGCTACATTGAGTCTGCGGGCATAGTAATCTCTCTCTCTCTCTCTCTCTCTCTCTCATATAGAAGGGAAGGAGGAGTTGACATCTGTATGCCAAAGCTCAGTGGATGCACCAAAAGCTACTTAGAAGAAAAAAGCCCTGAGAGTATGAAGAAGAGGCAATTGGCCAAATCAGGTGTGTAATTAGTTGATGAACTACCTGCTTTGGAGAATGTTAGACAAAGCCAGACTGCAGACTCTGCCAGTCCCCACCTGCCCTTAGCAAATTTAGTTGGATACCAATCACAGATATGCAATCAGTGGTTACCTGTTTGTTTCCACCAACTGCTGGATGGCTTGAGAAGTGTTGTGGCTTGGTCTGACAGCATTCTCCTTAAAGAAGGGGTTCATATAAATTAAAATCAGAAACATATTGGTAAAGTATTTCCCTACTTTAACTTTGATTCATTCAACTGTATTTTTCAGGCAAAATATCTGTTTTCAAAGGACATGTTAAGTTGGATTCATCCGACGGATAATTACTAGAGCTGGATAAATTCTTCAGATGAAACTTTTGGGGCAAAACATGTAGATTCAACTACATTGAAATGTTTTGCCAGTTCACACTGTATGCATTAATTGTTTTGATTAAAAAGGAAAGCAAAACCAAACCAATAAACAGAAAACACCAAAAAATATAAATATTTGTTCTGACTTTAACCAAAATGTTTCAATTTTTCTGTTCAAAATGACTTTTCATTTCGCAATTGCCTTTACTTTGAATAAAAGCATTTGAAAAAGGTGGAAACCAAAATGAAACATTTAGTTTTGGGCTGACCAAAATCTTTTGTCTGACTTCAAATATTTCCTTCCCCAACTTTTTGATTCAATGAATGTTTCAATAAACTTTGATATCAAGTCAGCTTGAACATTTTAATTTATTTATTTAAATTGCCGACAAACCAAAAATTCTATTTTAGTTCTATTAGTAAGTAGACAGAATTGGACTGTATATATTTACACAGTAATGGCATTCCTATTAGATACCTACTTGTCCATTTTAATGGAAAATGTCAATGGACCTGCTGATTGGGTGTGAAATGCGCCCAGAGTTGTGTGTCTCAGCCAAGGCTCCACCACAGCACATCCTTAGGGTGGAAAACCCTCAGCAATCTTTACAGTGTTTATTCATGGTCAGTCACACCATTCTTTAGACAGAATTTACAGGTGAGATTCTCACTCCTGCTTCTTGACACCAGAGAGAGGCACAGGAGCAGCAGAAAGAGGTTCAAAAAGCTCTGGATCCACTTATGGCAGAATTCACCTGGTGCAAACATGGCAGCAGCCAGCAATACAGCTGCTTTCTGAGGCTCCCCTTTGCTTGCCCAGGTGGTAAAATTATTCCAGAGACTGCTTGCAACTATTATAGTGCCCTTTGTCATCCTGGGTGATGGGTTTTATGCTTCCCTTAGAGACACAGCTAAGAACCTCAAGAGAACCGGAACTGATTTCTCGCCCTACCAAAAAAAAAAAAAGGCTTTTGAAAAGTTCTCTGATCCTGCTTTGGGACAAAAAGCCAAAGCGTCAAAAACTCTGTGAACTGGAAAAAAAAAAAACTGTAAACATTTTGTCTGAAAAATTCAAAATGTTTCATTTTGAGTTTGACTTGTATTAATTTACTTTTATTTCTGAAATATAAATTAACCTAATTTCTAACTGAAAAGCCATTTCAAACTCAAAAATCAAAACATTTCTACATTCCCTTCATGTTTAAGTCTTTTTTCAAAATGACAGAGTTGCCAAAACCAGTACCTTCTTAAGGGAAGTTGTGGGTTTGGCATTTGCAGATCAAAAAATGGTTAGACAAAAAATTCCTGGCCAGCTCTAAATCTCACCTGCTATCTCCTCTCTCACTGCCATATATGAAAGCAAGGAGGCAGTGCAGCCATGTTGGGTGACAAATGCTACCTCCCGTCAACATTCCTGATTGGAAATACTGATGGGACCAAGAATGACCACCAGAGATAGAATAATGTCTGAAGCCTATTGACAGCTCAGTCTCCAATCCTCTTTAAATTCAGAAGTCAATAAATAAGGGATTGGAATGCCATCTGGAGCATGCTGAAGAAACTGCCCAAACCTACTGTCATTGACATCAGCGGCAAAACTCTGATTGTCTTAAGAGGTAGCAAAAGTGAATGGGACCTAAACGCATGCTTAAAGTTAAGCACTGATGCTTTCCTGATAAAAGCTTCTTTCCTGTTTTCAGAGCAAATAGAATTATCAATTTGAAATGTGCTCCTTATGAATATTCTGCAAAATTTCTGTTTCCAGAAATATTTGTATGGGTAAACCACTTGGTTAGAATATGCAGGGAGAGAAAATATAAAAAGGCACTAGCTTAGTGGCAATCAAGTTAAAACAAAATGACTCAGCTGCACTGGAATGAATATTTGTACAATTCTTTTTCCAGCATTAACTATGCTCTATCAAATAGTGAATTTCATTACTATACGGGTTTAACACAGTTGCTCCCACAGTAACATATTCATCCATTATTATATCATTTGATCTTAATTTTAATTGTCTTGGCAACAAAGATCAGGTCTCTCTTTAGTGTTTTACACTTTGATATATCAGTATTTAAAATCTTAGAAGAAGAAAAAATGCCAGCTTTAAATGAGGCTACTAGTGTTGCTTTTTTTCAAGTCTCTCACTATGTGATTTATTATGTCACTTTAACAAAACAGAATTGATCTGACTTGAGACAAAGTAATTTGTTAAGGAGACAGATGTACCAAGAATATATTTTCTATGCATTAAACCAAACATACAGAGAAATTTAAAGAAGTTCTCTTTTAAATGAGTTCCAAAGGAGTAGCTATGTTTGTCTAGTTCAACAAAACAAACCAGGAGTCAGGTGGCGCTTTTAAAGGTTAACAAATTTATTTATCTCATGAGTTTTTGAGGGAGAAAATCCATTCAGCAGAAGCTTGAAGATGCGAATTTTTCTATTTGAAATGATGTTTCAAATTTACATTTGTCAATTAAAAAAAAAGTGAAAAAAATCCAAAAATAGTAAATATGAAATACTACATTTTTTCAGGAAAAAAAAGAATAACAACTTGGAGTCTTTTTTTTTGTTTTCATTTCAGGAGAAAAATATTTTGTTTTGAATTAAAGTGTATTTTTTTTGATTTTTGGTACAGTTCCCTGAAAACCAAAAGAATCCATTATTCTTTCAGCCCTTATCACAGGTCCTGAAATACCCATGGTCTGTTCCCTTGCTTCCGAACTACTCTCTGCTCCCTCTGAGTGCTCTCCTGCTACTTTACAGCTATATGATTACAAAAGTAAGCGTCTATAGTATTTATAGAAGTTTACAGATGATCATTCACAGAGAGACAAAGTAGGGAAATATCATAGTCAATGGAAACTGCAAACTATATTTTGACAGGCAGAAGAAATTACCTATGTTGAACTTTGATAAGGCAACTGGACCAGAATTAAAGCCTGCTATTATGAAAGTGTCTTGGAATCTTTAATAACTTGAGATGATCAAGACCTTGGCTTCACATCTCCTATTAAAACTGTATCTGAAGAGTTCTGTGGCACCTAACCCCATGCTAGAACAAAGATTAATTACTGACTTAATCTTACATATAAGATTTTAGTAGATCCCTTCCAATGCAATCTCAGCCTTACTGTCTGCAGAGTATTTTTTATACTCTATAATTTCAAGGGGGAACCCAGGAACTGAGCAACATCACAAACTCATTATAAAATTATAAAACCTTCATTTTTTAGAGTATCTTTGCTCTTCAGCAGCTATTTTTGACCAAATAAAAGCAGTACAAGCTAGGTTAAATAATTATTTTTTTCAGTTCTGTGTGAACTAATACTTATTTTTTCATTTTTCTCACAAAAAGGAAAAAAAATTTCAAGTTGAATGAAACGTTGTTCAAGTCAAAAAGTTGTTGTTGCACTTTTTGTTTTCTTATGGGCATTTTTCATCCCTTTAAAAAATATATCCAAATTTCTAAATGAAGTCAAAACATTTTGCTTCAGAAATGTGAAAACAAAACATTTCAACATTACCAAACCACTTCCCTGTGTTTTTTAGCTGAAACTATTCACTAAATTAACCCTGAGGTCTCAGGGCCATATCCTTAGTTCATTCAAATCAGCATAACTCCATCGAAGCAAATGTCTACATCACCGTTAGGAAGTGATTCCTAGCACAGGGAGAAACATTCACCCTACTTCTGAATTAGTATACTAAAAGTAGCAGCTTGCATGTTTCAGAATTGGTGGTGGCTCAGGCTTGTTACCCAAAGCCTACCTGTGTTTCAGGGTGGGTGGGAAACCTAAACTGATGTTTACGTTGCAATATTCACACTGCCTTTCTTTTTTTTTTAAAGAAAACTAGCTCGGGTTGAGGTAGTGCAAGTCTGTTTATCTGCACCAAGAATCACACGTCCGAGCTGCAGTGTAGACAAACCCTCAGCTAGTGGAGCTATTCCAACTCACCCAAGCTGGGGCTTTTAAAATATATATCTTCGCTTTTGCTCCATGTGTGTCTTTCTCTGTGTTTATGGCTGCAAGTCAGGTTGGACACCAGACAATTCATAAGCAAGATAAAAGGTAGATGAATGGCTTTCTCAACAATTCTTTTCGGCTGGATTAGTTAGGCTCCAGAAGCAGCTGAAACTTGTCATTTTTGTACAAGATCACTTAATAAACTGATCAGCACTTTACTGCTGCCTCAAAGTCATTTCACTTTTAGGGATGTCCAGACACATTCAATATTAAAAATAAACAATGGAGGACAGCCTTGTGAGAAGTGGCTTATGTTAACTGAAGATCAAAGAAGGATAACTCGTGGTTAGTCCTCTGGTTCATTTGAAGACACAACAGAGAAAGGAGTGATAAATTATCAAACCCTAGCTGATCAAAATTTCTTTAATAGTCAGAATGAGTCAAGGGTGACACACAGCAAATCACAGTCCAGACAATACTGTGACAATGTGACCTGATGTGAACTTTATTTGGGGACACATCTGACAAAACTGTGAACAGACTAAGGGTGGGGTGGGGAAAGCAAATTTTTGCCAGAGGATATGAGAAAAAAAGAGCATGGACCAATGTGACATGCAGTTTATTTAAATCACAATTAAAATATAGAATTTAGGAACTATGGTGATAAGTGCCTTCTAAATGCATGGAAAAAAACAAGTGAGTTAACATAATTCAAAACAATATGACAAATAACAGCAGTATTTATCACTTAGGACCTTCCCTGAAAACCTATTCTTTTGCTCATAGTCCCATTTAAAATCTGTTCCAAATACAATTTAGTGATAAAAATCTTACTAAGTTTTCATGTACATCAACTTAATAAATAGCTGTATCTTCAATTTCTATTTTTTGTACTGGCAGATTATGATTATATATTATGGGATTACTCATGTGGTCATTGAAATTACTAAAATTAATCATTCTGGCACAACAGGATCAGGGCCTTTGGTAGTTTCAGGCTTGATCTTGCAAGATGTTGAGCATGCGGGTGCCAGTCCAGCAGAGCACTTAAGTATGTGCTTAACTTTAAGCCGGTGAGTTCTCCCAGTATCTTCAGTCAGACTATTCACACATTTAACATTAAGCATATGTTTACGTGCTTTGCTGGATCAGGGCTAGAATGCTCAGCACTTCGAGCAGTCTTCCATTGACATCTGTGAGAGTTGTACTTGCTCAGCATTTTTGGAAATCAGCTCACTTAATTAGGTGCATAAGTTTATGTACCCTCATTTAATGATTTTGTCCTGTGATTCTAGTCTGATGAGTCACTTACTCCCTGGAGGACATTAGGCAACTAATGTTTTAATCCTTTGGGTCTCACTAAACCCTTCTGATAAAAAGGCCTAATCCTGCTCCCATTAAAGACAGTGGAAATTTTGCTACTGAAGTCAAGAGAAGCAGGTTGGGCCCTAAATCTTCATTGAAAACAAGATATTACAACTGATATTTTCCATGTAAATACATGACTTTTTAAAAAAGTCTTCTAAACCCAGTAGCCTTCCTTAAGTCTATTTATTCTTTAGATGAGCCATGTTAAAGCAGGTTTAGAGACAAAAAAAACCCCATTGTGGATCCTTTGCTATACACACATAAAATATTGTTAGTGTTTATGTCCACTTTCCTTTGTGTCCAAACATAAAAGAAATAGACAGAAATGATCATCTTAGCAGAGATTCTATAACCAGGGTCATCAAAACAATACGAGAACTGTAATGGCCAGTTCAGGGTGTAATATCCATTAGTTATATAAAAGAAAAGATCACAGTATAGTTATTAAACCAATCTCACAGTCCTGCAGGAGTTTCTAAACAAATCTTGGGGTGGATTGTGGCATATAATTAATTCTACTGGAGCCCTGTAAATTTCAGCACAGATTATCCACAGGACTGGAGGTCAATACGTTAAACTTGCAGCAAGAAATGTGTTCATTAAGGGTCAGATTGAAAGCCTGTTGAAGTCAATGCAGATTCCGACATATGTCTATGGGCTTTGGAGCAGGCCCTAAGCAGACTGCCATCTATATAAGCAAATCTCGTCCATATGTACACCTTTTATACTGCACAAAGCATCTCTTCTGAAAATGTTCTAGTATTTCATTTGCAAACTCCGTTTATAGATAGCTTAACTCTTAGTTCTGCATCACTATTAGCACAAAAAACTATAATCTTGATTAATAATGAATAAAAAATGAAGCTAAAAAATTAAGACTGGTGCTGATTCATTTTCAAAAAGACATTAGATAGCACATGGTAAAGAACCATGAATAAGCAGAACTCATAAAATCAGAACATGATTTTTCCCCCCAATTAACTAATGATATTGAAACAATCCTTTGCAGGAAATCTCCTGACTTATGCTGGGAGAAAAAAGGTTCATATTATTTAGGATACCTCCACCTGATATTTATTGCAAAATGACTGTAACACTTTGTACTTGGTTTATATGACAGGATGTTCTGGATGCTGTACAGCAAATTTGGCTTGAAAAAGAAGTAAGCTCACTTTTTGAAAAAGCCATCCGGGGTCACTTGCCTTCCTGAGTTATAAACCTTCTTGATCACCTGTCGATGTTGACACTGAACTGCTCCAGCAAGGTGACTGCATTCTACATAGCTCTGAGACTCACAGAAGTGCAGGAAACCATCAAGGGAATCCAGGTCTGCTTTTCACTTGGCCGCAGTTCAGTTAGTTTGTCATCATCTGACTGGGCTCCTATCTCCTATGATTCATGTTATTTTTGCACAAATCCAACTCCCTATCTTTATCTCTGCAACTTGAAGCAGTTTCCATTCTTCTTCAAGCTCTACTTGGATACATTCAGTAATAGGTGTATTCATGCTGCAGCGCATGATTGGTTGGAACTTTTTGCCCTAACCTGTCAAAAGAGGGCTGGTGGCTACCGCCCCCCGCAGCTATATATGTGGCTGCTGCCTGACTCCTTCCCAGTTCTATTTTGTCCGCCTCAGCAACGGTTCATGGAACAGCCTGCTCCTTGCGTCTAGCAAGCAGCCTGTCTTTCTGGTTTATGAGCCTTCAGCTTGACTGGGAGCACCTGTTTGTGAACCTGGTTCCATTGAAGAGTGTTCCCTCGCTCAAGCGCCCGTCTTCAGAGCACTGTCATCACTCTCCTCCGCTGTCCACCATGCTGGGGTTTAAATCCTGCACTGAATGTGGTAGGACCATCCCACGGGATGATCCTCATGAGAAGTGCCTCTGGTGCCTTGGCGAAAGCCACCTGGTCCACTCCTGCTCCATATGTCTGTGCTTTAAGCCGAGGACAATCAAGGACAGAGAGCAAAGGCGCCATGTGTTGGCCTCAGGGCAAGCATGGCAGCCCACCCCCAAGGTTTCGGGGTCTCATACAGTATCGCGTGCTGCCTCAGCACCAGAACCTTCCCAGCACAGCTCCCCAAGGGGATGGAAGACCAGCTCGGTACCGGTGTTGGTACCTCAGTGTCGGCACCATTTGGGGTCTCCCGCAAGGGACTCCCTATGGGGCTGAGAGGAATTGGTGCTGCTTCCCTCGACTCTGGAGGCATTTGAGGCAGTGAAGGTGCTGCTCCTACTGCCTATTCCACCCTCCCCGGTACCTGCTAGAAAAGGGGACAAACCAGCCTTCATTTCGAAGGTCTGGACGCACCAGAAGCAGCACCTAACACCGTCTCCGGTATCGGTACTGAGTTCCCCAGCACTGGAACCAGCTACTCCCCAGAGCCCCAGTACCATCGAGCCTTCACCCCGGCACTGCATCACCTTGCCGTCTTCAGCACTGCCCCCATGGTCCCATGGGGCCACCCACACTTCAAGTCTGGGAGAGGGGGCCTCAAGGAGAACTAAACAGCCTTTATGCCATCCCCTCCCCCTGGGTCCACTCCTCCATTCCCCAGGGAGTGGCTGGCTGCCTACCAAGGGGAGTTATTCATAACCAACTGGGTTGGTGCTATTACACATCTCCTGAGAACCCCTGCCCTAAGGGGTGTCCATGGACTCGGGAGCCTCCCTTTAGGCTCATGGACAGTTTCAAGCTCAGGCCTGAGTCCAAGTGGCTCAGTAGGCAAAGGCAGGGCTCTCTGCTATCACACAGAGTCCCAAAGGCCAGTGGTTTGAGGGCAGTGCCCTTGAAGGGCCATGAATGGACTGGAGCTGTCAATAAATGAAGGAGGCCTACCTCCTCCTTCTAGAACATCCATTATATTCACTAATACTTGGGTGGGAAAGCATCCCCTGCCTCCCCGCGTGGCACCTTCTTCGCTCCCTCTCGAGGCACACAGAGTGAAAACAGGAACACTCCGTAAATAGCAGAAGGTATAGTGCCCTCCCCAAGGTAGACTGGGGGGGGGTGTTCTCCCCAAGCACTCTACCCTGTACAGGGAGCCATGCACATTTTTCCTGTAAAACTCACATCTCAAGCCAGACATTTTAACCCTCTCTCTCTCCAGAAGGGGTTTCACTTCCCATTCCCTCCTCACCAGAAGGTGCTTGTGTTCTCCCTCTCCATGCGGGTAGAGTCTATCACTCTTCCTTACTTCCCCATTCACGCTGCTCTCTCTCTCCCTCTTCATGTCATGAACGATCTTCAATAAGGGGATCTAAGGTACATTTTCTGGTTCAGTGGTGCTTTATATCCATTCCGGCCCCACGAGGTGGGTAAACCTGACCTTGTTCCACCTAGTGCCAGATGGAGACGTTGACGCCTGGGTGCTAGACACGGGCATCTTGGATTAGCCACATGTGATTCCCATTGGAGGGTAACCCCCCCATATTCAACTCTCATTAGCTAGTTGGTTGCTCTCTTGGTGGACATGCTGAGGGGGCCCCACCATGATAACGCCTCTGGCCCCACACTTCCCACCTTTCCCCATCCATAAGCGTGGAAAGGGTCACTCTAATGCCAAAAGGAAGTGCTCCCTCTTCCTCTACTACTGCAGCCCGCTCCCTGGGGGAGTCGCAAGCATTGTTACCTGGCAATCAGGGATGTTGGTCCCCACGACCCTGTCCCTGGTCGCCCAAGGCATGGCAATGTGTTTCCAGAGGTGTCCTAAGCCTTCTTAGTGAGCGCTATGGCTGCTAACGCACCCAGGATCTTTCTTCACCAATAGAAGAAACCCAGTATTGACCTGGGGTGTCTCTCTCTCTCTCTTTCTCTTTTCATGGAGATCCGGAAAGTTTTTGGGACCAACCCTTTCCTTGTCCTTGCGTTGAAAGTTTCCATCTGCTGCTGGCTATCGGTCTATCCGATACTGATCCAGAGGTCGATTTGGTATGCTCAGTATGAGTCTGAGCCCAAACGTTGGTTTCCCTGGAGGTCTCTGTCTAGCGGGTGTCTTCTCCGTAGTTCACTTCCCAGAAGACAACCATATCACCGTGGTTACTCCCTTGATGGCTCCGGGGTTTTCTCTTGGGAGTTCCATCATGTATGATTCCCCTTCTCCCCCCAACCAAGAGCCTCCTTAGTTAGCAGCTGTTCTTCTGGCATGCTTAAGCTCCTGACTAGACAATCATGAGATTCCTTCAACACTTGAAGGAACCCATTAATGGCCCCACTCCCAGAATCCCACACAGTTACCTGGGATCTTAGGGGAACTAGCTGACCCTAGGTAGAGGTCATTGTCCTTCTTCCAAGTGAACCAGTGATGGAAGAGGACAGAAGAGTCAGACCAGAAAGTGTCTAAAGGGGAAGGACGGGTCTACACCTAAACAAGGTAACGTGCCCTTGCTCTGTCCTTGCTAGATGAGGTTTTCCTTCCCTTTCTCATAGATCCGTGGGATTTTCTGTGTGTTTCCCACACTACAGTGAACCTCTCTCTGGTATCGCATGCTTCCCACACTCCGCCACTTTAGGGCAGATCCTTTTCTGTCAGACCTGCACTACTGTGGCGCTTCCAGTCTCAGATCCCAAAAGCATGCTAACTTTTGTAGGCCACGAGGGATTGCTCCCATGCCCCTTTTGGGGACACAAATCTGCCCTTCAGACTCTGTCCTTAGTCATGGTAGGTCTTTGCATTCGACTTCCTACAGCTCAGTCCCTGTGGTGAGTTGTTAACCATTGGGCCGGGGTAATAACGATAATATAATAATAAGATCATTTCCTTATTTCAGCGCAACATGGTAGATGCTGATAGCTCACCTGATACAATAAAGGACTGTCACAATGCTTTAAGAGGGGAATATTCGCCTCCGGTGATGCATTTACAGGGCTATACAAGGCCTTAGCTATGGCCAGTTTGCGTGTTTGTTATACCCTTGACTAAGCACTCGCTTCTCATGCCAGCTTGAGTGCTCTACCCACACCTTGCATTGTAAGGGGTAGACATCTCTTATCTCGCATCCCTGTGTTGTCCTTTACTTTAGGAAGGGGATGATTTCCCTCTCATCTTCCCCTCCCTCACTTTTTGCAACCCTTCTCCTACGCAGGTGCACTGAGTTCCCCAGATCCACACAGTCACCCTTGCCTCTGATCTCCCTGTGCTCTACTTTCTCCTGACTAGGGAAAGGGCGGTATTCTTCTCCAACCTTCTCTTTCCTTTTCCCTTGCAGCATCCTATTTTTGGCGCTGGTAAGCTGAGAGCTCAAAGATCACTTTATTTTCTTCTTCGCAATTATTGCGACTGATATGTGCTAGAGCCAGAATATCTAGCTCTCTGGCCTCAGCATATCTGTATTTAACACCTACTCAGGTCCTTCGCTCGATGACACGTGCTTCGGTCTTAGCTGTAACATGTCTTGTCCAAATCCTTATAGTAGGGTGACCGTAAGCCATTCTGCCCTAGTACATCAGCTAGCACTCGGGCAAACTGGGCCTTCTATCCTCCACTGGGTTAGGTCCTGCCTTCTCAGGCTGATCTCGCCTGGGCCAGGGCCCTCAGGTCAATACCTTAGACCTTCCGAGGACCTTACTCATTGGGCAGTTACCCAGAGTGGTGACTGGCTGTGCTGAAGGCAGAAAAACCAACTCCATCCACCATCCGTCAGCACGGCAAGTAGTCACCTATTACTGAATGTATCCGAGCAGCGCTCAAAGAAGAACAGTGGGTTACCTACCAGTAACCGTCCTTCTTTGAGATGGGCTACTTGGATTCATTCACAACCCACCCTCCATCCACGCACTCGGAATTGGTGACTCATAGGAACTGGGGAGGGGTCAGATGGCAGCCACATATATAGCCATGGGGTGGCACGGGGGGGCGGTGGCTGCCAGCCCTCTTTTGACAGGCTAAGGCAAAAAGTTCTGACCAATCATGCGCTGTGGCATGGATACACCTATTACAGAATGAATCCGAGCAGCCCATCTCGAAGAAAGACAGTTACTGGTAAGTAACCCACCATTTTGTCTTGCATCCTCAGCTAGTGGCTCAGCATGTCTGGCTTTGACCTGTGGCAAGGCTGTTGTGGTACTGCAGCCACGGTGATATAATGAAACTGCAACAAAAGGAAGTATTTTTGAACATTATTGTTAGTACAGCTACTCAGCTCTTTATATTTCATTTTTCAGTTACCTCTCAGGATTCATTTATATTCAAGCTAAGGAGTAGTTCAATGCTAAAGGAAGACGAGCTCAAAAGAACCAGGATAAAGGGTGGGCAGCACTGATATCTGTTGTTAGGTAAGGTCGATTGTTCATGTAAAATCATGTGCAGTTGTCTCATGTCTGCCCTTGGCATTTCTCACCAAAACAGACACTTCATTTTCATTCATCTCTTCTGAACCACTCATGTCAGGAACGTGAAACCATGTTACAGTGAAAGCATGTTTTAGATGATTGGACAGCTGTTCCCCCTAGATAACATTGTCAGAGCTGAACATTTTCCTCCTTTAATGGTGAATGACAAAAGCTTTTGTAAAAAAATATTTTGAAAACTATAAGTAATCCCAAATAATTAACAAATCATGGGCCAACTCCTGTCCTCATCCACAGGAGTAGGGAGGTGAGCAGAGGAGTTGTGCTAGCTATGCAGCTGGCATAAGGGCTCTTCTGCTATTGCGCAGCAGGACACTTCAGGGTCAGCAAATACAATGGGTCTGGTTCTCTCAAGAGCACATCTTTTACACTGATGTTACTCCACTAGTTCCTATGGAATTACTCCTCATTTACACCACAGTAATGAAGAGATCAGGGCTTCTTACTGCTCCTCTGAGTATAGCAGGAGCTCAATTAATGAATGGGAAAATTTCTAAGAAAACCTATCAAAAAATGCTGATTCACTGACGGGGGAACATTTTATGGTAGCCTGTTAGAAAATACTGATTCATTGAAAGCAAAATGATTCATGATAGCCTGTCAGAAAATGCTGATTCACTGAAAGTGAAATGTTTCATGGTAGCCTGTCCATGTTGATGAAATTTTATTCTGGGGAAAAATAAGTAGAAACAAAGCATTTTTAAAATGTCCAATTGCAACATTTCCAGAACAAAGAATGTTGTTTTTTCATATTGATATGATTTTTCATTTAAAAAATTTAATAGAAAAAAGTTAAAAACACTAGAGAAATAAAAATTCAAAAGGAAACATTTCAGATTTCCCTAAATGAAACCTGAAATTATTATTTGATTTATTTGAATTTTGTTCTGTGGGAAGCCTCAAAACTTCTGGGTCTGTTCTATTTTGGAATGAAAAAAAATGTCAAAATTGTAAACTTCCCTACAAAGTATAAAACCCAGTTCCCACACATCAAAAGTGCTAATCCATGGGCGTGCTGAATGTCCCACCTCTTTGGCTCAGCAAAATGCAAAGCAAACATACCACCAACATGAAAACCTTCAATAGTACAACACAAAGTAAACTTTTATTTGTTCCTAACAGCATCCTTTTACTTTGTCATTTTAGGGACAGATTTGGGAGGTCCTGGGTGAGGATTTCATTTGAAAATTGGGTTCCTTTGCCTAAATGTGAGCTGAGCAATTTTGAAAATCTGACCCCAGTGATTGTTGCTGAAAACCTCTGCTGCTAATCTTGGTCTTAAAGCCTATACTTATTCTGTTGAGGTCAGGTTTTGCTACCCTAAAACAAGTTGAGGCTTCCTTTCTGCACAAGAAACCCCCTTGGAGAAAAGTGCATAAAATTTTTAAGCAAAGTCAGATGTTTACAACTTAAAAGTGAAATGCAAAGTTTTTTAAAAAAACCATATGTGAGCTCCCAAATCATTAAGGGATTGAACCAACTCCACTATGGTCAATGGAAAGACTCCCATCAGTTTCAAAGGGCTTTGGATCTGTAGAATCTATATTGTTGGTGATGTATGAGCCAAAAAGAACACAGTTTGCCTTTCAGTTTCCAAGCTGAGCATGTGCTGCTGATGGTTAGGAAAACCATCTTATTAATTGTAACTAGTCAAATTTGATATGTGAGAGAAAAGATGAGCAACTCACTGATGCAATTTTTGCAATCTCTTTTCAGAGTTAGACCAGTATTATACAATACTCAGAATTCTGCTTTCCCATCAGTACACTGGAGATATAATCATATAAATCTTCTGTGTTTTAATCAAAAAGATGCTTTTTATAAAAATCACATTGTTTTCCCATGCCAAGGAGACCAGCTAAGTGATGACACTGCAGTATTATTCCAGAGTATGAGAAAATAGAATTGGAAAATCATTCAGTATTCTTAAAATATCCCTTCATTATCATTAGCCCTGTCATGCTCTTTCATTAGTGTGTCTCTCTGGGTCTTTCCTGGAGAAGTCATATGTAAACAGCATGATCAAGGCTCCTCTCCACCACCTGTTTTTCTGTCCAGTTGTTTCACTCCTAGCCTGAGGCTCCTAGAAGCTCTGGTTCATGCTGCCCAGTTTTTTCCTATAGTCCTGATTTGTTTTGCAAAATGTATTAAACTCATCGCAAACACATGGCATACATGTTCAATAAAGATCAAATAGATCCCTTTCTATGGTATCTAAATATGTAGAAGATTTTTTAACCTATTTTTTTAGTTAATTAAAAAATTAACACTTACCCCCTATTTGAAATCTCTAGGGCTAATGAAAACAGAGGAGGGGGGCATAGGACATGAAATACTCCATGAGGATTTCTTTTCTACTATTCTATTTGGGAGTGGGGTCTGGCTTTCCAGATGAGAAGACCAAATGCCTCATGCCCTACGCCTGATACCAGAGTCATGCATGCAGAGATGCGCCATGACACCTGTTCTGGCCCCCTGTGGTCCCACTAGCACATAATGACTTATGAGCTGAAGTCAAGTCTCTGGACATATATCTACCTTCTGAATAACTGAGATACCTGATGGTCAGATGTCAGGAGGATTCACACCAGCTGAGGAGCTGGTCCTAAAACCCACATCTGGATATGAACTCATCGCTTACCTCTTCTGGTGCAATGAAACACGAAGACCCAGATTTTCAGGACTGCTCATGAACAAACGTACATGCCTGTAATAAGTTACATGTGGGAATTTATGCATGAGCATTTCTGGGAATCTGGGCCAAAATGTACAGTTTAATACACTGTGCCTTGCTCCTGCAACAAAGAGATGAAATGGTCCCAAGATCAAGCACTCTGACTAAGCTAGTTTAGGCATGTCTTCTCAACTGATACAGCAGACAGTCAGGTGAATGGAACACTTACCCTCAAGTGCTTCCTTGGCATTTCAGAGAGAATTAGGACCATGTTCCTCTGACAACTAAAATGATAGAGACCATTTTGGCAGAAACGTTATTGCTTCCTGCCTGTCTCTTCTGTCCTTTACAATAAAGAAGAATGTAAGTACATTTGTAGTTATATCACCTTTCTGGAGTGATGCCGATTAGCTTTGGCTAAATCAAATATATATTGAAGTACATTACAGTTGAGCATGCTTCCAAAGATATGTTGAATGTGTCTCTACCCCTTTCCAGTTCATAAAGGTGTACACCCACACAGATTCTGCCCTCAGGTACACAACCACATTTCCTGTTCACTCCTATTGCACACGCATAACTGATCATAGAATGGTTGGATGAATAGGTAGATAATATTGTCTAGTGGTTAGAAAAGTGGATGGCCAATTGGCCCAGCTGGGTTTTAGTCCTGATTTTCAGTCAGAATGTGACAGTTTGAGCAAATCACTAGGGGCTGATTCTGTTTTGACTTCTGCCAAATCTTAGATCATGGTGACTCCAGTGGAGTTCCTCTGGGTTCCCAATCTGAGACCAGAATCAGGCCCTGAACATGTGACAGTTCTTCAGTGATATTTCCTGATCTATAAATTGGGGATAATTACTATCTAATGCAGTAAGTCATTGGGAGATCCTTAGATCAAAGGCACTCTTCAGATGGCAGATTCTATGGGGTGGTCTGATTCTTTCTTGGGGTGTCCAGGACTGTAAGCCACCATTTTATCCCTCCTGCCTCAGCAAAAGGGAGTTTTATTGAGGAAACTGGGTGCCAGCTCCCTGTGACAGTGCCAACTCTTCACCCACTTTCTTCTGGGCTATGCCTGCTCCTAATTTGCCTTGCAGGTAAACACTTGCTGTACCCCAATTCCCAGACTCCTCAGAGACATCCCCATGTAACATCCAGGCCCTGTCACTGGACACTCACAGTAATTACAGGTCCGTTACTCTCAAGAGAACAGTATGCATACACTCGCTTGTTTTTTGAGTCAGCTGTCGACATAACAATTCAGCACTGTAATTTATTTAGTGTGAAGACAAATAAGTTTATTAAGAAAGAAGAAAAATTTCAAAGACAACAAACACGGCTAATGGGAAGAGAAAAGGGTATGAACAAAATGAAAGTACAACATGCTTGCCAGAGACTAAAAATTAACAGTCTACAGTCCTTTGTCTGATACAGTCTCTCACCTCAGCTTTTTCTGCAGAGCTTGCAGGTTTTCAGTAAAATTAGGATCTCAAATATTCACCAGTCTCCCCCCTTCTACCAAGGGCATTCCTCAGGAAATGGATAACAAAAATGGCCTTTTCCTTCTCCTCTTAGTTCCCAAATTTCATTGTCTTTGTTCCCAGAGTGAGAATGATCCCCTGAGAGGTTCAGACTCTGCTGTGCTTTCCCAAGTTGAGCTCACATCCCTCTGCTGTTTTCCTCTGTAAATGGGGCTTCCATTGCATTGGTTTGCAATGTTTAATTTACCCACAAACCTAGAGAGACAAGTAAATTAACATTCCTTTGTCTAGGAAAAATGTATTTGTCAACTCTGCCCCAGACATAGATTCTAACATGTATTCTCCTTTTAGTGCTGCTCACATCATTCAGTTACAGGTGTCCACGTGCCACAGCACATGGTAGCTGAGAAAGTCTTCAGCCTTAGCCTGTCAGGTCAGGGCACGCGGCCAACGCCCCCTCTATGTCACAACTGCGGCTATATAGGTGACTGTGATCCTGACCCTCCCAGTTCCTTTTTCCACCCTCATCGATGGTTTCGGATCAGCCAAGAAACTTGTGTAAGCAAGTGCCTGTCTTCTACCATGAAATTCAAGATGCCTGGTTTCAAGCCATGCCTAGGATGCTATAAAGCTTTCCCGCTTGACGATCCACATGATAAATGCCTTGCATGCCTCGGCGAGTCCCATTTCGCCGAGAGCTGCTCCCTCTGCCAGTCCTTCAAAAGGAGGACTCACAAGGACAGAGAGCTGTGCCTCCAATCCCTTGCTGGGAGCAGCGCCCAAGCCTCTGATGCCACCTGAGCCCTGAGTGCTCCGCCGGCTCACCCATTGGCTGCAGCGCCGAAACCCTGGGACCAATCTCTGGTGCCAAGCCTAAAGCCTGGGTCAACGCACCCGCCAGTACAGTTGGGGTGCTGAAAACCTCGACTGCTGAATTATCTCGGGGCTGAACCCAAGGCAATACCGCCAGCAGCACCGCTGATGCCACAGGCTCCCATGTTGGTGCAGATGTGTTCTCTGGCACTGCAGAAGAAAACCAGCTTGATGCCGACTGCAGCACTGGAAGCCCAGTCGGTGCAGGGATCGGTCCAGCCCGCCAACAGAGTACAGCGTAGCCCTCCGCCGGCACCGCAACCCAGCATCAGGAACGGCTCTCCCAACCCAGTGCCATCTGGTCAACCTCCGGTACCGCATTCAGCAGAGGACTGCTTCCCGGCCTCCTCCCCATGTTCCTCCTGGGACATGTCGGTGCCGTGCTCCCAAGCCTCAGGAATCTCTTCCCACAGATCAGCGTTGACTTTGCCTCTGGCCTCCATACGTTCTTTAATATGGGTAGGGGCACATCTAGGGAAACAGTGCCCTAAGCGCTCTCCCTTGCCTGCACCTCGGCGCAAGAACAGACCTTCGAGCCTGCCTGGACCAGTGGGGCCCTCCCTTCCGGATACCGCACCACAACCTAACTGAGGCCACTCCCCTCCATGCCATCTGGAGGCCAGAGTGTCTTTTAATGACTGGTCACATGACTGGCTGGATGTGGCCACCGATGACACTCTAGCCTCACGGCACTGCTTCATCCAGTCCCTCTCACAAACCATGGATTCAGACTTCTCAGATGATGAACCCAAATCCGACTCCACACGTTGAAGTAGATCGCAGGCCCATTCTTCCTCACTGCCCGACAAATACACCTTTGAGTGACTGATTGACTGTAACAAGGACTCTCGTGCCCACCAGGAGTTGCTACGCTGCATGGCAGCAAACCTGAACCTGGAGCTCCGGGTCGTCCAAGAGGAGGTGAACCCCCTCTTTGATGTCAGCCAGAGGGCTCCACCTGCTAAGGTGTCTGTACTGCTCCATAAAGGGTATACAGCATCGTCAAGACCCGCTGGCAAACCCTGTCCTTGATCCCACCAGTATCCAGACTGTAAGTACCACGTCCCTCAACACAAACTCCTCGCTGTTCCAGCACCCCACCCCAGGATTGCTGATTGTTGACACCATGAACCAGAAGGAGAGGTAAGGTCAAATGGGTTCCACCCCTAAGAATAAGGAGGCAAGGAAACTCGACCTGCTTGGCAGGAAGGTTTACTCCATAGCAGCCCTTCAGCTGCACATAGCAAACCACTCAGCCCTTATGACAACGTATATCTTTAACCTCTGGAATGCCATGCACAGCTTCCATGCCGTTATCCTGAAGGATCATCTTAGAGACTTCAACACGATTCTCAAAGACGGGGAAATGGCATCCAGAGACACTCTGATGGCCATCTAGGATGCTGTCGACACAGCCACCCATACGATGGCATCAGCTATAGTAATGAGTCATTTGGCCTGGCTACAGGGCTCGGGCCTACCGCTGCAGCTGCAGCTCACTCTTCAGGACCTCCCATTTGAAGGCCCTGACCTTTTCGCCAAGTCCACGGATGCATATCTCCATGGCATGAAAGACTCGAGACCCATGCTCTGGTTGCTGGGAATTTACACCCCGCAACCTAACAGATGCTCTCCAAAACCCCATCAACTCCTCCAACAACAACTTCAGCAGTTAAAAACAGATACAACTGCAGAGCACATTCCTGAGGTCCCTCCCCTTCTTCCAGTGCCACCTTGGGGACATGGACAAGGACAAGCTCCATTCGGTAAAGAGTGAGAAGTCCCACATTCCCCAATTGTGTAGACACGGACAGGCCCCCGAATGCTCGTCAGGGAAGAAACAGCATTTTTTATGGTTACTATATGGCCAGCGAACCCACGAATTGACTGGTCCCCACCACTTATACCGCTTCATGCACCACTGGGCCAACATCATATCTGACCAGTGGGTCCTTGAGACGGTCATGAAGGGGTATCATATTCAGTTTCTTTCAATTCCTCGGGACAGAAAACCGCCCTCTCGTTCATCTCTCAGAAACCAGGAACTGTCCTACCTTCTCAAGAGCAAATGCCAGAAACTCCTTTCCCTCAGAGCCATAGAAAAGGTCCCCAAGCAGGAGTGGGGAAAAGGGTTTTACTCCTGATACTTCCTGGTCCCGAAATCCAACGACCCATTCTAGATCTCAGAGCCTTAAACAAACACATAAAGGAGAATAAAGTTCCACATGGTTTCCCTATCACAAATCCTTCTGTCTCCGTCCCCTGGGGATTGGTTCACAGCCCTCGATCTGAAAGACGCGTACTTTCACACAGCCAGAAGGCCCCACCACAGGCGGTTCCTAAGGTTTATGGTGGTGAACGACCACTTTCAGTTCATCTCTCCCCCTTTCAGGCTCTCCCTGCCCCCAGGGTGTTCATGAAGTGTGTGGCACCTGTTGCAGCATACTTGCGCAGACAGGGCATAAGAATTTATCCCTACCTAGATGACTGGTTAATAGTCGGGAAATCAAGCTCCCAGGTAGAGCTCCATGCCAAAGCAGTAGTGAGGCTCTGCAACTATCTGGGCCTCCATATAAATCAAGAGAAGTCAAAGCTCTGCCTGTCCCAAAACACAGAGTTCATAGGGGTGCGTCTAGATGCCCACAAGGGGTTAGTATTCCTATCTTGCTCCAGATTTTGGTCCATTTGTACCATCATTTCGGAGCTGAAAACATCCCCCGTGACCATGGCCCGACAGTGCCTACAGCTCCTCGGTCACATGGCAGCCTCCCCCTCAGTGATCCAGATGACGCACCTGAGGGTGAGGCCTTTCCAAATCTGGCTTTCCACGGTTTTCCACATATGGAGGGACTCCTTGAACAAGGTACTCTTGGTCCCCCAGGACACTCTGGGGACACTTTGGGTTTGGAGGGATCCCCACTTTGCCATGGGGGGCATTCCCTTCAAAGACCTCAGGCCCTCAGTGACCTTAATAACGGATGCCTCAGACACAGGGTGGGGGGCCCACATCTCTGGGGAACTCTCCACTTAGGGGGCTCTGGTCCCGCACCGACAGGCCTCTCCACATAAACATGAAGGAACTAAGGGCCATCAGACTAGCCTGCCAGACCTTCCTAGTCAAGATCCAGGGCAGCACAGTCCATTTCGTCACAGACAATACCACACCCATGTTTTACACGAATCAGCAAGGGGTGGGGTCTGTTCTACGCCACTTCATGAGGAGGCATGCAAACTCTGGGAATTGGCCATACAATACATCCCAGTGGCCTCCCACCTACCGGGGATGGACAACGGGCTAGCGGACTCTCTAAGCAGAAAACCGCTAGGGAACCACGAGTGGTCCCTTCATGACAAGGTGTTCTCCCTCCTGGTGCATAAATGGGGTCTCCTCCAGATAGACTTGTTTGCGATGCTACAGAATCGCAAGTGCTCCCAGTTGTGCTCCCTCTGGGGCCAGGAGGAAGGGTCTCTCACCGATGCCTTCCTCATCAACTGGTCGGGGCCCCAATATACACCTTCCCGCCGGTTCCCCTGATACAGAGGGTACTCCTGAAAATCGACAGGGCCGGAGCGAACATAATACTAATAGCTCCGGACTGGGCCAGACAGCACTGGTTCCCACTCCTACAGGACATGTCCATAGAGATCCCACTCTGCCTCCCACAGTGGACAGACCTCCTGACGCAGGACTCGGGGTGCCTTCGGCACCCAGACTGGGGCCACCTACACCTGATGGCCTGGATGCTCTCTGGCTCAGTGAGCAGGAGAGGCTCTGCTCAGACAGGGTTAAGAAGGTCCTGGCTGGTAGCAGAAGACCATCCACCAGGTCTGCATACACAGCCAAATGGAAGCGATTCTCCTTTTGGGCTCAGGACAAGGGTGTAGACTCTATCTCAGCCCTGCTTCACCAGATCCTCAACTATTTGCTAGACATAGGGGAAGGAGGCCTTTCTCCTTCATCACTGAGAGTCCATTTAGCGGCAATCTCAGCTCTCCACAAGAGTGTGGACAGGCAATCAGTTTTCTCCCATCCCACCTCCGTCAGATTCCTAAAAGGTGTGGAGAAACTTTTTCCCCAACCTTGGAAGCCCACCCCACCTTGGGACCTAAATATCGTCCTCTGGGCAATGACAGAGCCACCCTATGAACCCTTGGACTCAGCCAACCTCCTGGTCTTGTCCTGGAAGGTGGCCTTCTTAGTAGCAATCACCTCTGCTAGAAGGGTTTCGGAGTTGAAAGCCTTCTCCTTGGAACCCCCATACACAAGGTTCTCCCCGGATAAAGTGGTTTTGCGTCACCACCCATCCTTTCTCCCTAAGGTGGCCACCCCTTTCCACTTTAACCAGAAAATTTGCTTGCCAGTTTTTTGCCCAGATCCCTAGGTTACACAGAACCAGAAGAAGTGGCATACACTGGACATCAGGAGAGCACTCCTAGCCTACATCCAGCGCACCCGGGCATTCTGCGAGACCCCCCAGCTGTTTGTGGAGGTCGCCGAAGGTAAGAGAGGTTTACCAGTATCCTCTCAGTGCATCTCTAAATGGATTGTGAACTGTATCAAGGACTGTTATGCAAGGTCAAAAACACCTCTTCCTGAAACTGTTAGAGCCCACTCTACCAGGGCTCAAGTGTCCTCTACAGCCTTCCTTGCCAAGGTCCCTATCCAAGAGATCTTCAGGGCTACTACGTGGTCATCGATTCATGCCTTCACAACGCACTATGCCATCATCCAGCAGGCTAGAGATGCTGCTGCTCTGGGCAGAGCTGTACTCAATGTGGATTGACTGTAACTCCTCCCACCATCCATGGGTACAGCTAGCAGTCACCTGTAATTGAATGATGTGAGCAGCGCTCGAAGGCGAATGGTGGGTTACTTACATGTAACAGTCCTTCTTCCAGATGGGCTGCTCACATACATTCAGGCCCCTCCCACTGTCCCCACTAACGGATTTGGCAAAGGTATATGGGACTGGGAAGGTCAGGGTCCCGGTCACCTATATAGCCGTGGCCACGGCGTAGAGGGGGTGTTGGCTGTGCGCCCTGACCTGACAGGGTAAGGCTGAAGACTTTCTGAGCTATCATGTGCTGTGGCATGTAGACACCTGTAACTGAATGTATGTGAGCAGCCCATCTTGAAGAAGGATGGTTACTGGTAAGTAATGCACCGTTTTCAGTCTATACATGCAACTTTTTAAATATTACCTACACATACATTACACAAGAATTAAGAGGATCAGTAAAAAGCAAACTTCCATTTGACATCTCACACAATGCTTTTTGGGTAAATTCTATGAAAGCAGTGTGTTAGGTGTGGTGAGTTTGTCAGGAAGATAGGAGTGACTATTGCATCAGCAAACCCTTTTCCAGTTGGCATTGAAAAGCTTTTAGAGGCACAGATAGGCATCTTTTTTGTAACGCGTTTAGCACACTGTTGGCACTAGGTACATAATAATATACATTAAGTCTAAACCATGTTTATTGATACATACCCTATGTTCCCCTTGTAGATGGTTCTATTTGGTATTAATGATCTATTTCTTGCTAACATAATTCTGGCACTTGCCTATGATTTGCTCTCTTTCATGCTCCAGTTTTTCAAATTCCCATTTTGTTCAGCTTTTGTCAAATTTCAAAGTCATGCTTTCAGGCACATACAATCTGATGGCTGTATATTCTTGATGTCCAATGAGTGTCATAATGTATGTATCCATGTTTTGATACATAGGTGCACTTAATGGTAAATGACATGCACAGGAATTTCTGTAAAGAACCCTTTTTAATAGTTTGTTCCTTTGCTTTACAGCTGCAGATATTGACAGGGCAGGGCTGAGGGCGCTAGGGAAATGAGTCGGATGATTAGACAGAATGATGAAATGAGACTATGCAGGGTATACACAGTTTTACTGCTTGTTGTGGCTTTAGAAATGACAACTTTTTATTGCTCCTCTATTAACCCCATCTTCACCCATTGTTATGAGACTGAATCATTTTCTTTTTACTCATGCCCTTTATCTGCAGAGTTGGTAATGTTGAGAAAGAGCCACTATTTATAATGAGGTCTTCAATCCATCTCTTGACTGGGGCACCACAGGAGTCTAGGGTAGTGTTGAATGAGTGATAAAGTTATTGTTAGTTATATTGTGTAACTCCTGTAATTTTCATTGAATATCAGCTCCCAAACTATGGTTTACAATGACATGGCACAGGGTTTGTTTTATCAGATTAAGAATCCATTGTAACTATACCAGATGCAATTACAATAACAGTATGCCAAGTACTTCTGAGTTCCAGACAGGGGCATTGCTGGTGCCTGGCACATGAGGCATGTGCCCCAAGTCCCAGTGCCAGTGCACCAAGTGCCTGGCATGGTCCTTGCCTCTTCCAGCCCTGCCTCTGGCCAGAGATCCAGGGCCGGGCCGCCCATGCCAGTGCCTGCCGCTCCCAGCTGGGAATTCAGGCCAGGCTGCTCGTGGCGGTGCCCACCTCTCCTGTCCCTGTCCCCATCCAGGGATTTGGGGCCAGGCTGGCAGCAGCAGGAGCCTGAGGCCAGATCAGACCTGGGTGCAGAATCGGGGCCAGGGAGCGTGACCCACTGCCAGGGGGTGGGGCTTGTGACCATGCCTCAGGTCTTTCCCCAGGGCAGCAATATTCCTGGTTGCACATATCCTGCACTATGTCTTAAACTTTGAGAATCACTGCTATAAATGATGTTTTTAAAAGGACTTTCTAAAGTTTAACTTTGGTACCACAGCTTGTTTTCAGAAAACCACTAAGCAAGTAGCAAGATCTTTATTTGTGGCTGTGGTGTTTGTGTACATTTAAGCATCAAAAAGTCCACAACTAGAGACCTGAGGAATTTGCATGACCAGTTTAAAAATATTAATTAACGTCAAAGTAAAACAAAATATAACTCTTAAAAACAGTGAGGTATTTTTTTTCTGGTAAAGATAATTTTAAAACTTTTTATTAGATGAAACTGGCAAAATGATCTCAGGTTTCACAGGATTTGTGCAAGAGCACATGAAAGGTTAGAGAGATGAAGTTTTTTTTTAAAATATCAGCAATTTAGAGATAAAATTCTGCTCTCAGATCTGACTCTTTGCTATCTCTACAGGTAAGAGATCTGAACCCTAGTATACACTTACCAGGATTTTCAGCAGCAGTTGACAGAAGACATGCAAGCCACATAAAGTAACCTGCATATTTGCCAGCAGCTTTCTAAGCTGCTGCAACACACTGGGTCAAGTCATCTGCAAATGGCTTGTAGTCCGCTTTCAACAACTCCTGTTAGGGGGCAGAAGTTGCTCTGACGACTTCCGGAGCACAGCAGCGAGTTCACACTAGCTGCTAAATTGCACCCAGAAGATTGTACAGACAGTGGCAGATCTGCTGCCATCTGTCTAGACATACCCTCAGTCAGTTAGGTCCTTAAAAAGGGGTTTAAATATGAATTAAGTAGAGTGTAAGGGTAGTTTTGGACCCCTGACTGCAAATTAATTTTGCCCAAGAGACACAGAACTCCTATTTACACAAGTGAAAGGTTGCCTATGTCTTGAGTCACCATGCTGATGTAGGAAAAGAATTTTCCTCAGGTGCAGTGGTAGTGCTGCTATTGAACAAAATGAGATTAATAAGAATGTTGTGTGGACGGTTACTGTTTGTTTTCAGACTACTTCTCCGATGCACCAGAAATCTTTATGAAATTACTTGCTATTCCTTGGAGATGTCCCCTGCATTGCATAGTCAAATCAAAAGCTTCCCCCACAGAATTCTTCCCACATTTCAAACTGAACCTAGTGCATGCTGGGACAAGCCTTTGGGAATTTTGTCTATTCTGAGTGAATAATCATGCAGTGCAGACATGATCAAAAGGCTCATATTTAAACTTATATACTCATCCCCCTATTTCAGTGCCTTGATCTGAGGAACTCTCTAGAACCGGAGACACATCATTTAAGTAAATAACTGAGAAGACTGAACTGTGTCAATATTAAGGTGAGTAAAAAAAATTTCCATCAAAACAGTCTCATGAAAAATTGCCAAAATTTCAAAAATCAAAATGTTTGATTATATAACATTTTGTCATTAAAAGAGTCTGCTTCCTGAGGAAAATTTTGGTTTTTTTAGTATGAAAAACTGAAAAGCTTTCAGTAAAACCTCCAAATATTTCAACTGTAAAATGTAACCATGATGCCTCATCGTTGGTTTTGTAGTTCATATGTCCCAGTTCCTGTTCTCTAGAGACCCAAGATCCCCAGCTGGACTTTATCTCTCAAGATAAATTATTGCCATGAAACTGCCATAAAGCACCACCTCAGCTCACAAAGGGAGAGACCGTGCTATATCATGGGAGGTGTAACCCAACTAGGCGTGCCAATGTATAGAGGAGAATGGAAACATAGACACCATGGCTATAACACTGTGAGGTATAATGGCAGCATTCAGAATTGAAATATTCTGGGTTTTGCATAAAGGTTTTGGATTTTGATTATTTACCAACAATTTAAAATTTTACTAGGGGAAAAAAATTTCTGAGTAGCTCCAGTCACCATATATGTCCTCTTAGCAACTTCTGAAAAGAGGAAACTTATAAATATATTTAACCAATGTGCTTTTTCTTTATCATTTCCTAGTCATTTAAAACGGAATCACCTTGACTTTTCTCACTTCCTGCTGCAGGAAAAGTTGCTAAAGAAGCACCCCTTTTTCTTATTCATTTGTGTTTACTTTTATGCCTTCAAGAGAGGATTTTCTAGATTGCTTCAATACTTACACAAACTGATGCGTTCCTGCCATCAAACAGAAATAATGGGTGTCTGACAGCTTGTAGCGCAATGCTATTTATGAAGACTAGTTTCATAAAATAGCGATGTATAGCAACATAATTTATACCACTAACAAATTAACTGTCCAATAAAAAAGTAGGGCTCTCTGTACTTTTGAAGTACACTGCAATAAGATTATCATCATAATAGTTACAGCATTATCTAGGCCTGCCAGAATCATTTGCTTACAATCTGCAATGCTACACTCAAATGTCCTTTTTATTCTAATAGACTTTTCAAAGCAATCGTTTGTAATTTAGTGTTGGTTCTTATTTATAAATGGTTGATTTACACTCTGTCTTCTTGCCTCACCCTTCTGTTCTCTGCTGCCTAGGATTTAGCTAACAACACAATCTTTTCTTTCTGTCATCATTCTGCATGTAGATCTGCAGGAGTCAATGCCTGCAGACTTCAAATGTATCTAATCTGTCTTGTTTAGGTATCATCTGTCCAGGTTCTTATGTCTCCAAGAACCCCTTAGAAACAAACTACCAACTGCAGCCCTGGTGTAAGTAGGCTCAAGTCCATTAACTTTGATGATATTATTCAAGGGCTGGATGTGGCTCCCAGCATCTATTCAAAAGCAATGGAATCTGTTTAGCACTGCTCTCAGTGGTGAATCAAGGAAGGATTAAATGCACCACCTGATCTGGTTCTCATGGTCCAGAACAATTTCCTCAGAACCATCCCCAATATGCAGATTTACAGCAAGCACCCAACATTATTGCTACATTTTTCGTACACCTCTGTCCACCCCTGAGGCTTGCAACCCCATGTTATTAGCTTATCCAGGCCACATTTACCCTTAAGGTATCCATGTGCCATAGAAATGCTGGCAGTATGGGGAAGAGCCACACATCTGCTACACAGTCCAAACCAGTGCAAAGGAAATTACACATCTCCAGTAATCACCTTTCTCAGTAGGTGTTGCTGGTGATAAATTTCAGTATGTTAAACAAAGGGATGTGTTTATGTTGGAAAAAGTAAAGGTTACTTGGTTTTTAAAAAATCTAGTAAAAATATTGTTGTCATTTTAAGTTTATAAGGAGGTCTTGTGAGTAGCACACAATCCAATTCCTAAATTCTGTTTTCAGTCCCTTCTGCAATCTGAGACAGGCTAGCTCACCAATGACTCAGTTTTCCTCTCTATAAAACAGGGATAATACAATACCAACTCTCAGCACTCCTTTAAGGCTTACTTTGTAAAGGACATGCTTTGTGAGCATTAGGCCATGAAGAGAGGAAGGATGGTCATGTAATAAAGGACCTGAATGGAAATCTGGGTTTGATTCCTGGCTCCAGTATAGATCTCCTCTGTGTCCTTTGGTGAGTCACTTAGGCTACGTCTACACTGAAAAAATTAATTCAAAATAGTTATTTCAAAATAACTATTTATATTTTAATTCAAAATAATTATTTTGAATTAGGACTATTTTGAATTTCTTATTTCAAATTAGGAGTCCAGTCAAGACTCTCTAATTTGAAATAAGGTAGGATTTATTATTTTGAAACAGAGAGTCTTCACTAGACTCTCTAATTCGAAATAGGGGCAGGTAGGCAAAATAATAGGGCCATTATTTCAAAATAAGCCTATTCCATGACTTAGAATGGGTTATTTTGCAATAATAATTTCAAGTTAAGCTGTATTTCAAAATAAAAGCTGGTTTTATTATTTTGAAATAGTGCTTTGTTATTTTGAAATAAACATTTATTTCAAAATAACTAAATGCCTGCATGAACAGGAAAAAAGTTATTTCAAAATAAGCTTCCTCATTTCGAAATAACTTCTAAGTGTAGACATGCCCTTAATATCTGCATCTCAGTTCCTAATCTATAAAGTGCAGATAATGATACTTCCTTTCTCACTTTTTGTCTATCTCGTTTATTTATATTCTAAACTCTAGGGGCAGCACTGTCTCTTGATAGTTGTATAATTAGCTCCCAGCACAATGGGGGTCAGAGATTACCAGGATCTCTGAACACTACTATAATCTAAAAACAGATGCACGGTATTAAGATATAATGTTTTTACTATGTAGCATTCAATTGCTAGGTTGGTGAAATTAGCTGGGCAGAATTATCATATAAAAGTGAAATGAGGAAACCTGAAGCACTTATTAGCAGAGATGTGTGAAACTTTTTTCCCCATGACAGCATAACAGACCTTGAGATTTTATTTTTCCCATGACTTTTTCAGCCATTAAAGTCTTTCCCACCCAACATTAAACAGAGAAAACCTATTCCTGTCTTTGTGTTTTAAATATATGTGGATTCCTGTCTCCCCCACCCCATCACCAGTGCAGAAGCTGTGCAGCCACAAGTTTCCAGGATACTGGGTAATAGAATCTGAAGCAGATATTTCAAATGAATGCATACCAAAGGCAAAAATCCCAATCCAAGTAATGTTTTCCAGGAAAAAGACACTCTAAATACTGCCTCAAATAACTTGAAGAGTTGGCAGATTATGACCTATGCAGATATTCTAAGCAATTTCCTGTTTTAAAGGGGTCACCATATTAGTCTAGTTCAGTTTGTTTATCTTTGGGTCAGTGATATCTATCCATCAGGAACTTGAGGGCAGTGGTGTACCATAGGCCTCAGTGCCCAGGGACCATTACTTACATTTGAACTCCCCCATGAGTATCAGTGGCAGCAACCTGCAATGGGAAGGGGTGTTCTGTGGGCCCATTTCACAATCTCCCCCATTCCCATTTATTGTGGGGACATCAGAGCAGGAGTGACCAGGAAACAGAGCTGCAGAACTCCCCTCCCAACACCCGTGGGACGCTGCCAACAACGGAGAAGGCACAAATATAAGTGGGGGGGGGCTCAGTAGCAGGGGAGGAGTGACATGACAGGCTATGCCCTGGAATCCTGCCTTTGGCTACCTGGCCCCTGCATTGCTGGGCTCCCCACAACTCCCTCCTTGCACAGTGTTGGGGTGGAAGTCATGAGAGGCAGAGCGACCAGATCAACATGCTCAAGGAGGGCCTGGCCAGCACACCCTTCAGACAAGTGCTTGGTATGCTACTGCTTGAGGGACAACTTTTCAAAGGGATACCTAGAAACTTAAGCCTGGTCTACAATCGAAAATTAGGTCAGTTTAACTATGGCAATCAGGAATGTGAAAATTCCATACCTCATAAGCAGTACTGTTAGGGCCAATGACCCTAAGGCTACGTTCACACACAGGGGGTTATTTCGATATAAGTTGTTTTGAAACAACTTGTATCAAAATAATGCCTTGTTTCAAAATAAATTAATTCGAATTAAGAAAATGTTAATTCAAATTAAGAAAAAAAGCGCAAAGCGAAATAGCATGTTCGGACAACAGTTATTTCGAAATGAGTCACCGTTGTTTCGAAACAACATGTTCTGACAGGATTGTTTCGAAACAATTGTTTCAAAACAACGTTGTTTCGTCACCAAATGGGGTTTAGTTGTTTCGAAACAACGGTATGTCGTGTGAACGTGGTGTTTCTTATTTTGAAACAACCTCTGTTGTTTTGAAATAAGACTGCCATGTGAACACACCCTAAGTGTCCACTGAACAGTGACAAATACATAGCTGGAAACCAGTCTGGCTCATCTGTGTTAACACAGATATTAGACTTATAAGACTCAATTTAGACTTGACAGAATGCTTGTAAGTTGTTGCATATATTAATCTCATAATATCTGTGTTTCATGTTATAAAACAAAATTTAACTGGGACTAAATCACCAGACAGGAGAGAAACAATTATGAGTATGAAACACTTGTTTCCAACATGAGTTTTTATCTCCTGCCCCAAGAGGGAGACCCCTCAACATCAGACAAAATTCTATGGAATCTCAGAGGCAAAAGACTATTGATTGTTCTCTTCCCCTCCAGCATCTTCATTAAGAGAAGAGGTGCAACTGGATTCCTCCCAGAAGCTGAATTTGCAACTTGAAGCAAAAGGAGGAAAGAAAGGAATAAGAAGACTTAACAAAGAAGACTTGGACTCTGAGAGGTAAGGAATAATAAGCAAAGGGTCTGCCTCTGCAAAGATCCTCGATGCTTAGCCTGCGTTAGCCTTAAAGGACATACAGAGTTTGCTTATTATAGAAGCTTCTATTATTTTTTGAAAACTAAGATTGAACTCATTTGTGCATATTAATTATATTAATTATATTATATTATATTATAAATTCTATACACAAATGGATTTAACCTTTACCTGCTTTATTTCCTTTTCTTAGCTAATAAATCTTTAGCTTATTATAGGATTGACTGAACTTTATTATAGGATTGGCTACTAACCGAGTACAGTTGCTCATGGGTAAATGACTGGAAGTAACCTGAATATTGTTGTGCTCTTTGGTGTAAGGGGCCATCTATCACAAAGGTAAGCATACCTGGGTGGCAAGATAGATCTGAATACGCCAGGGGATTCTCTGAAACTGTTCAAGCTGTTACAGTGCTAAAGGAGTTTACACTTGGTTGCTGAAATCTAAGTATAGAACTACAGTCAATCTATGATTTTGAGGTTTATGCCAGCCTCTTAGCAGTCAGCCCTGTGGTTGATACTCATGCTCTTGTCTTGAGCCACTGTAGGACAGCTTGACAACTGGTGTAAGCAGCTGTAACTCCAAGGAAGTTAATGGGGTTTCAGCAACCTACACCAAAGCTGAGTGCAGCCTGCTTGCTTCCAGACACTGAGCATGTCAGACTTTTCCTCATTGCTCAGTGTTATTTAAAGATTTGTTTTCTGTTGCCGGAAGAATTTCCTCTTTGAAGCATTCAACCCACAGAGAGTTCCCCTGCTGGGAGTTTAGAATGTCTGAGTACCACACAGACTGCTCTCCTTCCCTCTAACAAATGGAGGCAAAATGAGAATGAAAGAGCAGAACAGAGACACTGTCCTCAGTGGAGAAAATACTGTGGAGCAAGAAGAGGCACAAGTGAAGGGCAAGAGACAATTCAGACAGCAGAAGAATTCAAAACAAGAGATGAGCAGACGGGGATGGGAGCACACCTGAAATCAGTGCAGGTTTGTTCCCCTCACAATCCCTCTGCTTCTCTGAACTAAACCCAGATTCTAAGAGTGTTGGATTTTGAATCCTGTTGGAATAGGTACAGTTTGCTAATAACCTTTATCTAGACCTTTTCATCAAAGTGTGCATCAAAAATCAGCAATTATTATTGCCATGTTACAGATGGGTACACAAAAGCACAGAGAAAGTCAGGGTATATGTCTACACTACAGTCAGCAGTGTGACTGAAGCATGAGTAGACATATCTGAGGTAGCCTTAGTCCAGGTAGTGTAACAGCAATAATAACAGCAGCAAATCAGGGGCAACACAAGTGGTAAAAAAACTTCTCTAGGACCATAAGTAATCACCTTGCTGGCTGGTCACTCTATGCTGAAGTCACTGCTGTAGGTACCCAAGATAACTAGATTAAGGCTAACTCATGTTAAATCTACACAAGCTGCAATCATATGCCATGACTGCAGTGTAGACATATTGTATGGGATTTGCCTAAAATTTCACAGTGGAAGGGAGGAAAAGCTAGGCTATCAGGACTCTCAATTTAGTACTCTATCTACTGAACCACCCACCACACTGCTGCAGGCTGCTAGCAACTAAGTGAACCAGGCACGCCATGACTACTGAGATTAAGATGATTTAGGGCCTAATCCTGAATTCAGTGAAGTTAATGGGAGTCTCTTCCTTGACTTCAGTGGGTTTGGGATTGGATGCTTGAAGTATCTGCACTTTAAAAGTGTCTTAACTGTTCTCCAAAAGGACTCCTTCCCTAGGTTTAGTGATTAGTGTGTGCAGAAAAAGAACCAGTAAGGAAACACATGATGTACCTGTTTCCCCAGGTGCCACGCCTAAGAGTTTTGGGCTTCGGGTTTTTGCTCCATCTTGGCTGCTTTTACTTGTATTCTATCCCTTCATGTGGGTGAAGGAAAGGAGACAGCCAGGAGTAGTGGTGCAGAAAAAACTAGCATGTGACAATTCAGTACCTGCTTTACTCCATACTCAGTTAACTAGGTAAATGGAAGGAGCTGTGGGAAGAAGATGTGTAAATGAAAAGCCTGTTCTCCTAATGACTAAAGACCTGATTCTGGTCTCATTTAAGGATAAATCAGGAGGAATCAAAATGTAAAACCAGTGTGAGTGAGATCAGAATAAAATCTTCTGGGCCTGATCCTGCAATTTTTCCTCAAGCACTGAAGGCACTGGGGTCAAATGCTTAAAGAAAGGCTGCACCATCAGACTCTAAAAACCTGGAAGAAAAAAAGTCTTTTGAACTAGCAGTTCTTAGAATGACCTTTAAAAATTCCTGTGAAGTTTTTAGAGCTCCCAGACAGGGGAAAGTAAAGTGTGGTGGCAGCTGGCACTCTGTATAAGTTGCTACCCACTAATTGCAGCAGCATCAGGCAGCTTTTTTTGGCTGGTTGCTTCCTGAATGTTCGGCTACTGATCATGTGGCCAGAAGTAGGACATTTAGGCAAGCAACCATTCAAAAATTGCCCAAGATGCTCTGGTTAGCAAGTAGCAAGTAAAACGGAGTGGCTGCAGAAGCAAGGAGTCAATTGTGTGGCCCTGCTTTCAAAGAGGGTGGGCCTTGGCCCACACAGGCTCACCTGTAGTCACATCGCTGGATCTGAGGCCAATTGGATACAGAGTCAGTCCACAACATAAACGAAGTAGTCTTAGGGCTGTTAAACTTTAGATGTGGTTACCCAAAGCTCCCAAAGGGTGCTTTGGCAACTGGAGATTTCTGGGCCACAGAGATGCTCTGGTACTATCTTATGCCTCCTTTCCTAGACAAGAAGAATCCTGCATTGGGCACTTAAGATAGCTTTTAGGCTTCTTTATGCAGCTTTATGCAACACAAATAAACTAACTGCTGTTGTAGGGAGGCCATGGAAGATACTGTAACCGGGAGAGTCTAGTGGCACCCATGCTTCCCCCACCCCATGAGCGACCTGAACATGAACCACTCCTGGGCTCTGTGCCTAGAGAGCCAGCTGCTGCTTGTTTTCATATGCTGCTGTTTCTGCTCTGCCTAACTGTTTTGCTGTCCTATGTGCTCCCATGAATTCGGCTCAGCCTTAGGCCCGAGTATGTGAGGGATGGGCGGAACTGATCACCCCACCTTTCCTGAAACACTATATGTTACCATAGCCCCTGATAAGAAGCAGACTTTGCCGCAGGACCAAGGAGCCATGGAAACGTCCTCAGGGCTGTCTGTGGTCATCCAGAGGTCCCCAACTACAGAAGGGAAGTTCTCATCGCTGTATTCTTTTACTTGCTTAGGGCTGCTCATCCTGGCATTCAATAAATACTTTAAATGGTCTTTAACTGTGTCTGGTGAATCCAAAAGCGAACCTATACCTACACTGTCTTATAATGATCATTCTTTTGTTAGCCTCAAAACACCTAAAATACAGGTAAAAGTACAAAACCAAACAAGCACACAACAAACTCCCAAGCAAACCCAACACAAAAATACAGAAGCTGTTCTGTTCTCTTCAGGTTTGCTTTCTCCTCCTGTCACCATGGTACATGAGTGCCTTCCCAAACAGTGCTAAGTGACAAACATGAATGCTAAACTATTAAACTGTTCTACAACTGTGGTTGGAGGATGCCTAAATTGAGAAAGCAGGCGCTCTATGAGAGGTTACGTCTCTTACCCACTGGACTGAGGAATGAAAATCTTGGAGAACCACATTCTTTGAGACTATAAACCAATCTCCTTGCTGATTACTGACGGAATGAATGTCATACTTTGTCAGCTCTATGATTAATGTCTGTTGGCCCCATGAGCAGGTCATCTTCAACTCTAGCTGTTCAACATGTGATATAGTCACATATATTTCTTATTTAAAGTGTTTGCTATGACTTTAAAGAGGCTATAAATGTTGAAGTTGTTTTTACTGACCTATCATTAAATGATACCATATTTCCTGTTTCTTAGGATTTATATGTTGCCGTCAGTGAGTGACAGGAGTGTGGAACTCATAATATTGCCCATTGTGGTTCCATGTTTGGCTCAATGGCAAGATGTGGCCCAAAATTCTTATGAATTCTTCCAGACTGAAGAATGGGGGCATTTGTTCTAGGGATAGACCAATACAACTAGTGTCAGTGTATCAACAAGGAATTATGTGGGCCTCCTGAAAGCTAGTTACCAGCAGAACTTCTACTCACAGAAGACATAACATACTTCATTAGACAGAACTCAAAACAAAACATGAGTGGGAAAGCTTGTGTAGAGATACCTAATGGTACTTTACAGTCTCATTACCCTAGCTGCTGAGCATCTTGTAATCTGTAATACAGTTGTCCTTATATTACCCCTGTGAGGTAGATCAGTACTATTATCTCCATGTTACGTATGAAGGAACTGAAGCACAGAAAAACTAAAGTGAGTTGCTCAGGGTCATGTAGGAAATCTGAGGCAGAGCAAGGAATAGAAACCACAGCTCCCAGGCTGATTCCCTAACCACCTGGACATCCTTCCTCTCAAAAAATCGAACTTTGCAGCTCAAGTCGATGCCTCACTTGATCTTTTTCAATCTCAGATTATATTAAGAGCTTAACAGGTCTCTGAAACCAACATGATTATTTTTGTGCAGCAAACTTTTCCTCATTACTGGGCTACTGTACTTAACATAACAAGCAGGTTCTGTTTTATCTAAGTCACTTTGAGAGCAGAAGTCTTCAATTCACTTCTTTGCTTGTTAGAACCGAAGATTGGGCGTGAACTCTCTTGCAGGTATCTATATTGCAAGGGCTACAAACACACATTCAATTCAAAACAATTATACAGATAGACCCATCTTTTCACACACACACCCTTTTTTTTCTTTTTAAAAATACAAACAAAGGATACTGAATTCAAAAACCAAAAGCAGGCTGTCAAATTTGAAAATTTAAACGTAAAACTTCCAGCTAATTCACAGATTTTTCATGCTGCCAATTCTGTGCCAGAATTGTTACAATTTACCAAGTCGTATCATTTTTCTTTTCAATTTCCAAAATACAACAAAAATATTGTCTACTGATTTTTATTAACTGCCCACACAATTGTGTTTTTCAAAACATTCTGGTTTGGTTTTTAAAAGCATTTGAAATTGCCTACCAATTGCTGTTTTGGATCTTCCATAAAGATTGAAGCTTTTAGTGTTGGTGTCCATAGCCTAAATCTGCAATACTTAGAATCAGCTTAGGGCTAATCTGTACTATACAGCAAAGATGGAAGAACTGTTTGGTATGATGTAGCTGAAGAACTTGTGACTCAACAGCACAAATATGGTAAGCAGTTGTCCTAACTGGGGATCCAGTCAACATTTATATACCCCAAACGTTTTCACATATTTGATACAGTACCAAGCTATGTAAACCCAAACTCAAAGTTAAGCATGAAAGGCACTGTAAACACTAGCTCCTAGGCTTTAGCCCTTGGTGAGTTCACTGTAAATGCTCCTCAAACATACACCGACTAATGCAAGATTCACTTGGACTGGGAGAAATAAAGGGAGCAAATGCCCTATATCCAAATATTAGTGATTATGTCAACAGTAGAAAGTTCAGAGTAATTCCTAATTAAACCCTTATGGAGCAGACCAGTAGAAAGGTACTAGGCTATCTTTGTCCTTCTAAACTTCTCCAACCCCACACTTCTCTTGGAGGGAGGCAAATTCTTAGGCTTTGGTATCTCAAGACTTGTTTCTGGCTCCATTGTTACATACATCATTTGGTCATTACACTGAGGGACTTTCTATACTTCTCTCTACCCACCTATCTGTATACTTATATGCTCTCATTCACTATATGAAGTCAACCTTTTGTCACATCGCTGCCTAATCACATTGGTGGTTCACATCCTCCACTTGGTAGTATCAACTGCTATGGCAGCAGACATCTGGAGAGATGTGGTGTCTCTGGCATGGGGAAGAATCAGAACCAAGAAAGGGTACTTGGTAGGTCATATTTCCCAAATTCAGAGTTTCAGCACCTGAGGACTTGAACAGTCCTGCCCTTCCTCTCCTCTCCCCTCAAATCAGTCTGTTAGCAGACAGCTCTGCCAAGGTGTCAAGAAAGCTGGCAATGACTGATTACTCTCATGTCCTTCAGAAAAAGAGTGAACAGAAAGCTTGGACATTACAGAGACTGAGGTGTTTCAAACACAAAAGGTATACCATCATCAGACTGTGGCGTCATGACAGATAGAAAGACTCCCTACTAGTACATAAAGAACCGTCCTCCAAAAGTGGAAGACTTGTTTCATAAACCTAGTGCTCCTTCCTTCATCCACCTAAAGAAGCCAAGGTTAAGGGAGAGTGGAGAAAGAAGAGGAAGAGGTGGGACAGAACTCATATGTCTACACTGCCAAGTTAGTTCAAATTAAGGAGGCTTAATTCAAACTAACTTTACCCCTGTCTACAGTAGGTTTTCTTTAGTTTGAACTAAGAAATTCCTTAGTTCAAACAAATGAATATTTGGTTTGAATTAGTAAAACCTGCCGGTTAGTTTGAACTAAGTGCTTAGTTTGACCATTAGTTCGAACTAAGAACAGTGTAGAGCAGAACTAACCCTTAGTTCAAACTTAATAAGTTCGAACTAAGGGCAGTTAGTTCGAACTAACACACTGGACTAATTTGAACTAATGTTAGTTTGAATTAGTCCACTTTGTTACATTGAACTAATATGTTCAAGGTTAGTTCAAAATAACCTCGAACTTATTAGTTCACACTAACAAGTTCGAACTGACTTTCTGTAGTGTAGACATAGTCATAGATCTTCTTATTACTGGTCTAGGTGCTCCCATCCAGATGCCCCAGGATGTTGTAAAGAAGTCATTATAACAAAGGATACACACAGCATTTCTTCCCAGTCAGGAAGAGAAAGACAAATTTCAGCTGAACCATTTTAAGTGCAAGTCAAGCTGTGTTACGGAATTAGGCCAACATCAGTGAGGCACAGCTGGAATCTACCAAGAGGTAGCAGAAAAAGCTGAGTTAAAAAGAAAAAGTGAAGTTCATCCTTGGAAATTACAAGGAAACAGCTATAGTTAGCTAGAGATTTAGCTGGCCCTTGAAGATTTCTTTATACAGTAGCAGGCTGTGAAATATTATGCCTGGGATACTGCAGAGCAAACAGTAGTTGTTTTTGAACTGGGCATACAGGCAAAAAAATCTGCAGGCTCGCACGAGAAGCTGATCTTGTCTGTGGCAGGGGAAAGAGGAAAGGTAGTGTGAAGGCTGAGGGCACTGTAATTGTTGCAGTGTATTTCTTTTTTAACCTTACATAATCTATGTCACCATTAAGCTTCACATCCGTGTCATTCTATCTCTTGACCATTTCCAGATCACCGACCTGCTCAACTTATTCCGCACAGGATGCCAACAGACATTTTCATGAGATACTTTCTCTTGATTGTTACATCACCTCTTTGGGCTTTTTTACATATCTTAAAGGCACAATGAAGTAAATGGGAGTCTTCCTACTGATGTCTGTGGACACGGTGGTATAAAGCATAACTGAAGATTAGCAAGCAACTATTTTATAAAATGCCAAGCAGGACTGCAGCAACTGCATCAAGGATGGCCTTCTTGATAGCAACTGATCCCAGGTGTTTCAAAGAATGAAGTGAGTTTCAAAGAAAAAATGATGAGCCAAATTTATTCCTGTTGTAACACAACTGAAATAAGTGGAGTCACACCAGTGAACAGTTAGGTCATGTGCATGTAAGATGTGCCATTCAAACAATCGGAAGCAAAAGGAAAAACTAGTACTCATCCAGGCAGAGATGAAGCCCTGTAAATAGTGTAGCGGCTAACACCTCTGCTTAACATGCAGAAGGTCCTGGGTTCAATTCCCAGGGGGGTGGGCTTGATGATCTCACAAGGTCCCTTCCAGGCCTTTGATTTGATTTTAACATATAAAGTAATAAGGATGACTGCTGATCATTCATCCCAAGTTTATAGCCAGGAGAAGGTAGGGTAGGTTTTCTGTCTGAATTGAAGGCCTATAATGAGCCTTTTACATTTTCCATGTTTCTCCTGAAATATTATTTTCCTTTAAATAATTCTTGCCCTGTGTCTAGGACGACAAGGGCATCAAAACAGAAACCTTCACAGCCCAGCATTACTAGAGCAAAGCTATGCTGGAGTCCGTCCAGATGGAATCAGATTAAATAGCATGACATGAACTAGCCTCCTCACAGCAACAATATACAGAAGAAAGCACACAATACAGCAGTTTCTGCGGTGCAGGAATGTTTAACATAAGTCTAGCAATGTGAAACTTAAAAGGGTTTGAATAAACAGTCAAACATTTGAATGCTTAACAAATTCATGGAACCTAAGCCTCAGACTCCCCTGTCTCCACACCCAATGTTCATGCCCCAACACATCCTGCTGCCAATCTTCATTCCTTCTATCTGGCATTGTCACACTGGTGTCTTCCTACTGCCCTTGTGGGGCACCTCTGGTGGATGGAAGAGAGTTCCTCCTCTTGTGCCTTTTGCTGACACCCCTCTTTCCTCTCCTAAAAACAAGCCATCAAAACCAAGTCAGAATATCTTCTTCTGACTCTCCTGAGTAAATGAAGGAAGCTAAGGGATACCACAAACATCATGTAACTTCAACCACAGCATTCAACCCAATCAATGCAGCTTGACGTTTGACAATAGAGAATGTAAAGCTGGACTGAAATGTTCATTTATATAGATTATGCTCAACTGGAATGAAATATTTACTGTTGTTAACATATCTACAGTGTAACAAAAGAATTAAAAGTATGAGATTCACTGAAATAGGTCATGCTTAAGATGAAATGCTCAAAATTCATGGAACCTTAGTGAGGAATTTATTTCTCAATGAACATATTTTATCTTTTGTCTCAAAGGTAGGCACTCCTTACAAATATAATAGGGTAAAATGCCCCTTCCTGTTAAAATGGTGGCTCCCAACCTGTGTTCTGGGGCTTTCAAAGTGGCCCTTGGCTCCTCTCCTGCTGGCTGCATCATGGAGTCACTGGCTAAGGACCCAGGTGAAGTACATTTCTGCAGGGCTACAAGATGGGTGCAGACTCCTTGCTGCAGCCAAAGGGATAAGAGATTAGCACTCCCATCCCTTTGCCTGTAGCAGGGAGCACTGTGAAGTTCTCTGCCTAGGTGCTAGGGTACATGCTGAAGCCAAGAGAGGGGAAGGGAGCATCGATCTTCCATTCCCCTGGCTGTGGAAGGGAGCCGCAGCCTCAGGACCCAGATAGAGTGTGCAGAGCTACAGTATGCATGTGGTTTCCCTGCTGTAGCCAGGGAGTCAAGTGATCAGCTAGCTAGGAGGTAAACTGCTTTTCAGAGGGGCCTTCTAGTGGAGGCTGGTGGCCCTTCAGAGCTGTAAAAATGATATCTGTGGCCCTTGAGCCAAATAGATTGGGAACACTGTAAAGCATGGCACCCCAGACAGACTAGCACCTGGCTGGGCCTCGACTTGGGCTCAGAAGTGTTTTAAGTGATGGCAAAGCACACATTCCTTATCAAAGAATTTAAGTGTGTTTGCTCTAGAAATAATGCTTGCAGGTTTTATATGGTAGTTGGGACACATTGGTGCATGCCAGCAGTCTCACAGGAACTTGCATACAGAGTTGGAATTTAGAAGTGCTACTAGTTCTGTGTATTTGTTGCAGCTATTTTTAATGTTTTACCCACTGACACTCTAAGAATTATTGGGAGCTATGTGCATATTGTAAAGGAAAATAGACTATGAAAGATTGTGACTCTGTATCCATTCAGCTGTTTTACTCTTCAAAGAGAGATATTCAAACACTTTGCAACAGTCTGAAAGCCAGCACAAGCCCATCCCCATCCGTAACATAGGAATAGCACCACATTCCTGCTTCACACGGTTATTGCAAAGATGCTTCTTGTACAACAATGTTCCATGAGCCATTCAGATCCTATGATATTCAGCACCATGGAATAGCCCATAAAGAGATTAAAAATTCTGTGTTTATTGTAAAATTTAAATGGTGTGAGCTAAATAAGGCATGGAGTCACACATTAAATGATCAGGATAACAAATCATTAAACAGCTGTCTCATTCCCTGAGCACTGTTTCTCCCAGTCACTCAGCCAGGCAGCCTCTGGCAAATATACTGTGTAATCATGTAAGTAAAGAATATATTTTAATGCAGTCACACACAGACTGAATGCAGATTGCACAGGTAGCCTTAACTATGGCATTTCCAAACATCTGTGTACCTGACTTTGTAAACTTGTTCTTTGTAATAATGTTTCATTATTGTAAGTTGTTTGCATATCTTACTGCATGTGCAGTGTAAATAATAACAGTAATTCAGAAATAAGACCCAGAAGTGTGTGTACAGTCCTGATAGACAGAAAGACAATGATAGCCTTGGACGCTCAAGAACTGATTATAGTGGCTTTGCATGCAGGTACAGTCTCATAAACTGCAGTGATAAAGTTCAATGTCCCATCATAATAGAGACTTCCAAGAGACTGCCAAAGGTGACAGCTTAACAGTAACATCACAAAGCATCATGAGTTAATCTATGCAAATTGCCAGGAAGGTTAAGACAGAAAGACGCTCTTTAGAGTCACAAGAGCAACAGGTGTCAGCTCTTCTCTGTAATGTAATATGATCGAATCAGGCTTTATAACAAGTTAGGTTTACAATACTATGCATCTCTGTAATTTATCATTGTTTAAATGGTGATACACAAGTTCCAAAATGGTAGCCTTGTTAGTCTAGTCCAGCAAAACAAACAAGGAGCCTGGTGGCACTTGAAAGACTAAAATTTATTTATCACATGAGCTTTTGTGGGAGAGAATCCCACTATGTCAGATTCTCTCCCATGAAAACTCATGCAATAAATAATTTTTTTAGTCCATAAAATACCACCAGATTCCTTGTTTGTTTTGCCATCTAAACAGAATCTGAACATACATCCCAGCGGTTTTTTTTTCTCTCTCTTTCATAGGGCACTAACACAGATGAATATTTTGCAGTTTGGGAAATTGAACCTTTCCCTCTTTGCTCACACTCCACAGAAGATACACCTCGCACCCGTCTCAATTACTCTGATCCTGTATTTGGGATAGAGATCAAGGGGAACAGACAAAGCTTTCTTAGTTCTCCCCCTATTCTGGCACTGCTCAAGGCCCTTCTGGCCACAGATGTAAATAACAGCAATTACAGGACTAATCCAATTTATGCTCTATCTCCCATATCCTCTGAGAGGTGTTTGGAAGACAAGAATAGCCATAGTACTAAGTATCCCTGCCATGTCCCACACCAGGACCCTTCTAAAAGGACCATGGACCTCTTCTGCAGTGGAAGTCCTTTATATTGAGTGTATTCTCAGAAAGAATTTTGCCACCTGCTTTGAGGGGTCATCAAAATGGTGTGACCCCAAAAATTTGGACTAGGAAATCACAACAAGAAAGAACTCTATTTCTTGCTCAGTCTCTGAATAACAGAAAAGGTTTCCTGAAACAATAAAATGTTACCTACTGGTAACATTTGTCCCCCAAACTGGGATGAATCCATTAGACTCTTCATATGTTTCATCACTGGAAACAAATATTTAGATTACTCATGAGGGTCTGTTTGTCACAGGCCAGTGATTATTTGTATGGCTTTGGATAAACTAAGCATAGGAGATGGAGCTTGACTGCATGAATCGCCTGCTGCCATCTCTGGCAGCTTCATGGAAATGAACTGCTGTGTCTCGTGAGGCTGTGCCGAGGAGCTGCATTACTAAATAAATGATAAATTAAGAAAATCCTCTGTAATGGATTTTTTTTTAAAAAAAAAAGAGGCCAGTTCAGGCACCTAAAGCTGTTAATAATGACAAGAAAAGAAGGGATTTCTGGTTAATCAACATCAAGGTCACAGTCTTGTAGAATAAATTTCATATACAGTGAATAACTCACACAGGGCAATGGCATGTTTAGCATCAAATCTTGGCAAAGATTTGTTTGCTTAATGACTTTTCTCCTTTTTTTCAGGCCAGGCACCTTTGACTAGGGAGAGCTTGTTAAAAGAATGAAATGTCACTGAAAATGTGCTGTTAATCCCACTCATCAACAGATGTTAACCATGATGTGATAATAAAGACAAAAAAGAAAAGATGCAGCTCCAATCAGGATTATTCTTGGTAAGCGCAGGGACCCCCTATGACTGCAACAGACGGCTCTCATACTGCTTCTCCAAATATATGTCACCATCCTTGCATTCTGTGGAAGTGCTTTGATGTTCATTTGCAGATGGATACACTGTACTTTTCCTTTTGCTTGTTCAAACAAGGCAAGACTTTTTGGTTTTCTCGGCAAATATTGTCAGATGTTTTATGTGCGGCTATGAAAATTAAGTACATCTTTGATACCACAGTCTTTCTTGCTTGAAACAAGCTGGGCTCAGAAAAAAAAACATTAATATAAACTTGTTCTAGACAAAGACGTAGATCTAGGTTTTCAAAAGATCTCAGCATCCACAGCCACAAACGTCTCAGTGGAAGCTGTTGGGTGCTAAGCATTTTTGAAAATCTGTCCCAGTTACATATGCTGAACTCTTGAAAAACTAGTCTGAATTCTTTTGATAATCTGTCTTATACTGTACGCTCTCTTCTTCACCTTTGTTATTCTTATTTTTTGCTGTGTTTGGTTGTGTGCATGCATTTATGCAAAGATATACTTGGCAGGGACCTTTATTCAATTAAAACACTTCATGTTTCTCAAAGTAATAAAATTTTAAGCACAGCTAGCACCATTTCTGTCTATGGTTGAAAATTACTGACTTTCTACAAAGATTCACTTATATTTAATATGAATTAAAGACCTACATCAGTCTTTCCCAGGTCTAAAGAGCTCTGTGTAGCTTGGAAGCTTGTCTCTTTCACCAGTAGAACCTGATCCAAACAAAAAATATTCCATCATCCACTTTGCCTAGTCCTACACAGAAGTGATCTGAAATAGCAAAACAGCAAGGCCCATTTTAAAATAGAACAGGGCCTGATTTTATTTGTCGTTCTTATAGACAGTAGTATTACAGTGGGAGTTCCTGACCCCAGCTGGGATTGGGACTCCATTGCGCTAACACACACAGTAAGTAATAATTCCCACCCTGGAGAGCGTACAGTCTGAATAGGCAAAACACAGAAAAGGTAGAAGAAAGCAAATACTCCTTCCCACTCCATATCAGAAGTGTGGATTGAACCACAGAGAAAGAAAGAAAGAAAGAAAGAAAGAAAGAAAGAAAGATGCCAATCAATAGTACAAATGTGGACTAAAGGTGGAATATTGAGTAGAGAAGATTGTGTTTGTTGGCCTTTAATAGGAGGGTAAGCTGGAGATGGAGGGAAGGTAAGGAGATTTTGATGGAACCAAGATTCCCTGGCCAGAGGGGTGGGAGAGTCTCTGATCCATATGTGGCAGGTGAAGCAGGATATGGGAACAAAAAAAAAACCCATTTTGTTGGAATTTTACCTGAAAATGTCCTTATATTTTTAGCATTTGGTAGTACTTAAATTGCCAGCTACAATGCAATAGAACTGCAGTTCTCAGCCATTGTGTTAAGACACATTACTGTGTCACCACACAGCAGTGTGTCACGGAGAGCAAAGGAGATGGCTGGATTTGGTCTGAGGGGTGGTCTGGTGTATCCTGTAGGGTCTGGAATACCACTCAGCCCTAGTCTATGTTCACTGTACTTTTAACGGCAGTTGACAGGAGATACACAAGATACTTAAAATACCTTGCGTATCTCTTCTAACCTTACTAACTCTTATTTACCACTCTGTTCACACTGTACTAAGTTGACCGGAAATGCCGTCCAGTCAACTTAGTGCTACTCAGTTTCCGGGGTTGGAGTTATGGCATCAAGCTCGAGACTGATTGAGCACTTCTTGATAGAATTTGCTGCTGTTAGTATAGGCATACCTCGTGTGTCCTGACCCGCAAAAGGCTGAGAACCACCGCAGTCTCTCTCTCTCTCTCCCGTGTGTGTGTGTGTGCATGAGAGAGAGAGACAGACAGACCAGGTGTATGCAACATACACTACAAATATTGTTTTACATTTAAATATACATTGCTTTTAAATTTTAAATGTAGATGTGAGTGAGAGAATCTGTGGCCAGAGTGAAATTTAGATTGTGAAGTTAAGTGAGAAAGCTAGAAAAAACAAAATTATTAAAGTGGTATGTTTTTTCAAGGGGCCAGAGTTTGATCTCAGCTAATTCAACGTAAATCCAGAGTAGCTCTATTGAAGCCACTGAAGTTACCATGATGAAAACAGGGAATAACTAAGACTGGAAGGTGATATCACATCATGTCTCGTTCCGCTAGGAACCAGTGAGTCAAACAAAATTTTCAAACTTGGTGACCCAATATTTAATGGTGCTGAGCACTTGCAGATTCCCTCAATCTCAAGAGGGGCTTGGGTATTCAGCATCTCTGAAAATCAGGCCACAGATACATGAAGTGGGGAACCGTAATGTATATTTGCCTCCTATGTAAATGACCTGAGTGGAATATTTGAAAATTTAGCTGAATATAAGTTGTGCCCATAGGTTATGTGCATGAGCTATAAGACCAAAATAATAAAATCAGTTTGCAGGCAAGCCTAGAAGACAAAAATTTTATTGCACAACTAGCATGTGTTTGAACTTCAGTGGGAGCAGGAGCAATCCCTGGATGGACAATTTATAAGTAAGCAAGATAGCTTTTGTAGTGGCTCCCCACTACAAAAAGGATGTGGACAAATTAGAAAGAGTCCAGCGGAGGGCATCAAAAATGAGTAAGGGGCTGGAGCACAAGCCCTATGAAGAAAGACTGAAGGAACTAGGCTTATTTAGCCTGCAGAAGAGAAGATTGAGGGGGGATTTGATAGCAACCTTCAACTATTTGAAGGGATGCTCCAAGGAGAACAAGAAGGAATGGTTTCAATTGCAGCTGGGGAAGTTGAGGCTGGATATTAGGAAAAACTTTCTTACTATGTGAGTGGTGAAGCGTTGGAATGGGCTACCTAGGGAGGAGGTGGAATCTCCATCTTTGGAGATGTTTAAGGCCTGGCTGGACAAAACCCTGGCTTGGATAATTAGTGTGAGTGGTCCTGCTGTTTTGGTAGGGGATTGGACTAGATGACCGCATAAGGTCCCTTCCAATCCTATGATTCTATGATTCTATAGCTGATGTAGTACCACACAGAAAACCGCTAAATGCTTGATTTGCATTGCTTGTATAATAAACCCATACTGTGATAATAACAATTTAATGAAAGGAAGGAAAAGGTTATTATGAATGACACAAAATCAGAATAGAAAGGAATATCCAGTGAACAAATACAGGATTCTTTACAGGGACCATTTTCATAAGACCTCTTCCCTGGTGATATAGAAAACGTATGAAAATATACATTTGTTACGTGAGCTTTTGCGGGAGAAAATCCAACTTTGCCAGACACTTTGAAGATGGGAGAACTTACAGAATGGGAGGAAATAAATGCAGGGAAGTATAAGTCCTGGGATCAGGCCACACTGTAACAGCAAATCAAAGCACTTGTTAAGATTCAAACACTGGGGAACAGTATATAGAGGAAGATGAGGTCAAATCACCTGTTGTAATAAGAAAGAAATCCAAAGCCTCCATCAAGCCCTGAAGCAATGCAGCCAAATTTGCAAATAAACTTGAGCTCTACAACTTCTCTTTGAAGCCTTGATCTGGTATTCACCCATCTGACCATGACAATTAGTAAATCATTAATGGAGCAATCAAGAAGATTGAAATGCTCACCCAGTGGTTTTAGAATGTTGTGATTTCTGATGTCAGATTTGTGCCCATTTATTCTTCTGCACAGAGACTGTCCTGTTTGTCTAATATATGAGGCAGAGGGGAATTTCTGGCACATGATGGCATAAGTCACATTGGTGGATCAGCAGCTGAATGAGCATCTGATGGAGTAGCTGGTCTTATTAGGTCCTGTAACAGTGTCTTTTGTGCATATGTGGGAAAAATTGGCAACATGGTTTGTTGCAGGGATATGTGCCTGCTTTAATGGTTCTGTTGTTAGGTCCGTAGTTGCTGGTGAGTGTCTGCTTAAAGTTGAGGGCTGTCTATAAGCAAGGAGAGGTCTGTCTCCCAAGGCTTGAGGGACTGAGGGATCTTCTTGATAGGCCTAGAGTAGCTTCTTGATGATGTGCTGTACAGGTCTGACTTGGGAGTTATAGGTGATGACTAGTGGCATTCCATTGCATTCTTTCTTGGGCTTCTCCTGTAATAGTTGACTGTGGGGTATCCTCCTGGCTCTGTCAATCTGTTTCTTCACTTCCACAGCTGGGTACTGTAGTTTTAAGAATGCTTGATAGCAATCCTGAAGCTGTCTGTCCCTATCTGAGGGATCAGAGCAAATATGGTTATATCTTAGGGCTTGGCTGCAGACAATGGATCATGTGGTATGTTTTGGATGAAAGCTCGAGGATGTAGGTAACTGTTCCAATCAGGAGGCTTTTGGTATAGGGTGGTGCTTATGTGCCTATCCTTAATTTGTACTGTAGTATCCAGGAAGTGGATCTCCTGTGCAGAATGTTCCAGGCTAAGTTTAATAGTGGAGTGGAAATTGTTGAAATCTCTGTGGAAATCTTCAAGGGCATCCCTGCTGTGGGTCCAGATGATGAAGACGTCATCAATGTAGCATAAGCAGAAGAGAGGTGCTTTGGGATGAGACTTGAGGAAACGTTTTAAGTCAGCCATAAAAATGTTGATGTATTGTTGGGCCATACAGGTACCGATAGCAGTGCCACTGACTTGAAGGTATAAATTATCCTCAAATCTGAAATGGTTGTAATGGAGCACAAAGTTACAAAGTTCAGCCACAAACTGTGCTGTGGCATCATCTGGGATGGTTCTTCTAACAGCTTGAAATCCATCTTTGTGTGAGATGTTGATATAAAGAGCTTCTAAGTTCACAGCAGTGTCTTCTGGAAGCTCACCAATTGATTGGTTTTTTCTCAGGAAGGCCATGGTGTCTCAAAGACAGCTAGGACTGTTGATAGCATAGAGTCTTAGGAGGGAATCCACATAGCCAGATGAGACTGCTGCAAGCGTGCCAGTGCCTGAAATGACAGGGCATCTGGGGTTTCCTTTTTCATGGATTTTAGGTAGTAGACAAAATATCCCTTGTTGGGGTTCTGATGGTGTGTCTGTCTTTATTTGTTCCTGTGTTGCCTTGGGGAGTTTCTTGCGTAGGTGGTATAGTTCCTTTAGGTATTCCTCACTGGGGTCAGAGAAAAGTGGTTTGTAAAACTCTGTGTTGGAGAGTTGTTTATAAGCCTCCTGATCATAATCCAATGTATTCATGATGATGACAGCATCTCCTTTGTCAGCCTAGTTAATAATAATGAGTCAGTTGTTTCTGAGGCTGTGGATAGCATTGCATTCTGCAAGGCTGAGGTTATGCTGTAAGGGATGTTGTTTGTCCACGATCTCAGGCTTTGCATGGTGGCAGAAACAATCAATGTAGAAATCTAGTCTGCTGTTCCAACTCTCAGGAGCAGTCCACAAAGAATATTTCTTCTTGCAGCATTGGGAGGAAGGTTAAAGCAAAATTAAAAATGTGTTTTGTTTAAAAACTTTCAAATGAAAAACTGAAAAATTAGACTAAATTGTTTTTATGGGGAAACATGCAATTTTTGACCTGCTGTGGTTGCCTTCTTTTATGTTATTAGAAATAATTTGTAAGTTAATACCACAGATGATGTAATCAAGTTGGAATTCTTCTATAGCCCTGTGTACAACCCACCCAAGCAGGAATGCCAGAGAAATTAGACCTTTCCAAAGCATCATTTTTCTGGTGCTGTTCCTCGTGTATGGAGGCTAGGGAAGGCTACCAGTATGCCCCTTCCAGTAACCATCGGACTACTAGATGGAGTAAATTGTTCCTCTTCTTCATTTGTCCAGCTCTGGACCTATCCATAGAGAGGGTGGTGCCACAGTTCCACATCCTCTTTTCCACTCCTTTGGCACCTTTCTCTTGAGTGATCAAAGCACAAGTAGGCACTGAGATACATTTATAAACTGTGTTGGAAGTGTTGACTCTCATTTTAGTTTGTAAGGGCTTTCCTGGTCCTGATGCAAGCTAAAAAACTATATAAAAGCCTGTGATAGTCAGCTTGCAGGCAGACAGCCTAGAGAGTGAGGTGGGGTGAGCTGTATCTCTCCATTTTAGGGAGCAACCTACTTTCTCTAGATGTTTTTGTTCTTGTGTCTTGTCATTTTTGAATTCTAAGAAATAAAGTAGCACTTTGTGCAGCTTTCCAGCAAGAGTATTTATATTTTTATCTAACTTCTACATGAATGCCATGAACATAAGAGGGAGACCTGCCCTATACATCAGTGGTTTTCAAACATTTGTCCTCGGGACCCAGTTGAAAAAAATTCATTTATGCCCATAACCCAACAATCACGTCTTTGAGCAATGCATTCCAGTCCTTTGGCAGCTGCAGCAGGGGGTGCCATAACTCAGTGCATGACAGTCTGTGATCCAGTACTGGTTCCTGACCCCGTGTCTGAAAACCACTGCTCTACATAGCATATGGACTGGTATTTAGCATGGTTTTTGTGTAGCAGTACACAAAACATGAGAGATGTTTCTTTCTTGCCCCTCCATCTCTATGTGAAAATATATCTTGCTGTATCTAATATGTTGCCTCACACTGACATCAATTGTCTGCTGAAACCCAAATGTCAGCCCCCCACAGGCCTTCTCCCACAAACACTCCTAACAACAAATACATATAGGAGGCAGAATTAAACTTGCACATGCAACATGAGCTGTGAGCATGCAATCACAAAACTATTTTTAAAAATGTAAAAAGTTTGTATTGGAGCCCTGGTCTACACTGCAGGGGGATTTCAGCAGCAGGCGAAGAAAGATACACAAGTTACTTAAAATAATTTGTGTACCTCCTTTCAACTGCCTAATGCCTACCTACTGCAATATCTTCAATGCACTGAGTCGACACAAATGGCTTCCCATTGACTCAGTTCTATGCCATTTGAGGGCCTGGTGTTACTCAGCTGACTTCCTGATTGACTGAGCAGGTCTTCACAGACTCATTCAGTCCATTAGGCCAATGGTTGTCAAACTTAGAGTCGGGACCCAGTGCTGGGTCACAGACACTCAAGCATGGGGTCACAGTACCCCTTACTGCTGCTCAGTAGTCCCCCAGGACTTGAAATTGGGGGGGGCGGTGTAGGGGGAGGTGTAGGGGGGTATTGTGGGTGCTCACTAAATTGGTATAACAGTGTTACTAGCTGACAACTGTGGAAGTGTTAGGAAATTCAGGTGGAGGTGTAAGGGGTAAATCCCTGCTGCTGCTGCCAAAAGACTGGAGTGCATAGCCCAAAGATATAATTGCTGAGTTGTGGGCATAAGTGATTTTTTTCAACTGGGTCCCAAGGAAAAAAGTTTAAAAATCACTGCATTAGGCAGTTCAATCTGATGTTAGCAAATTTGCCGCCATCAGTGAAGACCTGCCCTATACCTGCACTGTACAGTACTAAGTTATTTGATTATTCCTCTCTCCCGTCCTCTTGCCAGCTTTAGCTATAACTTGCATGCAGAGTACCCCAGAAACTCATAGAACCTAGAGAGTAAGTTGCCATTTGATATGAGGGAAAGCAGTCATTACATGGCAAGAGTGGTTCACATCACAATATAGAGCTACAGAGGGATTTGTACTCCAGTCACCCACTGTAACAACAAAACTCAAAGGGCTTTGCTCTGTTGCTCTCACTGCCCTTCATATAGTTAAATCAAACATTCTTGTAAGGTATTTTGGACTTGCTTGCCAAACTGCAAAGGTAGCTGTTATTTTTGGCTCTCCTACCACAACTGAGCCCTGAAGAGAAGCCAAGACCTGTAGTCTTTTGCCTTAGATGAAACAAAAATAAACATACACTGTACTGTAGACACTTCTGAGGTAATTACTGACATTAGATCACAGCCCGGAAATGAATTTTAAACCATAAAAGGAAATAATACAAAACCACCTATGTTAAAATAAAGTTAAAGGTCTGATTACAACCTGACAAAGGAAAGAAAGCGCAAGTGAAAGATGGAATGTCAGCTTCAGCCCACCACAGTGAGCCCAGACATTGCAACTCATATGGTAGCAAAATCATCCAATGGTGGGAAATAATATGAAGTTTTACACTGTCTCATTGGATTCATTAGTTTCCATTTTTTGTGATAGTATTTCTTTTAAACGAAGTAAAAAGAGAGGATGTGCTATTATAAAGTTCCCCTGAACCCACATTCATATCATCTGACTAGCCAACATTAACCAGCTCTGTGTAATATTTTATCCTGCACTTATGTAAGTTTTATTTCTTTATTTTGACTGACTTAAAATGACCTGTCAATAGCTCTAGGTTCATTTACCAAACTATTTATGAAATACATATAAAATTCAGAAAGGTCTGCTTGACCACTCCTGAACGACCACCCAGCAAAAAACAAGATTCTCCTCATCTCACCATTTAACAATCTTACCACTACTGACAGCCTAGGAAAACAGAACTATTTCACAATGAGTCCTGAAAAATCGGTCTGTTCAGACCCTGCTGGACAAAGGAGAGGAGTGAATTCCAAGAGTCAAGAATGCCTCATGAGTAGAGAGAAGATACTTCAGGAAGTTAGGTCTTAAATAATTTATAACTTTTTAGAACAAAATCAAGACTGTCTTTTCACACAGAGTGCAGATATGGAAAAATCTGGCATGCCTAGGAAAGGCCACATGCTTCTGGATAAGAGCTGATGAAAAGAAAAATTCTTAGCCTCAGATGCTATCTGCACATGTAGGAACACTTCAGAGAGAGTCAGACACTCTCAATCACGGTATCTAATATCATCACTAATAGCTCTTTCAATTGCTTCCTCTTACTAACATCACAGTCTCTTAATCTGGAACCTCTAGTAGCTATCCCTCATGATACCTCCTACTAGAGTTGACACTAACTGATGTCATACTCTGTGGGTGATATAGAGACATACAGCTGAGTATTATATGTATGCTTTATGGATGTCATGCTCTACGGGTGAGACAGAGAAAGAGAAGTGTTACATGCAGGCATATAGGAGGAACCACAGCTTGTAGTGCTCCAGTATCTCCCTTCATGATCACAAATTCACGTTGAACAAGACGACCTCTGTCAAACCCCATGACAGAAAAGTTGGTATTAGAATGTAATTATCCACTGCTGCCTCTGGGTTCTCTCAGGGCAAAATGAATGGCAACCACTTGAAAGCAACCACGATCCCTGCCAAGATTCACAGGCTTGCCAACAATACAACAGCTAACAGAATCATGGCAGCTGACAGATCTAATAAAGCTGGTCTGGCCATTTAATCTTTGCCCATTGCCAAAGGAAGGTCATTGGTCAATGAGATCAGAGCATACCCAGGTCTAAAACCAGACAGGCAGCGGGAGTCAAGTTAGTTTGATGATTCCAGGTTTTGCCATAATTGTATTGCCACAACCTTATCAGTGACATTCCTCTTAAAAAAAGGAAACGAGACATGATAATAATTGGCAGGATTATCAATATCAAGAGGTGGTTGCTTGAGCAAATGCCAAAAAATAATTAATTTAAGACAATACATGGGAACATGACTGGAACCTTTGCAGAGTATGAATATAATTTAGCCATGATGCTCTACTCGGATGTATCAGACTGCAGTGACTGCAGTGTGCTAGCTGTGGATCTCTGATTCAGGGCCACCCATCCCAGTACAATCTGGGGCTGCCCAGGTGCAGTCTTCACTTATTCAAGTTGTGGAAAAAGCACAGAGCATACTTAGATTCTAAAAAGGGGCAGCAACTGTCTTTTTGTTCTGTGTTTCAGCAGCACACAGCAGCATGGGGTCCTGATCTATTACTGGGTCTCCTACGCCCTGTTGAAATACAAAGAGCAAATAATAATGGTGGAGTGCCAGAATGCTCTGCCCCTCCCATCCCTGTCCTGACCAGGCCTGACCCCTGCAATGTGTCTAGCATACCCCTCTTGTTCCTTACTGTACACAGGGGATGGAACAGCTGTCACAGAAGATGATAGAGCCACCTCCTCCAGACTCATGCCAGTTCAGAGGTTTGCACTGGTGAGCTATTGATGCACATCTTGAGTTTTTGGGCAGGTTATGGCTCCTTGATTTTCAACTTTATTTTTGAAACAATATTGTACAAAAAATGTATTCTGGAGGTTTTAAGTGACAGCTATTTCTCTTATATAAGAAATGACATGCTTATTATAGCTAGAGTCCACCATATACTAATAGCTTGATTAACAAGTTCACCTGCTTGGCCCTGTTGGTCAGACCATGCCACCGTTAGCCATCTTTGACTCTTTGCTGACCTTGCTATCTTGTCTGAAGTTGCCAGACACTCTTGCTGCCAATGATGACAAGGTCCTTTGTTAGATTTACTGTCATTGACCCAGTGACAATGACATGATGTCTTTAACTCCTGATTCAGAGAGCAGTCGTTCAAATAATGGAAGCACTGACAGCCCATTAACGATCACAAAGATTGTTGTGGCAGCTACAGTTTTAGAGAGACACCTATTTTAAAACAGATTAGTGTCTTGGAGAACACTCCAGCCTGCTCTTCTGTTGTGTTTTTTTTTTTTCCTACAGGACAACCTACCAAACCAAATCTGGCATTTGCTTCCTCTGTGATCTAGTTTCAACTTCATTATAACAATATTGGCCAGCAGTGCATAACATATTAAATAAATACCATTTAACTTAGTGCTTCTACTCAGACAGTTGGTTCAGACTACAGAGATCCAGAGAGAACAAAGTGAGCAAAGACTGTCCAGTCCACACATCCTGACAGGCTGGTGTCACGCACTCCTTTATTTGGTCCATCTCACTCCAGCTGCCTGGAGGTGTCTCTTCTGTCCCTTTGCTGAGCTGATGGGAGAACTGCTACAGTTTGTGTAAACGGCTTATTGGTTGCTATGAAATATGCATTCCTTGCAGAGCATTTGTATTAATTGTGCAACTAAACCTGAGTTAATTTCTACAGACATGACTGTAATGCTTCCCAGAAACATCTGTGCCTTATGGCCCACTCAAGCATTCATTTTCATCTTGTTTTAATTTTTTAAAACCCTAGAAAATTAACAGCAAAATTAACAAAAACAAAATAAACCCAAAACACACTGCCAAAAAATCCTTAGCAGATTAACAGCAAAATCTGCACTAGTGGGACATTTAACAACAAATTGTGGTGCAAAAAAATTAGGTTCTTGTAGGATTCACACAGCTGTGTTGCACTTGCATAGGATTAGATTGTGAGTGACTTTAGATGAAGATTGATTAATACGTTGCACTATGCCAAGAGTAACCCTCAGGAGGCCTGGTGACTTGGAGACACACTTGAGTTGCACTGTTTTTCTTATTGCTCTTGGGGAGCAGCTGTGCCCTGAGATCCCCACACAGGCTCAGCTTTGCAATCCAATGAATCAGGGGTCTGTGTTTAAAACACCATCCACTCCCTGCCCAGTTGCTCGAGGGAGTAAGCAGGTGTTCTCTGGTCTCTTATTCCTGAAAGCCCAAATTCGAGGTTTCAGGGTAGTATGTGTAGGGACATAAAGGGAGTAGCACCTCTCACTCTCTGACATGAGCACATCGTAGGTCAGCCTGTCCAATTGTATTTTCTATTTCACATTTTGTGGCTGTTTCTAAACCTCTTTCTTAAGTATTACTTCAAAGCGTTTCAATATATATGCCACAAAATGTACATCCACATGTCAGCTGTTTCATGGGGCTGAAACCCTACTGCAATAAATTTCAAGCTTTATATTACTTGATCTGTCAAAAATTAAATTCCAGTGAAAAATGGAAATAAAAATCAATGAAAAACTGTGCAGCCTTAATATAGAGACCATATGGATGAGATACTTTTATTGGAAGTTGGTCCAATAGAACATATTACCTCACATGCCTTCTATCTCTAATACCCTGGAACTGTTACAGACACAACTACAGGGCATGTGGTCTTAATATATATTGCTGTAGAATTTTGCATTCAATGTGCACAGTGCATGGAGTGCTATGCAGTCAAAGATGCAACAATATTTGTCATTATTTTTTAAGCTCCAGCAGCATTTTCAGCTGAGTACAAGACACAGAAAAAGATACATCCCTATGCCAAAGGGTTGACCACCAAATTAAATAAACAATTTACTAGGAAAAGACCCATATTTGGATATGTTCTTCCTCACTTATGTTGCAAAATACCTTATTCTGTGAGTTACTGGAGTAGTAAATACTTAGCTCAACATCACTAAGGGTTGCAGAATCTGACTCAGAATAATCACTTTTGTTAATTAGTTCATTGGGGTATGACGGCTTTTCACTGACTGCTGTAAGATGGAATTTAGAGGAACAGAGGAAGGGCACCTGTTGCTTTGGGACCAGGTGACCAGTCTTGAGGAAGGGGGCAGCATGGAGAAAAGCATGAAAATTAAGTGCATGAAGGAGATGTAGGGCCACACCCTTATCTAGAATAAATCAGCCCATCTACATCGCATTCAGTGGAGTTACACTGATTTAAACCAGGAACCTGATCCAAAGTTTGTCATAGTCAATGAAAAGGCTTCCATTGATTTCAACGAGCTTTTTGGATTAGATCTGATTGAGAATCTGACCCTAAGATTTTAGTTCTAATACACATTTAAATGAAAGCTCCATTGGATGGCTCTCATTGTAAATAGGCTTACAAGTGAGTATAAACATAAACTACACTCACTTTAAAAGCCCTTTATGCTGCCTTAACGATGACACATGGCTTTTGTTTTACATGAGAACAAGGCCCACTTTTTAATGCTAGTGTCTTAAATATCGTCCATAATAATTAGATATTCATACTGATTATATTATCACTGTTGGGTAGCAATCTAAAGGAATGTATCAAGCCCAAAAAGCCTTGCACATCAGAAGACAGATCACTGCATCCCACTGTGGCATGTTTTAGAATGTCCTTGTGCACAGTCACAATACTGGAATGCAATTTCAGTAGTATCTATCTTACTTTTTCTCAGATATTGTTCTTCTGTCTAAGGGATCACAGGACTCCTTGCCTTAATCAGTTGCATAGTCCAAATAAGGGTGTTTCCAATGACTGATGCCACTCACAGATCTGTCAAATCTGTGATCCATTAACAGTCCAAAACATTTTCACAGAACTTCAAAGATACCAAAAAAAAAAAAAAAAAAAAAACCACCCAGTTTTTATATTTGAGAAGTTTCATCCAAGATGGTCTTGTCTTCACTTTGAAGTTCACCCCTCTTTAATGATGTAATATGTCAAGTCTATTTCCTGCCCTGGGAATTTTGCAGAGATAGATGTATTATTATTAGAATGTTTACTTACCATCTAACTCTATTTTTAACCAGCCCTATAGCGAGGTTTTTCTCCCTATAAAGAGAAATTGTTAAACAACTACCTTTTCTATAAGCCTGCAGTCAACCCTTTAAAACAAATATTAACAACAGGCTTGTATTTATCAATTAATCCATTGGATTCTTCTTTTTCTTTGCTTTTTTGGGTGAAGTAGATAAAAGACCCAATTCTACTATCACAGCTTATTGCTTTGCCACCAAAGTCTCTGTGAGCGGAACATTTCTTCTCTCTCTCTCTCTTTTTTTTTTTTTTTATTTTTTTTTTTTTTTTTTAAGTATTTGTTTCCTTGTTTTTCCTCCCCGGCTTTATCCTCTTATTTTACCCTTCTGTAAAATTCTAGAAAGCCATTGTATAGGCAGGTCAAAGAGAAACCAAATTAAAAACTAACAACTTTTGCATTTCAGCTGCCAGACAAAGTTAATGTTGACTAAGGACAAAAAAAAAGAGGGGGGAAAAAAGTGGCCCTATAGAAAGAAAAGCCCAGCTGAGGGATTTGGAGGATGGCAAGCTCTGAAGAGGCAAAGCTGTTTCGTTTGATGTGGGAGGTCTGAGAGTAACCTGCTGGGACACTCCCTGGGACATCTCATTAACCGTGTCATCAAAGCCCCCCAAGGTCCAGCGAATCATAACATTATCTCTGACATTACCACACAGATACAAGGTTCCTTAGGCAGTCTATAAACATGCCTGTACTAACCAATTCATCGTGGCTTGACACCCCTGCAAGGGCTGGATGCCCTTTAGTGAGCTGCGTGAATTGCCCCAGTCATTCATCAAAGTTTCTCGGACTGCATTTCACACAGCATTAAATTTAATTAAAGCAACATTGACTGCATTGTAATCCTCTGGAGGGTCTTTGTCAGAAGGAGCTGGAACACTTTCTACTTAAATATCTATTGTTTTGGTGGGGCTGGTTTTATGTTTTGTTTTGTTTTTTAAAGTTCTCTTGTCTGTACCATAATGACTTACTGCCTTTCCCCATTCTGTATTTTATAACTCTCAGGCCATGAGAAAATTCTATCTAATGCAATATCAAGAGGAAATGCCATAAGTATCCGGGCCTCATTAATAACCAGATACCTCCTTACGTTTGTCTCCATAATACAAATGCAGAAATATTAAAACTGTTTTGGAAAAATAAAAGGACACATATGGCAAAAGCAATTCATGTGCTTGTAAACTGTTGCAAGACCTGTCCTTTTGGGTGTGTTCTCACAGCCCTCTTATTTCGAAACAACAGCCCTGTTCGGACATGTTGTTTCGGAACAAAGCGTTCCGAAACAACATGTCACCTTCCTCCCAGGGTGCTAAGCACCCTGGGAGGAAGGGCAGCCCCCCC